>CM069526.1:1757500-2427500 GCA_035773235.1 Eospalax fontanierii
GGCATCTCTCGCTCTATCCCATCACACCTCTCTACTCAACCAGTGTCTTCCCATCAACCCAGTGCCTGCCATTACAATAGTCACACCTCTGTCCCATCATACACCCCACTCAACCAATGCCTGTACAACACACCCTCATGAAACTAACACTTCATCAGTCCAACAAAGCGTACTTGTTTAACCAGTGTTCCTCTATCCAACCAGAATCCCTCCATCAGCAAAGCTCTTCCATTCACACCCTCTCATCAGTCAGCACCTCTCCACTCAGCCAGCAGCCTCTACCCAACCAGCAGCCCTCCATCAACCAGTACCTCTCCACTCAGCCATCACCCTTCCGTTCAACCAGTTCCCCTCTATCCAACCAGCACCCTTCTTCAACCAGTACCTCTTCATGTTCAACTAGCACCCCTCTACCCAAACAACAACCCTCTACCCAATAAGCACCCTCTACTCAACCAGTACCCTTTCATCCAACCAGTACCTCCCCACCCACCAGCACCCCTCCATACAGGCTATACTCTTCTATTCACTATTCCTCCATCAAACATCCTCCAGTCTCCCTCCACCCCACCAACGTCCTTTCTTCATCTGACCCATGTGCTCCATCCACCTAACAGCCCTCCAGCCCTGAGGAATACAGCACAAGACAAAGCCCCACATGACACAACATTCTCTGTGTTCTTCAGAACCAGGGTGGCTCAGAGGGCATCAAATGAGGGACAGCACATCCATCCAGGATGCCTGACTCCACCCCTCCTTCTGGAAAACCCACTAAGGGAAAATGCAGAGATGAACAGGGGCTGTGGGGGACCCTCTGATGCCCACCCTGGTGACAGTCCCAGTGCTCTTTCTCTCCCGTAGTCTGCTGGCCGAACCCCCAAGCTGTCCCGCCAGCCCTCTATAGAGCTGCCCAGCATGGCCGTGGCCAGTACCAAGAATCGTTGGGAGACAGGGGAGGTGCAGACTCAGTCTACTGCCAAGACACCCTCCTGCCAGGTAGGGCCCCTCCCCGGGCAGGCCGGGATGGGACAGCCAGGTGTGGGAGGTTAGCCTCTGTGGGGCTTTCTTAGATAAGCAAGCCGGAGGTGCCCAGGGTGAAACTTGGCTGAAGCTTCCTCTACCCTGGCCTGGTGAGCAGGTGTGATGCCAAAGGCCCAATGGGAACCCTGGAGCCAGGGAACACTGGGCAGAAGAGAAGGCCCTGTGGCTAGTATCTGCCCTCACAGCCCCTGAATCTGCCCCTAGGATATTGTAGCTGGGGACATGAGCAAGAAAAGCCTGTGGGAACAAAGAGGAAGCACAAAGACCTCATCCACCATCAAGGTGGGTCTCCAAGTGCGGGGCATAGGCTGGGGGTGGGCAAAGATGGTTGCTGCCACATGCCGTCCTCAAGGGCTTCCTGAAGGCAGTGGGATCTCCCTTCTACAGCTGTCTCCTTGACTCTTAGTCTCACTCAACAGAGCACTCCCTCTGGGAAGAGGTATAAGTTCGTGGCCACTGGACACGGGAAGTATGAGAAAGTGCTTGTGAATGAGGGCTCGGCACCCTAGGCTACAACACCTTGGTGAGTCCAGGGCCAGAACTCGACAAAGCAGGGTGTTCTGGGGACATACTGGCGTGGCTGGGGCCTGCTTGTCCATAGCTCTAGCCCTGAGGGTCGAAGACCTAGCCATTGAGCCAGCCACATCTTCTGTGTAGCCACCAGCTCTGTCTTTTTGGCTCCTGGAAGCCTGGAAGTCCATCCTCTCAAGCAAGATCAGGTCACCCCAGCCACCACCCTTAGGAGGCTCAAAACTCCTTTCAGATCTCCTGCCATGTCCAATTGTCAGAGAAGCAAAGGCAGCCTGCCACTGTGGGCCAGTGTTAGAGGAGGTGGGCAGGGCTCAGCCCCCAGGAGTGTGTGCTACTGTGCATCAGGAGCCTGAGCGTCCATAAAGGAACATCTTGGCTTGGGCTTCCTTCTCAGCTGAGGGCCTTTAGGGGACTCTGCTGCTCTCCCCATCCCATGGAGAACACAGAGGCGAGGCTTGCATGGCTACACACATTCATTGGTGGCTCCTTCCACACCCATCACCATCCATCCCCAGCGTGGCTGTCTGCTGGGTCTCTGCTTCTGTCCCCCACTGAGTCCTGCTGTAGTGACTGTCGCCGGAGGCCTCTCTGAGCCCTTCTGAATCCCCCCTCTCACGGTAAATGTTCTGAGTCCAGCAGGTCATAGGGTCCCTCCAGTGTCTGGCCCCAGCCTCTTTAAGCCTCTCTTGGCTGTTCTCCCAGTCCAGCACTAAGGACATCCATCTTACCCAGCTCTTGAAGCCTCACTGTGACCAGCCCCTGACCCCTGCCCTTCAGTCCTCCTAGCAAGTCCTGAATGGCAGAGGCAAAAGGGTCGCATATCAGACCACAGAAAATCCTTCCGCTACCATTCATTCCTACCCACCTCTGAACACCCCTTATCCAGGTCACCTTACACTAGGACTTGAGTCTGCCCATGACACACCCCAGTCCTGAGGTCTGACACTTGCCCTCTGTCAGGCCCTTTCTTTTGCAAGCAGTGCAGGCCACACGTCTGGCTCTGGCCACAACATCCACTCCACATAGGAGGGTCCCTGTCCTCCTACTTTTGACAGCAGAAGACAGGGGATGCCAGTCTGGCCATGAGGAGGCACAGGCTGCCCCTGAGGGGTGGTGATTGGACCCTAGCCCGGCCTCTTGGTACTCACACCCTCAGTCTCCCTGCTACACTAACACTCCACCTTGCCAACGTTCCATTCTACAGTCCCAGACAACCCTGAGCCACCAGTTCCACCCACCTCTCCTACTTGCTCTTTCTGCTCCTGTCAACTGACCTTCACCCACCCAACAGACTCTCTCAGCATCCGGCTGCCATGGCCTTGCACCTCCCTAACCCCTTGTGCTCACTTGTGAAGACCAAGGCTTCACTATATTCTCAGCCTCAGTCTGTCCCCCCAACAGTCCAGGGTCCCAGAGGCCACTCTGGCCACCTCACTGGCGCCTCCAGCCTGTTGCTGTCCGGTTGAAATTCCTGGGCTGGGGGCTCAGCTCCAGGATGGAGTGGAGGGCAGGAGGGGGCCGGGCAGCTTCCTGCAGCTTCCGAGCATTGAAGCGAGGCAGGTACAGAAAAGGCAGGCGACTGGGGACAGCTAGGGGATGCTCCCCATTCCCAGGCCCCACAGAGCGGCCACCGTGGGATTCGGCCAGTGACATGCGGTACAGTACTGCGTCCCACATCCTGGAGGCCCGAGAGGCAGGGGGCCGGGGGCTCACAGGGGCCAATACTTCTGGCTGTGTGGGCTCCGGGCTCTGCTTCAGCCCTGGGAAGAGGGGCTCCTCTGTTTCCTCCATCAGCTGCTTCTTCAGACGTGTCCAGCCACTGAGCCGAGGCTTGGGTGCAACTTTCGGGACAGGGCATGGGTGGGGGCTTGAAGGAGTCAAAGCTCCTGGGGCACTAGGGATGTGCTTGGCCTTCAGAGCAGGACTAGCTGTGGGAGGCTCCTCCAGGCACTCCACTTCAGGAGTTATAGGGCCTTGGCTATAAGGCAAGGGGCTGGGCGATCGGTAGGTGGGAGCTATGGGCACCACCGCCCTGGCACCAGTCTCTCTGGAAGCCGAGGTCTGGAAGCTGGGTGATGGCCTTGCTACAGGAGGCTCCTCAGGGCCGGGACTGCCTGCCTGAGCCCCAGCAGGCAGTGGACAGATGTGTGCAACTGGGATCAGAGGCTGGGTGCTGGAGGTGCACAGGCCTGTATCTCTACCCAGGGCCGTCCTAGGGGACTCAGAGGTCCCAGTATGTGGGGAGGGTGATAGCCGGATATGCACCTGGGTGATATGGGTGCCTCCTGCCCCAGGGGCTGGGACATGAGCACAGCCACTGGGGGGACAAACAGATTCTGGGACTGTGGCATCAAGCCTTGCAGGGGTCTTGAGATGAGTGGCCAGAGATCTTTGCTGGGGGAGGCTAAAGGAGAAAGTGGATCTCTGTAGGGGTGAGGCCACGTGGTGGATAATGGGGGTGTGTGGGGAACGGGGTGGGGGGACCACCACAAGAGGGGCCTCAGCAGGACGTGGGGCCTTGGGGGGACAGGGGGCTTCGGCAGCACGCGGGGCTGTCATCTCCAGATCGTGGCTGGCCTCACTCACAGGAGACAGGGAGGTGCGGAAGGCCCCAGGTGGGGTCGGGGCTGTCCCCACCATCTTCTTCCGAGCAGCTTTCCTCAGAAGTTTCTGAAGGCGCTGGTTGTCCTTTCCTGGCTTGGGCAGCAGGGGTGGTGGGGCGCCCGGGGGGCCCTCAGGTCTTGGGCCATCTGCCACTGGAGGCATTGACATAACGGAGATCAACATCCCTAGCCTGGGGTAAAGGGGAGAGACAGTGGTCAGGCCAACTCTCCCATGCTCCAGGGGGCGCTGGGCAAAGGTTCTCCCACTGTACAGGGTAGATTTGGCTGCTAGGAGCCCCTTGCCAAACCTGGAAACTGTGAGGTACTGTCTAAGCTTATGCATCAGCCACTGTGGGAGGCTTCGTGGTACCCTGGTATGTCAGTCAGCGTGCAGAGGGTCCAGGTCACCTGGTGGGGGACAGAGGCTGGCCCTCCCTCTGGGGCTCTGTCTTCTCACCCGGCTCAGAGCTGGCCCACCTGGGAGCACAGACTGGGGCCTAGATACAGCACAATGCAGGATGAGAGCAGAGACACACTGGTGAGCTTCGAGCAGGATGCCTGTGCCTGGCCAGCTGCCGGCCAGTAGTGCAGGACAGGAAGATCAGGCTACCCACAGACACGTGAGGGGCGCCGTGCCGTCGCCAGCCCAACCACAGGCGTGTCTGTCTGCTACGAGACAGTGGTAAGGGGTGGCAGCCAGAAGGCTTGGGCAAGCTGACATTGTCAGAGGTAGATTGGATGGAAGGTGGGAACAGTTTTCGCTGAGCTCGCTGAATGGGATATTCCCACATCCCTCCTGCCCAGGGTGGGCCTGGCCAAGCCGCCAGTCTTGGCTTCTGGGCGCCACGTGTTTGCAAGGACATTGACAAATGGCATATGGGCTGATCTTGGCTGCCTGGTTTGGGGTGGAAAGAGGCCTAGGGCTGCTGCGGTATGGGCTGGCTCTGCTGAAGCAGGAGCAGATACTGGCAAGGGGCCTGGAGGGGTCTGCCCACACTTGCTCCCAGCTTCTGGCTGCCTCTGGAGGACTGGGATTTGGGAATTGGGGCAACCCTGAGGGGTCTGGTTCCAGGGGTCTTCCTGGGTAGGTGTGTGGTATTTCTTCCTGAGCGGGCCCAGGCCCAGGACAGAATTTGCCCTGAGAAGCAGGTCCCCCAGGTAGCCACTGCAAGCAGGAACTTCCCCAGAGAGCAGGAAGGGGCAGGATTGGGTCCGGTAACCACTAGGGAGATGGAGGCTGGTGGGGAGTAGATCATGACTGCTCCTCCAGCCCTGGCCTAATTCACCCCATGCCCTTGCCTAGGCTTCAGCAGGAGCAGGTGAGTGTTCCCAGGGGAGACTCCAACCAGATGCCACCCCTGCTCTGGCCAAGAAGTCGCTTCCCGTTTCCAGCCTTGCCTGCTCTCGTCCCTCCAACAGCCCGGCTGCTCCTTTCTCTCCTGAAGCCTCCATCCTCTATTTCTTCCCCTTCTCTGAGTTCCTCAGTTCTGCCTTTCACCATCAGCTAAAGAGACCACCCTCTAGATGGGCCAAGAGCTCCCAAGAAAGGCTGGAGAAGGAGAGAAGGCCAGATCCCACCCAGACCCAAGGGGCACCTGTCCCCATGTTGAGTGCTCAGGACTCTGTCCTTTCCAGCCCCACATGCAGACCCCTTGTTTTGTGCAATAAAGCTTCCTAAGTGTCTCCCATTCCCTGGTTCTCCTGGTGCTCACTAACAGGGGAAAGACAAGGGAACAGGGTGGTCAAGACAGAAAGGCCATGTCTGTTGGCCACTCTACCCCTCAGTGCACAACTCTGAGGGTATCTGTTCTGTCTGCCCCTTGGCCTTTCACGGTGTTGAGCTCCAGGATCTGAGCTGTAGGGTGGCCCTAGTGATGGATATGGACCACATTCCCTTTCTAGAACTTTGGTAGAACTTCCTTGCCTGGACCAAAATGACCTTCATAGCACCTGAACCAGAGCACTTCTCTCTGTGCCTGGCAGTGTCCACTGAAGACAAGTGTCACTACAGGGCACCCCGGTCTCAGCACCCAGGAGAGGCTCTGTGAAGGTTTGGTGGATGAACAAGTAGATGAATAGATGGATGGACAGGTAGGTGAGTTGATGGATGATAGGTGAATGGATGAGCAGATG
This sequence comes from Eospalax fontanierii, assembly GCA_035773235.1. NCBI lineage: Eukaryota > Metazoa > Chordata > Mammalia > Rodentia > Spalacidae > Eospalax > Eospalax fontanierii. The sequence goes on from CM069526.1 coordinate 1,763,809, forward strand.
GGTGGATGACTGTATGATGGATGAATGAGTGGAGGAATAGGTGCATGAATGAATGAGTGGGTGGGTAAGCTGACAGGGGTGTGGGGGATGAATTGTTCTATAGGTGACAGGTAGATGGAAGGGGAAAATCTGGATGATTGATGGACAGCAGGTAGAAAGATGATTGATGGATGTGTGGATGGGTTATTAACAGACAGATGAGTGGACAAGTGAATGATGGATGGATGGAGGGTGGGTTCATGTGTGGGTAGATGGATGGACAGATGGATGGGTGGGTGAATGAACAGAGATGAATGAGTGAGTGAGTGGGTAGACTGACAGAGGGTGATGGATGGATAGATGGATGGATGCTGGTAAGTGAGTTGATGGATGAATGGTGGATGGATGGATGGATGGATGGATGGTGGGGTGGGAGGATAGATGAGTGGTTGGATGGATGGATGGGTAGGTGGATAGGTAGGTGGATGGATGGGTGGATGGGTGGGTAGGTAGATGGATGGGTAGATGGGTGGATGGGTAGATGGGTTGGTAGGTGGATGGATAGGCAGGTAGATAGGTAGGTGGGTGGGTGGGTAGGTGGATGGGTAGGTGGGTAGGTGGATGGGTGGGTGGGTAGGTGGGTGGGTAGGTGAGTGAGTAGATGGATTGATAGGTGGATGGGTGGGTGGGTAGGTGAGTAGGTAGGTGGGTGGGTTGCTGGGTGAATGGGCAGTTGGATAAGTGCATAGAAGATGGTGAAAAGGGGAGAAGAGGAAAAAGAGAAAGGAACGTGATGAATGTGAGCATTGATACCTGAGTCTGAGTGCATGGGTGGCGGCTGAACAAATGAGCCATGGGAGACATTCTGGGTGATGTCCTCTCCAGGGGCCCCCTCCCTTTTCCAGGCCTATATCTGGGCCTGACTCTGAGCTCTGTTGCCTCTAGCACCTGGAGTTCATTGACTGCTTATGGTCCAAGCTTGACCTTGGCATCTGCTTAGCCATTTAGAACCTTGACTTTCTGAAAGTTTCAAAGTCTGCCTACCTTAGGAGACACACAGGTCATGAATATTCAGGCTCACAGATACAACTGCCAAGCAGGGAGGCATACGACCTCACCTCTCCTCGTACAGAGTCACCATGGGAGAGCATCCAGGGCCCTACTCTGCTCAACCAGGAGGCTCTCCAGAGCACAGGACACTCCATGCCCTTCCTACTCAGAGGCTGGTGAGCAGGGAGAGCTGCTCCAAGGACAGCAGGACAGACAGCTAGACACTAGCGTGGGGTCAGTGGGCACGCCAAGCAGCACGGTGCATGGTGCTCCTCAAGCCATGCTCCCTCACTTGCCCGGCTTCTCCTTTAGGCCTCGGGTGGAGGGTGCAGGATCTGTCCCCCGAGTCCAACTCCACTAAATCTTGCTCAGGTTTAGGGTGTGGAGTTCACCGTTTGATATAGTGCTGCCCACCCCGACAGGTCCCTGACTAGGCACATGAGAGCCCGGCCCTTCCAACTTCCTGTCTTGCCACCTGAATGGCCCAACAGCTACCACTTTCTCCTGCACACTTCACTCAAAGTAAAACCCCATGCACACAGGAGGTGCCCTGATACTTGTGGAACAAATCAGTGTGCTTTCTGAACCACGAGGAGCCATCATGCATGGGGACAGCTGCTGCCTGAACTTCAGTGGCTGAGTCCCAAGTGCCACATCAGCTACTCCTAGGCTTGGCAGAGTCAGCCATAGCAGGTCAACCAGGGGCACTGAGTGAGGTTTAGGGACCAGGGGTTCCTCTATTCAGCCTGCTTAGCACCCATATTGAGGAGCCTCTGCCCACCCACCATCCTGAAGGTTACCTATACTGGCCACGAGAACTAAGACGCCAGGAGGGCAGGCCCTTTTCGGCCTCCTCTGCCCCCTGGGCTCAGTTCTGCACTCACCAACTTTTAGGAGTACCCCACAAGCACTCCACACCCTAGGCCCTCAGTCTCCATCCACCACCCAACAGACTATCCCTGACCTCCACAAGGGTCTCTAGTCCTGCTCCAGCTCCCCAGGGAGCCTTCTCCCCTCCCAGCCCCAGCCAGGCCAAGTGAGACATGGAGAGGGTTACCTGGCCTGTTACCTGCTCAAGTCCTTGGTGGCCGTCAGTAGCTGATCCCGCGGTGCCCACTCTGTACTGTCCTGCTGCACCTTGGCCCTGGTGCCCTGAGGAGGAGGTAACTGTTACCAAAATAAGACTTGCCTTGTCTCTCTGACCTCACCCAGAGCACCTGCCAAAGGCTCCCTAAGTGGGCAGGCACCCTCCCCTGCTGGCCACGCAGGGCTACTGCAAAGAGGGCGGCAGGACCACCTATACAGGCCTCTAAGGAGCTCCGCTCTTGGTAGGCAAAGGCTGTGGGACAAAGATTCAGAGGCCCGTAGTCAGGATCAAATTCCTCCATGCCTGCTCCCCACGTGTACCTCAGCTGAGGGGTGAACTCAGCCTTACTCACTAGGGGAGCTGGCCTGAGAAGGGAGGTTGACTCTACCACAAGAGAGGGCTGGAGGTCTCCAGGTACCAGCATGGGACCTTCTTAAACTCCACCTACGCCCCCTGCCCCCCGCCACTGGAGATCCAGTCAGAGTGAACCAGTATATATAACACGTGGGGTTCGCTGAGCCTGCTCCCATCTGAGGACATGGATGGGTACAGAGGGAGGCCAGGCTCTGACCAGAAAGGCAGAGATGGCCTAGCAACTTCAGCTTTGAAGGGATCCCAAGGGATAGGTGATGAGGGCAGAGGGGGGCGGAGGAGGGGCCTTGTCCTGCGAGCCAATAGATCAAGAAGTTGCCTTCCTCCCCCTCCTCTTGCCTGTGACCCCAGGCTAGGTCCTGCATCTCCAATCTGTAGAAGATGGGTGAGGGGGCCAATCCCAGCCTTCCAGAAAGCCTGAGATGCGATTGAGACTGGGCCATCATGAGCCTCCTGGGCCATCTCGATGTCCTTAACCTGGGGATGCAAGAGGACAGGAGCCCTGTCTGTGCCCCTCGGGGTTCGCCTGGTTGCTTGCTTTACACTTGACGTTCACTTTTGCCCCGAACTGGCAGCTCCATAGACTCCACCAGCCATGCCCAGTCCATGTACTCTGGAGAGGGTCAGGGGAGTGGAGAGTGCCACACTGTTCTTTCTCTGCTTGCTGCCTTGGTTTCCCGAGGGAAAAGGCCATCCAGACACAGGAGGACCTCAGAGGCCCAGGAGAGGTGTCTGCGGCTGGATGGTGCCCCCTGGAGTCCCGAGGAAAGAAAGGCTAGACTCTGTGGGCTCACGGCCCAGTCTGCTCAGAGTCCAGCAGGGCCCAGGCCCGTGGGCAGAAAGATGACCTCCAGTTCACCATCATTTGACAAGAAGCTTCCAAACCAACAGCAGAAACACAGCCTGACCGTGGGAGGCCCCAATCACTGTGGAAGAGAGATGGGGAGACACTGCAGGGCCTAGGTCATTTACCCAGTCCTTTCACACTGCATGTCCAAATGGTGTCCACTTGGAGAAACAGGCCAGACTTCTGAGGGGCTCTGTGTGATGGGGGCTGGGGACCCATTCTACGAGCACCTTGAACTGTCTTTCTGACGGAGGCCACATGGAGTCAGACTCTTGACCTGAGTGAATTACCTACACCCACAATCCACCTCGGGCAGAGGAGCTTGAAGCCCAGGCTCTGAGGACCCCCATCTCAGCCTGGCCTCAGAACAACCTCAGACTCTGCTCCAGGGCCATCTAATCCATTTCTCCTCCTTCCTCAACCCATCAAGTATGTGCCCACTGCTGGGACAGGAGTGGTAAAAATAGCAGCTGACACCTTCTCCTCCAAGCATGTCTCCTCCATCCTCGCCTCCTTCGGCCTCCTTCTCGCTGGCTATTCCTATACTTGGTCAGAGGCCTGCATGGGCACACCCTCCTTTACACCATGCCCCATGCCCTGGACACCCAACCGTTGGCCAATGGGCTGCCGGGGAAGATCGAATGTCACTATAACATGAGGGGGTGAGGCTGTGGGACAGTGACTGCTGGTCCTGTCCACAGGGAGCCCCCAGCCCTTCTCAGACTCAACTGCAGGTAGGTATGAAGGCCAACAGCCTGCCTAGGGTGGGTGACTGTGTCAAGCTCAGATGGGTCCTGGGCCCTATCTAGTGTTATACATGGATGATTAGAAGCATGGTAGCTGAAGCCAAGTGGCCAAGTCTGAGGTTCTGACACAAGGCCCTGCTGTTGTCTGAACCTCAGGATGACAGAAAACCTGACTCTGGAAACCAGAACAAAAGGGCCTGGAATAGAGAGGTGGGGAGGGATCTCAGGGGTAACTGTGGGGCCTAGAGAGAACTTCAGGGTATGAGACAATCATGCTCAGAGCTAGGAGGGCTTCCTGCTGGGATGCAGCTGTGTGTCCCCCTACCCCTTGGGCTCTGTGTGGGTACCCAGAGGGCAGGAATAGGATATGGTTCGTCCCAGGAGCCTAGGGCTACTCTTGTCATGTTCTAAAGACAAAGGGCTCATCTCAGATCACCCCAGGAAGGAGTTCAAAGGGAGAGATATCTGGCCTCTAAGCAGCCCTGGGGCAGCTCCTAAAGGTCCTGGCCAGGGGTAGACTGGAGTCAAGCTGGGGCAGGACAGAGGGCAGGGGAGGGCTTGGGCCTGAGCAGGAAGTTCACGTCCTACCTTGCTTGGGGCTAAGAGAGCAGGTGTTCCTAAGAAGCTCCAACCCCCAACCCACCCCTCTTTCTGAAGTCCCTGAGCTGAGGGACCCTGACTTTTCTAGTTTTTTAGAGGTATCTGGGAATCCTGGGAGGAGATGGGGCCTGGCAATGTTGGTTGGGGTGGGCGAAAGGGTCTAGACCCAAGGCAGGGCATAATCAAGGAAGGTTTCCTGGCAAGTGAGTGCAGGGCCGCCTGCTCCACCCCCCCTTGGGTTTTGTCACCTTTGAAGGAGAGGAGGATGACATGTACCCCCAAGGAGCCTGACACGTACCCCCAAGGAGCCTGACCTCACAGGCTATTTTCATATGCCTCCCTCTGAGGCCAGAACCTTTCATTGGACAACTGGTCTCCCTCTCAACTGTTTACTGGCCATCCTTGTCCTTGTCCCCACCGCCCCACCCAACTTACAGGGACATTGATGAGGAGTTGGGGGACGGGGAGGTGCACAGAGCAGCCCAAATGGGCCTCCGGGAACTTGTCAGAGAAGTAGGAGCTCAATTTCCCCACCTGGAGGGAGGGCCCTTGCTGCCTCTCCTTGGGAGGGTGCAAGAGCCCTTGATGGACACCTGCAGGGACCAGGAGGGGGCCAAGATGGCTGCAGGGACCAGGAGGGGGCCAAGATGGCTCGGTCACCCTCATTTCCTGCAGGGACCAGGAGAAGGGCCAAGATGGCTCGGCCACCCTCACTCCCTCCCCCGGTGTAGTCTTGGGTTTCGGGGCAGAGGAGCCTTGTGAATTTTAATGTCTATTTTTGGACACTTCAGCTGCTACTGTCTCCTTATAAATGTACTCCTCCACCCCATGCCCAGGCATGCGGGCAACACTGCCCCTCCCTTCACTGCCAACAGGTGTGTGGGCCCAGTGGCGACCAGAGGCAGATCAAGCAGGGTGGGGCTCCGGCTCCACCACTGACCCTCCCACCCCACAGAGGAGAATAGACCCAGCAAGTGGGCAGTGAACGAGGGATCGGGGGTTGGCAAGGACCAGAGCAGGGCCAGCTGTAGGGCTGGTTGGCCGAGGGAGTAACTGAAGCTGTTCATGGTTCATAGAGTGTCGTACAGGAGCTCTGGGACAAGGCAAGGCTGAGGCTGGTGCCTGGCCCAGGGTCTCCCAGGTATCTGTGGGTTAATTCCGCAGGAAGCTAATTTGGTCTGGGAAAGCTAATGTTATCAGCAGGGCCTGGGAGCAGCTCTTACCTTAACACCAAACTGCGGATACATTTTGTTTTCTTGTACACGTTCCCTGGGGGCACCAGAGCCATTGTGTTCAAGTCGGCTGTGGGATGTTGTCATGATGTTTTTCAAACCCAGAGCCAACATTCTGATACAGCTGCTAGGGTGTTCCCAGGCCCTGGCCACTGCAGGCTTGTGCAGTAGCCAGCTCATCTAAGTTCACTGTCTCTGTGGCCACCGCACCTGGGCACAGCACTGGGAGATCTGGGGTGCTGTTGACTCAGTCCACTTAGTACATATATGACAAGCTCAGGCAACCCACAGGGAGGCTGCCCAGGCCCCCTGAGTTCAGAGTCTCCATATTTTACAGGGAAGAGGTGACCAAAGAGTTCAAACAGCTCATGAGCTCTGTGATTTGAGGGGGGGTGTCCTCAGAGGCTTGTCGAGGGCACAGAAGAAACTCTGGGGTGCTCTAAAGGGGACCTGGGTCCTCAAAGAAATCATGAGGTGTGGCAGGGTGAAGAGTGGCACTCATTGGGCCAAGGAGCTGGCAGACTAAAGTCTCTATCACCCTTGGAGAAGCTGGGTTCCACCATCTGGGGGCCATTCCCAGCCAGAGGCCACCACTCAGATCAATGGGATATTCCTAGGCCCAGATATTCCTGCAGGCCCTTGCCGTCCTGAACAACATTCTGGATAGCCTTCCATAATCGTATTGTAGAGAAGACATCTGCCCAGGTTAGAACGGACACTGTAGCCTTCCAACAGCCAGTTAGCTCCAGGAGTCTAAGTTCCAGACTGAATCCAGGACAGGCAAGGAGGAACAGGTCATAGACGTAGGGCTGAACGGGGCCCAGTCAGGAGGCGTGAGCCTCTGCTGAAGTCTATGATAGTTCCTAATAGTTCCTCCCCAGCTCTGAGACAGCCTCCCCCCCAGGTTTCTAAACCAAGGCGATTCATAACTGCCCCTTCTGGTCCCACCCCTTCTCCAGAAACAACCCACCGCTACTATGTCTGACGAGGAAACGTGAGTACTCTGCTGTGTGGTCACCGTCCCTGTGGGTAGGACTGGACCCCTGGTGCCTATGGATGACTATGCCAAGTCAGAATGCATCTCACCCTCCTCTTCTTTCTCTCTCTCTCCTCCCCTGCCATCGCCCTGACAGTGAACAAGTTGAGGGTGAGTTGCCATTATTTTCTTTCTTTTTCCTTCTATTTCTGGAACGAAGAGTTACCTGCTTGGAGGGGCCTTAACTGTGAACAGCACTTGTTCCTTGTGTAGAGGGTCCCTTGACCAGAGTCCCGGACCAGCTAGATCAACCAGTGGGGTTCAGAGGCATCCCTGTCCCGATGGTCCTAGATCTCTGACTTCCTCTTTCCTCTGAGGGGATCACAGCTTGACCTGCCCAAACCTGCACATACGCAGGGCTGTGAGGGCCTGAGGACTCAGGATCTGAGCAGTTGCCCTGTCCTTGTCATCTTTTGCTATTCTCTTGGGCATAGCATCCAGGGATATTCAGTGTCATCCTTCCCGCTGAGACAGCCTCCAAGGCCACAAAGGGTGTGTGTGTGTGTGTGTGTGTGTGTGTGTGTGTGTGTGTGTACATGCACCCATGTGGGGACCAGAAATGTGGGGGTTTTGTTTTTTGAGACAGGGTTCCTCACTGAACCTAGATGAAGCTAACTTGGCCACACCACCAAACTGCAGGGATTCTCTGGCTTCCACCTCCCCAGCCCTGGGATTATGGCAGTGTGCCACTATCCCTGGTTTTATGTAGATCCTGGGATCCAACTCAAGTCCCTATGCTTACATGGCAAGCTCTTCACTGATGGAGGCATCTCCCAATCCACATTCCTTTTGGATTGGAAATCAGAGGGCCTGTCCCTAACCGGCAGGAACACCAGGCTTGTCCAGGGACGGTGCTGGCTGGCCCTCCACTACCTCACCCTGTCCAGGCCCACTCTGCTAACATGGTTCCTTTCTTCTGTTTTATTCCGATGCAGAGCAATACGAAGAGGAAGGTAACTCAGGTGGCCCCGGAAGTCCTCACCTGCCCCAGGCCTTCTCTCAGTGCCCATCCTTGGGAAGGCCTTCCGGGTCCTCCCTGATCTGACAATTAACTGTCTACCTTCCTCATCATTAATGCATCATTAACCATCACCATTCATCATTAACTCCGTTAATGATTAATGTCATTATTTAATTAATGGTCAATGGTTTGATCATTAATTAAATCATTAACCTCCTATCTCTCCAACTGATTAATAGATACTTATTAATCACTCACAATTGCCCTCGTGGTCACCATGTCCATTGTGTGAAGTGGGCTGGGGTCTGGCCATTAAAACTCACTCATTAATATCAAGGATCTTGATCCACAGACTGCTGCCTCTCAGAGTCCCTGCACTCACCTGTCTCTTAGCTTCCCCACCGGTCTCAGTATCTCTCTATCTCTGTCTCCTTCCGTCCCTGTCTCTCTGTCTCTGTGTCTCTATGCTTCTTTCTCTCTCTCTCTCTCTTCCTCCTGTCTCTGTCTATCTCCGCCTCCTGTCTCTGTGTCTGTCTCTGTCTCTCTCGGCATCTCTCCTTCGCTGTACCCTCAGGCTGACTTGGAGACCCCATGGCTCTGTCATGCCCAGGCAGGTGTGGACAGGCAAAGCAGGGAGCACAGGCTCGCCTGGGAGCAGCCCAGCACAGCGGTTCCCAGGCCTGCAGGCTCTGCCTGCCCCTGGCGCCTGCTCAGCTTGGGGAGGCTTCACCCAGCTCACTAGGCAGGCCATCCTGCAAGGGCTGCTGGGTGCTATGTTTTGAAAATATTTTCAAAACATTTGCTACCTTAACAACCTGAGCAAACATTTTGCTACTGAGAGGTGGAAAGGCTAGTTTCTGAATGGGGAATGTGGCCCTGGGGGCCTCCCTTTCCTGGGGTCATGCAAGAGAGTCTTGTTTCCTCAAAACCTCTTGATGCCAACCTTGTTTCCCGACAGCTAGATGGGACCTCCCAGGTCAGAACTAGGCACAGCACTCAGTTTCCCCATGGCACAGGGACTTTGTCCCTGGTCCTCACTTCCTCAGCAGAGCAGAATCACAAACATCTGAGTATGGTTTGGGGTAGGGAAGCCTGAGGAGGGGGGGAGGGGGAAGTCTCGGTGCCCCAGGAGGGCCAGCAGGGGCTGATGCCGGAGGGACTCTGCTCACTCTAGCAGGCTGCTGCAGGCTGGACACATGGTGTGATCCTCCTGTCAGCCTGGGAGAACCAAGGAAAGCCCGTTTCTAATGTCTTGTTCCTTCTCTCTCCCCCCCGCCGTCTCTCTGTCGCCTTTGCCCACCCTCAGAGGAGGCTCAGGAGGAAGGTGAGTGGTTCCACGACCTGACCCCCCCTCCCCGAGTCTTCCTGCCCCACCTGCCCTTGTCCTCCACCCTCATGATGACCCTGGTGTGACCCTCCTTCCACTGGGCTGGGACCCCAGCCCCTGCCTCTAAGAACCTGCTGTGTGCTTCCATTTAAACCCTGTCCTCTTTCCTCCCTGCAACCCTGCACTCCCTGGCACTCCTCGGCCGCAGAAGTCCAGGAGGAAGGTACGAGAGCAAGGACTTCTGGTCCCCATGTGGAGCCCAGGGACTGGCTGGAGCCGAGTGGTCTGGGGGTGAGGGCAGGGAGGCACCAGCCAGCCAAGGGGCCCCCCATGTGGCCCCACATAACCTACTAACCATGGCCAATGCTTGACCAAAAAGGACGAGGACTTCAAGAACCCCCCCATGAGCAGCACAGCTGGGTTCCCCCAGACCATAGCCCCCACACTAGAGAGGGCAGCAGGGGAGCTGGAGAGACTGTAGGGCAGGTGTGGGCTGAGTCCCCCCCTAGAGAGTCTGCTGAGCCCGTGGTGGTGACTGACACTTTGCCAGGACCCCAGGCAAGAGCTCAGGGCTTAAAAGAGAGAGATAGCGAAGCTAGAGGCCTACTGCCCAATCTGGAGCAAGGACAGGTCAAGCCCTCTCGGGCTTCCTTCCTGGTTAGCTGTGTCCCCCATCAGCCCTAGAACAGGTACCAGCCCAGCTCTCTTTAGGGGCTTATCCAGGCAGAAGCAGAAGGAAAGGCCATTTGTCTGTAACCTTGGGATGATAAGAAATGAATATGTTGGCCCAGCCTTAGATTCTGCTCCCCTGGGGTCCAGGGGCCTCCAGTTAGTCCCCGACCCTGGGCAGACAGGAGGTGGGTGGACAAGTTGGCCCAGCCTTAGATTCTGCTCCCCTGGGGTCCAGGGGCCTCCAGTTAGTCCCCGACCCTGGGCAGACAGGAGGTGGGTGGACAAGCAAAGGAACCGAAAGCACCCCAGTGAGACCCCACTGAGTGATCACCCCAACCCTCACCTCAGTTTCTCCACTTGTGAGGCAGGACAGGCTGGAGATGGGTTCAGTTCGCCTCAGTCCCTCCCGCTCCCAAGTTCTCAGAGGGCCCAGGATCTGGGGTAGAGGGTCCGGGGTTGCAGGACCCCAGCTAACTCTCCTTTTAACCTCGGATCCCTTCTCCTCTGACCTCTGACCTCTGACCCGCGGTTTTGCCTCTTGTTCCATGGCCCTCCTTAGCCCCCGAGCCAGGTAGGTGATATGCCTTTGATGCCGTGTGGCACGTGTGTCCATGTGGGAGTGTGTGCAGGAGCGGGCCAAGAAGGAACAAGAGGGGCCGCGTGACTCCCTCCCCCCGTGTCTCTGGGCTTCCCTCCCCCTTCCCTCCCCTTCGCCCACGCTGCCCTCCACTCACTCATCTCTCTCCTCCCTCCCTCTCTCCTCCCCGGTGCTGCTCCACAGAGGAAGTCCAAGAAGGTAGGTCCAGGCCCACCGCACAGCCGGGCCGCGCCTCCCCTCCTCCGTCTCCCTTCTCTCCCGCCTGCTTCCCACCCCCCTTCCCACATCGCCACTACTGACTGAGCTGCGCCCGCCTCCGGGCTGGAGACAGAACAGACTGTGATTAGCCTGGCCTGCTGCTCAGGTGGCTGACAGTGGCGGCTCCATTTTTTAAGGGCAGGGAGCAGCAAGGTTCCTCTGGGGCCTCCAACAGGAAGCTAGAACCTAGTATGCAGGCTGCCCGGGGTCCACTGAGTAGTCTTCGAAGACCGTGCTGGGGCAGTCGACCAGGGCCCAGCAGGATGGGCAGGAAGGAGCAGAGGAGGGGCGAGGAGGTGGCCTTCACCCTATCCTGGGTATCAAGTCAGAGGGAGGAAAATACGAGGGGGAAGACTGAAGGGAGGGCAGGGGGAAGCGTGGTAAAGCAGAAGTCGGCCGAGGCCCAAGGTAGGGACGTCAGGGACCTGGAACAGCCGGGGGCCGTGCATGCAATCAGACAATCAATCAGGTCCCAGCATCCCACCCAGTGCCTGGGCCCCAGCCAGACACACCCGGCAGGCAGGCAGGAATGAGGGGGCTGGGGAGCCTGTCCGCCCAGCAGCAGGGCTGGTTACACTAGGGGAGGCAGAGGGGCCCGCCTCGGGGAGCCCATTTCAGCCCCTCCAGTTATGTGCTGCCTCCGTGGGGCTGCAGGCTCCTCGTGACTGGGCCTAAAAGGGGGTGATCTAGATAGGAACGGGCCAGGAAAGGGACCCAGGTGAATTCTCAGGCTCCAGGGACCAGAACTGGAGCTAACTGACAGGCAGAGGGACGACAGAGGCAGAGTCGTGCAAAGCCTAGCCACGTGGCTCTGAGGCCTCCGTGACTTCAGAAGCACCCCCATTGTCCTCCAGAAGCCTGGGGCCACTCTCGCCTGAGGAGTATCTCACCAGGGAGGGGCCGGCATAACAGCCCCTCCTCTCTTCTCCAGGCCACTCCCCTAGAGCCTGTGCAGGACCCCACTGCTCCCTGCACATTCACCCCTCGGGTATTAGGCAATAAGAACCAACTGGCCTGTCCAGCGGCCTCTGTCACGTGCTTCGGTTTCTGAGTTACTGTGGTCTAAGCTGTGATCTAGGAATGGGGAACAGGTGTTCCAACAGGGTGCTGGTCAGAACCTGCAGGCGAGACCCCTACCCCAGCCTTGAATGGAGCCTGTTTGCCACTGGCCAAGGGCTAAGGCAGACTCTGCGGGTGACAGAAACTTCCACTGCCTGGCCTGTGTCCCACAGGGGCAGAGTAAACACAGGTCAAGTCTTTGCTTCCACCTAAGACCCAGAGCAGGACTGAAGGACAGTGTAGGGGAGGGCACTGTTGGAGTAGCTGAAGACCTGGCTGTGGTCAGCATCAGGCCCAACTTCAGTGGAGTGGGTCAGACTCAGAAGAAGCAGTCCCAGCCCAGAACATCCAGCCTAGACGAGGCTCTAGAGGAAGGCAACAAGCTCCACCCAGACTCCTAAAGAGAAGCCAAAGGGTCGGTTCCTAGGTAGCCCCCACCCTGAAGCTGAGCCCTTCAAAACTCAGGTAGCTATTGGTGAGTCAAGAAGACTAGCAATGGAATGTTCCATGGCATCTTGTTTAAACACAGAAAAATGTGGTCTTGAAGGTAGAGGGCAGGCCTCAGGATCTGCTCAGGGGCAAAGTGGCTGCTCCCAGGCCAGCTTGCAGTCCAGCTCCCAGCCCAGCACCTATCCCAGTACGTATCCCAGTACCTAGCCCAGCACCTAGTCCAGCACCCAGCCCAGCATCTAGCCCAGCATCTAGTCCAGCACCCAGTCTAGCTCCAGCCCAGTTCCCAGCCCAACTCCCAGCCCAGCTCCAGCCCAGTTTCCAACCTAACTCCCAGCCCAGCACCCAGCCCAGCTCCCAGCCCAGCACCCAGCCTACCTCCAGCCCAGCACCCAGCCCAGCACCTAGCCCAGCACCTAGCCCAGCTTCAGCCTACCTCCAGCCCCCACATGCACACAGATAAGACAGATCCTCATGACACTCTCAGCCAAGCCTTCTTGTTCCATCCAGTCTTCCTAGATAGCAAGATCCTGCTTGTGGGTCTGGGAACATAGTTCAGCAGACAGGGTACTACCATAGCATTCCAAAAGCTCTGGGTTTGATTCCCAGCACCGCATAAACTGGGCATGATGGCCAGCACCTGTCATCCCAGCACTTTTGGAGGTAGAGACAGGAGGATCAGAGTGCAAAGTCATCCTTAGCTACAGTACAGGGAGTCTGAGACCAGCCTGGGCTACAAGGGTTCAGGGAAATGTCCAGACCTGTGTGACATCGGGACGTCCCCAGGCATGGGGCCCCTGTACATGCCTGCCTCTGCTGCTCGCGTGGCCATCGCTGCTGTGTGGTTGCTGCAGTCCTGCAGCTGCTCGGCTTTTCTCTTGCATGTGCGCTTGTGCCCACACCATGAAGATGCTGCCGCGGAGGAGGAGCGGGAAGAGGACGAGGAAGGTAAGGCCTGCCAGCCGCTGCCGCAGCCTCTGCTCCATCTTCACAGGACCCTGGCTTTGGCAGTCTCTGCCACGTGAGACAACAGCAACTGACCACCTGGCTGTGTCTCTGGCTCTCCAGCTCTTTGCCTGTCCATCTGTCTGTCTGTCTTCCCTTTTCCCTGGCACAGGCCCTCAATGGCAAGGCACTGTGGCTTTGTATGCATCTGCCATGGGGTCAGGGTCAAGTCTGCCCACCCAGAGATGGGCAGTCGAGACAAGCCAGCAGCCCAGCAGCCCCTAGACTTTTTGGAGATCTGTCCTCCAGTCCTCCTGTCCCCTTGCCTCATCTTCCCTACCAGGCCTCCGGAGACACATGCTTCTCCCTGAGATTTCTCCCTTCTTTCCTTTGCCCCCTACCCCGAGTCCTTCTCCGAGTGGAGACAAGACCCTCTTGCTTTTGGAGAGACGAGTGGGTGAGGGTGGGCTGAGCTGAAAGATGGTAGTTCCTGTGGCAGAAGGGGCCATCCTGTCTTACCTGATCTTTCTTCCTCCCTCTCCCCACACTGGCCATCATGACCAGAGGAGAAACCAAGACCCAAGTGAGTACGGGGTGCCTGCAGGTCGGGTGGGGGATGCTGGGGCCAGGGTTTGAGGCCTGGACCTGTTGTGGAGGCAAAGCCCAAAGTGGGGAGGAAGACGGGGACTAAGGTTGCCATGGAAATGAATAGAAAGACTGGGGTGGGGTTTGCCCCATAATCCAGGGGAGTCAGGGAGGAGGGCCACAGATCAAGGAAGGAAAAGCCCCTGTGGAAAGAACCAGGACCAAAGCTAAGAAGTGGGGCCCAGGCCACCTGACCTCCTGATCTGCCTTTCTGGCCCTGACCATGTCTGGCTGTACTGGGAGTGAGGGCTGCCCCTGGTCTCCTGATGTTTAAAGTATGCTAGAAGGACAAGGATCTCACTAGAGTGAGATCCTTTGGATGGATTTAATTCAAGAGAGTCTGCTGCTGGGGTGCTGAGCCCCCTGGGAGCCATTATTTTGGGGGGTTTTCCTGGTCTCGCTTATTTTGAGTGTCCCAGGGTTTGTTTAATCTAGAATCTTGGACTTAGAAACCCAGGAACCTCCATACACGGCACCCTCTGGTCCCTCCAAGTCTTTGCCCGTCCCTCATTCTGAACTGGGTCTTAGCTTCTGGCCCACACCCCTCAAGAGAAGAGCCGAGATAAACGGGGAGTGTGGCTGGCCCGCGTTCCTCCCTTGAACTTCGTTTTAAATCAAGCTCTCATAAAGTAATATGCTGGGCTGTGAGATAGTTTCTCATTTTAGAAAAATTATTTGTGTTTTCAATATGAAAATAAAACACCTCATTAAGAAAATTTGGAAAATACATAAAAGTCAAATGAAGGGAAAAAAAAATCCATCCATAATTCTCCCACCCACCAGCCAGGCTGCGGAAAGGACCGGAGCAGGGTGGGGCGTCTTTATTTCTTTCTACTCTCTTTCCATGCAAAGTTCTTGGAAAATTAAGATCTTGACTATGTTTTTTCAAACACGGGACTGTCTATACAGCCTTGAATTCTGCTTTTTTAAAAAATTTAGCACTATTCATAAGTATTTTTCCATGTTTTTACATAGTCTTCTTAAATATTTTGAATGGCCACATAATATTCCATCAATTGGACAAACCATAATTTTCCTAACCATTCCCCGATCGCAGGCTTCCCCCAATATTTTACTATCATAAATAACGCTGGGCAGAAAGCATTTTCCGTCTTGAGGGCTGTTTGCCTAGGCCACATTCCCAGAACTGGAATTACTGGGTCAAAGAGGACGCACTCTGAAGACTTAGACATTCACTGCCAAACTGCTCTCCACCAAGGCCCGGCCAAGGCGGCCTCCTACGTGGGCTGTGAGCCGTCTGTGTCCCACACCCTCCGCGCCCAAAGGCGGGAATGGGTGTCTGCCCTTCGCCTGTTGATGAAAGGCCAACGGCATCTCACGGTTGTTTGCCTTAGCATTCCTCAGATGGCACCACTGCCAACCGTCCGTGTTTGTTAACTGGTTGTCTTTCTTTGCAAGCTGGTGGCTTGTACCCTTGGCTTGTTTACCTCTCGGCCAACCCGTCTCCATGTTTGCTTAAATCGTCAGTTTACTCAAGGATATAAGTCTTCTCTGTATTTGCTGAAAAATTTTTCAGTCTGCTTTTTTTTCCCCTCTGAGTTTCAATTTTTGCCTTTTTTTTTTTTTCACATACATAAGTTTTTCATTTGCAAGACATCATCTGTACGGCTTTCCCTTGGAGGGAACTTTGGGGCTTCGGAGCTTAGAAAAATCCCTTCCCTCTCCAGGTTTGAGTGATAGTCAGCTCCCCTTTCTTCTGCGGCCTGCTTCTAAAAGCCGCAGTTGTCTCCACTCCCTGCTCCATCTGGAATGTGTTGGCGGGAGAAGGGGGTCGCGGCCGAGCAGGCTGGGGGCTCTTTTTCCCCTCACAGTCCCCCTCCTCCCTCCTTCAGGCTCCCAAAAAGAAAGATTAAAAGAGCGGTCAGAGCCATGGGACAGGGCTCACTCCAGAGGCCAGTGCTGGCCCTGGAGGGCCTGTGATGGCCACCCCGCCTTCCAACTGGACCTGGTGACATTTGTTTAAATGTTTGAGAAAGGTGGGGTGAGACAGCGAGACAGAAGAGGACACAGAAAAAGTGACACCTTCTAGGAAAGGTCAAACTACTCTCTGGATGCGGGTTAGAAACTTCCTAAGAACACAGGCTAGGCAACCCACTCTTAGCAGGGTGTCCTGGGTTGGGTGCCAGGGTACAAGAGGACAGCCAGTCTGGGTCCAGACCTCTACTGTCCCTGCTTATGAAACAATTTCTATGTCTCTTCCTCAGACTCACTGCTCCTAAGATCCCGGAAGGAGAGAAAGTAGACTTCGATGTAAGTTTATAAGACCCAGATCAACCTGACCACAAAGTCCAGTCTTTGAACTCCAGGCTGGGATCCAGAAGGTCACCTGCTCCTAAGCATCCAGACCCTGGGCCGCCCAGCTCCATAGTTCACCCCACTCTTCCACAGTTCATTCCTGCACCCAAGGAAAGTCCTTCCAAAACAGTCATCTCCTTCCCTTGTCCTCCATCCATTTTTGTACCCCACCCATCCATTATCTATCTTTTTATTCCTCCATCAGCTTACCCACCCACTCACCAATCCACCCACCCACACATTTCCATCCATCCACCACCTGTCCATCATTTTCTCTACCCACTCATTATCTACCCTTTACCCTTCTGTCTGTCTGTCCATTTCTCCAATCATCTATCCACCCATCTCTTTTTTCAGCTTTCTATCATGTATCCAGCTGTCCATCTAACTCTTCATCTGTTCAAACACCTATCTATTTATGCAATGAGTTGATCACAGTCTCCTGTCTGCCAGGCCCTGTCTGCCTGTCCTCCCTGAGGACAACAGGGCCAAGTCTGAGCCAGTCCACCTCAGAAATGCTGCTGGCTTCATAGATAGTCAGGGCCTGGACTTCTCCACAGGAAGGGGCACTACTTTGACCCCGGGATTTGTGGATTCAGCCACCTTGAGCCCCAGGATAACAGCAACTGGGGGGACCCGGCCAGATGAGGCAGAAGGCACCTCTAGCTGCAGATGGGTTCCAAGCTGGTGAAAAGGGTGCTGACTGAGGGCCTCTGTCCACTCCAGGACATCCAGAAGAAACGTCAAAACAAGGACCTCATGGAGCTTCAGGCCCTCATTGACAGCCACTTCGAGGCCAGGAAGAAGGAGGAGGAGGAGCTGATCGCACTCAAGGAGAGGATTGTGAGTCTGGCTGCCTTGGGAGTTGCTGCATGGCTGGGCACAGTAGGCCAGCGCTGACCCCACTGGCCTCTTGGCTGCAGGAGAAGCGCCGTGCTGAGAGAGCTGAGCAGCAGAGGATTCGTGCTGAGAAAGAGCGAGAACGCCAGAACAGACTGGCGGTAAGGGCCGAGCCGCTGCCCCCATCACACACACACACACACCGACCTATGCACCTTGAGAAGTGCCACTGCCCTCACCACACACACACACACACATGCACACACACACACCCTGACCCATGCACCTTGAGAAGTGCCAGGTCTTGGACCTTCTTTCTCCTGGGGCTCCCTGTGTGACCAACCATCAGAGCCACTGGCCAACACCTCTTGTCCTGCAGAAACTCCCAAAGAGGGCACACCCTGACCTGTGGAAGCTTGTTCCTAAGGTTCTAAGTCCAGAGTTGGTCTTGGAAACCTGCTCAAAGGGCAACCTCAGTTCTACCCCTGAGGATCATGGGAATGGGGTCTCCGCAGGAGGAGAAGGCCAGGAGAGAGGAGGAGGACGCCAAGAGGAGAGCTGAAGATGACTTGAAGAAGAAGAAGGCTCTATCCTCCATGGGAGCCAACTACAGCAGCTACCTGGCCAAGGTGAGGTGCACGCTCGGAGCCTGATGGTGGCCTGGAGCAGAGCTATTGCTCCTGTCATGCCTCTCCTGAGACCAGGCTTCTGTTCTTCATGTTCACCCAGGCTGACCAGAAGAGAGGCAAGAAGCAGACGGCCCGGGAAATGAAGAAGAAGATTCTTGCGGAAAGACGCAAACCTCTGAACATTGATCACCTTAGTGACGACAAGCTGAGGTGGGGTGGGGGGGGTTGCAGGGTGGCCCTCAGTGCCAAGCCCTTCCCCAGAAGCCCTGAGTCCCACTCTCCGTGGTGACTGGAATAGGAAGCAGGGGGATGAGCCTTGCTTTTCTGACTCATTCCGTTAAACTTCCCCTCTTCCACATCTAGGGACAAGGCCAAGGAACTCTGGGACACCCTATACCAACTGGAGACTGACAAATTCGAGTTCGGGGAGAAACTGAAACGCCAGAAATACGATGTGAGTCTAGGCACCTCTGGCTTTCGGGCCTGTTGCAGGATCTCACCCTCCAGGGAGGGTCAGATGCCTCCCCCTAGCGTAGTCATACTCTGGTCCTTCCCTCACCTTGAGACCTGACTCCACTGAGCTTAGCTGGGGACCATTGCTGGAGACGGTCCTCCAGGGAAGGCACCTGAGCCATTAAACCCCTATAGACCCTGCAGGTGAATTGGCCAATGCTGTGGGTGTCATGAGTTCTCCCATTGCTGAGGCTCCTAAGGCATCTCTTTCTTCAGAGTAGGCAGACAGGGCGACTCAGACCACTGGCAACTGGGAAAGGGAGACTGGGGCTGAGTTTCTTCTAGGATACTGGCAGCCTAGACTGGGGTTGCTCCTGACAGAAAGCAACCTTCCAGATGATCACTGAGGACAAAAGCAGGGGCTGCAGAGGCGGGGCAGGGCCTTGGGAGCCAGGGTGAAGCCTCCTGTGAGTCCGAGGACCACCGTACTCAGTGCAGCAAAGTTGTGTGGCTGGCCCCTTCTGTCCATCCAGTGTCCAGAGGGACAGGATGCACGCAGGGGCATCTCTCACAGCTGACAAGACAGTCTATAAGCCCTGGCCTCTCTCAGCCTCTGGGCTGATGGGCTACCTGGGCCTCAAGTGTTCAACTCTTACAGAGCCAGGGGCTCTTGCTCCTTCCTCCCTGAGCATCCCCAGAAAGAGACCCATTCCTCAGCCGCAAGGTTGGCCTAGGGGCTGACCCAGAGATAATTCCACTGAGTAGAGACCAGGCCACTCTCAGCAACAGGAGATGAGTCAAAGACCCACATATACTTGCCCATATCAGGTCTCCTGTGCTCAGATGGCCTCAAGGGCCATCAGAAGGCTGGTCTGACATTCATTAAGGCCTTGCTGCCTCAGCCGCCCACCCAACCTGGTAATCATCTCAATTTTTCTAGATCATGACCCTCCGGGCCAGAGTGGAGATGTTGGCCAAGTTGTGAGTAGGCAGAGCCCACCATAGGCCAGGCTTGTGGGTGTGCAATGCTCAGCTGGCCTCTCGCATGGCAAAGACTTGGGTCACTGAGGACACTGGGGGGCAGAGGGCTCTTCCCTCCTGCCTCAGCTCCTCCTTCCTGCCCCAACCAGTGGCTACAAGGCCAGCCTACTACTGCCCTTGTTGGCAGGTAAGGAAGGAAGGCTTTTAACCTTCCCAGAGCTCCATTTGGAGACAGGGCCTCTGGGTCACCATGTCAGGAGCAAGGGCTGTCGGCCAAGGAGCAGGAAGGTTGAGGTCAGAGGTCAGGGCTGGATCAGCAGATGAGGTCTGAAGGCTCACCTCCCCCCTGTCCCTTGGCCTCCCCCTTATCCTGCGACAGCCCCAAGGTAAGTGGCCAGCTGAGAGCTGCTGTGTGTGGATGCCAGACCGAGCAAGTCAAGACAGCCTAAGAGGAGGAACGGCGCTTCTCACGAGAGAGCCAGGAGACAGCAAGGATGCTGGCTCAGGAGGCTGTGTCCGCACAGTGAAGATGTGGTGGGCTTGCCACCGTTGACCCACCCTGTTATAAAGACAGGCCCAGCCGGGCTTCCCAGGTCCCTGTCCCAGTAAGTCACCTGTGTTCTTACAGATCACCACTCTCAGGAGCCGCATCGACCAGGCCCAGAAGCAGTAAGTAATGAAACCCATTCTCACGCTGCCCTGGGCACAGAGTCCCCGAGGCCACCTACCACCACCCCCATCCTAACCCCATCCTAACCAGGGTCTCGACATTTTAGTAGGTCCCTGAGTAAAGTTTCTTAATGGCTGACCCTTGACAGGGCAGTAACAAGACTAACTGGGCTCTGAGACCCTCTGGCTTCTTCCTCTCCTGCACACAGGAGGTACCAGATGGGTCTTGCTAGTGACACCTTCCCATGCTACCCTGCACTGGCCAGCAGGGAGAGACCCTGGTGGCAGGAGGCTGAGCAGCCAACCTGGATGTTCTTCATTGTTTCTGTCTCAAAAGTGACTTGAGTTGGAAGCAGGGTCATGAGTTCCAAGACCTGCCTGGGCTACGTGGAACCTTTTCTCAATTTACAGAGAAGCAAAGGAAGTGATAGGGCTGAAGCTCAGTGGGTAGAATGCTTGCCCAGCATGCACAAGGCCCGATGGGACCCTAGCACTGCTTAACCATGTGTGGTGGGGCAGTCCTGTAATCCCAGAACTTGGGAGGGAGGCAGAGGTAGGAGGATCAGAAGTACAAGGTTGTGTCTGGGTATACAGTAAGTCTGGGTATACAGTAAGTTCAAAGCCAGCCTGGGCTGAGAGAGAGAGAGAGAGAGAGAGAAAGAGAGAGAGAGCGCTCAGGACCTGCTACAGCAGCGGATCCCCAGGACCCTGAACTCAATGTCATGCTGGGGTCTGCTATTGAGCCTGGATGAGAGGTCAGCACAAGTGGAGCTATGTAAATTTCATTTCTTGGGGTCATCCTCCTCTCATACCTCCTTGCTGAGCAAGGACATGGGGGCTTCTCCACGGAAGGGGCTACTGGCCTCTGTCCTTGTTGGGTGGCTTGAGAGGTCATTATAGACTGGTTTGGAGACGTGCTCTGTGTATGTGTGTGCATGTGAGTGTGCTCAGCAAGTGTGAGGCCACAGCTTCAGTAGACAGAGGTTGCACTGGGCTGGCTTCAGAACTCATGCAATCTCGTCCCCGGCTCCCTGGAACCTCTCACGGTTCTTAGCCCACCTTGGCTTGCTAAGATACAGAAGGCCTCAAGATAACAGAGCCACAGGCATGGAGACAACCATCCTTAGCTGCCACCCAGAAGGGGGGAGACAATAGTGGGCACTTGACAGTGAGTCTGATCTGGGGTAGGGTGCATCTGTCTGCAGCAGTCTCCCTGGGCAAGGCAGAAGGACAGAAGGTGAGCCCAGTGACCGGTAACCCTGTCCTAACCACACTAAGTACCCAGGCCCTGCTGGGCCCACTGCAGGTGAGTTGGCACATGGTGCTCAGGCTGGAATGAGGTGTGTGCACGGGGACCTGGGGCAGCTTGGGGAGACAGTAGCTGAAGACCTCCACAGACTTGCCTGGGCCCTCTGACCCTTAAGCACAATTTGCTTCCCATTTGCAGCAGCAAGAAGGCTGGTGCCTCGGCCAAGGGCAAAGTTGGAGGGCGCTGGAAGTAAAGGAGTTAAAAGGGGTGCTGTGGCAGAGACCTGCCTGCCTGACTCCCACCGGAGCCTGTTATTCCAGCATCCTTCGACCCTCCTTCCCAGCTCCTTCTGGGACTCAGGGTCCCTCCTGCCACAATGCCCCCACCTTCTGGGGTCTTGGAATAAAGTTGTCAGACTCCCCTCTACTGAAAGTGTGCTGTCGTGCATGCATAGCCGACCTAGGGGAGGATGGGAGGTAGGATTCAAGAGTAGGAGCCCCCACAGGAGTGGCACTCGGTCCAGACACACCTCTAGGACTTGGCCTGTAGCTGTTTTCATCAGAGGCTTTTTACCCCCAGGAAACCCTTCTCCCCTACCCAGAACCCTCCATGTCAGACCCATCTTTGTCTACAGGGAGAAGGCTGCCTGGAAAGCCCTGAGCCCTGTTGGGGAAGCACTGCTCGGCCTTGGGAGGGTTAGGGAGGAAGGCTGGCTGCCTGGAGATGTTGCAGACACCCCGAAAGGGGGAGGTGAGGGGAGCTCCAGCTAGCACATCAAGGGGGGAGAGGAATGCCGGAAAGCACGTTTCCCACGAGAGAGCAAGTGCGGCAAACAGCGTGCTCCTGTATTCCAGGAGAACACAGAGCACAACTGTGCAATAAATTTGAAAGTCCCGACCAAATAGAATTATGGAAAATATAAATCACAGAAATTGGATCAAGACGCAGAGCCCTGCACAGCGAGGTATTCATAGAGGAAGGGGCTCGTGCACAAACACCTCCCGGAAGGCGGGGTAGGCAGGGCAGCCACAGCCAGTGTGCCGTGCACAGACAGGGCGTGCGGTCAGCCCCCGTGGGGAGCCCAAGGTGAACACGCGACCCACAGAGAGCACATGCACACATGTGTGAGCCCTAATGCAGAGAAGTGTAGCCACACTGGCGTACCCCAACACACAACAGTGGAGCCTCGTGTGTGCATGTGCCCTAACACATACAGAGCCATGCAGGCTTCATCTGGGTGCACATTCCAATACACAGTGGTGTAGACTCCATCACTGTGTGGACCCCAACACAATGGTGTAGACTCCAACTGTATGCACCTCAACACACAGTGGTGTAGCGCTCATCTGTGGGTACCCCAGCACACAGTAGTATAGATTCCTCTGTGCATTCACCCCACTACACACAAAGCAGTGTAGAAC
Organism: Eospalax fontanierii; assembly: GCA_035773235.1. Taxonomy (NCBI): domain Eukaryota; kingdom Metazoa; phylum Chordata; class Mammalia; order Rodentia; family Spalacidae; genus Eospalax; species Eospalax fontanierii. The sequence continues at coordinate 1,786,231 of CM069526.1, forward strand.
CCTCTATGCGTGCACCCCAGCACATACAGGGCCATATAGCCTCCATCTGTGTGTAGACTCGAACACATCGTGCTGTTGGTCCTGAGTGTGAGCCCTGTGGCATGCAAACACACACTCACACTCACTAACAGTACTGTAAATACTCCATGGTGCTTCATTTGAATGCTCTGTGTGTAGCCGAAGGCACAAAACTTAAAGACAGGGATGCATAATGACTAAATGGACACTCCGGGGTAGGGGACTCTGGCTATGGTGGCCTCCCATGGTGCTCCTGAAGGCAGGCCAGGGGATTAGAAATTGCCTGGGGTGGTACCCTGAGTACACTATGTCAGAAACATAGACAAACACATTTTTGTCTTTCCACAAAATCGGAATGTATTGAATAACAATCAATTCACAAGGCATGGCTGTTTCAATGGCAGTGATTTGCCAGATCCTCCCGATTTCCTTGATAGCCTGGCTGAGGCAAACACAGGTTCTTTTATTCCAATCTTAATTACTAATATTGACTCTCAGATCACACACCACACAGTAAATATATCTATCTATATCTCTAGCTATATATGTAGGTTACATAATGGCGACAAAGGTTTAAAGAGGCAGGAGTTTCAAAGACCTGAGAAGCCAAAGCTGGGATGCTGATAGGGCCCTAGGTCTCTGCATTGATAAGATAAAGAGCCAAGCTGAACCCAAAGCTCGAGAGGCCACTCCAGCGCTATGGCAGGCACTGGCCTATTGCAGGAGCAGAGCTAAGCAGGAGTGAGGTGAGATGAAGTAGAGGGCAGGACTGGACCCCCATAAATGGAAGACAGATGATGGCAGGTCCAGACACAGCTACAGCAGGTCTGCGCTGAGCTGAAGTCATGCCAAAGTCAGGAAGCTCTGCCTACCCGTCCTCGACAGACAAATCGTGTGCTCTGATGACAGGTCAGGGCCATCGCCACCAATGCTATGCGTCTGTCTGTTTGGGATCCAGATGGGGGAGTTCTACCCTTTCCTAGGTCTGCTGTGTTTACTAAGTCTGTGGGCCTGGTTTTCCTGATGATTTTGATATGCCCAGGTCCCCTAGTCTCACTTCACCCCCATAAATGTATATGCGGGCACCCTATCTATTCCCAAGGATAAGTAGTTTATTAGTCTGTGCTTCACGGGGGTGCTGGGCAGATTTGCATATCCACCCAGGCACACCGCCATCCTCTATCAAAATGGAGTCAAAGTGCTTATAAATTGGAGTTTCTCTGGGCGAGGCACAGTCTGAAAAGCCACTGCTTTGCATAATATCGAGTCACCTGGGGCAGAGCACAGCCTGATCTCAATAGACAGAAGAGCACTCTGACCAGATATGTGATGTTTAGGCGTCATGGTGGGGTCTTGATGACCTGACTGGGAAAACCTCTTTCCTTCGTACAAGAAAACTCGGGGATGAGCCTTGCGGAGAGCACAAGAGCCTGGGGGACATGAGTGGGTGAAGCAGAGCCTTTTTGTCACACTCAGTGCACACAGGCACCAACATAACCCAGCTGTGCACATGAGACCACTGTTTTGGGGGGCGGGGGGCAATGCAGAGTTGGCCTCATGGACTCAGAAGCCAAGCTTGGTTCCTTGTCTTGTTCTGAAAGTCAACTGGACAGCCCAGGTTGCCTGAGGACAGGATGGGCCACCTCCTGGGGCAAGAGGCCCCCATGTACCAGGAGCTGATTCCAGAACTGCATGCAGGTAGCCTTGTGGGAGCCCAGAATCCCAGCAAGACTCAGCTCTGAAAGCTGCCACTCATGGCCATGGTAGATTAAGGACCAGCAGTGAGCTGGGAGAACAGAATGTGTGTGAGACTGGAAAGAAACGAGAGGCGAACGAGTTGTTTTTGCAGGCCAGGCATGCACGTGAACCTCACAAGGGCTGACCTCAGCTTAGGACCCAAAGCACATTCCAACAAAGGCAGAACAACAGGAATGTCCTTCCCAGCCAAGCCAGGAGGCGACTGTTTTAACATATGTTGGAAAGACTTTGAATAGCTCTGAACCCAAGAGGAAGTCATAGAAGACGGCAGGAAGCACTTAGGCTGAAGAATAACGGACCCGCAGTGCTGAGGGGCAGGAGGGCCACCAGGGCCCTGTGCTTCCATTAGGAGGGGAACGCAGCCTCGGTGTCCGGGAGGCACCTGAGCTACACGTAGAAGTCAAGAGATTAATGCGGAGCAGAGAACTGAACCAAGGAACAGAGAAGAGAGGGGGCCAGGAGAGTCAGAGAGTTAACAACATAGAAACTCAAACGGGTTGTTCACAGAGGCCAAAAGATGGAGAGTTTGATGGCCAGAGGGGCCTGGGGCCAGGAAGAGGGCTGTTAACCACAGAGATGGCCCAAATTTGATTGTCCTGAAAGAATGTCACACGCATTGCCGCAATCTCGCTGAAAACTGGATATAACCACCACCACCACCACGTGGGGGTGTATGATAGAACTGGGTCAAAGTGGAGCCCAAATTTAGAAAAAAGCAAATTCAGTTGAAAGACAGTGAGCCCACGGTTGAACCACTCCTGCCAGCGTCGATCGCCACTCTTAGAAAAGACCTTAATTGTGTCTGAGTCAAAGTGGTTTTATGTCAGAAAATGGAGTGGCCCGACTTGCATTCAGAACACGTACCAGGAACACGAGGTACAACCGCAAAACGTTGAGGGCTGGGGTGTGGCTCAGTGGCAGAGAATCTACTTAGCATGCACGAGGCCCTCCAAAACCCTCAGTGTTGCAAAAGTCAAATGCTTTTTACACATTGCACAGAACACACCGTGGTTCTGGAAAGGAAGTCAAAGCTTCTACAGATCTGCAGAAACGCCACACTGGACAGTGGATGGCTGGAACATTCTCTTTATGATAACCAAACAAGAGCCAGGAGTGGTGACATACACCTGCAATCCCAGTACTTGGGAGACTGAGGAAGATTGTTGAGCATTCAAGACCAGCCTGGGCTACACAGTGAAACCTTGTCTTAAAAGTTCCAAAACAACATCAAGCAAGAGCCAGGCGTGGTGGCTCAGGTCCACCCTCCAAGTGCCTGGGAAGCTGAAGCAGGAGAACCTCCTAGTACAAGGCCAACCTGGGCCAGGCAAATAGTGAGTTCCAGCCCAGCCCAGGTTGCGGAGTGAAAGCCTATCTCAAAAGACACCAAATAGGGCCGGGTGTGATGGTGAACACCCTTAATCCCAGCACTCAGAAGCAGAGGCAGGCAGATCTCTGTGAGATTGAGGCCAGCCTGGTCTATACAGGGAGTTCCAGGCCAGCTGGGGCTACAGAGAAACACTATCTCAAAAAAAAAAAAGAGTGACTTTGAGTTTGGCCTGGACTATTTGAGACCCCCTCTCAAATAAAAGTAAAACCAACAATAAAAAGCAAAAGACAAACAAACAAAGGCAAGAATTTCAGCTTCAAACAGACCAGTTGTACCAGCCAGAGCTTAAGGCACAATAAAAGAATGCTCTGAAATGGGATGGGTAAGCAAGAGAAAACTCAGTCATCATCATCCACAACTGAACCAAGGATTCTAAACTGTCAGAACCGATGTAGATGAGGCAGCAGAGGCCTCCCCAGGAGCACAGGAAAGCAAAGATCTGGGAACTTGAAGATGTTCTCCGGAGCTGGATATGGTGCTGTCCCAGGACTCCCAGCAACCTGGGAGGCTGAGACAGGAGGACCAGGTGGCCAGACTGGGCTACAAAGTGAGACCCTGTCTCAAAAGAATCAAAGGAAACAAAAAAAGAAAATGTTCTGACATTCAACATCCATCCATCAAGGGAAAGTGAACAGGTCAGTGTGGTTTAGTTACAAAGAATTCCACACCGCTCAAGATACTGACCTTGGAGTACGAGGGGCAAAGCCTGGAAGGTACATGCTGGGTGGAGGAGAGCTTCAAGTCAAAGAGGAGAATGTGGTGATGTTACTTACAAACAGCATAATCCATTTTATAATTAAAAGATAATATTGGGCTAGGTCAGTGGTAGAGTACTGGGTTCGAGCCCCAGAACTTAAAAAAATAAAATCATTTTCCTATGCGTTCAGAGCTGCAGACCATGGTATTCAGATGAAGGGTACCCAGAGCCCTGCAGAGACAGGGACGTGAGGACCAAAGGGCCACACGTCCCATGTCTTGCGTGAGGACTGGACATGCGGGTTTTATTTATGCCTTCTGGCACATCTCAGCTCATAAGTACTCTCTGTGTGGGAAGGGGCTAGCAAAAACTCAATCTTTACATCCAAAAGCAAACAGAACAAAAACTACAGTAATCAGGGAGAACTATAAATAAGTGCGATCTTTCTCTGCCCTGCTAGTGAAACCCTGAACCCCCAGCCCAGGCAGGAACCACGCACGGACACCTGCTTTTACCATTACTGCTCTGCCCGGGTCTGGAAACCCAAGACAATGCGAAAAGATGTTTAGCGGAAACAAGATGTATGACTTCTAGAAAGGAGGGACCAAAAATACCACATTCCTGAGGCCCCCAGAGAGTCGGCGGAAGAGCTCTCAGGATGAATGAGGGCTTCAGGGAGCAGTCAGATGCAAAGTGCGTATTGTAAATCAATATATTTTATTATTTTCCACCAACAACCAGCCAGAAGATACAGTAGAGTGGAAAAAAGTTTCCATTTAAAGGAAGAAGAAAGAAGAAGAAGGAGAAGAAGAAGGAGAAGAAGAAGAAGAAGAAGAAGAAGAAGAAGAAGAAGAAGAAGAAGAAGAAGAAGAAGAGTCACATAAATAACTGAAGGAGAAGCCTAAAAGCATTTAGCCGTTCTCTCATGAGAACTGTCCTTGTCTGTAGAATAGCTGACTACTGAAACAGAAAAATAAAACAAAAAATATAGTCAGGAAAGATATCCTTTTGCACAGAAAGTTTGACTCATAAAAACCAGTTTTTTGTTGTTGTTGTTTTGTTTGCAAAATTAGTGCCTACTATATAGGTCACTAGAGTTTTAACCAAAATTATTTTATATTTGCCTGTTTGTTGAGAAAGGGTCCTAAGTAGCCAAGCTGGCCTTGATCTCACTACCGTAACCACGGCTGGCCTTGAACTCCTGATCCTCAGGACTCCACCATTCAAGTGCTGGGTTGACAAATGCATTTGGTATCAACCAAAATTCTAATTAGGATTTTCTTGAGGGCAAAGAGTGGGTCAGGGTAAGGTGGTCTTTGGTGTGACAATTCTAAAATTCATATAGAAGAAAGGTGCAGGGTGAAGCTAAAGAGGAGGCCATGCCTGGTCTCTGCCCTGCAGCCCTCGCAGCCTAGGAAGTGAACCTGCCATCCCTGGGGTTTTCCAGAAGAGCACATGGAAGCTCCTGCCAGTTTCCAGTGAGGCTCCCGATCACCCAGACTGCAGCATTCATGCTTTTTCTATGGGGTTAGCCAGTGTAAAATCACACAGACTCGGGGCCTCCCAGTCAGCAGAGGGCATGTTTAAAAGAGCAGCCTGAGAAAAATCGTCGAATATGAGTTTGGGGTGAAAAAAAAAAAGGAATGAGATTTTTTTGCTCCACTCCAACAGCCAAAGTACATCCCTGGGGTATTAGTGGAAGAAAGACTGTTAAAAATAAAATCCGGGAGGACATGAGCAAGGCACACTGTATACATGTATGAAACATTCAAAAAATTAATAAACAATATTATTTAAAAAGAAAACCAGAGGGGTAATAACGTCTGTTTTCATGCAGAACAATTTTTTCAGTTTAAAAAACTAGCAGAATTATGGAAGAAAAGAACTTAGTAAATTTCACTATTAAAACGTTAAAAAAAAAAAATTGAGACAGCGTCCAAGCAGCCCAGGCTGGTCTTGAACTCACTTTGCAGTTCAAGATAACCCTGAACTCCAAATCCTCTAGCCTCCTCCCAAGTGCTGGGAAAGTTTAAATTTCTGTCTGTCAAAATGAAAAGGCAGATTTCCACTTATGGCCAAAATGGAGTAAGGGAGACCGGATTTGCCCGCCTGCAAGCAGCAGTCAACAGAGCAAAGCAGAGCAAAACAGACACAAAGCCATGGAACAATGGTGTCTAGGGCTCCACACATCAGCTGGCAGGGACAATGACCCTGCACGACGGGAAATGTCCAGGGGCCTCTCGCTACCCGGCTCTCCTCCCTGAGAGAGTTCCCAGGCCTCAGGCAGGAAGGGAGTGAGGTGGAGGTCCTTGAGTGAACCAGCAGAGCTGAGGGTCTGAGGGACGGAGGTAACTAAAGTTCAAGGGATGGCTTCAGATGGGGGCAGGGCACTGGGCAGGAGGACCCGGGTCCTACAGATACTCACGAGGTAGGCAGCAAGCACATAGGGGCTGAGCCGAGCCTGGGAAACAGTCTGTGAGGATGGAGGCTCCCACAGGGCTCAGGGTGGCCGTTCCCAACCAGCCAGGGCAGAGAGGCTGCAGGCTCTTCGGGCGGTCCAGCTCCAGCCCTGGGGACCTTTGGCCAGGGCTGAACATTCTTCCAGCCCTGGTGGAGTTGTTTGAGGTCTGTCCTGTATATAGCCTCATGCAGCCCAGCCTGGCCTCAAACTAGCTATGTACCCAAGGATGACCTAAAACTCCTGACCCTCTTGCCTGTGCCTCCCAGGTGCTGGGATTCCAGGCATGAGTCACCACACCCAGCACTCTATCCACTGCAAGGCTCCAAAATATTTACAGACATCTGAAGATGTCGGGTACTTGCTAGGGAAAAACTCGGGGTGTCTGGCATCCCACAGAACCCATCGAGCAGAAAATAAAAATTAAAAACAAAGCCAAACAAACAAACAAAAGCAGGAAAAGATGGCCCGTGGTGGGGCGGGGCGGAGTGGCTGAAACAACCCAAGCCAGAGGGAACCGGGTGAGGCTGTGTGTGAGCCTGGGGCTCCCACTAAGATGGTACAGCAGAGGCACCATTGAGAAACCACAGAGAAGAAACAGAATGAACACAAGTTCAGACCAGTGCAAAGCGGGGAAGAGGAAGGGGAAAGGGGGAACGACCGAGACAAACAACAGCAGCTATGAAATCTGTGTCCAGGCAGTGGCTCTCAGGACTGGAGAGAGCTCAGGTAGAACATGCATTCGGCACTCTCCAGGCCCCTACACCCATCTCCTGCATCTAAAAATCAAAGCAAAACCAAACAAAGCAACGGGTCTAAACACCCCGGTTAAGAAGCAAACTGCAGGCTGAGGTTGGGGAGGTAGCTCTGGGGGCAGAGCCCAGCATGCATGAAGCCCTGGGTTTGATCCCCATCACTACATAAAACCGTGCATGGTGGTACACATCTGTAATCCCAGCACTAAGGAGGTAGAGAGGCAGGAGGATCAGGAGTTCAAGACCATCCCAGCCTGAGCCACATGAGACCCTGTCTCACATAGACAAAAAAGTGAGTCTCTCTTAGCGCAGCCCTCACTCACACTCCTGAGTCTGTTTGTCTTTCTTTCTGAGCATGTTTTGTTTTTTTGTTTTTTTTTTTTTTTACTTTTGTGCTTAAATTCTTCATTAAACATATCCTTTAGGGATTGGAGAGATGACTCAGGAGTTAAAACCACTGGCTGCTCTTACAGAAGACCTGGGTTCAGCTCCCAGCTTCCACAGGGCGACTCACAAACATCTGTAACTCTAGTTCCGGGGGTCCAACACCCCTTTCTGACCTTCATGGTCACCAGGCACACACGTGGTACACATATTCATACACATGCAATAAAAATGCACACTTTTTTAAAAAAATTCTTTTAATTATAAACAACTCTATTTCATACAGGGTTAGGGGTAAGCACGCTTGTCAGGTGGAACTTTTTTTAAATGGCCTAACACCCCCCACCCCCCACACTCCCACACTGCCTCAAAATGCTTTAAATAGACACAAATAGTTTAAAATAAATAACAAACTTTCAAATGATACTTGTAGAAATGGAGAGAATTCAAAGGAAGAGTGGAGGAACCCTCGCTGAGCCAGGTGTGGGGGGTGTGGGGTGGGACAGGAATGTGTGGGGTCTGTGGGGGGGTCAAGGGGCATCCCAGCTCTGGAGGCTGAGGCAGGAAGATTGGGAGTTAGAGGTCAAATTGGATTGCATAGTGAAAATTTGTTTGCGGGCAGTGGGTGGGGGGACTGTGCACAGCAGCAGTCTAAGACTCCAGTGACTGTCTCCCAATAATTAATAGCACAAGTAAGCTGAAATCAGCAAGTCTATGGTGGACCTAACAACACAGTCACACAAGGATGCTTGACTGACAATAGCATGTCCTCCTAGGCACAATCATCCCCGTGTGCAGAGAACACTCACCCACAAGAACCGAGTCTGGGCCTTCACATCAGTCTTAATAGATTGAGAAGGATTCAAGTCGTATAAAGTATGTGCTTTGACCATAATGGAATTAAATTATAAATCAATAACAGAAAGATCCTTGGAAAATCCCCAAGCATTTGGAAACTCAATAACACACTTTTAAACAAGAAAAAAAAAAAAAAAAAACAACTCAAGGAAATCAGGGAGTGTTCTCAACAGGATGAAATGAACACCAGCGCTCAGGCCTACGGGACGGAACGCCACTCTGGAGGCCTCAGAGGGGAAACTCCAGCAGCCAGGGCCTCTGTGTAAGGGCTTGACCCTGAGACCTCAGCTCTCACAGAGTGGAGCACAGAAAAAGCAAGGCGACCAAAGAAAGTGAGAGAAGGGGGCACAGTCCGCCTGAAGTGCGGACTGGCAGCAGGAAGTGCGGGCTGGTAGCCGGAAGTGCCGGCTGGTGGGGTCAGCCCAGAAAAAGAAAAGGGAAGATCAAGAAACCTCAAACCTGGTTCTTGGAGGACACCTTTACAATTGATCAACCTCTGACTAATGTGACAGAGATGAGAGAGAGCGGGAGAGAGAGCCTGCCAGCCTCAGGAACCAGGGGGCGGCACCATAGCGGGGTCTAAGGAAAACTTTCGAATGAATTTATGGTAATAAATCTGACAAGTTAACTGGACACATTTCTTGAAAAATTCAAAATACCAGAGCTGTCGAGAAGCAGAGTCCTGTGAATACTCACAGGGCAGAAGGTAGCGTCAACCTTCCCACCCGAACCTCCCAGGCCACGCGGCTTCTCCTGCAGATCTGACCAAATATTTAAAGAAGTGATAACAGCCATTATACACAGCTTCTTCAAAGAATAAATAAATGGAATGAGGGTATACCTGCAGCTAATTCCACAAGGTCAAAATGATCCTGATAAAAACCAACCACATGGTAAGAGATGGACTGTGGGGACCCACACCCCCCACACAAAAATGCAGAAGTTTAAAACTAAAATATCTGCCCACAGAATCCAGTTCTACAGGAAAAGGATGGTGCAAGGCGATCTGTGTCAGTAACTAGAAAATCAAAGAGATCCACTCCTTTGATCGCTCCACACTGTACCTCACGTGTCTCAGGCTTGCCTAGAGCTCACTACGTAGTCCAGGTTGGCCAGCATTCCTGGTCTTCCTGCCGCCGTCTCCTGGGCTCTGGTGTCACAAACATGCCACACATCCCACCCAGTTGACAAGATCTGTAAGTACTGGAAAGGCATTTGCTAAAGTTCAATGTCCATTCCTGGCTTAAGAAAAAAGAGTGGCTCTGGGCAGAGATAGATATCTAAGGCAGCCCTCTGCCCCCAGCGTGTTAACAGAGAGGGCCTGGGATGCTCCTGTCCCCACCCGCTGCTGTGCCCTTTCTCCTAGTTCTCCTGTGGGACTGCTTATCAGGGCAATCTGGACAGGAGAAGAAGGGAAAGTGGAAAGCTATTTTGTTTACATATAACAAGATCATCTCATCTGATAGACTCTACCCCCAAAATACAGGAATGGGTTTAGCAAGGTTGCAAGAGACAAGATGGATACACAAGGTCAAGTTTATTTCCACAGAGTGGCCTGGCATTGACATCTTCAAGAAACCCATTCCGAGCAGCGTGCTTCGTGACTGTTCTGGAAAACACACACACACAAACACCACACATCAAAAAGTACAAGACTGCAAACTGCAGGGCGTCTTTGGATAAGTGGGGCTGCAGAGGGCTCAACGTTGATAAGCAGCGCGGTTCTCCCTGGATCTGTAAAAATTAACCGGCCGATTGTAAAATTTAAACCCTGGTGAAACCTGTTGAGGCCAAGATAAAATTGTTCTTGTCAGACCCAAACAGTACTGAAAAGCCGGGAAGCAATAAAGCCCTCCTGCCTGCTGGAGATAACCACTTTCGCAGGCACATTCTGTAGGCCCACCAGAGATTCCTTCTCCTTCCACACCCCCACAGGCTCTGCACGTAGGCACAGATTTCGGCAACAAAGTTTATCTTTAACATTCTTTAAGCCTGTGGCAATGCCTACAAGACGCTCTGAAAAGAACAGAGCCCAGTGGAGGGACCTCCGCTCAGGAGCTGGCGCCAAGGCTGCCCCCGGCCCTCCAAGACTGACCGGTGAGCTCTGTCCCAGGCAGTCTACGTAAATTTCTCCCTTTTTTTGCTCTTTAAAACTTCCCGTCGGCCCAACCTCTTTGAATGTACGCATACTTTACTTTATGGTGGCACCAATGTTCTCTTACAGTGCTCTGCCAGTCCCTGGTAAGCATCATCTTGTTGGGAGAGTCTCTCTAATTGTTATTGTTGTGAACAAGATGCAATAAATGGCCCAGAACAACAAAACAACTTTGAACAAGAACAATAAAATCAAAGAGCATAGTTCTGAGAACTAAGAATCCAAACAGGGTGGCACGGGTACGACTACAAAAGCAGATCCAAGGGGCGATATGGTGCAGAGGTGAGCACACTGATGTTAAACCTGCTTTATGCGTGAGAGGGGGGTTCGCATGCCACAGCACATGTGTGGAGGCCAGAGGACACCTCTTGGGAATCAGTTCTCTCCATGTGGGTTGTAGGGATCCAACCCACATACTCAGACTTGCATAGTTGCACCTTTGCCTGCTGAGCCATCTCAGACTGACTGAGCCCACCGTGACTTCAACACAAAGTGCAAAGGCAAACTGAGTGCAGGAGAGATACCTTTTCAGAAAGAGGCACACTTATGAAAAAATCTATTCAGATAGAAATACAAATATGTAAGAGGAAACTGTGAGTGGGATTATTGTGAAGGCTCATCAGGCGCAATACTAATAGCAGGGTCTCCAGAAGAACAAATTGACAAATGGGAAGTCTTCTTGTTCTTCTTCCTCCTCCTTCTCCTCCTCCTCCTCCTCTTCTTCTTTTCTTAACTTGGTTCTTCAAATGGTAACACTGCACTCTAGAACCTGTTCTGCAAGATCGGTAAGAGCATAAACTCCACATGCCCAAGGGCCTGGGTGCAAGGACCCTGCGTAGAGATCTGCAGCCCAAGCCCCTCTAAGACTAAAAGAGCCTGTGAAAAGCTCGCCACCTGACCAGAAGATGCCAGAGCCCTGGGATCCAGCCGCTTTACAGGTAGCTGCTCTTACCTTAGGTAACTGAGAGGAGAAGACAAGTCAGGGTCCAAGAGAGAACTCTCTGAACGGCATGAGATTCACCAGGTCTTCTCTGGGAACATTAAGGAGCTCTCAAAAGTCAACAGTCAGAAAGCAGACACAGTAACTAGAAAATGATGGGCCAAGATCCGAGCAGACTCTCCAGCCAGAGAGACAGAAAGAAACATGAAAAGACTGTGGATAGCAGTGTGTGTCACTGGAGAAGTGAAAGGTGGGGGTCTGGACAGCACAGGGCACTGCGCAGCGGGTTGAAATGGAAAGGCCATCAGGTCCAGCCTTCCATGGGGGCTCACACCTACAATCCTAGCACCATGGAGGAAGAGGCAGGAGGACTGTTGAAAGTTTGAGGTCAGCCTGGTCTACATAGTAAGACCCTGTCTCAAGAAACCAAAAGAAAAGCCAGAAATGTGGTTCAGTTGGTTGAGTGCTTACCTAGCATGCCTGAGGCCCTGGGGTCTATTCCTAGTAGTATAAACCAGCATGGTGGCACACACCTGTAAGCCCAGCACTTAGGAGGCAAAGGGAAGATCGGCAGTTAAGGTCATCCTTAAATATCCAGCTACATAGTGAGTTAGAGGATCCCCCAAACAGTGTGTGTGTGTGTGTCTGTGTGTGTGTTAGTGAGGGTGACACGTCACCAGGGCAAATGCTGACAGCTGATACAGTAACTTGCAGGATGAATATCCAAAGAACTGTGCTGTGGAAGGAGCTGGCCAGGAAAGTCCACATCTCACAAGGTTGTTCCTCAGACACTGTCAAAGACAGCTGGGAACAAGGGTCCAGGACCACAAAGCCACAGGGACAGGAACATCTCAGGTGGCAATCTAAGCAAAGACCAATCCAAGGGTCCACTGTAAATATGGGCCTGACTGGTTTTTTTTTCACAAAAATTGCCTTCGTATTAAAAGGCAGATAACCAATAGGAAAAGAACTGGTTTATTTGTTGTGACAGGGTCTCTTCTAGCCCAGGCTGGCTTCTAACGCACCCTGATCCTCCTGCCTCCACCTCTTGAGTGATGGGAGGGCAGGCATCCACCATGCCTAGTTAGGGAAGTGTTTTGAGTCAAATGTGACAGACAAGATGTAATTCGCACATCCTGGAGGCTGAAGTCCAAGATGGAGGTGTCACAGAGCTGGCTGCTCCCAAAGCCTCTCTCTGGGACTTGAGGCAGTGTCTTCCCCCTGGTCATCCTCTGTGTGTCCCTATCCTGATCCCTCTTCTCAGTCAGATTGGATCAGGACTGCCCTCCAAGGCCAAACCTTAAGTCCTAAAATCCCCTCCAAACTCCCATCTTACTGTGGAGGAGGGGCAAGTCACACAGGCTTCTGAGACACCCGTTTTAGAAAGTCCTATCATGTGCCAGGGAGGAGACCCACACACACAGGACTATGAAGAACCCTGCTGGGCTCCCACAGACACTGCCATGAGGTCACAGCCTGGGGCCTGGCTTGTGGGCCACACACTGTGCTAAGTACAGGAATAAGGCGGTCCCATCTCCTTGGGCTTCGGGATCTTCATGTCTGAAGAGTTCAGACCAAGCACGACCATGATTAAATTGATGCTTTTTCTCCTTATTCCAGCAGCGGTGACCCTTACTCTTTTTGCTCCTGTGTGCCTAACCTCAGGAGCAGCACAGTGCCTTCGAGGGGGCCCGAGGCCTGTCATCGCAGCACTTTGGCTGAGGTAGGCAGATTTGAGCAAGATCCAAAGCAAACAGGAGTAACAACAAAACCAAAATTCTTCAGCAGGCAACCGGGTAAACCGAGGCACATGCACATCACGGAAAACTGCTAAGTCCAGAAAGGAAGTGTGCTGCCCCTTTGGGAAAAGTCAGGGAGGAAACATAAAAGCCTATTCATTGACAACAGTCCTGAAAAGATTAGAGTCTGAGGACCCAAGGATGGGACACTGAGATAATGACAAGACCAGAGACCACCAAGGCCTGGGGGAGGGAGGAAAGGATGAGCTAAGTTAGGATTTTACAACCATGAACCGGGTCTGTATGACGCTAGTGGTGTACTTAGCACTCCAGCTACCCATGGTGTGTCAATCCGAATGTTTACCAGCCACAGTACATGGTAATGCACTAGGCACACGTAAACACAAGCAGGGAGAGGCTGAGGGAACTCTAATTTCTGTACCATTTTTAAATCCTATCTACAGTTGCGTCAATAAACGAAATTATTTACTGACTTTTTACATGTTCCTGTGTGTGTGTGTGTGTGTGTGTGTGTGTCTTGTTTTCTGAGACAGAGTCTCCCTTTGTACCCCTGATTGGCCTGGAACTTGCTATGTAGACCAGGCTGGTCTCCAACACAGAGATCCACCTGTCTTGGTCTCTCAAGGGCTGGGATTAAGGGTGTGACCACCACACCTCGTTTGTTTGGGCTTTTTGACAGTTTCACATGGTAGCCCAGGCTAGCCTTGAATTCACAGAGATCTGCCTGCCTCTGCCTCCCAAGTGCTGGGATTAAGGGCGCCATCACATCCGTCTATAAAACTTTTTTTAAAACAAGAAAGGAACTATTAGTTGTTGAGTCCAACCTCAGATTTAACTATATTTTATCAGAGTCCAAGAAAGAGACAAACAAGAATGACCGGTTTGAGCACAATGACAAAGGGAAGGAGGAAGGGGTGATGTTGGTTCTCAGATATCAGCACTGGGTGAGGTGTAGCTCCAAGCTCAGAAATCCCAAGCCTTGTGGTGGGAGGCAGGTTAGTCTTAATCAGAAGAGAAGCAGGGCTGAGTATTGAGGGGATCTTGTGTCACTGATCTGAACATTATAGCCACAATCCACCACCACATCTACCAAACACCTTTCCCATAGACATGCTTTGCGATGAACCCAACCTTGGGCTCCATCTCTGAGCCCTCAGCCTGCAGGTCTGAGCAACCATCAACAATGCTTTAGAAGAAAGCAACTCTGGGCCCCTGGTCCTCATGTCCTCGCTCCCAGCCGGCTAGTGGCCCCTTTGAATGTGTGGAGTAGAGAGTGTGCAGGGCTGCCGCAGGTCAGGCAGCTAGCAGCAAGAGAAGGCAGAGGAAGACCAAGGGGGCCCTGGGAGTCTGACCCAGAGGCAGGGAGGGGGCCCTGGGGCCCTGGCCTAGGCTATGACCACCTGTTGCTAGGTAACAGCCTGTTCAGACAGCAATTTCCTGGACTGTGGCATCGTGGCCAACTACAGCTCCACATTCAGAGTAGCTCCCAACACAGGAGGCCAGGATGAGGGCAGGGCCCATGTCTAACCAACTCTTTCCCTCAGTACCCACCACACACCCTTAATTCCTTCATCCCAGATGATCTAAATAGTCATTTTCATCATTAAACAGGGTGGGGGAGGGCTCCTCCCTGCCTTCCAGGATCAGCACTAGCTACCCAAACAGACCTAAAGGCAAGGGTCCCTGACTCCTGGGAGTCCACTGAGGCCCCTGCAGTGTGTCTTACTCTCTAACCATGGCCCACCAGCCTCCTAAAGCATCTAAGGTGCCTTGGGATGCAGACTGGAAGCTTACAAGGGCAACAGCTGGTACAAGGACCCACGGGGTCTGATGCCAGCACAGAGGGGAAGCCCACAGGCAGGAAACAGCTGCAGAGACACAGCCAGGCACAGGAACTGTACACAGAGGTCCCCAAGTAAAGGCCAGGCTGAGCCAGAGGCCGAAGGGTCTCCAGCCTGCACGATGGAGGGCGGGTGGACCGAAAGGCGCGGGAGGCCTCTTGGAAGAGGAGTGTCCAGGGGCTCCGGGGATGGCGAGTATGCAGGGTTGTTGGGCTGCAGCAGCCAGGGTGACTGGGCAGCCAAGAAAGGGAGGGAAGGAAAGGGAGGGGGCTCCTGGGAGTCTGGCTTGGAAGGGGAAACAAACCAATCCAGATTGGGAGAGGGGCTTGAGATCTCAGACCAGAGGTCCAGCCCACCCCACCATTCCCCATCTCCACTGCCTAGGGAACGGTTGGCCAGACCTGGGGCTCTGGGTTATTGAAAGGGGATACGGGCAAGGGCTTTCCCTCGCCCCCATCAAAAGGCTGCCCTCCTCCCCCATTGGAGGCAGAGCCAAAGATCTGGTCATACAGTAAGGCTGTGGATGGCTGAGGCCAGGCTGTGGGACTTAGGGTGGGACCTGGACAGCTCGGCCTTGGTGGGCCTTGTGTGGGTTGGTGTGAGTTTGGGAGAAAAGAAGACGGGAGAGAAGGAAGTGCTGGGCCACCTGCAGTAAGGGCACTGAGTAAATCTGCAGAATAGCTCAGGGTGTAGGGCCATGCCACACAGAGGATGAAGCAGGGCCCGGGAATACAGGTGCCCACCTGAGAACCCACCAAGCCCTGGGGAGGTGCAGGGCGGCTCCTGAGGGCAAAGTGGGTGGCGGGCCGTGTTGGGGCCTTGGTGTGGTGTGGGCGGGCGGTGGGCCACTAGGGGCTGATGCGGGGCTCTGCGGGTGCCTCGTGCGGGGCCTGGCGGAAGGGGCGGGGCTGCGGGCCTGGGGGCGGGGCTTGACGGGGACGCGGATGCGGGGCCCGTGCGGGGACCCGCGGTGTGGGGCCCGGGGCCATGCGGCCTCCGGAAGCGAGGGGGCGCTGTGCCAGCGCGGGCGCCGTGCGGGGCGGCCGTCGCTCCTTCCTGCCCGCGAGGTGCGGCCACCATGGCGCGGAATGTGCTGTGAGTAGTGTCGCCGCCCGGCCGATCGCGCGGCGCGGGTGGGCGCGGGGCCGGAAGCCGGCGCCCCCGCGGCCGGTGCTACGCTCTGGCTGTCCATCACGGGCGGAGCGGACCCCGACCCGCCGGGACCGGTGGCTCGCCCGGCCGAGCCCCCAGCCGCCCGCGCGCCCGCCTGTCCCCACGTGGCCGGCGGGCTGCCCCGCTCAGGCCAGGCAGGAAACACGTGCACAGTGCACACGTGACTCCGTGGGTGGGTGGCCGCAGGTTGGCCCTGTCCGCCCTGTTCTAGCGGGAGTTTGGGGGCGGGGGGTGGTCCTTCACACTGAGCACCCGTATGACGTCACTGTAGACCCTGCAACAGGGGCTGCGACCGGGGACAGGGCCGGCGTGGGTCTCAGGGTGCTCACCCCTGGCTTTGGAGGGAATTGGTGGGACCCACTTCTGAATGGCAGGGGCTGGGATGCCCACTGCGTTGCACCGCTATCACACACAGCCAAAGCAGAGTCTCTGCCTGGTGGTGTTACACACCTCAGAGCCCAGTTGGGTAGACAAGCTCAAGGGTCTCTAGGGGTACATAGTTCATGGTGCCCAGGTGGAGGGGGATATACAGGACCCCCCAGGGTCTCTGACCAACCTCAAGTAGGGCATGAGGGCCTGTATCTGGTAGCATCCAGATACAGGATGTCTCACCATCACAGATGAGACCTGAGACTGAGAGGCAAGGCAGGTGATGAGACCTGGTGAGCAGAGTTCCACTTGAGACATGCTAAGGTGAAAGGGCCTGTGAAATATAGCAGGCAGTGCTTCAGGGAAAGGGCCAGGCCCAGAAGGGCACCATGGCTGGGTGATGGATGACACCTGTCCCGGGACCCAGATGTGGCTGTGGGCAGTAGGGTTTTAGAACCAGTCATCAGGTTTAGGGTAGGCCTGGCAGTCAGTGGAGAGCCTTCGTAGTAGAGGAAGACTCTTCAAGTGTGGGGCCCCAATTCCAGAGACACAGAGATTGGGAATTCAGTGAACCACGCTACCCCCTTTTCCCACCATTAAGGATGCTCCCCAACTTTGCCCTCATGCTGAGCCACAGTTGGGCACTCTGGACAATGTGAGGCCCCTTAGGTACCACAGTGGGCCTACGCTTGTAGTAAATCGAGGCTCCTGGTTGCCCATTTTTCCGGGCTTCTGGACATCCTTGCTGCCAGTTCCTGTGCGCAGAGAGCCCAAGGTCCTGTCCAGGAGACTGCCAGGGCTTTGGCAGCACTCTCTATGGTGAAAACTTGGCCAGCTGACTTCACCATAATGTATGGACTTGATCACTGGATAGGCACTATGAGCCTCTGAGCTAGGCAAACCCTTAGCCATGGGGCCCTGACTCAGGTTCCCACCAGGCTGCCCAGAGCTGTCTTTAGACCCAGGTGCCTGCTTCTCAGCCCTGAGGCGTCTCTGATGCCCTCTGGCCTTAGGGATCAAGTGGGCATGTCCCCAAAGCTAGATCAGCATGGGACTCACATTTACTCTAACATGGAACTGGATGCTACCAGATACTGGTCCTCATGCCCTACTTGAGGTTGGTCAGAGACCCTGGGGGGTCCTGTATACCCCTCTCCACCTGGGCACCATAAACTATGTGCCCCTAGAGACCCTACAGACCTTGAGCTTGTCTACCCAGCTGGGCTCTGAGGTGTGTAACACCACCAGGCAGAGACTCTACTTTGGCTGTGTGTGATGGTGGTGGGGTGCAGTGTTTACCAGTTTGGGTGGTTTGGGGGTCCAGGAAGATGTTGCCAGCTGGTAGCCTCCTGCGTTAGAAGCATTGTCTTCACCAGCCCCTAGCCTGTTGGACTGCCTTCTCAGGAAGTGAGGCCCCTCCTGTATGTGGAGATGCTGTGGTGCCCTTCTCTCTGACTGTGGACATAGAAACAGGAATGGGGGGCGCCTTGGGTCTGCTCTCGGGGTGGGAGGGTAACACTTCAAATTGAATCCTACACCAGCCTGTCTGTGGAGCTCTCCTTCCCTTCCTCCCTCACTTTCCTGAGGTGGGAAAGGTGTTCTGCTACCATGCCACACCAAGAACTGTTCTTTTGTCCTTTCTGCAGGCCATCTGTAGCAAGAGTCCCCGCACCCCTGAAGAGGCACATGCTGGGGCACTCGCCACCTGCGTTGGTCAGACCTCGCAGTGGGAGCAGGCTCTGGGACCTCCGTGTCCTGGTCCCAGTTATGCATACACCCTCATGCATAACTGCCCCTAACCTGTTGGGTCCTGCTGTGAGTGGGCATATGGATCTGCTGCACTGTGTGTGTATGTTACAGACCCCAATCTCTCCTGAGCAGATACCCCCTGTACCAGCTGGGCGGCCCCCAACTCCGTGTGTTCCGAACCAACTTCTTCATCCAGCTGGTGCGGCCTGGCACAGCCCAGCCAGAAGACACTGTGCAGTTCCGGATCCCTATGGAGTAAGTAAACCCTAAAGGAATTTGGGGGCTGGGAAGCACCCTCCGGGATGTGGGTCCTGGCATGTTTCCTAGTTCAGCTCCCTAGGGTCAGGCTCTTCCTGCTGTGGAAAGACCTGGGGCGGCTCTGCTTGTTTAGTGGATGGTGGAAGGGCCTGGTGTTTGCAGAGCTTCAGGGAGCAAGGGAGCGAGTGTGCTCTTGGCTGGTTTCCTGGCTCGCCTTCCACCTGGGGAAAGCTTAACTGAAAGCCCTAGATTTGTTGAATTCTTGCCTCGATCCCCTTCCCAGGAAAGGCGTCCCCAGAGGCTGGGTTGGGAGCATGCTGAGATTTGCAGGCTTCCTGAATGTCAGTCTTGACTTCTTTGCCTTATTCTGCCTGAGATTCATAGTCCCTAACCTGAGCTGCCTGGTGCTGCTCGGAGTCCAAAAAGTCTGAGGAACCAGTTCAAGACAGGGCAGAAGGGTGGGGAGGGGGCAGGAGCAGGTAGAAGCTGGGGTCAGGTCTGTCCAGCCTTACAGACAGCAGAGGAGGCCTTACAGCTGAGATGGCTGGGGTTGTGTTGAAAGCAAATGTGGGTTTCGCCTGCCACCAAGTCCTCGTGGGTGCTGTCTAGCAGTATATCCTAGGCAGAGTAGCAAGTTTCTAGTCTCAGGCAAGAGTTCAGGCTGGGAGCAGGCCTGGCGCCCTGCAGCCCAGGGTCCTTAGCGGTCTCCGCTTTTCCCTGGTGATGAGCAAGTTGAGGAGAAGGATCGAGTCGACCCAGCTGGTAAAGTCACATTGTCATGTGCCCTGCATGGCCCTGGTGTCTGGAGAGAAGTCTGCTTTGGGGGCTGAGGTCTGCTCAGCCCCACTGGCTGCAGTTGCCCAGGGACCCTCACCTTCACCCCTTGGGCAGGTTTTGTCCCCATATCTTTTTATTCCACTTTTTAAAAAATGTATATTTTTTTATTGAATCATTGTGTATTTCATACAGAACATCTTAATCCATCTAGTCATCTTCATACCCCTTCCCCACTGGCACCCCTCCCATGGCTCCATATCTTTTACCTGTGCTTGACTCAGTCTTGTTTTCTTTCTGTCTGTCCCAGGATGACCAGGGTGGACCTCAAGAATTACCTTGAGCGAATTTACAACGTGCCTGTGGCTGCTGTCCGCACTCGGGTGCAGCACGGTGAGTGCCTGTGTAGGTGCCACCCTCCAGGCTGTAGCCCGATGCAGCTCCGTGGTGTCTCCATGGCATGGCATCTCTGGACTCATCATGAGAGGAAGTGGAGGCATGAGGGGCTTGTTGGAGACTCAGAAGAGTCACATGGGGCCCTGCGGCAGGACTGGCCCCAGGATCCATCCTGCAGCCTGCCCCCAGCCCTGTCCTTTATAACTCAAAGAAGGTCCCCCATACTTTTGGCTTTGTCCGTGGAGTGTTCTCTGCTCCCTAAAACCGGTTTCTTGGCCCTCAGCTGGTCTCCACCAGGTACCCACAGTCCCCTCCTCCAGTCACCCCTGACTTGGCCTGCCAGTGGCCTGCTAGTGTCCAGAGCTGCATGTCAGTGCTGTCCTCCCTCTGAGAAATCACCTTTCTGGAGAATTCACATTTTACCAGAGGGCAAACAGATCCTTCTTATTCTTTAAAAATCTTTTTTGATATTTCTGTTTTCAAAGGTTGTTTTTGCTTAAGCAGAGAGACTGGTTTCAGGGGTCTCACTGTGAGGGTTCAGAATGATGGAGGAATGATGTCCTCCCAGGTAACTGAGGCTGGGAGCTAAGGCAGGGTCTGTTGTGTCCGCCCCCCCCCCCCCAGGCTCCAACAGGAAGAGGGACCATAAGAACGTAAGGATCAAGAAGCCCGACTACAAAGTAGCCTACGTGCAGCTGGTGAGTGAGCAATCCTAGCTCTGCTTTTCATCACAGCCGGGTCCTGAGGCTGTTTGTACAGTGTCTTCCACCTCACTGGGGCCCAGACCTGGAGACCTGGGGAAGGAGGAGGAGCCCAGGCCCTAGTGCACCTCTGCAGAACTCAGGAAGTCCACAGGCCAGGCCTCATTCTGTGTTAGAGGCCCATGCCCAGCGACAGCAGAAACCAGGGTGTGAGCATGGAAGGCCACAGCGGTGTGAGGACCTGGCTTTGGGTGGTTCTGGAGCCTGGGGCAGAATTGAGTTCCCCCAGAAGCCCACTCTACAGTGAGGGGATCCAGACCAGTGGGGCACAGGTCTGGTGTACATCCCACCAGCTCTGAGTCGGTCCAGCCCTCAGTGATTCCATGAGAACAGGCACCTCCAGCTGGGGACAGGGGACTTCAAATTGTAATTCTGACTGGGGAAGCTTGCGGGTCAGGACACAACGGCCCTCATTTACAGCATTTTCACAGAGGAAGATGAACATGCTGTTTGGCGGCCACAGATGCCAGATCTAAGCACAGCTGGGGTCCAGGAGAGGGAGCAACCGCTAGCCTGAGCCTTTATTCACTGAGACCCAGACTTGCTGCATTGTCAAGCGTGCTCTCTCTTCCCTCCTGGACCATCTTTGAGACCAGTCTTCAAGCCGGCAGTGCCCTGGGGCCTCTCAGTCTCCAGGCAGAATCCCCTCTGACCTCTGTGGCCTTGGACTGTGTGGCCTCCGTGGGAATCTTTCAGGGAAGGCTTTACCCGGCAGGGTCCATTAACTAGCCCCCACAGCTTGAAACCCGCAGGGAGGCTTCCTGCAGTTTCCCTAGTCTCAGTGTAAACAGCCCTCCAGGGAGCCCAGCCACCTGGCCAGCCGCTAGATGGCAGTCATGCCATTACCAACGCTCCTCCCACGGGGCCTGGGCTGGAAGGCTGTTTGTTTCAAAGAGCCAGTAAAGGAGACAGCTTTTCCGAAAAAGTCACAGTTCTAAACGGGGCCTGATATTCGCTGTGTATAAAATCAGCCAGTGCAGGTTAGAGGAGATGGCCTGGGCCCCGTGAAAGCCTGTGTGTGTGTGCTCACTGGGTGTCGAATCCATCCATCCGTCTCTGTCATGGCCTGTGGGGCGACGTCCCATATGCAGCAGTTGCCATGAGTTACTTCAGAGGCAGCTATGGTTACAAGTGGCTTTGAGTTATCCGAGCCCTACATTTCCCCTCAAAGCCCCACCTCAGTCATGAAAGCTAAACGCGGCTGTGCTTAGATCTGGCGTCTGCAGCTGCTTCATGGCACGTTCATCTTCTCATCTTCCTCTGTGAAATCGAGGTAAATGGGGTCCCATCATGTCCCCACCAGCAAACCTCCCCCAGCCAGAATTAAAATTTGTAACGCTCCCCCTACTCTAGACCAGAAATGTCTCCTGTTTGACCTCCCTACTGCATCTGCAGAGACCTGCTTTTATGTCCTTTCGGGTGGGGGCCAGTTACTGGTAACTACATTGTGAGGCTCAGAAAGGGGCAACCAGAGAGACAGATTACACCGTGGTGTTCATTGTGACTTGTGGAAGGGGAAAGGCGGGTCCCTCTTGGTGGGCGTCCACATTTTTCTTCTGACAACCTGATAAACATCTCTTTGGCCCGGGGTTGGGAGGGAACCTTTGCAAGCCCTCAGTCACCCACGTAACAAAAAGAGCATTGACCGTGTTTACACTGAGCGGCGTTTGACTGAGTGGTGCACACAGGCCGTGAGCCCTGGGCTCTGGAACAAACGCTGTGAGCAGGCACGGTCCAGCCCAACAATGGCCCGCAAGGCCCTGGGATTACTGGAGTTGGGGCAGGCTTTTCCACCTCTCCTCCTGACCTTTTTCTCTCTCCTTTCCTGTTCTGGGCCCCTTAACCGTTGCATTTTTTTAAAGAGGTGATTGTTTCTAGAGAGTATTCACAGGGAAGCTACCTGGGTCCTCACCCGCTGCCTTTGCTGTTTCTGAAGCTCCTGCATGGGCCATCTTTGCCTTTCTCTGCATCTTAAAATCTTAAAATGTGACTTGGGCTTCTGTGGCCATGAAATCCCACAGTTACTATAAGATGGGTGGTCAGCGCTCTCCCTCAGGTTTAATTTTTTTTTTTTTAGCGTTAGAGACGAGGTCTCCTAGAAGTCAGACTGGCCTTGAACCTCTGTGTAGCCGAGGATGATTTTTGAACTGAGTCTCCTCCCTCCCACCTCCCCAGTGCTAGGGTTACAGCTGTGCACCACCCTAACTAGTTTATGTGCTGTTAGGGATGGAGCCCAGGGCCTCATGAATGCTAGGCGAACGCGCTAGCAACTGAACTACATCCCCACACACAAAGCAAGGGTCTTTGAGGGTCTGGTGCACATCCCAGACTACGCTGACCAGGGAAGTCCAGCTTCAGAGTTCCCAGTTTGTCCCAGTGTGGAAGCTAGGGGCCTGGCCCCTGTGGGCCCCTTCCCCTCTGCCTTGGGGCTGCTTGGCAACGGCAGCAAGTGAGCCGCCCAGCCATGTATCTGCTCAGGGCCTGCAGTTAGCTTCCCTCCCCCTCCCAGGGCCCTCCCTGGTGCTGGCCCACGTGCTTGGGGCCCCAGGCTGGGACGTGGCCATGCTGACACACTCTGAACTTCTAGCGAAAGACGGAAAAGCAGTTAATTTGAAAAGCCGGTCTTGATTTATAGACTGCTGCATATGTAGGTTTCTGTGTACGTTGTGTGCGTTTCATTTGCCAAGTTCGGAGCCTGGAGGAGGGCGGCCTTTAATGTGGCTGAAGGCCTTTAGATATTTTGGATGGAAAAAGTTTTAGCATGGCACCAGACGTCATTTGTGTCCTGTTTTTCTGCGCCTAGTTCCTGCCCCCAGTTCCACTGGCTGCCGCCTGGTGAATGGGCCTTTGCTGGGCTGCTTTTAATGAGCCCCAGGCTGGTGCAGACCTGCTGTAAAGAGATAATGTCCATGAAAAGCAGCATTGTCCCCTTAACCACCCCCCCCCAAGATAAAGGTATCCAGCAAGGTGTTTGTTTTCCCAGCAGGAATCCTGACCAGAGACACTGGTGGCTCATCATTCTGTTTTAGGGTCCAGGGTTCAGGGTTGCAGGTACCAAACCACCGAGTCACCCGGAGAACTCAGAATGGAACAGAAAGGCCCTGTCTCAAGAGCTCTAAACCAGACCCCTGCTTTTCTCCTTAGGCACATGGACAGACTTTCACCTTCCCAGAACTTTTCCCTGAGAAAGAGCCCAGTTCAGTCGAACCTTACCTGGAGGAGCAGCTTCAGGAGCAGAGGCCGAGCCGAGACCCCCGGCGTGCTGACGTTCCTTCCTGGTTCGGCCTGTGACCTATGACAGAGCCAGGATGAGGGCCACAGACCCAGTGGTCAGAGCGATTTTGACAGCCCAAGTAAAAGTCCTGTGTGCAGAAAGAATTGGACTGTTCCTTCTGTCTAGAGCATTGGGGTCTCTGACACATATGTTGCTTCAGGCCTGGGAGGCTCAGAGCCTGAGGCCAGGCTGCCATCCCAGGCTCCTCTCTGGCTTAGATGAATCAGGAGACAGCAGTGTGAACATCCTGATGACTTGAGCTCAGGGTGCTGAGGAGGAGGAGGAAGTCAGGTGGCTCTGTGAGAATCTCAGAAAGCAGTCCAAGGTCTCAGCCCTCAGTGAGGGGAACCTGGGAAGGAAGCCCCTGTCCAGACAGGTTTCTTTGTGATTCAACTGGCAGAAAGGGCCAGAGGGGGGTAGTGAGGAGGTGGGGGCAGGGTGTGGAGGCGTGCCAGAGACCAGGCTCCGAGGCCAGGCCTGAGTGATAGTTTCCCCAGTTTCCGACCCGTCTCCTGTCAGTGTGCCCAAGAGGACCTCCACCCTCACCTGAGACTCTGACAACACAAGCAGAGTCCACACCTGGCTCTGGGTCTGCAGGAGCTGGTCAGGCTTGCGGACATCCTGTCCCTTTGTTGGAGTGTCCTGTGGCAGGTTGGTCCCATGCTAGCCCCTTACTCCTCACAGGCTGGGCTGGCCAGTGGGACAGCCTCCAGGACCCTGAACTTCAATACTGCTTACAGCACACCTTCCCGTAAGCCTGTGAGCCAGGAGGGTTTCCAGCACCATAGCCCGCAGGCCTTGTTTTCAGAAAGGAGGAGCTGGGGTCTGGGCAGCCTTAGTCCAGGGCTCGTCGTCCCCTTTCCAGGTTATGGCATGAGATGGGAACGGCCCAGTTGTTGCCACCCTGACCAGTGTTGGGTGATTGGGAAGGCCCTGTTCTTGGCCCCTCATATCTCGGTGCTGCGGGGCCAGGGCAGCTTCTGCTTTGGAAGGAGAAGCGGCTGGCTGTTGGGCCAAGTGTGGGTAGTAGGGCCCGTACCACACAGGCAAGCTGGGTGCCCAGCACACCTTGACTCAGTAGGCAGTGCTGTTCAGGCCCCATGAACAACTTGTTTTGTCTGGGTGGTTGTGAGGCCGAGGCTCCAGCCATGTCCTCTGGACTTGAGAGCCACAGGGCTACACAGTGATGTATCTGTTATTAAATGGATCTGATCAGGAACAGAGACAGGACCCCTAGATCTGAGTAGGGTGAAGGCCCAGAAGGGTGACTATATCAAACAGTCTCAACAGCATCACAGCTTGCCATGTAGCCCACATGGGCAGGCGGGGGCCGACGCTCCAAGTAGAGGCCAAGTTCAAGGGCCGTGGGAGGCAAAGAGTTGGTGAGGATGGGAAGCAGGAACATCTTGGCCACCGTGAATAGGGGCTGTAGGTCCATGGGCTTACAGTGGGGTCAGGGTGCTTGCCACTAAGCCTGGTGACCTGAGTTTGATCCTCAGAACCCACATGAAGGTGAAAGAGAGAACACTCGAGAGTATCCTCTGAGCTCCTCACAGACACACAGCACACATGCTCACACACACCATATGCACTTACATACGCAATTAATATATTAACATTTTCAAAGGAGCAAAGTGCTATATACCATTAGCTGTGCTGACTAGACTCAGAAGTATGTGGCAATTTTCTGAAGGTTCACACCTAAGTTTCACAAGCAGTCTGACTGTGTGCACGCGTGATCATATCTGTCTCCGTGTTATCTGTGCAGTTCAGTGTCTGAGTGTATGTTTCTGTAGATGAATGTCTGTGCCCATGTGTTTGAGAGTATGTCTGCGTGTTAGTGTGTCTTTGTGACTGTGTCTGGTCTGAGTATACCTGTGTCTGTGTTAATGTGCCTGAGTGGCCGTGACTGTGTCTGAGCGTGCCTGTGTGTAATTTTGACTGTCTCAGTGTGTCTTGAGTGTCTCCATGTGTGAGAGGTCTATGCCTCAGTGTGTCTAAGTGTGTGTCTGTAACTGACTATGTGTCTGAGTGTGAGTGTCGGGGTGTGGAGGTTTCATTCTGAAGAGAGCTCAACTAAAGATCTGGGGAGCAATCATGAGGGTTCAGTGCTTTGTAGAGAGAGCCCAGTCCCACTAGGACGTGGCCATGTGGCGTCTGGCCCCAGCCTCCCAGGATTTGGAATCCCAGCTCTGCAACATGGCTCTGCTGTGGGGTCTGAGCAGGGCCTGGGGCCCCCTGAGATGGAGCCAGAGCTAGGCCCCACCCCCACCAGCATGCACAGGCAGAGGGAACCGCAGGCAGGCTGAAGGCTTGCAAAAGCACCCTTCAAGTGTTGATTTAGAGGATGGGGAAGGCCAGGAAGTGGGGCAGGAGAACTGTATTTTCCTTAGAGAAATAATTCATGGGGCCCTGGGCACAGAGGACCCTCACTGGCGTGGGAGGAGGAATCCATCCTTCACGCTGCCTGTGTGAGGGACTGTTGGCAGCCCCCACAGGGGCACAGGCAGCCCTGGAGGCCAAGGTCGCTCTTCATCGAGGTCTGCCAGGGGCTGCCACGGCCCCTATCCTGAGCCTTACCCCAGCCCTCTGGAGCCCCCTCAAGCACAGTCTACAGCTCATTCTTCTATCCAGGGGAGGCGGTAGGGGCCTTTAGCTGCTGATGCCTGCTCTTAGTGTCCCGGAGGCTGGGTAGGGCAACCGGGGTGCCCCAGAGTGAGTCTCCACTTAAGAGCCAAGCGGCCTACAGTGAGACAGCCTAGGGTGGGTAAGTGATGGCGGACGTGGGGCCAGAGTCGCCTGCCCCCTTGTCCCAAGACCCTGTTTGCCATCTGCGCTCTGCACAAACTCACTGTCCTCACAGAGGTCTAGGATCTAGTTAAGATAGAGTATTGAGGGGAGCCCCAAAGTGGGGTGCGAGACAAGGCCTGGTGAGGCACTGCTATGGGGTGGGTGTTGGCTAGGTGTGCGTGCACCACAAACAGATGTACACACACACACTCTCACACAAACATGGTGAGCTAGACAATACGTAAGCCATTTCAGGTCCCAGTCTAGCCAGCTGAGCATGGAGAATGGCCGGCCCTGATCCCTGAAAGGGTTCCCAACCTTCCGCACCCCTTTCTGGTTCCTGTGCCTTTTGCTCTGTTGGCCTCTGTGGGTCCCTGAAGCTCATGCCCCAGGAGCACACTTCGCCTGGCTGACCAGAGCCGGCAGAAAAGCCCAGTCTTACACGCCACACCTCAGACAGGGCCTGAGGAGGCCGTGTAGATAGGCAGTAGCTGGGATAGAGTGCTCTGGGAGTCCTGAAGTGGGACCTGCCTACCTCTCAGTCCCAGACACACACAGGGCAGTCGCCCCCACATGCACATACACCCATGCACAGACACACACATACACATAATAATTGAAAATGATAAACCTTTAAAATACAATACAATTACATTTATTGGTGTGTGGGCACACATGTGAGCATGTGGAGGTCAGAGGACAACTTTCAAGAGTCTGTTCTCTATTTCATCCATGTGGGTTCTGGAGAAAGAGCTCTGGTTGTCAGGCTTGGCAGCAGGAGGCTTTTCCTGCTGAACCATCACACTGGTCCAGCACTTCTAGCTTAAACAACCTTACTGAGATGTGCTTCACACATCCTGCAGTGACTTCCAGTGTCACTTGGCACTTCACACCCAACCCCATACCCTGAGGCTGTGGCTTCTATTATCTACCCTGAACCCTGCAGGGGTTCCCTCTGTGCAATCAGCTGTAAGGAATTACTCTCCTGGGCCTGGCGAGATGGTTTAGTGGGTAAAAAGTACTTCAGGCACAAGCATGAGGACCTGAGTTTGATCGCTGGAACCCACGCAAAATCTGGGCATGGTGGCACACACTTAAATTCCCAATTCGGAGACGTACAGACAGCAGGATCCCTGGGGTTCTGCTGACCAGGTGGCTTAATAGGA
Organism: Eospalax fontanierii; assembly: GCA_035773235.1. NCBI lineage: Eukaryota > Metazoa > Chordata > Mammalia > Rodentia > Spalacidae > Eospalax > Eospalax fontanierii. Next base: position 1,813,952 of record CM069526.1, read on the forward strand.
GCCTCAGTTCCAGTGAGACCCTGTCTCAGAGAGCAAGCCAGCATGCAAACAAACCCACCAAAGCTTGAGAAAAATCAGAGGTTGAACTCTGGCCTCCACACACATGCACAGACAAGTACAATTCTCCTGTACTGTCACCCACCCCTGCTCATTGTCAGGACTGCCACCTTTAGGCCCTGCTCCTCCCCAAAGCATGCAGCATTTCCTGGGAGGAGGTGAGACACCCCCCCGCCCATCTCATTCTGCCTTCTACTAGCCCATCTTGGAGACCTGCTGCTCCTTCTTTCCCTGGCCTTGAAGGAGCACCCTCCTGCAGTCCACCCCTGCTCCTGTTTAGCCTCTGCATTCGTCACCCCTTCTGAGCTCATCCCCTAGCCCAATCCCTCAAATGGCTTCATTATTTCTTTGTAAATAGAGTTTTTCCTAGTCAAAATAATCAGCGTTTTTCTGTTGCTGCCACATCTGGCTTTGATTGGCCTCAGCCTCCGAGGGTGCTGGCGTCCTGACGTTAGGGGCCTGTGGCCGATAGAGGAAGCTGCCCCTGTTCCTGCACCCCTCCCGCTCTGAGCCCCTCCCCCATGCTCTCACTACACGTCTGCCCCCCTGCTTCAGAGGGTGGCTCTGCAGGGACTGCAGTCGCGGCTGAATTACACCTCTGCCTGCCCTGTCATGCCTACACAGGGGTGCTGGCCCGACAGGTTCCCCCAACTCCCAGAACTAAGCCCCTATGCCACCCTCCCTTCTTGAGAGGCACGAGATGGTGGAGTATCCACCAGTACTCATGGGTCCCACTGTCAGGCGAGGTGGGACACCGGTCTGCGTGTGCCAGGGATGCGTGTGTGCCAGCCCCTGTAGCCCGTGCTGTGGGAGGATGAGGGTCCTTCACGGAGGCTGCCTCTGTGAAGCTTGAGGGTGGGAAGGAGGTGGGCCCGATGAACCCAGCTCCAGCTCCTTGTCTGGGCCAGGACTTCCCGAGGTCTCTGCACCACACAGGACCCAGGGACTCACAAGCTCCCCTGAGGCCAGGTCTGGTTTGGGACCCCTGATGGGCAGAACTTGATCTCCTTTCCTTCGCGTAGTTCAGGCAACAGACATCCTTCCTTCTCACGGGGGTGTCCTGGTCTCTTGCCCTCTTTGAGCCCTGAGCCTGCCGTTTCTCTCCCTGCCTATGGGACAAAGTGTCCCCAGGGCCCAGAGGGTCTGCACTTGGCCTATGTGACTGTTGGTAGCAACTTTGAAAGGAGAGATGGGCCCAACATCACTGGGACGTGTTGCTCTGTGAGGGTGGAGGTGGGGGTGCTTAGACACCAGAAATGAGACTGCTTGGAGATGAGTGGATGATCATCCCACTGTGTCTCATGCCTCCCCCCTTCGCCCTCACTTCCAGAGCTTGTGTGCTTGGATGCCTGGGGCCATCCATCTTCCTGTTCCTCCATCAGCCACAAGACCTTTGATTAGCCTTTGGCTATTTCAGTTCATCAGTCAAACATTGCATAATGCTCAGTGGGTCAAACCTGCAAGAACCAAGATGCACCATGGGTCCCCAGTAGAAACCAGTGCCGCAGTTCGCCCACCGAACCCCAGAGGCACTGGCTAGATAGGGGAGATCTGAAAGGCTAGCAGGAGGAGGTAGATTTCTGTCCCCCAAGACCTGATGCATGGGGGGTCATTGGGTGCTAGTGGGGCATATCCTCAAGCCCACTCACTCTTAACTTCCTGTTGGAACCCAGAGCCAGGGCCTCCCAGGCAGCCCCAGGAGTGAGAGCAAGTGAGAGTGAATGAGCTTGGCCAGGTTCTCCCAGTGGTAGGGACAGCGGCCCCTTCACCGCAGGCTGAGAGTTCCCAGCATTCCCTGGGCCTCTGAAACAAGGGGTCGCTCACCTCCCCCTTTCTACCTGTACTTTATGAAGTGTTTGGAATTCCACCAGCCAAACAGCTGGCTGCTCCCCACCCCAGTTTCCCCTGGGACTTCAGGCAGCAGCTAGGACCTTAAATAATTCCCCAAACTGTGTGATATCTGATTTGTAGTGCTCATAAAACGCCAAGCCTGCTGCCAGAGGGGGAGGGCCTCATTTCCCTCCGACATGCGTGTGTGTGCATCAATGACTGAGGGGCGCCCTGTGGGGAGAGTCACCCCAAATGGCCAGATCCTGCAACTCCAGCCTCACTCCATGCCCCTCCAATCCTCATCGGGGACAGCTGGCCCTATCTTGTCCCTGTGAGTCCCAGAAGCTCACTGTGCCCAGCCTGGGTTAGCGATACTGCTTCATGAACCATGGAGGAGGGTCAGATGACCTCACAGGTCACAGGAGCCATCAGAGTGACTGTCTGCCTAGGAAGAGGCCCCATGAGGGGGCAGCTTCTGCCCAATGGATGGACATCCTTGGGAAGTGGACCAGAGAGAGATTGCTGACACAGCAGCCAGTCATCCTGGATTAACCCCAAGAGGGAACAAAAGGCCTTGCCTGACCAGGATGCTGGGGATTAAACTCCTGGCCCCGAAACTCCAAGGGAACGTCTGTCCTAGCAGAGTGGGTGAAGAGCCCTCAGATCTGGGCCACATCTTACGCTTCTGTGGAAGTTGCCCCACGCCCCAAGTGATGAGAGGTGAGGGGGACCAACCCTCAGGCCTGGAGATGCCCAGGTGACCCTGGAGACCACCTGGCCTAGCAGACCATCCCACATGACTAAAAGAGACCATCCTCCCCCACCAGGGAACAAGAGCCCTCAGCACCACCCCAGGCGGCAGCCAGGCCAGTCGGGTCAGTGGTCTGGATAACAAGCCTTGTGCAGGCTGCAGGCAGGATGAGAGGCTCCTGGGCAGGGGGTGTCGTTAAAGCCGCAGATCAAAGCGCCTGGAAACAGCTCATTAGGAAGGCCGGCCACAGCCGCCCAGGCGGCAGGCGCAGACGGGGTCGGCTGTTTCTGCTGCTTTGGCTTTGCTGGATGAAAAAGCACAGCACCCCTCCGCTGGACCACTCCCTGGGGCCACAGATTACCTTCTGGGGCTAAGGGCAAGCAGCAGGGTGCCCCACCCCCAGACTTCCTCCATCCCCATCTTCAGTTTCTGAGGACTCACAACAAACCATTGGGACCTCTCTGAAAGGCCCTCTTGACAGTTTATGGGACACACCGGGCACCCACAAGGGTGGGGATGGCACGTCCCCTCTCACTCTGAGTGATTAGCAGGAACTGAGCATTGTGACAAGACTATAATCTCCACACTTAGGTAGCTGAGGCAGGAGGACTGTGAGTTTAAGGCCAGCCTGGGCTACAGTAGTGAGACCCTGTCATAGAAAATTCAAGGAAACAAAGCAGGCCAAGTACATTTGAAAGCACATCTTTTGGAAGCTAGAAGTAGACAAGGGAGAAGTTTCTGGAAGGCTATAGGGTATGGCTGAAGCCCGGAGTCTGGTTTCCACTCTGAGCTGCTGCCCTTCGTCGTCTAAAATGTGGCGTAATCCCAGCACCTGGGAAGCCGGAAGATCGGGGCCTGCCTCACCTCTGTGGTTATTTCATAGCCTGCCCAGAGGACATGAAACCCTGTCTCAGAAATCTAAACGAAACGAAACAAGCCGGGCATGGCATGACACGCCTTTCATCCCAGCACTCAGGAGGCAGAGGCAGGCGAGACTTTGTGATTTCAAGGCCAGCCTCATCTATATGACAAGTTCCCATTCAGCCAAGGGCTACCTAGTGAGACCTTGTCTCAAATAAACAAATCCAAACAAACAAACAAAAAGCCCCATAAGGTGACAAATTACAAAGAAAACAGGGTACAGGCCGGAGACATAGCTCTATTAGTAGAACCTTTGGCTGGCATGTGAGAGGCCCTGGGTTCAATCCCCAGTATCACTGAAACCAAATCAAACTAAAACAAAACAAAAACCGTGGCATTTAATGCCAGCCACACAGGCTCTCTGCTCTCTGCTGACAGGGTAACAATAGGAGAGGCATCTGACACCAGCATTCCTGCCCCACCGGTGCCCGGCCCCCCTGCTCTGCCCTCGTGGGTCCAGGCATCGGGCAAAGTCTCAGTACCTCCCTCCCCAGCTGGGTCCCTTCCTCCCATTGGCCACGGTGTGGCAGAATGTGGCCAGGCATGGGCGCCTCCTGGACAAGCTGTTCCTCAGGGGTGGTGCTGCTGTTGCTGGCCAGGGAAGGGAGCTTCCCTTTGTGCCCATCCAGACCCCGGCCACGAGGTGGCATTGCCAACCCGCCCAGTCACCGAGACCAACTGACATGCCAGTTGGAAGTACGTAGACCCCAAAGTCTAATCCCTAAGGTCTCCCTAGACCTCTGGGACATCCCACTTCCCAAAGGAGGGTCTCAGGACCTAAAGTATTCTACAACACTATGCACAGCCCCCAAAGCCACCTTCCTCTGTGACTGGAGGGGCCCCGTGTCCATACAGCATGGCTGCTCTGGGGCTGCCCCTGCCTCTGGGGGAGGGTCTTAGGATACTGCTGGGTCTGGCTTTAGGGGCTTCACTATGAAGTTCCCCACACTGTGGTCACCTAACTCCCAGCAGGAGTGCCCCCTCCCCAGCCTCCAGGGGCTCCAGGGTTAGGACAGCTACTCTCTGATCGCAGAACCATGACTCTCCCTTCACCAGCTCATCTGGGCCACCTCAAATGAGTGACTTATGCACATTTTAGAGGAAGCAGCAGGGACTCAGCTCAGACCTGGACCTGGAAGATGTTGGGGGTCCTACTGAGGTGCAGTTGTGGATGAGTGTGCTAGAGGCAACTGTACCCAAAGAATTAGGCCACTGGCCCTAGAGACCAGAAAGAACCAGGCAATCTACTGGACATTTTAGATTTGAGGGTCCCTCCAAATGCTGGGGTACCTTGGTGTATGAACCCTCTGAGTTTGTCCTTGTCCTTGGCATGAGGTGGCCTAAACTCTGGAAGGGGGCCTCCTAAAAATATACACCAGGCTCAAGGCTCAACAGGCCCTCTGGGGTCAGGAGCAGCTGTTCTCTCCATCCTAGCCTGTCTTCACCCCTCAGAACATCCCCTGCCTGCTTGGCCCTGGGCCTCACCCGAGCTAAATCCGCTCTGGCCCCTCGGCCAGTACATAACGGGAAAAGTATGTGTTTTGAGCCTCCTTTGGGGTTTGAGGAGGACATCGCCACTTGTGCTGGGATAAGGGGAGCCAACAGCTGCCCAAGGAGGGTGATGAAGGATGCCAGGAATGTCCTTTATCCGAAAATATCGGATGGCCCTCTAGATGGAGGGAAGCCCGGCCCAACCGTCCTGTTAGCTCTTGGAATGGCCACAGTTGCGCCCATCCATCAAGATGGCCCCAGTCAGAATGGCGCTTCTTACTGCCTGACCTTGGGTGATTCCAGGAACTGTTGCAGAGGACTTCCTTGCCAGAAAAACTGCAAGAACCCCAGGAAGAGGACCAAGAGGGGTTACCCCACCTCCCCAGGTCCACAGTCTCACTCATGACCCAGGTAGCTCACAAGCTGGGGTTCCTGACACTGGCCCACTTCCTCTTAAGCTCTCCTCCTCAACTAGGGTCCCCACCCACCCCCTGCCCTGCAACAAACAACCATGGGACCAAGGACCAGAAGGACTCCAGGATGTGGAGAGGCATTATAGATAGGGGGTGCCAGACACCCAGAGTCCCCAAGGAGTTAGAGGGACATTATGGAAAATCAGAGTGTGCCCATGGCAGGAAGTTTGGGCATAAGGGTTAAGTGGACAGAAGCTCCAAAGAAGGACTGGGTGGTCAGGTGGGGACTTGGGACTTAAGAGCTGGCGCCAGCCTGGCGGGCTTGGTCGGGTACACCGGACCACGTGCTTGCCCATGGGGCTCATGGAATATTCTTGGTGAGTATGGGAGGGCTGGGGCCAGGGTATGCGAGTCCTAAAAGGGTATAGGGCACCTGACAGATGGCCTGGGGCCCTCATAGCCTTTGGTCACCTTTAAGGTATGACTCCCTCCTGGGCCCCTGTGTCATTTTCCTAGCAACCCCGGGAGGGGCAGGCAAACAGCAGTCAACAGTCGCCCCAGGCCTCTGGTGTCTCTTGAGGGGCGGGTACAACGGCGCGAGAGACATGGCCAAGTTTGGAAAAAGTGCATGCTGGCCTTGGGCTGGCTCTGCTCGGCCATGTGTGCCCCTACACCCTTGCCCTTCCCCGCCCCACCTGCCCAAACTAGCATGCCATGTAGGGCTATGTGGGGGGCAATGCGGGGTTTGGGTAAATGTGAGGACTCCTGAAACCTTGGGATGATGTAGAAAGCTGGGTGGTTCCTTTCCCCACACCAAGTTTGGAGGGGTTTTTTGTTTGTTTTTTGAGACAGGCCTTGAACTTGCTGTGTAGCAGAAAATGACCTTGAACCTCTGATCCTCCTGCCTCCACCTCCCAGTGTTGGGATTACAAGCGCTCCCACCACCATGCCCAGTTTACTCAGTATTTTGGGATCAAACCTAGGGTTTGGTACATGCCAGGCAAGTACTCTACCCACTGAGCTACAATCCTCAGATATTTCTCCACCGAGTTCCAGGGGTCCTAGGCCCATTAGTGCAAGGGACAGAAGCCCCCCACCCCACCCCTTTAGAAATCTGTGTCATCATAGGCACCTTCTGTTAGACATAGGATCCCACCTGTCTGGATGGCTGGGTCTCTAACAGTGTTGGGCAGGGTCTCTGGGGGAGCTGGCCCTGCGCCTTGGGCCACCTGAAGGGGGCAGTGGAGGAGCGTGAGTCTGTGCCCAGCTGGACTCACTGCTTGGGGGGCCTCCTGCCCCCAGGCCAGGCCAGTTGGTTCCACATGGAGCCTTCCTCCACCCCCACCCGTGGAATGCTGATACAGAACTGCAGGTCTGGCGCAAACCTACCCCAGCCTGCCAGGGCAGCCCACCCCCAGCCCGCACCTTCCTGACAGGGAGGTCTCAGGCTCAGCACTCCTGTAGGGTTTCCTATTTTTCTATTTCTGTTTTCTGGGTGAGGACAACCTAGATAAGTTTGACTTGCTCACAGAAGGTAGGGACTGAGGCAAAACCCAGAAGTTTTAGGTTCTTTGTCCTTGGAGGTGCATGCCTAGGAACTGGGCAGTTTGTGATCTGCAATGTCTACACCCAAACCTTGGGTGTGTGTGTTCGGGACGGGGGGTATGTGCTAAGGGCTGTGTGCACCCAGGGCCATGTGGAGATAGTGGATAGTAGGATCCTGGTGTCCCCAACTCTCAACCGATGGTGGCACTGCTGCCCAGAAGGCAAGCGGGACACTGGCCGGAGAGGTCACGCACGGTGTTGGCCTAGCTATCCACAGTGGCTTAGCTGTTCCCAACCTGAGCCTTCCAGGACCCCAAATTAGGCTCTGAGGTGGCTGGTCAAGAGGCCATGGCGTCACTGGGAAACCCAAGCTTCCCGCCCAAAGAAGGCTTGCCTGTGCACACAGAGGACTAACGGGCCATCTAGAAGGCTCAAGTGTCCCAGTGAGGATGTGTCCCCACGGTGGCTCTCACTGCTCCCCTTTTCCCCAAGCCCTGTGGCTTGTGTTGGAGTTTCAGGCCCTGACTCCCCAACTGTTTTCCGTGTTCAGGGATCAGTTTCCCCTCCTGGCCGTGTCTTATTTCTGGGAAAAAGATTACAGGTTCTACATTAAAATTTCAGCGTGAAAATTTTTTTTTGTATGAAGTTTGAACTAAGTTTCCTTCCTTCCTTCCTTCCTTCCTTCCTTCCTTCCTTCCTTCCTTACTTCCTTCCTTCCTTCCTTCCTTATTTCTCTCTTTCTTTCTTTCTTTCTTTTCTTTCTCTTTTTCTAAATAACACCCAGACAGAAGAATACAAAAGAAGGATGCTGGCTCTCAGAACTCTGGGCTGGAGGTGGCTGTACTGTAGCCCTGCTTCATTCGACCCTTAGTACCCCCTGCCCTGAGCCATCACGAATTAACCCTTCAGACCACAGAACTCACACAGCCCCCTCTCCATCCCAAACCCATCTTTGTTGTGGCCTATGGGTGGGTGCTGTGGCATAACCAGTCATGGGCCCTGAACCCAGGATGGACGGTGCACCCCTCCTTGGGTATTTGGCTTGGTGTATGCAGTCTCCAGGCACCTAGTTAATTCTTGCTGAAGCTGGGCATAGCCCGCTTGGGACCTCTCTGGGCCTGAAGTGTCCCTGTCTGCAGAGAATGGTGATGGAGGGGCCGCTGTTTTCCTCTTTTGGTAACCAAAGGGGCCGCTGGGGAAATCTACTCGATCTTTTCTGTTGGGTCATTTCGATTTGGGGATTTCCAAACATTGGGGCCACGAGAGGTCATCCTGCTGACCCCAGCCTGCCTCATTATGTCACAGCCAGATTACTGTGGCACCTGATGGAATCCAGAAGGCCCAAGCAGGCGGGCAGGCAGTCAGGCAGGAGGCTGAGGTGTGGGGGCAGGGCATGTCTAGGCTGCACACCAGGCTCAGCTCACCCCAGTTCCAAGCAAACCTGCCTTCTCTCTGTGTTGTCAGAGAAGTACACCCTGGAACTCACCAAGCTCAGCCCTGGCATCCAAGTCCGGCCCACATGGGTTCTGCCAGCTTCGCCTCTGGACACCAGATGACCTCCCACTTGTCCTGAATTCCCACATCCTTGAATGGACTCTGCTTCTCCCTCAGCCTCCCCCAACTGTCCCTACTAAGGCTTCTGAAGACCACCTCCCTCCCCAGTGCTGCAGAACCAATGAGCCCAGTCCTGGATCCCCGAGCCCACCCCCAGCACACTTATGGGCCCTTTCTGTAGCCCCAAAGGCATTGCTCCAATTCGCTGGTCTGGCCAAGGGACCCACACTTCAGGCCACACAGCCCCGTGCTCAGCTTTTCTGCCACCTCTAGCCTCTTGATGGAGCAGCTGGAGGGTCCCTTTCAGCCCCACATCACAGTTTCCTTGGGGAATTACTCAGCTCAGGTCCAAGCTCTACCCCTGCCAACAACACCTTCCCCCAGGGAGATGTGTGACCTTAGGGAGACGGCATCTATAAATTAGTAGAGCCAAATGACAGTCTCTAGCCCTCTCCTCTGCCTCCTTGTTCTGTGTTTCCAGAAGATCTCCATGTCTGACTAGGTTGTCCCTTACACTGTGACTCCCAGTCAATGCCCAGCTATACCTGTGAACCAGAGGACGATAGCCAGGGCCAGGCAGGGCATCCGAGGGCACAAACGTAGCTCTTCCCACTGCCTGCCGCCCATGGGTTCCCTGTGCTCTGGCCTCTCCACAGTCCTTTCCCTGCTAGGGCAGGTGGGCAGGTGGTGCTGCCCAGTGTGATTCTTGTTCTCCCAGAAGGAGCAGGGGCTGGAAAGAGCTAGTTGCTCCTGAAGTCAAAAGTTCCTCCATGAGTGAGAACTGGGGGTACTCTGGGATGATGCAGGGGCTGAAGTTGGGGGGATCACTCTGTCCCTTCTGTTCCTGAGAGAGATGTACTGTGCAGGGCCTTGGAGGCTGAAGCGAGAAAGTAACTAAGTGAAGAGGATGGGGACATAGGAAAGGAGGGTGGATGCTTAACTTCCTCCCCTGGAGACAGCCAGCAGCCCTGCTGAGCATCCAGGGCTTGCCCGTCCCCAGGTGCCCTGGAAACGGGAGACGGCTCGGCAGCGCCTGAGGCCAGGCACTGAGCACTGAACTCCTTCCTGTCTCTGGGAGCCTGTCTTGGCCCAGGGGACTTAGCTGGTCAGCACTGTCCACAAACCCCACATGTAGTAGGCAAAGCCCGGCCCGCGGCGCACGGCACGCCTCCGGAGGCAGAGTCCACCAAGGCTAGTGAGGCACCACACCACCCGCCAGAACCAGCCATGGTTGCTGTGTGGCTGCGCCTCGCCATCCAGCGCCGGCTTCCCCTCCCCGCTAGGAGACACCTTCACCTCCTCCGACCTCTGCTGCCTCTCTTTCTCTCTCTGCCCTTCCGAATTCCCACACAACTCTCCTGAAATCCAGTGAAGGGCAAGATGGCCGGAGCACCGTCTGTTCGGGATCAGCTCACTTCCTCTTTGAGTTTGCTTTCTCTGCTTCTGCAGGCAAGCCCAGAGAGGAGGTCACCCCAGACACACCTGATGCCCCAGGGGTGACCCCAGCCCCAGAGGGTGGGATCAGGAACCTGGCTACAGCACCTCCCGGGATGGAAATCTTGTTCAAGTAAGGCCTTGGCAGTCCTGGTGTGGTGGTTGGGTTGGTTCTGGACACTGAATCCATCTCCTCTGCTGTAGAGAAGAATTTCCACTGGGAGTCTGTGGGAGTCCAACCGGAACTGTGGCATGTACAGTGGTCTTGGTTGCCTGACACAGCAACATGGTCCCCTCCAGGGTGAGGCCAGGCCCACCTGCTCCCAGTGACCAGTAGAAGGGTGGTGCAAGCTCCACATCGGGAAACCCGTGTGCTGACCCTGGCCAGCTCCAAGGCAAGACCTCCTCAAACTCTCTTGGACTCCTGGACCCTGGATGAAGTTTTCTCTTCAGTTTTTCCATGGCAAGGCACCCTATTTATTTCCCAAGGATTTTCAGAAATCCACCCCCTCAGGGAAGTCCCCAAGTCATGCTATCCCAGTCCAGAATTCCCTAGGCTGTTATTTCCCTTTCTGACTGTCCTGTCTTTGTGTGAGGAAGGACCAAGAGGAAATGGACGGTTCCAGGGAGAGGAGAGAGAATGACTGTTGAATGGATAGGCCAGGGCTGGCCTAGCAGGTGAGAATGGTCGGAAAGAACGGAGGGTCTTCGTGGGAACAAAGTATACACTTAAGATAAGAAGGGCTTTAGAGAGGCCAAAGGCAGGATCAGATGGAGAGGAAGGAGGAGACCAGGGATGTGGTGCCCTTCTTGGATTCACAGTGGCTCTGAGCCTAGAGCAGTGTGCCCAGAAAGGGTATGAAGATGGGGGAGAGGGTTAACTTTAAGGAGGGTGATGTTCTGATGGAAGGAAGGACAGAGAGCAGATTAGCAAGATGGAAAGAAAAGAGCCCAAATCTGGCCAAAGACAAAAGTGTCCTTCTGCCCTAGCCATAGCCAACTATCAAGGTGCGTACCATGTTTTACAACCATGTGTTCCCCGGGAATGGGGTAGCAGAGGACGCTTCACTGGCCTGGGATTTGTTAATAATCAGAGTGCTCATTCTGTACCAGACAGAAGAGAAGCAGTTTCAGGGAGAAAAGACATTTTTTGTCTTGGGGGTGATGGAGAGTGAGCCATGTGCTATAGCAGGTGGGTGGTTGGGATGGAGTTTCCTGGGGCCCACTCCCCGGAAATCCCACCCAGAAGGCCTGGGGAGTCAAGAGAGAGAAGGGGTTCTAAGGTGGTAGACATTGGGAGGGTCATCTCCAGAACTGGCCAAGAGACAGGGTTCTAGGGATGTGGTCTTCCCATGGTGGGACGAGGCCTGTTAAGAGTCCTGTTTGGATGAAGGGGGCCTCATCTCATGGGGCCTGGCCAACAAAGGACAGGAAGTGAGTCTGGTTCCTCATCCCTGCCATGTTTCTGGGTGTTCCCTGCCTGCAAGGTGGTCCCAGCACACCCTCGGGTGATATGGCCCCACCTTGGCCCCACTAGCCAGCTCAAGCTTCTCCATTCTCTAGACATTGTTCTGGTGCAGGTCGGGGTCCCAGCACACCACCCATCTCTGTTGAGTTAGGCTTGGAGAAAACACCAGCAAAATTCAAAGCCTTGTTGGTTATCTCAAGACCTAAGTGGGAGGGCAGGAAAAGGCAGGGAACAAAGATCAGATTCCTGACTTCGACCCTCTTGAGCCTTCCAGCCCCTGGACTAATTATTTGCTTAGGTCAAAGCTCCTAGCCTGCTGGGCTCGGGGGGGGGGGGGCGGGGGGGGCAGGGATTAGGGTGAGGGACACAAGGCTCTTTCCGGATGAGATCTGCTTATCCCAAGGCCAATTGGCCTTCAGAGCAAAGCCGTGGGGGCAGCTAACTTGTCCCTGATGCAGTCAGGCTTATCTGCTCAGAGGGGCACCCTTCTGAGACTTGGTGCCTGGAGCGGCCTCTCTGTTCTAAATCTCCTGGTCAGCCAGGAGGGGGAGGAAGGAATGGAATTAGATGGGGCCAGAGATGCATCCTGATGTAGGAGGGTTCCCTCGGCCAGGGCAGGACCCTTCAGGTCCAAATCCACCGGAGGTTGATGGGGAGGGTGCCCCTCTCCAAGCGAGGCTGCCGGCGCCTCAGAAATGGATGCTGGGGACCGCCTCCTGTGTGGCCACCACGGAGTGGCATCAGCTTCTGCTGGATGCTCAGCCCTGGTTGGTTTCTGGAAGCATTCTCAGAGACCCCATTGGGCCCCACCTGGCCCTCCAATGCTGAGACCAGACCCAGAGACTCATGGAGGACTTATTGTCTTCAGCTCCCAGAGCTCCAGCCTGTACATCTTGATACTGACCTGTCCTGAGCTGGTTGACCAAGATGTGATGGCGGCCGTGCGAAGCTGCGGCCCACAGTGGTCTTCGGCTTTGGTGCTGGAAGTTCGGAGAGGAGGGCTAGCTTTGAGAGATGTCCTTCCCCTTGACCTTCAACTCCTCTCGCTACGAACATGGCCGCATACTGGTCTCCATCCCTGGTCCATCCTTGATCATCTCTCTGAGACTCGGGGACCCACAGTGACTGTTCCCCCACAGTGGCTGCTGGGAAAAGGCCCACAGTTCAGGGCACACAGCGGGGTGGCTGGGGATTGGTCACTGCCTGAATGTACCCGGACGGATGCCCGGGTGCCCTTGGGCAGCCTTCCCCTCGGACAAGCTGTCCAGGCTGGGGAAACCCTAAGCCAAAGGGATTAAGAAGAAAGGACACAATTGACTCTCCCTTGGCTGTGTTAATCTGCTCCATTTAGTGTATATTCACCCAGTGTGTCAAAACACGGAGATGATGATGCCAGCGGTCCGCCAGTGTCCCCTTGCGCAGGTCAGCCTCCCACAGAGGCCCAGCTCCGCCCTGCCCCACCCCACCCCACCCATGGCACCCTTGCTTCCCCATCAGTCTACCTTGCAGATTCCTGTGGCTGCACAGAAGGGGACCAGGGGCTGTGTGCCAGCTCCTGCACACACAGACGTGTGCAGGGCCTGCTAGTGTCCAAGTTAATCTCAAGAGAATAGCAGCCTTGGATCCTAGGACTCTCTCTAACCATCTACCCCGGACTGAACACTCAGAGATACCCAGTCCCCACTCCATTCCAGTCCCTGCTTGGTCAAAGTGGAAGCTGCAGCCTGGACACCTGGCCTGTGAGCTGAGCTCGCTCTTTCCACACAGGGACTGAGTCATTCTCTTGTGGGCTGATGATGTTCAGGGTCGCTGGTAGGGTGTTTGGAGAGGGTCACTGAGTCAGAGTGGATGGACAAGCTAGGGTCTTGGGTTTTAGGGAGTACCATCCTTTGCTGGTCACTTTAACACCATGCTGGTTCCTTCCTGGGGGGGAGGCTTCCTGGGGTCTTCAGCTGCTGGAGTGGGTAGAGTAGGGGCTTATTTTCCTAGATGGAACTGTGGGAAAGGTGCTCTGACCCTCCAACCTGTCAGCTATGGGGCAGCGATGATGGCCTTGTTCTTAAACACCCCAGGTTACCTTTCGGAGGGACAGAGGAAACCCAGGTGACAGAGAAGGACCGGAGCCTGACCTCCCACCGCTCCTCAGCCCCAGACTCCTTTCAACTTGCCCAACTGTCTCCCATCTCCAAGTCCCTCAGTCCAGTTCTTCTGGGGCTGAGTCTCCATGAATTCTTTTCTGTACTCAGTTCCACTTCGTGGCCAAAGTTCCCAGTATGCAGGCTGGAGTAGTGAGGGTGGGGGCAGGGCAGGTTTCTCTCCTCTCTCCCCAAACTCAGACCGTACCACTTAAGAATAATGAGGTCCAGGTGGCCCCACGTGAGCCTCGATCCTTGCTGGCTGCGGGGCCCAAGCCTCCACCCCTCCACCTCCTGCCAGGATCAGCTAATGACAACCAGAGTTGGAAAGGTGTGACTCCTCAGCTGTCAGGGTTGTGCAGGGACCCTGGCCAGCAGGTGGGACACAGGGCAGGGCCAGGTCAGGTTGAAGGATCAGCTCTGCTACTCCATCCCCAGAACATAGGCCTGGGTTCTAGGGCAGTTCTGCTGGGCCTGGGCCTCTGCCCTGCCCCTCCTAGCCTTCAGTCCAGCCAGTGTGCTCTGCCAGGGGCATGAGATGACATCTCAGTTTCTTGACCACACAGAGCCACCTCTGCGTCCACTCTCTTCCCTTAGGAGAGCAAGGAGGAGGCTGGGAGGCCACGGAGTTGCACCCATGGGAGAGAAATACTCTAACGCTGCCCAGCACCGTGTGTGCCAATTACCACTGAGTGATGTGCTTGGATGGCCAGGTCTGTTACATCACGATAAAACAAAAGGCCCACGCTACTGCATGGACGAATGAGGCCATAGAGGCCAAGATCCCCGCTTTCTGTTCCTACATACACAGTAGTGTCTCTTGGGTCATCTCCAGAGAGAATTATTAGGGTTTCTTGGTGTCCCTGTGATTCCTCACCTCCCTCTGGGACACATGAACCCTCTCCTCTCACTGTTGATCCCTTGGTACCCTGGTTGGTCCTAACCACCAGTTTCCAGGCCAGAGTAACCCCTACAGCCCTGGCTAGGCCAGCCAGGCCATCTTGGCAGAAAATGGAAATGTATGGTGTGTAAAGGTCAGCCTCCCCCGAGTACACAGGTCTAGTGCCTTCCGGGATACGGGGGTGCTCTGCCAAGACTCTCCTCTGAGAGATACCATTTTTTCCTACAGGAAAGCTTGGGCAGGGCAGTGATAATGTAAGGCCTCACTGAAAGGTGATGAGTTCAAAACCACAGGGAGAGGCCCCACGGGGAGAGGATGGCTGGATAATTTGATGACCCGGTGGCCGTACTTTCGGGGTCCCATCGTGACAAACAAGAAGGAGGTTTCTGATTTCTATCATGAAACGGAGAGGAGAAAGACGAAAGCAAAGATGGCCGCCTCAGAAGGATATCAGGGCCTCCTGTAGGAAGGGCCAGGTGGGGGTTCGATCTGGCTCCCGGGGCCAAAGGGCGGGCGCCAGGCGTGAGGGGCAGCCAGGGATCAAGGCCGGACCGGTGGTGGGAAGAACAAAGACTGGGACCGCCTGAGTACTGGCTGATAATGACACGTGGGGGCGGGCAAATGGGAGGGCAGCAGGGCCCCCACAGCCCACCGCGTTGTGAGCATTTCCACATCCAGCGATAAGGTGCTGGTTACACAGTTACAGGCTGATTGGAAGCGACCCCAGAGACGCCTGCCTGGTCAGGAAAGGTTGGGGTCCAGGGTCTGGTTGTACCTACCACTCCCGATGGGGCGGGGTGGTCCCTCCTCCCGTTATCTTCAGTAAACCTGCTTTGTCTCTCCGGGCAGTCAGCACGTGGCCCCTCGGTCACTTCTCACACAGCCCAGAACTTGTCCTCCCCGAGGTCCTAGACACGTAGGCATGGAGGTGTGGGGGTCGTAACCATGCAATCGTACGACTTCCATCTGACTAGTGCTACCATCAGCCCGCTCCTGATTCAGAGCTAGGGCCTGGCAGCTAGCTAGTACCCAGGCCTACAAAAGTCCTACACCTGGGCTGAGCCTTTCCAAGAGGACACACAGGGCACATACATGTTGACTGGGTTGCCCAGAGGCTCCCAGGCATAGCCTGGCCCTGTCCTAATGATGTACTACTGAGCAAAGCCCTGGCTGATGAACTGGTACCCACGCTTGGAGCCAGGTAACTCCAGCATGGGCAGATGGACATTCTTGGCAGAGCAGTGTAGCCAGCAGGGCACAAGTGTCCCTAGATAGGACTCTCATCTGCCTCTCCCCAGGACACTTGGAGGCCAGAAATCCAGGCAGAGTGGAATGGGGCCACCAGCAGGAAAGGCCTCTGGGTAACCTTCCTTTGCAGCTTTCCCACGACGGCCCAGTAATCAGGACTCCTCTTCCTGGCACCCCCCGTGCCTCACAGCTGCCTGGGCACAGCCAGCTGCGTCTCCATCCTCCCCACGCTGGATCTAGCCCCTCCTGGAGGTGCTGTCTGGGTAGAAGCAGCAGTGACTCTTTCCCATGGCTGGGATTTGGGGTGGTGGGGGCAAGGAGGGATTTGAGAAGGAAATAGCAATGACCTGAGAATTTTGAAAATGTGTCCAACTGCCTAGACTGTTGGGAAGAAGCCGACAGGAGGATTAGGAGGTGGGGGGGCACGACATGGTCCTGGGTGGGCTATGACTGGTGGGGAACTGAGTTTCCAGGGGGGCCTCTCCATGCAGCCCAGCAGCTGTCCCTATCCTTCAACCTGTCTCCCTTCCTCCCAGTCACTAAGCAAAGACCTTCAACCCTCCCTCTGCTCCTGCTCAGGGTGGGGGCCAGATTCCAGTCCTACAGCTAGCCACATTTTTCGGGTGACCAGAGACAAGACCCCTTGGCAGACCTCTCATCCCTATTTTCAAAATAGGGCTCAGTATCCTCTGAAGCCAATAGCTGTTCGGGGAGCCAACTGGTCACTTCCAGTACCAGCTCCATCTTTTCTGTCATCCCTGCCTCTGTAGTGTCTGGGCTTGACCTATCTTTTACAAGGCGGTGGTTGGGAGCAAGGGTAGTGGTCCTGTGGGTTTTCCTTTGCTGCCTGGTGGGTCTGTCTCTAAGAACCCTGGGGAGCAGCTGTCCCTGACTCTTGGAGCTGGCTGACAGGTCCACCCTGCGCTAAGCCTTCCATGGTGGATTACAGTGGATATTCACACCAAGGGGAATGGGCTCCAAGAAGCCGAGCAGCTGCTCCAAGGAGCTGAGGGGCAGAGGGGGCTGGGGGCGCCTTCCCTGTTCCTAAGCCACCCTCCGTCCCCCACTGTCAGTCGTGTACCTCTCTGTCCTACATGGCTGAACTGGCCCCTCTGGCCTCAGCTCCCTCCCACACCTACCCTTCCTCAAGGGCAGGCTGGGCCCAGGGCTCTACTGACGTCAGCTGGGTAAATGGAGTCATCTTCTGGCAGCCTGATCCTCTGCTTGGGGATGATGGGATTAGAGAGCCCACACCATCACCACCCCTCTGTCCTTCCCAGGTCCAGGGCAATTAGCAACAGTGTGGAGGCGGAAAATCACAAATCCTGCTGCCCAGGCCAGACAGGCTGAGCATGCACCAAGGCTCCAAGTGCCCCAGGATGAAGGACAGTACAGTGTCCCTGGGGAGAGACGCCTGTCTCATCCGGAACCAAATAGGCAGATGCTGAGCTGGCTTTTGGCCAGAAGGGCAACGGGGCGGGGGGGGGGGGGGCGGGGAGGCAGACAGAAGGGACATGGCCGGCCCTGACCCTTGACCTGGCCTCTGCTCAACTAACTTTGTAGAGGGGACACTGTATGTGGAGAGAGGCCCAGGTGATAAGGATCCTGGGTCATTGACGTCTGTGGCCCTCACTGGACTCAGCTCCCTGCCCACCCCACAGCACCCTTCCCCTCCAACTGCTGTCTCTGTCGCTTCTGGAACCTTCTGAGACTTCTGGGAAATGTCTTTGCTTTCTTAATGTGTACAAGTTCTTAGCATCCTTTCCTCTCAGGCCAGAGGAGTCCGCTCCTTGTACTTTGGGGGTGCCTTGGAGCTCCTCCACAAATGCCATCCTCCTCCACTTCCTTCTGAACATGGCTCCTGCAGCCTCCAGGGCTCCCCCACTGGTGGGCTCTCTATAGGGCCGTGCCTGTCTGTCTCCCTACATGCATAGGACTCTCATGTGAGGGAAGAACCCCAGAGATCAGACCATGCTAGATGCTCTTGGAGAAGGACAAAATGTGGGCAGCACCCAGGCTGTACCTGCTCTACCCCAAGACCCAGTGTAGTTCCTCCACCTGCTTTCTGTACAGTGCAAAGAGGTTTTCTTGCAGGTTTCTTTGCTCCCGACCTGGCCTTTCTGAGGATCCCCCTCTGACCCCATCCCCTTCGCATCCAGGAGTGGAACAGGAGTAATTGTGGGAAATGCAGGCCACATGCCTTGAACCTATTTACACTTAATTCACTACAAGAAGCTTCCTGGGCCTTTGATGTTGCCAAGACCTGTGGCCTTTAGTGCTTTGCAGGCTGTGAGGCAGGAAGCCTAGGGTCTGGGGGCAGAGAAGCAGCCCCTCCACCCTTCTACAGCCTACCACTGCCTAACTACAAGCTATCGGGACACTGAGGACAGCTCCCCCCTCAGAAGGATCTGTATGGATCCCTGAACTCTGCTGCTGCTCACAGAGAAGTTGACCCCCGAGAGAGAAACAGCTGGGGCCCCCCTGTACCTCACAGTGCTCAGCACAGCTGAGGTCCAATATCTGCGCAGTGAGCACATACAGTCCTCTTCCAGGAAGCTCCAGGGCACCCCAACCAAAAGAGGGCCAGTGGAAACAGGCAAGATAGGGAAAGCAAGCTACAAGAGTTGAGTCAGGGTTGAGGAGGGGGGACTGCTGCGGGGTGCCTCTCGGACCCTCTGCCGACCATCGGCATCTTTCTCCAGCCCTAGGCTGTGGGTCGGGCTCAGACAGTGGGTCACTGCTAGCTAGGCAGGACGAGAGCCTGGAAGCACACAGTAGAGAATTGTCCAGGGTGGGCAACCATGGAACAGGCTCTCCACCCCCAGAACCCGCCTCTGCCCACAGGGCCTACTGGCCGGAGGACTTGGGACCCTCCCCAGGTTGAGGATTGGATGCCTTACATGTTTCCTAGGAGAGGGAGCTCAGAGGAAGGCTGGGCGTTCTGGGTGGCCGGGAGCCCAGCGGGAGGAGCGGTGCTGAGGCGGCCTGCGGCATGGCGCGTGTGCTGGGAAGCCACTGTTGTGAACTGCGCACTGGGGGTGCCAGGCCCTGCTGGTCAAGACAAGCTGACCCTGCATGTGTGTGACCCGAGGGCCATGGGGGTGTGGGCACCCTGCTGGGGACACAGCAAGGCTGGGAACGGAGCCCAGAACAGGGATCCAGTGCCCTGACCACAGTGGCTGGGGTGTCCCCAGGAGGTATCCCATTGCCCTGCCCCCAACCAGGGGCTTCATGGGGCCTGGGAGGCAAGACAGCTGTTAGTCTCCCCACATTCCGGGCCTAGGGTCAAGCTTTTGGGGGAGGCCATTTTTCTTAAAAATGTCATTTGAAAATAAACACTGTTGCCTGCACTGCTGAGATTTCCTCTGATCCTCCGGAGAGAGGCGGGTGGGGACGGGCTAAGCTGCAATTGCCCAGGTGGCTGGAGGCTCTTCCGGGCCAGTATGGCCTCTGACCTTCCTGAGTAGGCCACACCACACCCTCTGGGCCGGCATCTTCCTTGGCCAGATGGCTCTGGTAGTTGGGTACCCCTTCTGCCCCATTTGTCACCAGAAGAAAGCCCTTGCCTTGCCTGACCAGGGGATACAGAAGATGAACTTCCATTCATAAGTTACATAGCTGCAGCCCTAGGCCCAGAGGGTCTTGCTGCCAAAAGAAATACTGTGTAGGGTTTCCAGGAGTGATGAAGTAGCCCACATCCCCCTGCATACCTGAGTCTCTGGGAGTCTCAGACTTCCTTCCTCCTCCCAGAGTTGGGGGAGCACACCCATGCTTTAGCCCAGCAGCCTGAGTTCTTAGGCTCTCTGGGGTGGCAGGAGCTTGGCTGTGGGTCCTCCTAAAGTTCTCTGCTAGGGCACCATGGTTCTCCTCACAGGCAGAAGTCAGCCCCAATCCTTCCCAATCCTATCTGGGCCTGGGCCTCATAACGGCATCTTGGGGTCTGATCTATGGTGGTCACAGCCACCTCTCAACACAGCTGCTTTCTGTCCTGTCCATTCCCCAAAGTCTTCCAGAGATCCCAAAGAAGCTTGTAAGTAGGAGCTCAGGGATGTGTTTGGGGAAGGGACCCTCGCAGCCACAACGGTCTGGGAGTTTTGACGGTGACTCACAGAACCATTTGGAAACTAGGCTAGCATTGCTCCCCACATTCTGTGTGTCCCTTCTCTTCTCAAGCTTCAGTGTTTCTGAAGGCCTGTGCCTAGCCTGGGGTCCCTCAATTATAGGGCAATCAGTCTTCCCTTTCTGGAGACTTCCTTGGCTGTCAGCACTGTGTAGAAGATGGGACACCTTCTCTGCCTGCCCCAGGTTCAACTGGACCCCCATTTTACCATCCCCCAGTCCCCAAAGGGCTCCTGGAGATAGAAGTGGGCTGAGAGGAAACAGTTTGCAATCCTAGTCCTCCAGGCAGGAGTCTGCTATGGGGGAAAGCGAACTCCTCTCCCTGAGGGCCAGGGGGCCGTCTCACAGTGAGGGAAGCGGGCCTGGCACGTGATCTCTGGTCTGTGCGATGCTCCTGCCTTTAAGCTTGGGCTAAGGCATCATCTCTCCAGAGAGACTGCAGGTTGGGACAGGCCAGGCCATGTATGACCACATTCCCAACACTGAGGGGCCCTCTACTCTGCTGGGCTCTGCACCCTCCCTTCTTACTGCACCATGACCCCACTGCCCCTCCAAGGGGTCAGACCTTAGTCCTGTTTGAGTTCTGCGGTCAGTGTCCTGGGACTTTGCCCCTCTCAGTTTTGCTTTAGCTGCCTGACCAGGGAGGGGCTGGGGGCTGAGTTTCTGCTAGTCCTAGCCAAGGGACCCTTTCACCTTCTAGAAAGTTCCTCCTCTGTTTCTCTATGTCTGCTCTATACTTGGTCACTAGGAGCTGTCTTCTGGTTGACCTAAGGAGTGTAGGGACTACTGGTTGCCAGAACAAGTGTGATATCAGAGGGTGGTTAGAACCACAGACGCTCAGCTCCTGTAGAGGAAAAGCTAACTCACATGAGGTACTGGGGCAAAGCTAGTGAGCCAAACTTATCACCTAACATGCCTTTTCCTGGAGGCCTATCTGACTATGCCCAGCTTGCTGACGTACCCTACCTCTATGCTGTAGCGGCAAGAACCTAGCAGTCAGAGCACCGCTTCCGGGCAGCATGAGGCCACCGTACCCTAAGTTTGGGACTGGCTTCTGCGTTGTTTCTTGTTCACAGCATTTCCTGGTTAGTGCCCCCCCCCCCCACTCATGGGACCCTCAGGGAACCTGGAAATCCTTTAGGAGTAGGGCTGCCCCTCTTTGGGTACGTAAGTCTGGAATGGAAGTCTCAAAGCCAAGAGGGACAGAGCAGTCAGGCCAGGCCAGGTGGGTCTCCTGGCAGGGACTGCTTTCATGGGTAACAGTTGTTGAGGGTTAGGCTGCACCATGGGCGCTGTCTGATCTTCCCTGGACACTCAGTTTAAAACAAAAAGTAAGATTAGGGATTTAGCTCCGTTGGTAGGGTAGAGCTTGCCAAGCACGTGCAAAGCCCTGGATCCAGTCCCCAGCACCAGGAAAGCCAGGTTCAGTGACCCACACCTGTAACCCTAGCACTTAGGAGGAGGAGACAGAGGATCAGGAGTTCAGGTCATCTTTGGCTACCCAGCAAGTTTGAGGCTAGCCTGGGCTACATGAGACCTCCATCCAAAACTCCAAATAGATACGCAAATAAGAACATCTGTTGGTGGACTGAGGAAGATGAGGCTGGCAAAGCAGAAAAAGAATACACCCCACTCGCACCCCCAGCTGGTGACTGTCACGGTCCAGCTACTGCATCGGGGGCTGACGTCAACCATGCAGCTTCTGTAACACAGCTACTTTTCTGGAATTTCTCTCAGTCGCACCCTGCTTATCCCTTCCCTATTTTTTTTTTTTTTTTTTTTTTTTGTTGTTGTTGTTGTTTTGCAAGGTTCCTGCATGGAATAGGGATAGCCGCCCTTACATAACAACTCTGATCACCTGGCCTGGCTTAGGGGAAGCCAAAAAGTCCTTGAGTGAGTCCCAAGTAATCTCACCTGCACCCACTGAGGGCCATGGGGCCCTGGCCTCACAGGCTGTACCAAGCCTGGTGGAAAAGGTGCCAAATTGCCATCCCGGAGGTGGGGGCATGGAGACAAAGCCTAAGGAATGTTTGTACATCATGGGGCTTGAATGAGGACAAGCCATGTGTCCATGGACTCACAGGCCTGCATGAAGCTGCCACACTTGCAGGTCAACGGTTGGGTTGGAGACTTGAAGTTGGCTCCCCAGCCCCACCAAGGAATGGACCTATGAATCATATTAATGACTGATGGCCAAGGCCCTAGTGGCCAGGGCCCTACAGATAAGCTTCTTTTTAGGGCCCATCTAGCTTCCCACCAGAAAGGAAGCTGGGCTGGGCTGGGTCAGACTTGGGGAGAGCACTAGCTAGGTAAAAAAGTGGGGGGAATTTCTTTCAGGACTTCTGGGCCGAGGGAGGCTAACTGGGCAGAAATGAGGGTCTTTCTCCAGGCCCAAGGCTTTTCTGCCTCCCAAAATGGTTCCCAGGTGTGGTCAAGCAGATGGGGTCTCCTGGCCAGATCTTCCTTGCCCCACCATCTGTCTGTTCACCAGCTCCCAAGCCCCCTCCCCACAAGCATCCACCCAGGACTCCAGCATAATGAAAACCCTTAATCCTATTGTTCTGGCCCTTCCCATGTCTGCCAGACCTTGGCCCCGTGCATCCCAACACCCATCCCCACTGCCCTGACCGTAGGTTGCCAGTCTCTCGGGTAGGACTGTGACCACCCAAATCACAGAACACACAAAATGCAGTCTCATTTAGGCAGTTCAATGACAGGACCACAAAATCATTGGGAGGCTAACACTTGGGACTCTGGAGGGCTGACTGTGCTCCTGGGGAGGGTCTGGGGAGCTGGTCGGGGCAGACAGCCTCATGTGGGTGCTGATCTGCAGTCGCACAGTTCCTGCCAGTACAGGCACAAACACACGGGAGGGGAGTCCAAGGTTGCACGAAGCCCCACAGCCTGGCCTTGACTCTGGTGGCCCCCTCAGCCCCCTGCTGGCCCCATGCCCACTGGGAAAACAGCTCTTTATCTCAGCTGCTTCCCATGAACTGCAAACAGCCACGTGGCCCACGGGGGCCCCTCTTGGCATACATGTACTCTGCCCCACGACCTGAGAGAGAGGGAGGCCGTTCACCCTCCGGTGGGGGGCAATGCTGGTTCCGGTGAGGGAGGGGAGGGATACGTGGTAGGCAGAACTAGGCTGCAGCTCTGGCAGACGGGGGCCACTCCACAGGGCAGGCAGGGCATGTCGGGGACAGGCGAAGTTGAATCTAAGGCATGGCCATGAGGAGGAGGAGCTGAGGGAACAGACACACAAGGGACATGGAGGCAGCTCCAAAGGGAGCTGGGCTTGGGGGACAACTGGCAGGACCTCCCATTGGCCCCAGGGGGCTTGCGTCCTCCCGGTGGCCCTCTCCACTGTCTCTTCCATGTCTTTCCCCTCATTGCTTCCCTCTGCTCTGCCTTCCCGCTCTGACCCCACTCAATGTGCTGTGACCCTTCAAGACATGGCTGACTGGTGACAGAGGCATCAGCTAGGGAGGAGGCAGGGCAGAGGGCAGCCGAGTCCTCTCCCTCTAATCTCCCCCACCCCTCAGCCTGAGGGGCCTCTCTGGCCTGTCTGTCTAAGGACTCCGCCACTTGTCAGGGAGTCTCAATGTGTCTTTTCCTCCCTAGAAAAATCTTTCTTTTGTCTAGGCTGAACGGCCCCATCTGGGCCCCTCAAAAGTCTCTCAGGAAAGGGGTAGCAGACTCGGGTGGGCAAATCCAGCCAGCCCCAAATCAGCCCGCTAACAGGTAGCTCCTGAGATGGTGGTGGTGGTGGTGGAAAGCCAGGTTTCCTCAGCTGTCCTGGGTGAAGGCTCTGTGGAAAATGCATACACTTATGGTACTGGCTACCCACTTTGGGGACTGGTAGCCCTTCTTGGGAGGAGAGGCCCCCTCCAGGGTCAACACTGTACAAGAGGATGTTGGGAAGCAAGAACTTCACCCCTTTATATCCGGGTTGCTGGGGGGGGCCTGTCAGCCTCCAGGAAGGACACACAGGTCTCTGGTCAGCAGACGGTTCCTCCAAATGCCCAGTGAGCATGTCCTTGCTCCAAGGAGGAATTGCAAAGCCAAGTAGGGAGGGGTGATGACCAGAGCAGCCACAGTGCAAGAGCTGAAGGCAGAGAAGGTAAGTGTGAAGTTGGCCCATGTGGGAGAAACCCCAGAATCCTCTGGGGCTCTCCACCAGCTTGAAAGCTCTTCCAGAGTGTGTGCTGTTTTCCCAGACCCCAGAACCATAGATACTGGCTGCAGGCCTCCATGGCCCCAGAGCCTCAGGCCTCTTTCCAGAGAGAGAGGGAGGTGGGATTCCTTGTACACCCTCTGGTCAAGGACACCCAGAAGGGCAGCACTGTGCTGGGAAGTCAGAGGAAAGAGAAAGGGCAGGAGGCGCCGGGATGCTTGCTACAGTGTGGCCTCCACTCCCAGACCCTAACAGTGGGCCAGTGTGTGGGCCAGGTGGGGTGGGGGCCCAGGCGGGGTCGGGTCCCGCTCCATAAACCCTGGCCAGCCAGAGAGCTGCAGACGTGGTCGTGTTGACACAGGGGTGAAGTCACCAGTAGCCAATGGGGAGCCTGTCGGGGGCTCTGTGTGCACCTGCCTTCGTCCCATGCGCCCCCATGAATGCATCCCAAACACTGCCTGAATAAACCAGGTCTTTCCTAGCCTTTCGAGGGGCCCCAAGTTTCCCCTAAGCCCCATCCCTGGCAGCACCACCCCAAGTTCTCCACTGGCACTAAGAGACTGGGGGACAGTGTGTGAGGTAGGGGTTCAGTCTCATGTCCCTAAGCCTGTCCTCTCTTACCTACTCGGACCCCATAGTTCCTCTGACACTGGGTGTCTTAACCCTGCCACATGTTCCCCTGTCTTCCAAGGCGCCCCCATGGCTCCCCATAGTCACACCTAGGCCTCCTCTTCTTCCACCTAAGCTCCTAACCCTCACTTGTAGCCTGGTGCAGCATCCAGTGCTGGTCATGTGCCCGCTCAAACTCTGACACGTGGCAAGACCAGGGCCCCTGTGCCAGCCATGGAAGTCGGCCTGTTCCCAAACCGCTCCGCCACCCCTCTCCTTCCAGGAGGGCTAGAATGCAGGCTCTGTTTCTGCATCTCCTCTTCCAGATCAGGTGCTCACCAGGCCTTGACTCTGACTCTCCATAGCTCTGCATGGACCCTTCCCTGGCTCAGGGCAAAGGCTTCTGCCCAGTCCTCTCTCCCTGAACCACAATACCCCTTGACCTGAGGCCCCAGATCCTTGGCACCACAGAGAAGATAGATGTATGCTCACATGGAAGAAATCTGCAAAGCCAGAGACTCCAGGCTGGACCCTCTCTGAGCCTGCCAGCTTCCCTCCCTGGGGTCTGCTCAGTGCCCCTCCCCGAGGAGTTCCTTCTTGCACCCATGACTGGTTCTTACACCCTGAGGCTTGGCATGCGCTCATGCTCAGAGGTGTCGCGCAGAGGGTGGAAGCAGGAGCCTCCTGCACTTGGCGCCTGTGCTTGTTTATGGGTTCGGCCCCCGCCTCACACCACTCCCGTGGCCCCGCTGCCCGCCGCTGCCCTGCCAGGTGTGGGGTGATGGAGCTGGGCTCCCTAAGGACAAGGAGCACAGTGTCTGCTTTATTTGCAGGCTCGGCGCTGACAAGGAACAGAATACCCACAGTGACTGCTTCCAGGAAACGGCTGCGGGCGGGTGGGAGCCTGAGGGAGAGCAGGCCCCTTCCCAGCAAGCCTTTGCAGGTGGGCTTCCAGGAAGGGCCCCCGCCGGCTCCCCTCAGCTCTGGAAAGGGGCCAACAGTGTCACTAGGAGAGGGGGAGGAGGAGAAAGGAGAGGGGAGGGGAGGGGAGGAGAAAGGGTGGGCAGCTCTGCCGAGCCAGCCTGGCTACAACAGCCTGAGGAAGGTCAAAGCTGACCACACTCCTTCCAGAACCTTCTGTTCCCTGCTTTTGGGAATTCACAAAATCTTAAGGAAGGCCCTAGTCCCCCATGGGCCTTACATGCACACATGCATGCACATGTACACAAACATACATATCCATGCATACACACACTCTTTTACACCTGTACAAAGAACAGGCCTTCTGTGGGGAGGCCGGGAGCAGGCTGGAGAGAACGGTCCTTGAGTCAGTGTCCAGGTCAGGTGCTGGTCCGCGTGACTGAAGAGGGCTACATGAGCCTCTTAGTTGTACCCCATCACTCTGGCTTCTCTGGAAAGGAGACCCGTCTTGTAATTTGCCTGGGAGAGGGCTGCCCTCCACAGTCCCACCCCATGTTTGAGACTACAGAGTATACCACAGTCAGGCCTGAAACCCCTGGGCCCTGTTTAAGGGGCCTCCTTCTCTGCACAGTATTGGAATGTTCTGTACTCAATGAGAAAGCGATTATCCTGACTGCCGGCCTGCCCATGTTCCCTGCCTGAAACATGCTCTGGGGTCATTCAGTTCTACCGGAGACAGGGAACAACAGAGCCAAACGCAGCCAGCCACAGGGGTATACTTTCCTGGGGACACTGACCCCACAGGAGCCTTGACCACATAAATCCCCAGAGAAAATCCTGTAAGAGGACAATGTCCACACTTTTCCTTAGTGTCTGCACCAGCCACTGGCCAGTTGGTCAGAACATAGAGCCCACTACATGGAGCCCCTTTCTCACAGGTTCAGACACAGCTGGGGCACCTATACAATGGGGGGCCGGGGAGGCAGGCGGAGAGGTGAGGCTGTGTGACTCGCAAACATATGGTTAGACAGGTTAAGCCAGAGCACACGGATCCCCAGGGGGGACACCAGAGTCACAACCATGGTCACAGCATGTGTGATAAGGTCTTCTCTAATGGGCTAATCAGCCTTTGTTCAACTTTAACTTGCCAGTGAAACCCGACTGGGAGAGGGCTGGGTGGGTGAAGACCCCTGTAGTTCTGTGTTGCAGGTGGGGGTTGTGCTGGGGCTCCTGGGCCCCATGGAGATCTGAAACCTTTCCTCTCAGGCTGTGCAGCATGGCAAAGCCAGCCCCTCCCCACCACCCAGCCTGGCTGGGGTTTGGGGATGAAATTCAAGCCCCTGTTAGTGTCTCAGTGCAAGGAGGGGGCGGTTTGAAAGTGCCTTTGGGTGGCAGGCTCCGAGCCTGTCTAGCAACCCTCTCTAAGCCCCTTTTCTAAAAAGCAGGAAATCGGGTTGGGCTAAAGGTAAACACATTCCAAACTGTGGGCTGATGGAGGGCCTGTGCTGGCTGGGCGGTGGGGGTAGGGGGTGATGGGGAGGCTGGGCCACCTCTGTTTTCCCAGCCCCCACCCCTGGGTGAGGCTCTGGAGGCCCAGGGTCCATGGGCACACCTGTTTGCTGAGCAACGGTGATTTTGGCCAGTGGCTTCCTATCCCCATCCACTATGCCTCAAAGTCCTGTCGCCACATACCCCAGGGCCCCCAGTTCTCTGGTGTGCTCCTGGGCACAACTCCAAACCTCTGTGATACCCTGGCCATCTATAACATCGACCGGAGTGGTACACCAAGGCTTTCACAGCAGGACGTCGGAGGGCAAGGAGAAGCAGCACCTCCCTGGCCACATGGAACCCCATTCCCCCAGCTTTGTCTAAGCACCCTCTGGGTAAAATCCCGGCATGGGATGTGTGATCCCAGCACCCCACATTTAAAGCCTAGGTGTGAGGTATGCCAGTCTTTCCAGGTGACCGGGGAAAGCAGAACCTGGAGGAGACAGCTTGTGTCCCTTCCTGAGTCCCCTTTCGACTCAGCAATTCCATTTCTGTGTCTGTGGGTCTCCTCAGGTAGTCGCCTCTGTCCTCACAGTCTCATAAACCCCTGTTCTTAACACCCACCCCCTTGGCCACCTGCGGGCCCACCAGCTATTCCAGCCAACACCTCTTGGAAGGTGGCTTTTACCTTGCAGGACCAGCTATTTATCATGAAGGCCCTTTGTGGGATCAGGAAGGTGAAGGTGACCAGGAATCCTCAGAGGAGATGGCTCAGAGAAACCCTCATCCAACTGTACCCAATAGGTGCCTACCCACTCTGCGCCAGCACAGGGAAACGACAGAGGCCCCCTCCCAGCACATGTAAAGGCCACGGGTGGGTGAGGGAAGGGCTGTGGAAGGCCCAGAAGTGAGACCAGACATATGTTGGGGGAAGGAAGGACCTGGCACACTGCCCAGGGAGGGTATGGGGTAGAGAGGGTGGGTGTTCCTGACAGTCAGTTCAGTCTGGTCTTTGTCAGCCCGCAGATTGACTGCTGTGAGCACTGGGGCTGCGGGAGGGAGATGAGGACCCCAGCCTCACTTCGCAGAACTGCCTTTTAAGTCCCTTCCTAGTATCTGTACAGCTAAGAGCACAGAACCCAGGAGACTTGGGAAGGGTCTTGGAGGCAGAGGAGTCAGCCCAGCCAGCTACTGACTTTACAGGGGCACCACCAACAAACCCACAGTGGCGGGGATATTATGCTTGGACCCCAGAATCAAGACCCTAATGACCCCCCACCCCTGACTCCCGTTCTTATCTCTGATCTCTCTCACCTCCTTTGGTGTCCCCTGTATCCACTGACCCCTGCTACAGCGGCACTCAGACCTGTGTGTGTTCCTATCTCTCGATTGGGACCCTCCAGCTCCTGCCCACCGCAGACAGTGAGGGGAAGGGAGCAATGCATGTGTCTACTCTGGCTCCAGCCCAGAGCCCAGCAGGCCCAGAGCAGGAGGGGGCAAGCCCAGAGGCCACTATGGGCCTCTTTATGTGGCTGTGGCCCACCCAGCCTCAAGCATGGCTGCCTACCCCCAATGAGGCCCACAGTGCCTGCGTGTCAGATTCACTCCTTACAAGGTGACTGCCAGACTACAGCAAGCCTTGGGGTCCGGGGCCAGCATGAAGACTCAGGGAGCCATTCGGGCAAGGCTGGGCAGCAGCTCAGAGCCCCGAGGCTTCTGGCTGGGGCCTGGCCTCTCTCATTGCCAAGTTCATCCTTCACCTCCCCAGCCCCCACCTCTCCCTTTAGAGACCCTCCCCCACAGCCCCACCCCTGTCTCTACGTGGCACCTGCCACTCTGTACTAGTGATATCTACTCGCCTGTGCCCACTCCCCAGAGGACCCTTTGTGTCCACAGGCCCCATGCGCCTTATGAGCCCTCCTGTGCCATTATTTCTTGGCATTTCGTGCGTCCCTTCCTGGTGTGCCTTATTCTGGCATTTTGATGTGGTGGTCCAGTTCATGAGCCCCTCTCATCTATGGGTCCCCATTCCATCCCAGAGGCCCTTTATTCCATAGTTCCCTTTACCCTCCATGTTTCACCCCATCCTTTTTTATCCCCCCTCCCTCATCCCCCGACCCCTCCAAGTGAGGCGCAGTCAGGCAAATATCACGATTCAAGTAAGTCCCTGAGACCAATGACTGTAACTGTATTTATTGATGAGTCCAGGGTCTCTGGTGAGGCCCTGGTGGGGAGGGGCACAGGATGAAATAGGACATCATGAAAACTTTGTGATGGAACTTCCTCCAGACTAGGCGAGGGAGGGCGAGGCCTCAAGCACACGGCCAGCGCCCGGTCGCCCCCAGGGGTGGATGACAGGCAGGCGCCCGGGGTGGCATGACCAAAGGGGCCTATACACACACTCATTGTACACATTCATGCCGAGAGACACAAGGCTGTCTCCGGAACTCCAAACCAGTGCAAACGACTTAGTGCAAATTGAATTCAGAAGGGGAATGGGTGGGGGAAACAGAGTCACGGATGCTTTGAGTCTCTCAAGCAAAGTAAAGACAAAAAGAAAGAAACATGAGGATTGCAGGAAAGGATGAAGAAGAAATCAGAGGGAGGCGATGGTGATGTAGTGGCCTCCTGGGCAAGGCAGAATTGGCCATAAGATGGAGTCTTGGGGGTGGGTGGGTGCTGTAGGTCTTCCAAGGTGTTCACACCATCTGTTCCTTCAGCTTCACCTGCATTGAGAGAGGGGATAAATGATGGGGGGGGGGCTGGTCAGGGAGGGAATGGAAGGGCTTGGCAAACTTCCAGAAGGGTGCCCTGGCCCACCTTCCAAAGCCGATTCCTGAGGCAGGTAGTGCAGTGGTTCCGAGCGCAGCATTTTCTTGATTCAGAGCTAGATGGACTTGAAGAAGTCCCCGGATTCGAAGGCCCAGACGTGAGCTGGGTAGCACCATTTCTGTGGGTGAAAGACAATGAGAATGGCGCTCCCTGGCTTGGCAGCCCGCCATGTCCAGCCCAGCCTCATGTGGCAGGAGGCCCCTCACCTTTTCATCTTGAGGATTCAAGGGGGAGGGAAGAGGATCCAGAGAGCAGCAGTGTGATGTGGTGGCTCTTTGGGAAGAGTAGAACAGACAGCTCATGTGGCAGTGTCCCACAGCGCCAGCTCATGGTGTTCTACAGAAGACAGGGTCGGGGGTGAGCAGGCAGCTGGCTGGTTGGGCAGGCTGGCCCTGTACCTGGCAGGGCGTATAGTTACCAGGAAGGCCAGGTGACAACTTTCTGTCCTCTCCATCACACCGGACCATGTCATATCTTTCTAGCACATTCACCACACCTGCCATTCTGGCCTTCAGTGGCTGGCGATCACATCCACCCCTGCTGGAGATCTGGCTGTGGGGAGAGAGAAGAGGACACAGGCTGAGTGGACACAGGTGGGAGGAGAGTAGGGGGCACCAGAAGGCTGGACACTTACCCTTGTCTCCAGTCCAAGCTCTCAGAGGCACCGATCACTGCTCCGTCGCCGCCCGCAAGGCCCGCCTTGGCCACAGACTCTGGAGGCCAGTGCCTCACCAGCTCGCCGCCCCCTGCTGTTGCACCTCGCCCGGCCTGCGCCCCAAACCTCCCTCCCAAGAGAACTCACTCACTCCGCCCTGCCCGCCTCGCCTTGTCTGGTTTCGTCCTGTGCCCTTGACTCCCCTGGAGCATGCTCTGTCTGCCATGCCAGACCCAGGGGCTGAGCGGTTGGGGCATACAGTGACACCAAGTCCACTGTGGGCCCCCTCCGCGCCAGCCCCTGGGCCGCAGTGCCGCGTGGGAATGCTGCGTCCGCAGGCTGGGCCCGCTGCAGCCTCCCTGCTGCAGTATCTCCGGAGCCTGACGCCCGCGGCCACCGCCCCGCCCTGGTGACACCCTGCCATGCGCACTGCCCATCTTTGCCCGCTCCCCGGCCCTCGGAGCTCTGGCGAAGGCGTCGGAAGGCCCTGCCAGAGCCGCTCTTGAACCTTCTTCTAAATGAATTACGGTGGGTGGGATGTGGTGGCGGCTGGGGACCCATCTGCGGCCTGTGACCCCGCCCCTCCCTGTTCGACCCGAGTCTGGACGTCTCTCCTGCTGGATCCCGTGGCCTCCGCCACAGCCTCCAAGGTCGCCTGCCACTTCCCTGGAGTCAGCAGCCTCAGTCCTCACTGGCAGCTCTCCTGCACGTCGTCCACCTGCCTTCTCAATGCTCTCTCTACCTGGGGCAGCTCTTGGCCCCCCCAGCTTTGCCCGTCTCGGCTCCCCCCGAGAAGATGTCACCTTTGCTAACCGTCCTGTCGCTCCCGTGCCACTCTGCCAGGAGGCCAACCACTTCTTCTCACCAGCTCTCACTCCCTAACCTCCTCTGGGAAGGTCAGTGCGTTGAGGCCAGGGAGGAGAAGGGGACTCACCTGCCCGGCAGACGGCGTCCTCACCTGCCCACTGCTGCCAGCTACACCTCCACTGCCCAGGCCTCAGGGTCGAACCCTTCCCAGCAGCTCCCCTTTATCCGACCAGCCGCCACGTCCTGTAACCAAAAGTAACCGGGATGAATGTCTGGCCCCCCTTCTGCTCCAACCCTAGCTCAGACCCATCAGCCCCACGCCCGATGTCTCCACGCTCCTCGCGGGCTCCCAGGCCTCGCTGGCTCTGCGCTGTCTGAGCTAGCCCCTCCGCCCTTCGCCACTCCTGCCAGACGCCAGATGCCGAGGTGCTCCTCGGCCCCCCACGACTCTCCTCCAGCACCCCATCTTCCCCAGTTTCCCCCGTTGCCCCCCACCCCTCCCGCCCCCCTCCCCGCACCCGGTACTCGGGCCTCTAGCCCGGGCTTTTTCTAACTGGGGTGGCCCCGCCCAGAATTCCCGCCCCTACCCTGCCAGCCAATCAGCGCAGGGCCCTGCTGGGGCCCCCGCAGGGCCCACCTCCGCCCTGGACCGTTCCAGCGCACGTTCGTCTCACCCCGCACCCGTCCTGGAATTCTCCAAAGACAGCCTCCCCGCACCCCCCTTTGGAATCCTTTAGACAGGGTCTGGCATGGTCCCCACATGTCCCACTCAGGGTCGAGAACCTCACCTCCTTAGACCATTGGCACCCTGCATGAAACAGTGATGCCTCCTGCACCCTACCACGGGTGAGCTGGACACCACTCTGCCCCTAAATGGCTGCCCCGGTGGGAGTCTCTGGGGGTCTCAGACAGAGCACTGATAGCTAAGACCCCACGTTCACTCTAGTGGTCCTGGGACTTGACATGGAGAAGCTGGAGGCCAGCAGTGTGCACAGACTGGGAGGGGTCAGGGCTCAGGTTGAGCTGAAGCTGCCCAGCCGGTCCTGTACTTCTAGCCGGTGGCCAACTCGGTATTTGTCCAGTCTGATCAACTGACTTTGGCTTCCACTAGACACCTGGCTGCACCGCCCCCCGTTCCCCTCGGCACCCCTTTCCTGGCCATCTGGATATGGCATGCCACTTGCTCTGTGACTCAATACTCCAGAGACAGACTTACAACTGGCCTCAATCTCCCCAACCCACCCAGGGACACCACGTGACCTCCCCAGCCCACCATGGGCACCAATAGGAGGATGAGGACCAGAGGGCTACCCAGTCCCACCCATCACTTGGGATATCTTTGATCCTGGTCTCCGTAGAGGATTTGGGGGGACTCTTCAATGACCCAGAAGCCAAGATATTAGAACCACATGAAGGTAGGCCATCCCTAGATGAAAATCATGGGTAACCCAGGGCTGAGGATGCCAGAGCCGACCAGTTTTGATCACTTGGCATGTCCTCAGGTGTGTGGGGTTCCGCAGTATCAACAGATCCTCTGGCTGTCTCACATGAGGCTCTGGAGGCCAGCCGAGAACTGATTTCTGGCTGTTGCTGTGGGTAATGCCACATTTTCAGTCTGTGAAAAGCCCCAGTCATCACCATGAGTGAACCCCAAATTACTATGCGGGCAGACACCCCCAATTCTACTGTTAAATTAACTCCAGCCTCTGTGGTCTTGGCACTGCGATGTGTAAATCTGTGCTGCCTCCTCGCGGTCATGGTAGTCCCCACATCCTTAAAGGATTCTAGCAAAGAGATCAGCACGCAAGACCGAAGACAAAGGCCCCCTGCCCCGTCACATCCTTCTGCACTGGATGCAGAGCCCCAGGCTCTTAAACCTCTTAGGAGAGAGTTTCTCTGAGGCAGAGAGCCCTGTCATTCTGACATGGGGATCCGTCACTGCCCTCATTAGCCACTTTTGTCTCATTCAACTGCGTGGTTTATGGGGACTCACATTAAGTGTCCCATCCCCTGACGAATCTCAAAAAGCCCTGGTGACCTGGGCTATTACCACAGGTGAGCCCCAGTTCTGCCGCCCCTGCCATGCTGGGCTTTCCGTGTCTAAGACTCGTGGCGACTTCTATACCCTCACCCACAATCAATTCTGTGCGCAGGGATCCAGCAGATCTGGAGAGTCTGGGGGCCACAAGACAAAAGGGGACCATTGCACAATGCGCAAATGTTCTAACCTCTGATAACCCTCACTGAGACACCGATTCTCGGTGATTCGGGACATCGCCACAGGTGAACCCCAGCTTGGCTGCCTCCGCGCCATAATGTTTAAGGCTGCACCGCCACCACGCGGCAACTCTGTTCTCTTCAGCCTCAGCAGGTTCTGTGCTCCGCGCAGCCGAAACTTGCTGGTTTCAGTGTGAAAGACCAATCGGAGCACCTCAGAAATGCACTGTTCTACCAAGCCCGTGACCCTGTGAACTGTGGAGCACAGGGCCTGGGTGATCCCGAACATTATCGTAGGTGAACCCCAACCTCGGCCAGCCCTGCACTGCCACCACCGGGCAGCTTCTGTCTCTCCAGCAGTACTGATAAGCTATGTGGGGAGTAAGTCCAGTTCATTGGCTTCAGGTCGCGGACCCAAAGAATCACCCCCAAATGCATATGCTACCATCTCTCTGACCCTCGCAAAGGTTGGGTAACCTGGGACATAGCCATGAGTGAACCCAATTGTAGCGACCTGGGTGCTGCAACATGTGGGGCTGTGCTGCCACCACGCGGCAACGTTGGTTTTCCCATCTATGACCGATTCCGTCTAGCAGCGAACCATGTTCTCCGGTTATGGGGCCCCGAGATTGAAGGGGACCCCTCCAGAAACCCACGCATGTCCTACCCTCTGATGTTCCTCTTCGATCTTGAGGCCTTGGGACCTCAGTGATCTGGGACATTGCCAGGAGTGGACCCCAGCTTTGGTTGTCTCTGAGCTGCAACGTTTAAGATGACGCGATCACTGGCATGGCCGTTTGGTTATTTTGCCTGCCACAGCTTCTAGATCATCCAAGAGTGAACTGCATTTGCTGGTTTGTGGGGCCCAAGGCCAAAGGAGACCCTTCCAGAAATGCACTAGTGTCCTCCTGCCCACTGATGATCCTTAAGGATGGATCTCTGTGGCTCCTCAAGGCACTGCAACAGGTGAATGGTAATCTTGGCCGCATCTGGGATAGACCTCATGTGAGATCGCGGTCATTACGCGGCAACTTTAGTGCCTCCCCCAACAACCAGTTCGATGTCATCTGGCAGTGATCTGGGCCCAGTCTACTCCCTAAGTTTGGGACAAGCCACCGGTGTGCAACTTCCAAGTAGGAGGAGGAGCCCATGTGATGGACCTCCCACCGCCAAAGGCTGCAGTAGCTTTCCTGACTATTTGCATCTGAACTCCACAATTAGCATCTCAAAACCTACATTAAATGGATTTGTTCTTTGGGAAAGCAGTGTAGAGTTGAGGAGTTTAGGTCGAATTGGTCCCTGGGAGGAAACAAGGCAGTAACCCAAAGCTCAAGATCGAAGTCCTGTGTTTGTTGGGTTGGCACTAAGGTATCCGTGGCACATACCACGATCACTATTGTGGTAGGTGCACTTTGATTTTTATTCTGTGGCGCTGATAGCCTCAGCACCATCCGTGGCTGTGGGGCCATCAATACAGCCTAAGTCAGACGCCTGGGGTAGCTCACAAGAAAGTCCTATTTCTAAGGACTCTAGTTGAAAAGCCACAGCTCAAGCCTACGGGAGCAGCGAGGTTATGCGAGGCGTTCTTCAGTCTCATTTAGCTGCTGCTTTTGAGCTGTGACATGTGAGACTTCACTGCCACCACGCGGCAACTTCAGTCTCTACCCACAACCAGTTCCATGCCACCAGGCAGAGAGTGAGCCAAGTTTGTCAGTTTGGGGGCCCGATATATATGTTCCCCTCACACACACAATGCTTTTGAACCACTGAGTCCTGGATATTGCCGCGATTGGATGGATCCCAACCTCAGCGGTCTCCGGGTTTGGTGCTGCCACCACGCGGCAATTACTGTCTTCACATCCCACAACCAAGTCTGTATTCAGAGCTTGGCTGGCTGAGGTTGGCACTAAAGAACAGGGTGCGGTATGCCTCCAGGAGCCCTGCATGTTTCGGGGAGGTGTCCCCCTGGATCCTAGATTTAAGTGCCTTGCAGCTTCATACTCAAGACATGGGATTTTTTTCTTGCTTACTTGCCAACCTTTTGCATTTCTTTGGTGATTCAAGTGCCTCAGGCGATTCGTGGCATTGTTCGGGCTCTGGGCAGACTCAGTGCTCTCCCATCGCAAGGTGTACTGCTCATACACTTGTCTTGGTTCTGCTGGCCTTAGTCCTCTACCTTGATCTGGTACAGTCCTGCTGCCTTTAGCGTTGACAGACACCTCTTCCAACCACTGAAATCAGGGTTTGACAGGAGTAGGAAGAAGAAGCCTTGGGCAGCTACCTCCCCAATGGCTCATTTGACTGTCTTTAGGTGGAATGGGCAAGCACTGCAAGCACCCGCTAGCATAGCCTTTGCTAATCCAGGGACTGATGGGGCTTTCTCAGTGGGCTGAGCTTTGGCTTCAAGTCTAGTCTGTGCTGGCCACAGTAGAGTGTTTCACTGGTGCCGCAATCCACACAGTGATGGCATTACCAACATGATAAGTATGTCCAGGGCCCCAGCAAATGTGTACAAAGCTGCTATGAGTGTATTTAGCTGAGAAGCAGACTTTGCTGTGGCTCTGGGCTGCCACAGAGCACTGGTAAATCAAGAAGTGTATACCACGTGGCAGGGCCATGGAGCTCAGGTGGGTCAAGAGTGTTTCACTTGGCTGGAGTGTGGCAAATTCAACTTGTGTTTGGCTGGGAATCCATGAGAATAAAAAATTTCCAGGACCTAGAAAACAAATGTAACAATAGATACTCCAGTACCAGACCAGTTTCCATGTCCAGAAGTGTGTTCTGATAAGGCTGAGCTGTACAGACTCACAGTAGAGTTCATTCTCCAGTTAAGCCTAGGGGCCCACCACCTGCTATCCATGGGATAGGCCCCAGTTTCCCCCATGAGCTGGTCCAGCTGTCACATGGGCACAGTGGTGCCATGTGGATAAGTCATGGGCACAGAGGTGCCACGTGTATAGGACATGGACACAGATCATGTGGATGGAGCACGGGCACAGAGGTGCCACATGGATGGGGCAGGGACACAGAGGTGTCACGTGGATGAGGCAATGGCACACAGGTGCCACGTGGATAGGACATGGGTACAGACATATCACATGGATGAGGCATGGGTACAGAGGTTTCATGTGGATGAGACATGGACACAGAGATTTCATGTGGACAGTGTGTGGGCTCATAGGTATCACCTGATGGACCATGGGCACAAAGGTGTCATCTGTGTGGGATGCGGACACAGAAATGTCATGTGGATGAGTGAATCATGGGCACAGACATGTCACCTGATGGGATATAAACACAGACGTGTCACATGGATGGGACGTGGGCACAGAGGTGCCACGTGGATAGGACATGGGTACAGACATCATGTGGATGGAGCATAGGCACATGGGTATCACCTGATGGACCATGGACACAGAGCTGTCACTGCATGAATTGTGGGCACAGAGTATGGGATCGTGGGCACAATGATGTTACTGGGATGAAGACACTGGCACTTTCTGCCCAAGGATGATGACATGAGGACAGTTGTGTCCCCTTAATGGGGACAGAGCACCGTGTCACTGAAGCAGCTTGCATGTCATATGCCCATGAAAGTGACCTGGCAGAAGGCAGCCTGTGGACAGGAATGCCTTGACCTTGACCTCACAATCTCAGGGTATAGCAGAGTTGGTTCCATTTTGGGGAAAGGACAGGATCCCAGTAGCCCTGGCTGACCTCCAGCTTGAAGAGTGCCCAAGGGAATCCTGAACTTCTGATTATCCTGCCACATCTCCCAAGTGTGGGACTTATAGGTACTCACCACTATGCCTGGCTTAGGACTCCACTTTTCCAAGCACTCAGTCCTTAGTCTTCCTTGGCAGACTAACAGTGACAGGCAGGGGAGACAGGCAGTGACAGGCATGCAGCACTCTCTGCCCAAGGTTAAGGATGTTCTCCTAAGCTGAAGGGTAGGGAACAAGTGCCCAGTGCCTAGACTAGCAAACAAGTCTTCAGTATGAGTTAGTTCTTAGTCTTTCTTAAAGCTCCTGGTCCACTAGTGTGACTGAGACTGGAGGGGGGCATCTGGCAACTGTACCCAAAGATGGGTCCTGGCTGCTTGCTGTGTCAGCCCACATGTGGCAGCAGCCCTCTGTTGGTCTGGCCCTCTAGCTTAGGCTTGCCCCAAAGCTGTTGTGAGTCCTGGGCCAGGTCTTTCATGAAAGGTGCCTGCTCACCTGGGAGACCCTACACCCTAATTTTGGAGTATGTGTTGCTATCCTGAGGCTGTCCCCCAAAGTTATTACAAATCGGGGCTTAGGCAGCTGGAATTTATTCCTGTATAGCTCTGGACACTGCAAATCTAAGATCAAGGGGAAGGCAGGCCTGTGCTCCCTCACAAGGCTCCAGGAGAGGGTCCTTCCTGCCCTTTCCAGGTCCTGGAGACTCTAGATGTCCTTGGCTGGTGACTACCTTTCCCTAGCCACTGCTGCTGTCTACCATGGCAGCTTCCCCTCTGCATTCATGCCTCTGCATCCAAAATCTCTCTTCTGGTAGATACTGAAGCCATCATTGGATCTAGGGCACCACCAACCCCAGGTAGATTAGTTATGATTCCCAAGTCACACCTGCACAGACCCCATGTTCAGGTGAGGACAGACCTCCTTTGGGAGACATATTTCAACACAGTCCAAAGTAGCAAGGACTGACATAAGCTTAAATGTCCACTGGGGTTCCCACATGCCCGTATGATGTCCTTGTAGGCCTGGGCTTTCTTCTCTGTCTTGCCTGTCTCTTTCCTGACCTGCCGGCCATAGAACCTGAGCACCACAG
The DNA here is from genome assembly GCA_035773235.1 of Eospalax fontanierii. Classification (NCBI taxonomy): domain Eukaryota; kingdom Metazoa; phylum Chordata; class Mammalia; order Rodentia; family Spalacidae; genus Eospalax; species Eospalax fontanierii. Next base: position 1,852,334 of record CM069526.1, read on the forward strand.
CACCCTCGCTCACTGTCTGGCCCCTGAGCACTAAGTCCTGCTCTACAGCCATCATGAGCATCTCCAGCTGAATCCTGATAAGCACATTAGGTCTTACCCAGCAGAGTGGGCACAGCACATGATAGACATCCCAAAGGGGATGCTGGGAGATGGGGAATGAATGGTAACCTTATCCACAGTGTGGGTCCACATCCATCTCTCTGATGGTATGCTGACTGGGCTACAAAAAAGGTGGCCCAAGATTATCCTCACCTCCACCCAGCACTCCCCACAGAGAAGGATGTATTTACATCTACATATTCTACCTTCTGCAGTGTACCTGCAGGAAGCCCAAGTTAGCCCCATGCTTCCGCCATCCAACAGAGCCCAGCTGCTCAGAGACTCAACCAAAGGAAGGATAGTTCTGGCCGTCCAGGCCCAGTCTTACTCACTGGCCTGCGGCCTGCAGCGGTAAGACCTTGTGGCTCCATCTGGCCGTGGTTAGTCAGGCTGTGACTAAGAACTGAGGGCATCCAGTTCCACTTCCTGCCGGGCTCTCTCCTGCTCTGGAGAGGAGCCCTGGGAGGCAGGCAGGGGACACCAAGCATGGTGTTGAGCACACTTTTTAATGTGTTCAAGGGGATGTAGATTGTGGACTGGACCTCACCTGCAGAGATGGAAGACAGACCACCTTAAGGAATCAGGGACATTTGCACGGAGTGTGTCCTGTAGCTTATGATGTGTGACACGTGGCACCTCATCAGTTAGTTATAAGGCTGATGGAATCCCAAGATAACTCAGGTCGGAGATGAGAGGGAACCCCCAAGTTGAGTCAAATGGGCTCCATGCAGCCTTCCATTAGGTCACAGGTGGCTCTTAAATGAAGCCACTCACCAATTTTGCTCTGTCTTTGGACTTTGGTCTTCCAGGACTCAGAAAAGAGGTCCTCCACCTTTTCCACTGGCATCCAGACCCTGTGGAGATTCCAGGCACCTCAGTGGACAACAGCACAAGCCATCTGGGGACCCTGTGGCTGTAACCAGCCTGGTGCTGGGCAGGCACAGCACTGGGGTTGGTGGCCTCTATTTCACTGACAGGGAGTTCTGGGGTATAATAGAACAAGCTGAGTTAGCTCAAGGACAGCCCACCAGCAGGGCTCCCAAAGGAAGGGAGGCGGCACACATCCTCAAAGAAGCTCGCCCATGGCTTCATAGGCTTTGTCCCACCTGTGACCCTGCACCTCTGGATGCTGGGGAAAGAGGGAGTCCAAGATGTCTGAAGGGCTGTCCTTGTGGCCCTGGATGTGTGGTGAAGCTGGTTGTTGCTGTTGCCCTCTCTGAGGCTGTCTACATATGGTGGACGCCCATTCTTGGCAGCCCTGGCCTCTTTAGTCTCCACCCAGAGCCCTCCTCTAACCTCTGCTGACCCTTGAGTGCCCTCTGGTTCCTTCACTTCCTCATACATCCTGGTTCCTCACCACAGCCCCATCTCTCTGCTCACTGTTTCTGCCCCTGCTGCCAAGGACAGGTGACCATCGCTTTTGGCCCAAGGACATCACCATCTGCGTGAACTGGGGCTCTCAAGAACTAAAACACGGTTTCTTACTGCTGCAGGGATCACATTGGTCTGTCCTGTGATAGCTGGTCTTTGCTTGACACTTCCAAGCTGCATACCAGGGCCCCCAGGATGCTGCCTCCCTAAGCCTATTTCTGAATGCGGGTTCTTTCTTCACTCTACCTAGCACCCCGTGCACGCTCTCCCTCTCTATGGTTGGGGTGCTCTCTAGATGCTTGGATTCCTCACACCCCCACCTTTCTTTTCCCCATTTGGCTAACACACTGCCATCAGCAGATACCAGGGACACAAGCCAATTCCACCTCTAGGGCTCCTGCAGGATGCCCACTTGCCCATGTCCACAAACACACAGAACCTGACCTCAAAGACAGACCGTATGTTTTCAGGAGCTTTCCTTTGCTCTTGTGGACTGGCCCCACCGGGTGGGCCAGGTCATCCTTCGTGTTCATTGGCACCATGGGGGCCACTGCCATCCCATGAGCTAGCACATGAGGCGGATGAGACCTTGGAAAGTGAGGAAGGCTCTCTAGGCAAGACAGACAGTAGTCTCCAATTCCTAGGGACAGAGAAGGTGCTGGTCTGCGTTTGTGTGGGGTTAATAGTCCAGGAAAAGAAACTCCAGTGCCCAAGGGGAGATGCTGGCAGAGCATCTAAAGAAAGAAGGCCAGGCCTAGGCCTGGCATTGTGGCAGTGACCTCATGGGGGCTGATTGACAGGCTGATTCCCTGATTGACAGGGAAGGTGCTGGCTAAGAGGTCTGAAGCCCTTAGCCATGGATTCAGGGTATACTGAAAAGACCAGTGATGGGATGAGTGGACACAATGGTGCTTAAACAAGAAAAAGAAGGTCGCCTGATCTACCTAGGTGGAGATCGCTGTCCTGGTTTGCATTCAAGAGGGAACAAGGGCCTCCTTCCTCTAGCCTTGTGGATTGTTCCTGGCCCTTCTGGAATCATCTGGAAGTTAATCCTTTGGAAAACAAATATTTCAGACATCTCAACAACACAAGCCCTCCAAGTGGGAGCCTGAGCAGATGGGCTAGAGGCCTGGAAACTCTCCACCACGCCCAGATGCTTAAGCCCCCCAAACCTCAGCAGTGTCCACGGGGGATGCAGACTGCGGCCAGGAAAGTGTCAGAGCTGCAGGCCACCTGCCTGGGCCTCACTCCTGGGCCTTGTCCATTCTCTTTGGCAGCTCCAGCTATGGACAGGACATTCCTGAAAGCTGAGGTTGTACACTGGGGGCTGCCTCTGCAAAGGCCAGAGGAAGGTCCACCGCCACCCAGGGCCTTTGCTGTTCCTCAGCACTCCCTCTTTCCCACAGTTTCCTCTTGGCTTTGAGACTCATCAGGACAGGACATTTCCCTTCCTGCAACCCATATGGAAGGGCTCATCTGTTCTTTACCCTCTGTGACCATCCACTGTGCACAAACCCCCACTTGGACTGGTCATACCATACCCAAGTGCCCTTCTGTGAGTAGAATAGCTTTCTCTTCCCCTTGCCTGGGTGTGGGATATACTTGGCATCTAGGTTGGAAGTTTTCTGAACACAGAATGTCTCCTCCCAACCTCTTCCTTTCCCAGAAGCACAGTGTGGCCAGGCTACAGGACCCTGATGCTATAGACTAAGGATGTTTACCAGTCTGAGCAGGTAAGCTATGTCTGTAAAGATTAGGGCACCATAATTGTGAAGAGAGCAGAGGGGCCATGAGAGGGGAGGGGAACAGAGGATTAGAAGTAGAAGGCAAGGCTCTGGCCTGTGTGTGTAGGGGGGTGGCTAGCAAGGACCCAGCTCTGGGGACATGTCCCCTGGTTCTAGGCATGGATCCCAACCCACAAGTAGCAACATAATAACTTTCAGTCTGGATTGTAAAGGTTTCCTGAAGGATCTCCTCCTTTCTCCCTTCTACCCCAGAACTGAGGACGTGTCCAGGGGGCTCAGAGGTGCAGAGCCACAAGATGGCAGGAGCCTGGGTCCTCCTAGTACACTTCCAGTTCTTTGATGGTAATCTACAGAGATGTGCACTCATGGGGCTGTGCCCCATTATCTCAGTAGGAAATGGGGAGGAGGCTGTGTTGAGGTCAGGAGGACAGAGAGTTCTTCTGCAAAGAGAGGATGTGAGTCACAGGCAGAGATGATATGTTGTAGTGTGTGGGCCCTGGCTTGTCTTTAGATAATCACAGAGGAATCCCCATCAGCATGGACAGGCACAGCTTGGGCAGGGTTGGGGAAGGAGGACAATTTTCAAAGACCACTCTCTTTGTGGCCTTTGTTGGTCTAGGGTAGAGGAAACTTATAAGTGAGCTCCAGTTCCTGCTTAGCCCTGGGATCTTGACACTAGGGGGCCTAAACCCTCCTGTGTCACCAGAAGTCCGGACAACCAGGACAAAAGGAGAAATGGAGAGTGCAGGAAGATGCTGGGATGGGCCCTAAGCAGGGGTTTCGTGGTGTGTGGAGCTAACACTGTCCTAAGGAACATCCAGCCTGTCCTTTATCTAACCCCTCATGCTACATATTTCCAGAAAGAAATCATTTCCAATTTCAAAGGCTCCATGGAGGCGGATTTTTCCATCTGGGCTCTGCTGATGAGCTAGTTGGAAAGAACTTCTGTGTTCACAGACTTCCCCTCATTGGAGCCTCATGTGGGGACCGGGAGGGAGGCAGGCTGCCCATGCTGCCTGGGAGCCCCTCAGATCTTGGAGGCAGCTGGCTGCTCTGGTCCTTTCCTGGGCGCGTCTCCACCTGGCTGGTGGTGTGACTGTGAGTCAGGGGTCTGGCTCCCCTCGAGACCAGCAGGGTCTGGGCAGAGGGGCCATGTCTCCACACGTGCAGCCCCCCAACCCTCTCTTGGGTCCCCCTCACATCCTGCTCTGGCGAGGCCGTTTCCCACAGTGCGGAGTCCAAGTGCTCAGCCCACACTCAGCTCCCTCCCTTCCCTGGCTGAGGAGACTGACTGACTGCCTGTCTTCCCACCAAGGCCCTTGCACTCCCTCCCCAGGCCTCACCCTCAGGGCCAGAGAAGAGGGAGCTCCTCCTGCCAGCTCCTCTCATCACTCACAGGGACTCCAGACTGGTTTCTCCCTCACTGGCAAATGGTCCCTGTGACAGAGATCTGTCACCTCTCTGCTCCTTGTTTCCTGAGTGTCTATGGAGTGGTCCCTGTGACAGAGATCTGTCACCTCTCTCTCCTTGTTTCCTGAGTGTCTATGGGCATTTTGTCCTAGTTTTCTCCTTCTTTGACACTTCTTGGAGGGACAGTCATGGGATAAATGATGTTCCTCCACCCAAAACCCTTGAACTGAAACTAACCCTCAGCTCTTTAGAATGTGACCTGAGCTGGAGACAGGGGTCATTGAGGAGGTGAGTTAACATGAAGTTCCCAGGTGGGCCTCATCCTCATGACTAAGTCCTCACAAAGGGAGATCAAGACACGGACATGCAGGACATGTCTACACAAAACAAGGGGAGAAGACACCATCACACAAGTCACAGACAGAGGCCTGAGGAGCACTGGTCCTGAAAGCCTTGACTTGAGTTTCCACCCAGACGTGGCTGTGTTCATGTGCTCACTGTGTTGTAGCCCTGGCTGACTGGAACCCACTATATAGACCAAATTGGTCTCAGACTCACAGAGATCTGCCTTGCCTCTGCCTCCCCAGTGCTGGAATTAAAGACTTGTGCCACCCTACGCCCCCGCCCCCACCCCGGCCCCCACTCCTACCCCCAGCTAGTGCCTGTGTTGTTTAAGCTTCTTAGTCTGTGATGGCTTGCATGGTAGCTGCAGCTAATTCAAACAGTGACTTTACTGTTCTATCTCACTTTCCCCCCATTTCTTGCTTCCTTTGCTCTCCTGGCACCACAGCCCTCCTTCCCAGCAAGGTGAAAACACCCCTGCTTACAGGACCCTCTGCAGGAACTCTTGCCCAGCCAGCTCAAACTAGTCTTGCCTCTAGATGACCAGGTGGCCCTCAGTGCCTCAAGGCCCCTCCGTGCTCTAATGCCGGGCCACTGACTTCAGGGCTGCCTCCTGAGTTCCCCGTCCCTGAATTTAGGAATACTCCTTAGGGACCTGCAGTGCACAACGCTCGGCATGCCGTCCTGTCCCTGGGTACCACACTTGTGCTTCAGTAATAGCTGGACAGAGAGAGGTGACTTTTTTAGGGTCCGAAGGCCGAGAGAAGCCAGATGGCTCTGCCTAGATGTGCTCATTAGAACCTTGAGGCCCAAGCAGACAGGTCCAAGACCACAGTCCAGTGGCAATGGGGACTCCACGCAGCAGGCAGGGTGTACACAGCCCTAAGCTCTCCCCTGGACTTTCCAGAAAAACACTAGCTGAGCCAGGTCAGCCCAGGGCTGGTATCCAAACAGGTCTCAGGTCTTTTTGAACCATCTGCCCAGGAAGGACTTCCCCCCTCTTCAGACCTGGTGGAGATGGAGGCTTGGGGTGTCTGCAGCCCCACCTGGCCGAAACCCCAGGCAGGACAGCCCAGTTGCCCAGTTCCATTCTCCTGACTCAGACCTGATACTGGTCCAACTCTGAGCTTGCTCTGTCAGCTTTGACCAGCTCCTTGTGGTCCTGGGAGAAGTCCCTTCCTGTTGCCCCCAAATGAACACCAACGGATGCACATCTAGCCCAGAGTAGAGGGACTTTGGATTTGGAAAGCCATAAGGACACTTGCAGTACGAGTGCTGGCTTAGCATAAATTGCTGTGAGCTAGGCTGCTGGTGTCTCCTGCTCAAGGTGAACTTGGGGTCTCCAGGCTAGAGAGTGGTCTGACCTCTGGGCCCACCACCCTCACCCCCAACACAGACACCGTCTCTAGTGGGGAACGGGTTGTGGTAGGTACGGGGTCTCCATCTCTCTGTCTGTTAAAGAGTATCTAATGATGTGAGGGCCACGGGGAGCCACCGCCTCTTTAGGGGTCCCTTCCCAGTCTCCATCAAGACTCTAGTGGCAGTTATACCGAAGTAGGTCCTCAGGCCTTAGACACTTTGACCAACTCAGCCAATGCTTGAGGCATCTGGGGTACCCCAAGGGGCTATCTCTCCATTCCCCTTGGAACCCCACATTAGGGCTGATGTTGTATGGCTCCACCCGACTGGAAGACTGTGCTTCTCACTCGGCTCCCTGCCACAAACCCATGAGGAAATCTGGGTCCCTGAGGGTGACCCCAGTCCCTCCACATGGTTCTTCTGCCCACTTTGCCTGTTTCTCTTTCCTATATGTCTTCCTCTGGCTTTGCGTTAGCTTGGTGGCTGGGCCAAAAGCCAGCTTGAGTTCCAACCCTTGCAGCCTCCTTCCTTCCCTTCTTGCCCATATTGAAACCCTCCAATGTACTTCGGCCCTGGGCCCAGGGTAGACTCTGGGGCAAGGCGAGGAAGGGGGCTTGTTGCTCAGGCTCAAAGGCCTCAGGGGAAAAAAGAGAAAATCATCTCCCTGCATCTTTCTGTGTCTCTGTCTCTGTCTCCTCCTCAGCCCCTCATCCTGTGTCTCTGTCTCTGTCTCCCCCTCAGCCCCACATCCTGTGTCTCTGTCTCCCCCTCAGCCCCTCATCCTGTGTCTCTGTCTCTGTCTCCCCCTCAGCCCCTCATCCTGTGTCTCTGTCTCTGTCTCTCCCCCTCAGCCCCTCATCCTGTGTCTCTGTCTCTGTCTCTCCCTCAGCCCCTCATCCTGTGTCTCTGTCTCTGTCTCCCCCTCAGCCCCTCATCCTGTGTCTCTGTCTCTGTCTCTCCCCCTCAGCCCCTCATCCTGTGTCTCTGTCTCTGTATCTCCCCCTCAGCCCCTCATCCTGTGTCTCTGTCTCCCCCTCAGCCCCTCATCCTGTGTCTCTGTCTCCCCCTCAGCCCCTCATCCTGTGTCTCTGTCTCTGTCTCCCCCTCAGCCCCTTAGCCCCTTAGGGCCGCTGACAGCCCACTGGGCTTTTCTGCTACACTGCCAATGGAGTTCTTGGGTTTATTTTGGAGCTGTGGGGGACTTGCAATGGGGCAGGAGAGTATTTGTTTTCTATTGCTTTTGAAAAAAGAAAAGGAGTGTGTTCTGGCTGCTGGCAGGCCACCGTGGGTCCTCCCTCTGTTCTCCGCCCTGTGCGGGGAGGAGGCAGCCTAATGGAGGCCCCTCATTCTTTCCCGTCACTCTCCTCTCCCTCTCAGGGGCTGAGGTGAAATCAGGGGCAACTGGAGCCCATGACCTTTGCCCTCTGGCATCTTTGAACTTCATAGTCTTTGATGTCTTCAGCAGTCCCCGGGCTTCCCCAAAGCCATGGAGTGGGATCGGCTTGGGGGAGACAGACCCTTTTATATAACCCCTGGGGAACACACAGTGGAGCGAGGAAGCCTTTTCCTCTGCCTGTTCCCCACGGGACAGTGTTGGTGCTAGGCCTGACCTAGCAAGGGGCATGGGGATGGGGTGCCGAGCTCCCCTCAGGCTTCCATGTCTCTCTCTGAAGCCAGTTCTTCCTCCCTGGTCCTTGGTCATTGGTAGGTCTTTGCATACCAGAGATCTCCAAGGCTGTTCTCGGAGAGAAAGTCACAGGCTTTCTGGCTCCTCAGGGAGGAGGACCTGCTGGTGAACAGCCTCCTCCCACCTCTGGCTTCAGACACCTAGAGACGGTCCCATTTGGCCCTCTCCAGGTTCCAGCAGAGACTGGAGACTGGGTGTTCAGAGACTTTGCTACCCGGCAAACTAGACCACCATCCTTTGCTTTGGTGACACTTGGCCCTGGGCCTCATGCTGACCCCACTCCTCTGGATGCAGAGCTGGGCCTGCTCACACTCACTGTGAAACACTTCCTGCAGAGCAGGCCCACCACAGAGCAGGTGAACCTCTGCTTCTCTTCCCCGGCTCCCACACTGCAGAACATCACTCATCCCCAGGCATTCTCTCGAGAGACATGAGAGACACGGGGTGTAGGCTCCATAGCCATCACTTCTTGCTTCCCAGGTCCACCCAGTTCGTCCCAACTAGAGAGAGATGGGGTTTGGGGAGGGGCTGAGCCTGGAGGTCAGACCTCACTGTTAGTCTGGGTAGCTACCAATTCCTCTTGACTCCTTGGTGGTAATTAAGGGATGAAACTGAGGAGGGACAGGTCCTTGAAAAATAAAGGGTGAATTTGCACCCAGTGCCAATATGTCCCCATCTCCGCCTCCCACTTTCCTTCCCCAGTTCTCCCGACGACGGTCTTTTAGTCCTCTCCTCACCATCTTCCCACAGGCTCACTCGTGCATAGTGTTCTGAGGTCTTCTAGGCTGCCCCATTCCCCCTGACCATGATCTCATGTGTCCTAGTCACACCAGGTTCCAGCCCTGCCTGGGTGGGCCTGGGTCTGAGCCCTACAAGGCTACTCTGAGCAGAGCATCAGGGCTGGGCTGTGGGCCTGGGCTGCCGTGGGCCTGGTGGGTGGGCAGAGGCTGGGGGCAGGGCCTCAGTCCTGGACGCCAGCATGCCTCCCCCTCTCACTGCCCCTGCCTCTGCTCCATCCCCAGCCACAAGCCTGGCCTCTGCCAGGCTTCTGAGGGACATTGTTGTTAATATTATTATTACAGCCACTGCAGGAACAAGCACTAAGCCCTCGAGTGATTTATTTAGCGTGCGGCCTTATTGATTAGGGCCAGCTTTCCACGGTGGTGGGGGAGGCCATGCCTGGGCCTCCAGGAATCTCTGGTCTAGAATGGGGGCAGCTGCCTGCAGGGCGCCTCTAGACAGACCCCAAAGACTTGGCTTTCCCCTCCCCTGCCCTGAGGGAGGCCCCATTGACCTGGGGAGGAGGCAGCCCCCGGACTAGGGAGAGCAGCAGTCCAGGGAGGAGCAGTCCCACTCCAGGGAGAGTGAGCAGAGGCCCCAGCTGCCATCAAGCCTCTAAGGTGGGACCTGGGTGGGTCTAGACCCCACTTCCCTGATCCAGCCTTTCTGCCGTCTAAAGACAGGTTTTGGCAGTTGTGGCGGGAGAGGCTGTAAAAATGCTGAGCGACAACTCAGAGACCTGGGTGGGCTCTCAGCTTTTTGCCAGGAGTGGAGGACATTTGGCCCAGGCCAGCATCCCTTCAAGGACTCCCATGGCAATTCTTCCCTTAGTAAACCCTGTGATTCCCTTCTTCCTCACATTCGGGAAGGTTGGAATGTTACCTCCAGTGCTGGCAGCTTTATGGCACCTAAAGTTACAATGCAGCACCCTGAGGGTGACTGCCAGCTCCTACCAGGACAGAGATTTTCCTACTTCCTTCCTGGACCAGACAAAGGTCCTGTTGATAAAGGAAGGGAGTCAGAATGAGACAGTCTCACCAGGTGGCGGCGGCGGGCGGGGGGGGGGGGGGGACGGGACACTTCATCCACTGAAAGGCCACTTCTCTCCAGCATTGTGGACCTTTCCTCCCCAGGTGGAGGGGCAGCAGGAACAGAGCAGGGGGCATGACAGCGTCACCTGTTCGTAGTCACCTGTTAGTAGTACTAACTTCCAGGGGTGATTCGCTCATATAGCCCAGAAGCAGGCTGGTGGGATTCCTGGAACATCAATGCCTCAGCCAACTCCCTCCTTGGACCCCGGGGAGGGGAGGGTTCCAATGGCATCTCTAGCACTCCAGAGCTAGGGAGGAGGGCAGTTGAAAAGCAGGGGCTCATGTGGGACTGAGTAATTCGAACTTAAGTAACTCAAGGGACTGAGTAGCTGTAGAAGGGCCTGCACAGCCACAGGGTGGGCAGAGGTCTGGCCCTCTCTCCAGTTACCCCTCCACAGGCATGAAGCAGGGGGCCGCCCTTCTGGCTGCCCTTCCTAGGGTTTTATTTTGCTGCCAGTCCCTGACCTGAACACCTGCCTCTTACCAGGGTTTTGGTCTGTACCCTCCACAATTCTGACTTCTGGGTCAGCTACCTGGCAAGTTGGTAAGAGAATTGGAGAGGAGCTTGTAGGTCAGTTCTTATTTGGGATGCAGTCAGGAAGCAGGAAACACCTTAGGCATTATGGAGGATCAGAAGGATGTAAGACATGTGAGGTAGGTATCCAAGGACGGCAGGTCTGTGCAGCAGAAACCATCATCCCATGAACTTAAAAGAAGGCCCAGAAGTAGGGATACCCCCGCCCAGGCTACATTGTTAAACTCATTGATTGCCCTCCTAACTTCCTACTTCACAAGATCCAAGTTTTGGGCTCTCTGGAGGTCCCGGTTGCCTTACACCCAAGAGTCACAGGCACCTGAGGGACCCTGCCCGCTCTTGAAGTCTGTAGATCTCCTGCCCCTAGATTTCAGGAGGAGGTCTAGTTGGGGCTACTTTAGAAGACGAATATGCCCAGGGCCTTTCTCTCCAGCCAGGGCAGCAACTGGGCTCTAGCCCCAACATGCTACCATCTCTCCTCTTGTCCCTTTTTATGACTAATAAAAGGGACTGTAAAACCTGTGCGTGTACAAAGTACACCCTGTAAATGGGTCCCGGTAATAATGACATCTTCAACAGTGCTCCTGGGCCAGGCGTGCTGGGGGAAGAGGAAGCCTGCCTGGATTCTGCAGCACCTGGCCCACCCAGAAACAGAGGGCTGGGCTCCGGTGTACCCCAGTGCACCCTTTTCTACGTAGGATCAGTGGGGGAGGTTCAGAAGAAGGAACCCTCTAGGCAAGGTCTCGGCCTGCCCCCAGGCCCTTGCTACCCCACTTGGTGCAGGGTTTGGGACGGTGCCAATCTCTGAGGGTGAGGCGGACTGCAGTCCTCATCCTTTCGTCTTCTAATGTGCCCTTGAGCCCAGAGACTCAGTTTCCCCAGCTGACTGTTGGTCTGTAGGATCCAGGGAAGCCTGGTTCTTATTTTTCATTCTCAGTCCTGCAGGTGCAAGTGGCAGGGCCTTGCACTCTCCCCCACACGCTGTCCTGCCAGGGCGTGGTATCAGCCCCCGGGGCCACCGAGGGAAGCGTGGGAGGCAGAGACCTGTGCTGGATGGTGAGCTGTGACAGTCTCCTTGCAAAGCTCCCAGGAAGGCTGTGGGGATTAACTCTTGTTTTCAATCCTCCCTGACATGCTCCGTCTCGCAGAAGGTGGCCCTGGGAGGACCCCCATCACCTTTTAAGGTTAATTTCCTATTAAGATTCTTCTGTTTGGAGAATGCCCGATGGAATGTACTGTTGGCTAATCCTACCCAGCAGAGCCAGCAGGCGCCGGCCCTGTGCAGCAAGAGTGACAGGTAGAAGGGACCCGCCTGAGGCGGTAAGCCTCATGAGGGATTTTTATGGAGTGTTCTGTATCCTGATGCATCCGTGATGGGGCAGAAGGCCTCCAGTGTGTCAGATCTCCTGTCCTTGTTTAAATAGACAGAATAGCTTCCTCTTAACAAAACTCTTGGGAAACATTGCCAATGCCTGCCTTTCACAGAAGGACTCAACCCCAGCCATTCTGTAGGATGGGGAAACTAAAACATGTAGCTTTCAAAGGAAAAGGCCTCCATTTGTCTGTCTGCTAATTACTATGGTGTAAAGATTCCATCCACAGCCACCTTTCAAGTTGCCTCAGCCTTGGTGAGCTAGGCAGAGAATCAGCCGTCCGTTGGGCCCTATGCCACATCAGGGCCCACGGGAAGAGCAAAGCCCAGGAAGTTCACAGTGAGACCACAGGGCCCTCTTGTCTCACAGGGGCCAAGGCTACCCTCTTTGGTCTCTTATCACCCTTTGCTCATTGTGCTCTTCCTTCTGTTCTGGGTGGGCTCCTTCCAAGTGGCCCATGCCCACCCTCACCCAGAGCAAGAATGTACCTAGAAGTCCACGCCAGGGAAGGGAGTCTAGGAATTCTGGGAATGCACACTTTCAAAGGACTGCAGGCATGGACTTCTATGGTGTTCGAAAGGCAGCTGCAGGGCCAGGTCCCCGGAAGTCACCTCTGGGACTCTTCCCAACCCGACTCACAGCATTATCTGCTGGCATCCGTGTCCTTCCTGGGGCTACAGAATGGCAGTTGGGGAGACGGGGTTATGGTCCACCACCAGCGGCTCCTAACCTTCGAGCAGGGTAGGGCTTTAAGATGGGGGTAGGGTCTGGGCTGCTCTGTGGTCCTCCGGCCACTCTGCTCAGTGCCTGGCGCAGACGCAAGCCAAAGGTTGTTTTACAAGTCCTGGGGGGACAGAGGTCTAGGGAGAGCAGGGATGCAGGACCTCCACGGAAGCAGAGGCTGGAGCAGGGATGCAGGGCCTCCACGGAAGCGGAGGCTGCTCTGAGCTGGGGAGCTGGGAGGAAGGGGCAGGCCCAGACCCACGCTGGCAGTCTTCCCAGCTCTGCAGCAGCCCCCTCCTCCTTCCACACCCGGCTTTCATCACCTCACACCTGGGCTATTGCTGAAGCCCTGCCTGCCCTGCGCCCAGCTCCCGGCTCTGCGCACAGTAGGCTCCTCTGCACACTGAAGCCCTTTAACAGCCCATAAGAGTGTCAGGGGGACTGTGATTGTACACCTCTATATGCTCATCGTGACATGCTCTAGTGAGAGCCCCCAAACACCACTCAGGTGGACAGTGCTTCTCCTCATTCTGAGTTCCCTGAGAACCACAGGGAACCATGCCAGGCCCAGGGATCTCTGTCGACTAAACCCTTGTAGCAGGCCCTATTTTGAGATTTTTTTTTTTTTTTTTTGAGATAGAATCTTCTAGGCTGGCCTCAAACTTGCTATGTAGCCAAGGATGGCCTGGAACGTCTCATCCTCCAGGGCCCAGGCACCACAGGATTGAGAAAGCCAGTACAGTGATAAGGTGCCACAGAAGGTGGTCATGGACCTAGGAGTGAGGTGTGCATGAGGAGATTCTGCTCAAAAGGCTAACCTGTGGGACTCAGGACCCATTGGCCACGAAAGACCATATAGAGTGACAGTTGGATGTTTCCATTCAAACCAGCACCCAAGAGAGATGCCTTCTGTAATGAGAATGTTCCAGACCACCACTAGTCAGCCAGGAATCCAGCCCCACAGCCCCTGAGGCGTGGCTAATTTGATGCAAGTGTCTAATTTGAAGACTGCCAGTATGGGTCTGGGCCTACCCCTTCCTCCTAGCACCCCAGCTCAGAGCTGCCTCCCCCTTTCATGGTCGCTAGAGGTTATGGCCTCAGATCACAGAGCTGAGGAGTCATTGTGAGAATGGTCAGAGAAGTGGTCTGGTCCCAATGGGCTTCACTTTGCTCTGTGGTCCAGTGATCTAGAGTCACTGGATAAAATATCAGGTGTTGGCTAGATCTAGAGTCCAGTTTAACACTGAGGGTTTCAGGATGAGCTATGCTACACCATGGTTAGGTCAGTCCTGGGCAAATGCTTCAAGTATCTGTGGTTCAAGACAATTCTTCTCTGTCCACTGCAGTACAAAGAAGCTAAGAGTTCAGACACCCCTGCCCTGAACAATGACGTGTTCTTGGTTTGCAATGTGTGTTTTCCAGTCATCTTGCATTTTATCAGAGAATTTGTTTGTTGTGCTGGGTGCAGCTGATTCACTACCCTAAAGGACAGCCATCGTCAAGACCAGCCACCAGGTGGACCGTACGCACGTAGTCAAAAGCCACCCATTGGGCCTCTGGTGATCTTGGGGAGAAGTGGAGTCTTGGCTGAGACCACAGGCAACAGTAGACCTGGCTGCTCAGACTATCCTGGAGCTAACACTGTGCCCTGGCCCTTCAGAAGAGGGGAACCTTCTCCTCTGAGCAAGGCTGCAACAGGAGCACCTCTTGCCTTTCTCCCTTCCAGCAGCCATCAATGCATCATGGCAGGGAGTGTTTTGGGGCTGTGCCCCACCAGTGGAAGGCCTACTCAGGGGGCCAGGCCTCTTGATATTTCTCAAACATCATTGTTCCTGTTTAGCTGGGCTGATGGGGGAGGGGACATTTGGGCATTAGCTCTGGCAAGCATCTAAACAGAATCCAGTTTCTGGTCTTGCCCTATATCCCTCAGTAGGTCCAGGGCCCCCATGCCACCTGGTTCTCCTTCCAGCCTGGAGCACCAGGGAAAGGCCCACCCTGTTCCATTGCAGACATACCAGGAGTGCGGGTTTCAAGGAGGTGATGAATTCCAAATGCTTGTTCCTTCTGCCCACAAGGTTGGACGTTGGTAAAGAACTAGGCTTGGGAGTCTGTGGTCTCTGTGCACCTGTGTGCACAGGTGTGCTTCCAGGGGGGAAGGAAGGGTGGCGCCAGACAGCCCTGGAGGCCAGGCCAGTGCCCAGCAGACACCACCCTGTGATATCTCTGCCCACCTGCCACTCTTCCCAGCCAGGTGAGAACAGTTCCATAGGGTCTGAGAACACCTGGGTTCAGCAAGGCTGGCCTCACCTCCTCTGCTGGAGACGGGATGCTACTGAAGGCAGAAACAGGCTTCCATGAGTAAGGGAGCTGCCGAGGAGCTCTCCTGGCCCCAAGACATGGCTGGGCACTGACCTGGCTTGGGACACTGGGGGCCTCCATAAGGACCCTTGGGGAGCACATCAAGCAGTTTGGGTGCTGAGAGTCTCCCGAGCCCTCAGGCTGGCTGACTCAACCCCCTGGGAAACTTTGGGGTCTTGGCCTGGCTAGCTGGCTGTGGGTAGCACCTGGCTGCAGTCTGTCTACTCCACCTTCATCTCGGGACTTCTCCCAGCCCCTCAGCTCCCAAGCCCCCAGCCCCTGCCCAGCCGTCTGGCTAGAGTCAGGAGCATGTGTCTCGCCGGCCGTGGGGGGAGAGGATTCCTGGGCTTCGCGTCTGAGGCCCTGTGTGATTTTGCACATGGAGACCGTGTTCGGTTACATTTAATAGAGGACAGGAGAATTTCTTCTCAAACCACCTCGTTGGCTCCAAACCAAGTATGAGAAAGCAAAGCGAACATCAATCTTTCCCCTTTTAAAACAAGTTTTCTTTCTTTCTTTTTTTTTTTTCAAAGGAAAAAATTCCAGGCGCCATCTTTCCGCATGTGCCTTCCAGACAGGGACCCCCTCCCAGAGCCAGGCTGGGCTGCCAGAGCCTCTGGGCAGACAGGCCACCTATGTGGGCTCTGTCCTGCTTACCGAGTGCCCTGGGGCCGTGAGCTACAGCTGCACCCCAGAATTACCCTCGTGGAATGGGGAGTCCTTGAGGCTATGTGGAACTCACCTTCATGTCCACGCCTCAGATGGGGCAGGGGGACAGTGCAGGTGACCTGAGGGAAAGGGACAGAGTCAGGCAGGGACCACCTTGCAGGAATGTAGTACACCCCAAAGTACTCCACTCAGGCTTGAGGTGCCCACCCAAGACTCAGAGCTGCTCTCTTCTGCTATTTGCCCCCTGGCCATGGGTCACCCATTCGTTACTGCACCCTTCCTCCTCATCTCCACCCGGTTCTCTACTTCATGAGGGATCCTAGAACTTGCTTGTGTTCCACACACTTGAATGTCTTCCACAGAGAAGAAGCTTCTTCTCCTGACAGACAACCAGGTCAGTGCAATCAATACCCCTGAAGTAGGTGTTGGAGTCCCAGTCCTGTCCAGCCCTGTCACCAGCATGGCCTCCAGGAAGAGCGGAGCCCGCAGCTCCCTTTGCTCGGGTCTCTGGCTTCCCTGTTTTGAGGTACAAAAATTGTCTCCTGGGACCGTCCTGAATGGCTGGCATCAAGGACTCAGTCAGTCACCCGACCACTGCTATGTGATGGGGACAGGGGCCTGCCTGGCCTACAGATGCAGCCCACCAGCCCAGCCTGCCCCGCTGAACCTCTTGTTCCTAGGTATGAGTGGGAAATGTTATCGCGCTGAGGAGGCTCTTCTGCAGGGTGGAGACTCAGAAAGCCACAGAAAGCTTATGGGCAGAAAGCTTCCATGTGGACAGCTGCCAAGGGCCAGGTGTTCCTAAGGAACAGGTAATGCTATGTGTCAAGGTCCTCCTACTTCAAACCAGCCCTTGCCAGCAGATGGGCACTGTGGGGAGCCTATGAGAAACCCTAGGGAGACCCCAGAACTCTTTCTCCCTCTGACTCCAGTGCTCAGCCTCTGGCTCCTGGGACTACCTTCCTGATCCCAGTGGGTGCTGAAGAGGAAGGATGCCACTGATTGGGGACCTGGCCTCTCTAATAGGGTGGCTATGCTGGGAAGGCATGCTGAGGTTCGCACACACGGCCCCAGAGCCTCAGCTTGCACGTGGCTTCAGGACAGCCGCTGGGTAGATGTTGGAGGCCTACACTAGCAGTGCCCATCCACTGATGTCACCACTCCTTTGCTGAATGGACTGGCCAAAGACCAGGGGCTAGTTTGCATGACACTCCTCACACAGGTCACTACTGAGTGTCTATGGCTGCCAAGGGATAGTCCAGGAGGGGCCCATAGGGACAAAAAGGCAGATTGAACTCTGGTCTGGGCCATAGGCTTGGGCTCAGAAGAATAGATTGTTGGGATGGGCACAGAGCTGGGACCTTAGACTGGGGCGGGGGGCAGGGGGTCTCAGTAGGGTTCTCAGTAGGAGAATGGGTGGTTGCTGCATAGCCTGAACCCTGGGGGCCTGCTATAGCCAGCGGAGCCACCCCTCCTCCTTACTCAGCACATGGGCAAACTGAGTCCACAGTGCAGGGAGCACAGGGCCCTAGCTTTGAGGTGAGGGTTTAGTCTATTTCTGCCTGGACCTCCCGAGTGGGGGTTCTGGGTACATGCATGGTGCTGAGTCTGAGCCTCTGTCCTTCCCCCACTTTCACTGCACAGTTCAGAGCCCTCAGCCGAGTGGTGGGTGCCTCAACTGGGAGTGGACAAGGCTGGAAGGAGGGAGAGGACGGCTCCCAGGGCAAGCTCTGCCAAGCGTTCCAGGAAGCGGCCTTTGGAAGAAGCCAAGTCGCACAGAGCCGGCTCCCCAGCTGCCCACCCCGGACCAAGGAAAGCAAACACGGGAAGCGGGACACAGTTGAAAGAAAGAAACTGCAGCGAGTGAGGGTGCGCGAGGCCAGGGACTCCAGGAAAGAAACATCACGCGCAAAACGTGGCTCAGGGCCGCTGCCCCCGCTGGGCTGCCTGCGTGCACACGTTCTTTCCGTCCCCACAGCTGCTCCGGCCCCCTGCCCTGGGCTCTCTCCCCGAGCCCACTCCCTTGCTCTCTACTAATCCAGACCCACCAACCCCAGGCAAAGGGACAGCGGCAGGCAGGCCAGGATGGGTGGGGGCAGTGGCAGTGACCCAACAAGACTCTTCTGGGGTGTCGTCCCTCCCTGCTGCCCTCCAGGGAGGGCTGCTGCCCTTGGCTGCCCTGGTGTCCTGGGAGGCCTTGTCAGGACACAAGGCTCAGCTATTTCCAGTGTTGGAGCTCAGTTGCTCTTCCCCAAGAGGCAGGGAATGCAGGCTTGAGAGACAGCTGGGATGGGTAGGTGCTGAGAGACCCCCCAAAAGGGCATGAGCTGCTGAGCTGACAAGAAGTAAAAATGGCAGGGCAGCTGGTCTTCTCGGGTTTCCAAGCTCAGCCCTTCTCCATTCTTTCCCGGTCCCCTACCCCCCTGCCCCAGGCTGCTGCCCTTATCCCTAGACCCCACCATGTACAGGTCTGTGAGGGGAGGGGGCTTCCAGCTTCAACAGTGGATTTTCAGCCCTAGCTGTGGCCAGAGCCAGAGCTTGGGGCCCCTCCCTGGGGATACAGCAGTCAAACAGCCAAGGAGACCACTGAGCCTTCTCAGAGGGCAGGGGGTTGCATGCTCCAGGCCAGAAAAGGCTGGCAGGCAAGACACGGGGTGCACAAGTGAGCATGGGCTTGGCAGCCTCTCACTTTTCCCCACTCCAGACCCTCTTCCCCCCGCAAGTTCTGCTTCACCAGGCAAGTGTCCCCATTGTCCCTTCCTGTCCAGCTGTCCTCTCCCATCTCCGCTGGTCCTGACAGCTATGGAGTGGCAGCCTCAGCTGCTATGCCCACTTGGCCTAAGACCCACTGGTAGGTACCACTGCCAACCTCGTCCCCAACTCTCAGGCCCCCACCCTGCCTGGGCATGAGGACACTCGGGGAGGCTGTTGGCCTTGTTTGGGCCTGTTCACTGAAGAGCCACCTGTGCCACCGAGGGCCAGCCAATCAGCACAGCCATACATACTGGCCATGAGATAGCAGCCATTCCCAGCTCTGGCCTGGATTTTCCTGTCCTTGTTCTAAAGAGGAAGAGAATGTAGACAGGCTTCCCAACAGGCGCCAGCCAGGCGCTCTGAGACCCCAAAAAGGGGGCCAAGGAAGGGAGCAGAGAGGTCGGCTCGGGCCTGTCTGGCTCCCTTTTCTGCTCATGAGCTCCTGTGGCGGTTTCAAGTCCCCCTGTTCCCGCGTTCCTTACAGCCTGGGGAAGTCCACCCCTCCTCCAGTTGTCAGGGTGGGCCTGGCTGCTCCTGGCCTTCATCGTGTCTTATACCTCCCTGCCCCAGGGAAGCAGGGGACCTCATCTCTTGGTGAGCCCCAAGACAGCTAGATTCTTCGAAGGCCATTGCTATGCTCTGTGCACCTGGCTTTGATGCCTGCACCATGCTGGGCCTGGGCTCACAGATCTCTCCTTACTTGCCAATCAGTGGCTGGGCCTGGGCTCACAGATCTCTCCTTACTTGCCAATCCGTGGGTACTAAGGCTGGTACAGGTTAAAGCCGAGCCAGTGAATGCTGTACGGAGAGGCTGACCCAGAGCTACCAGGTGGGGCAGCCACAGCTGTGAAGGCGTTGCTGGACTCTGGGAGGGTAGAGGGGTTCAACTACCCACTGTGACAGTCAATGTCTCTGTTATTGTCTCTCCCTGACCTGGTGTGGCCAGAGGAGTCAGCCCTGCTCTGGGGCTCTTCTCCAGCAGTCTCAGGCAGAGGCCGGCTGGGAGCTACGAGGCTGTCCCTATTCCATCCTGAGACACGGGGACCAAGGGAAGCCAGATGTAGAATGCCAACTTGATCACCTTCCCTATGTCTGCTCCTGAGCTTCTAGAAATATCCAAGCTCACTGAAGGGCCATGTCCCCCAGGATGACACCCTGGCTGGTACTTCCTACCACTAGAGATGCACAGAAAGCTGGTCACAGATGGTCTGTGCTCTTTCTGGGGAACCCTCATAGAGAAAAGACCGTCAAACCTCTAGGACCCAAGGCTCTGGGCACTAAGCAGGTGGGGGCCTGGGCACTCTGGAGACAAGTTACTTAGATCCTAGCGTAAGCGTACCAAATAGGCCCAGGGCTACCCAGCCAGAGCTGTCCCTGTATGGAAACCCAGAGAACTCCACATGTGGTCATACCCACCTACCTCCTCAAAGTGAGAACAAGGGCCCAGCTGACCCCCCTGAGCCAGTGAGCTATATCATCTCTGCCTGCTGTGGTGGTGGCTGTCAGGGCCAGCTAGTCCAGGCAAGCTAGAGCCAGCTCAGCCTGTAGTTTCAATGAGACCACATGCTGGGAGCTGTGGGAAGCATGTTCCTCTATCAACTGTGAGCAGCAGCCTGGAGGGGGCCTGGGAAGCTGGATGGAGGGTGCTGGGTGCAGAAGGCAGAGGGCAGCCCTTTAGAGAGAATAGCTGGATGGAGGGTGCTGGGTGCAGAAGACAGAGGGCAGCCCTTTAGAGAGAACAGTGGGTGGGAGAACTGTGCCCACAGACAGCTTGCAGGCTCTCAGGGCAGACACCAGGCTTTGTGAAGCACAGGAGGACCAGGTTTCCAAAATGCAAGTGGTCCCTTCTTGAGGAAAGGCTTAGGCTTGGGGTCTAGTACTCTGTCTAGGAGGAGGCTTTGGATAACCAGTATCACGCTCCTTTCCACAAAGCCTAGGAAAGAGGCCTGGGGTCTCAGGTACTCAGGGCTCAGATCTGTGACCTTCAGGCTCAGATCTGAACTTCAGGCTCATGCCTGGGTTCCACTGCTGCTAGCCCAAGTCCTGCTTAGAGACAGTCAGCACTGATCATGCCTCCAGGGAGGGTGTGTGTCTGCTGGCTAGGCATCCTGGGACTTCTAGCGGCCCCCAACTGCCACCTTTCTGTTCAGGGCAAGAAAGTTCAGACTTGGGATTCCCCTCTCCTCCACTTTCCAAACCCTTCCAGGGCTCCACCAGCCTCTGGTGTTCGCCTTCTTGCCCCTTCTATTAGGCCAGGCCAAGTGCAGGGAGGTCTCCCAAACCATGATTCAGAATCTTGGGGTGGTGCTGGAAGCCTGTCTGGTATAGGTAAGCCCCAAGTGGATGGAGACATGCAGGAGAGAAGCCAGGGCCTGGCATCCTACCTGGGGGATGCAGTCTTAGGCAGAGCCACCTGACTGCCTGAGCTCCTATGGGTCCCGGAGACCCAGTGATGCCTGTTGCCCATTGGCCTCTGCCAGGATGTGGATGCTCTGCCAGAGGTACCTGGGCTGAGCGCCTGCCCTGGCTGCTGCTGAAACAGCCCACTGTGTCAGCAATGCATCCCAAACAAGGCACACTGGGCCCGTGTCTATCCCAGATTTGTGCCTGCAAAGCTTTGTCAACAAGACCTCATTGGAAACATACAGGAGGCTGGGTGTGTGAGACAGAAGCCTTGAGAACCCTTCACTCTGGCTCGTGTTCTGACTGCCATGCATGCAGGTACCCGTCTGTCCTACCATCTTTTCCTTGGGGGCTGTGTGTGCAGCTGGGAGAAGTGTACGGTGGATATAGAGAGTCTGGTTCTGGACAGAGGGTCCTGGAAGTCCAGGCAGGCAACAAATGCTGGCAATGGATAGCAAAGGAGCTCAGGCCAAGGGATGGTTGGATGGGTTGGCGGCGGGACTGTGGAGCGCTGTCCAAGGCGGCAGAGCCAGCGGGTGGGCCAGGGCTCAGGGTGATAAACGGCTTCCCTTGGAGCTGGGCAGCTCTGCCAGGGTCTTAGGCCTTGGAATTCAGTCTTGTTGACCCTGAGGCCCTATGGGGGCCCTTGGAACAGGGTAGCTTTGTGAATAGACAGAGTGGTGATTTAGGGGGTGTTGCTGGTGGTGGGTTTGTACGTGCAGAACGGGCACTGGGGGCACAAGAGGTTTCCAGAAGACCTGCCCGCCCGGGATGGGAAGCCCAGCTCTGGGGAGCAAACAAGTACGAGGCTGTGAGCCTGGGGTCCCACAGCCCCAGGGGTCTGAGCTTCAAGCATACAGTGGAGCCCAGGCCCTGTGTTGAAGGCCAGTTAACAGACTCTGTCTGCTGGGTGCTCTGCCCCTCCCCCTGCAGAGAGAATGGCCCTGTCTACAGGGTGGAAGAGAAGCAGGTGGCTCTTCTTGATGGACTGGGTTGTACACAGGTCCTTTTCTTAGGTTCAGTCCTTGAAACCCAGAGGATGGGGGAGTTATCTAGAGCAAAGAGTAGGGCTACTCTCACCTCTGGGGGCATCCAAGCCACCAAAGGTTCCTAACCCTAACCCTCACCCTAATTCCTCAGTCCCTACCGTATCCCTGGTCCTCATCGTCAAACCCACTGTGTTTAGATGGTTCTTCAAATCGCACCCAAGGAAAGCTAGGGGACAAGTTACACTTCCTCAGCATACTTAAGGTGAGATGTTCCTCTTTCTCACCTACTCCAGGACTCCTCCTGGTCTCTCTGGCTCTGGCACACATCCTACAGGGGTCTCTGCCACAGATGAAGCCACCATCTTCCAGGACCAGTAATGCAAAGGGTCCAAGTGGCCCACATAATTATTCCTACTGTTTTAGTCAAGGGTACCTAGCGGTTTCTACCTCCTGACCAGCACCAGGCCTCAGAACCCTGGGCTTCATAGGCACCAGGGTACACAGACCCATGGGGCTGCTGGTAGCTGGAGTATGGCTTCTCAGGGGCTCTGGTTTGCACTCAGCACCACACAGGGCCCTTGGAAGCAGAAAGGAAAGAGGCCTGGTCTTGGGCGGCCGCTGCGGTTTGGGTAGGCTGGCCGCCTGTGTCTTTGGCTCCATGGGACCCTTTGCACTGCTGGGCCGGGAGGAAACAGGCTGGGCCTGCCACGGAGCCTCTTGGACCTCACAAGGGCCTGCGGCTCTCTCATTGCTCTTTCTAAGAAATCCCTCAAAGTCTTTTTTCAGGAAGGGAAGGGCTAGGATGAGTGGGCCGGGGCCTCTTCCAGGCCACTGGTGTGTGAACAGGTTGGTTTTGGGGAACGCAGAGATGTTTTTGGCTTGGCACAGGGTTCAACAGCCATCTGCTTCAGAAATATGTTTCCTGGGACCCCTCAATTTCAGCTCTGGACACCAGATACCCCAATCCCCACCTCTGCAGTGGCTTCTCCCCCACACCCCGCCCCCCGACTTGCTAGACCCACCCAGTCTGAGTGGGCCACAGGGCTGGAGCAGCCTGACTGGGATTAAGAGAAAAGGAAAAAATGACAGTGGGTGGGCAGGAGACAGAGCCACCACACGTCCATGATGCCCACACACACGTGTTTACCCACCAGAGCCTTGCTGGCCTGCAGGGCCAGTGGAAAGCATGAGTTGGGCTGAGCAGAGCCACCCCCACCCCAACTTCGGGCAGGCATGGAGCCCTGGAGCTTGCCCGCAGGGTGCTCGTGGGCCTGGCAGTCTGTGTGTGGCCTCAGAGAGGGCGGGACAGTGCCAAGGCCTGAACAGGATGGAGGGGCTGTGCCTGGAGCTCTGGGGAGCCCCAGGAGACTAAGAGGGCAGCTTGCCTGTGCCTAGCCGTGTGTATCCTGTAGCCCTGGTCTGAGTTGGGGTTATTGAGACTTACGGACCTAAAGGGGTATTCTCCCTCCTGTGTGCCACTCAGAGACGCCATCTTCCATCCTCCTCCTCTTCCACCTGTGCTTTCCAGGCCAGCTCTTCCCACACGGACAGCCAAGCCCACACTTTCAGCTCCCCCATCCCCAGGCTGTACCCCCTAAAAGCTCCCACTACAGTCGGAGAGCAGCTAGTAAGCTTTTGCAGTATAAAGGGCTCAACAAACACCTCTCCCTGAAGGATGGTGCACTACTGCCCCAAGTCTCTCAGATTCAAATGGAAGGGCCACCCAAGGAGTCTGGCCTCCCTACTCAAGGGCCCTTGCAGTATGGAGACCCGGATCCCATGGGCAGTGCAGGAGGGGGATGTGGGAGTGGAGAGAGGCCCAGCCCTGGGCCCAGGGTGCTGAAACCATATTGGCTCCTGGAAGGGGAAAGCAATCAGTTGCTGTGGACTGGGAGACAGTCACCCATCAAAGATAAAGGTGAGGAGAGAGAAACATGCTTTTCTGGACTTTAGGCTGGTGGTCCTTAGAGTGGGGCCAGGAGGGTCTTGTCAGTGCCAGTTGCAGGGAGTCTGCAGCTTTGTATGCCGGTCCTCCATGTGCAGGGCAGGATGCCCAGGGACCCGGTGAAAGTGATGCCCCATAGTCCCAGGCACCACTGGCAGTAGTCATGGCATGTTTGCTTCTGACTGATCCTTGCCTTGAGTCTCCATCCTCCATCCTCCTGCCCTTGCAGTCAGAACCCAGATGTCCCTGGCAGAGACAAGTGTCCCGGGACCCAGGTGGCCCCAGTATTCCTCACGGGTCCTGTATCTTGTCGGAGCCTCCCTGTGGGCCATGGAAGGTATGGTGCATGGCCTAGGGACTGCAGGAATGGCATGGAGCACACCCACTTCTGAGGGGTTGCAAAGATCTTTTGGAGAGGCTGACGGAGCACAAGGGACTTGGTTCCATGGACACACTAGGAAGGTGACTGAGATATCTGTGAAGATCAGTAAGTTAAGGGACCCTATAAGAAGACCAGTGAGTAAAGAACGCCAGGGTCCGGAAGCCTGCAGGGAAGTGGGATGAGTCAGGGCAGCTGAAGGAGCGAGGTTGTGCTGCTGTGATACCCCCATCAGCCACCTCGCTAGCCTCTGCTTCCCAGGCCTGTAGGGAATATTGTTCTAGCCATAGAAGCCCTTGGGGTACAGAGTAGGGGCCAGGGTAGCCTGAGGACCTCTGTCCTCCTACTTGGGACTCTGACTTTAGTCACACCTGAGGCCCTAGGGCCTGTGGCTACTCAGTCCCCCAGCCTCAGGGGTGCCACGTACCTGGAAGACCACCATATGATGGGGGCTAGGCACTCAGGACTTCCAGCCAGGACCTGGGTTAGGGTCCTCCTTACCAGGCAGGGTGACCCCACCACCCAGAGAGCCCGTATCCCCCTATTGGATCCCACGTAGAAGTGTCTCAAGTTCTGAAGAAAACTCCCCAGGCTTCCCAGGGCAGGAAGAACTTTGTCTAAGGTCGAGAAAGCTGTCTGATGGGGTAAGCTCCTGGTCAGAGGGTGGCTGAACTATTCGGCATACCAGGGGTCACCAAGGAAAGGACTGTGTGGACAATGGAGGGACTCTGAGCTCCAGCCTAGCCCAGGGGCCCTCCTGACCATGTTCAAGATCAGCCTTGGCCTTCAAGATTCCCTCTCTGCTGAAGTCCAGAAGGCCAGAACCAATTACGTGGTCAAGCTGGGGTCCTCACTGTCCGGCTTGAGCCCACATTACTGGTGGCCCTGGCATAGAAGTGGCTGGCAGAATATCTAGAGCTCAGGTTCTAGAGTGACTTGGCAGACAAGGCTGTGACTTTGCCTGGTCCCAGGCCACTGGGACCATGGAATGGTTCTTGGGCCAGGTGCCTGACAGGGCTGGGCAGACTGGTAGGAAGATGTGTGCTGGTCACCACCCAACCCCAGGGTCTTGATGACTCACAGTGGGTCCTCCCTCTGGTGAGTGGCCATCCAGTGACTCGGAGCCGACCCCTAAACAATGACTACCCCAGGCAGGAGCAAGGTCCACCCTAGGCCTCCGTAAAGATTGTGTTTTCCTTTGCCTGTTTTAGGGGTGCTGGGGATGAACTAAGGTTCCTGGTACACTAGGCAAGTACTCACTAGGGAGCCACACCCACCCTGTGAGATGAACACACAATGGCTTGTCATCCTGCCTGAGTGGGACACCCCAGGAAGACAGACACATTCACAGCCATGTCCCCTGAGGAAGGTTGGCGGATGTGTTGAGGTCCAGGGCAGTGAAGGGCCAGGGGCAGATGCAGATGCACTCAGAAGGCATTGCAGCTGGAGCTTATGATGCTGTGTGTGACATGGACCATCCTAGAGCCGCACATCGGGGCCCTGTGGGTGGCTGCTTTCTTCAAGAGAGGCATTCTAGCCCCAGTCCTAGAAGGATTTCCAGCTGAGCCCATTATTCCTTCCCTTTCTGGTCCTGTGTCCCATGGAAGCCTCCCCAGGGTCCATGGCGGGAAGGTGGGAAATGGTCAGAGATCTTCAGGAGCATCATGGAGCAAGTTTCTGGGAGGTGGCAGAACAAGAGGACCTGACGTCATGGACATGGACACACTGAGAATGGGTGGCTCAGATGGCGGTCCGGATGTTATCCCAGAGTCCTTCCCTCTAGGATGCTATGGGTCTCGCTACCTCAGCCCTCTATGGACCTTTGCACCTTCTGTGCTCTAAACCCACAGGCACCACCTCCTCCAAGAAGCTGAGCCATCTGGGTCCCTACGTGTGACCCTCACAGATGGGCTCTACTTGCCTCTCACACAAAACCGACTGGTTAGCTAGGCTGGGAATCCAGCTTCCTGGCCATGAGAGCTTTTGCAAGGACCCAAGATCGCCACAGAGCAGCCATAATAGACAACACAAAGGGACCCTGAGTTCCGCAGCCAGGATGGTGGGAGAACCACTCACTTGTGAGTCCCAAAGGCCACATGTCCTCTGTGCCAGTAGGCCTGATTCTTTCTGGGGCAGAGGACATTTGTGTTATAGAAAGACAAGGAGCCTAGCACTGAGCATTTCAACCACGTGGCCTTCCTCGTGCTGGAGTCTTGCTCCTGGGTTGACCTGTTTTGGGCACTGTTTAGCACAGAGGGTGAAGCAAGATCTCACAGGTGTCCAAGTTCCCCTTCCATCCTGCCCGGAGGTCCTTGAAGCCCTGTGTTTCCTCTGTGCTAAGGGAACAATCCTGTCCCTCTGTTCAGTCTCTGCTTTCTTCCTGGGTTTGCACAGAGATGATTGTACCACTGGCCCGTCCACCTTCTACTGCAGGCTGGGGTTGGTCAACACTGTCGGACACCAGTGTCCTTGCTCACTAGACCCTGGCTACAAGGAAGATATGGACACTGTCTCTGCCAGGTCCCCAAACACAGGCCTCAGACAGCCCTTCCCAGCATCCTTTCTATCCCAGCCCCCTGCTCTGCCTGGGCTGTCTGTCCAGCTCCAAGCTGCTCACAGCAGGGCAGGCAAACCTCAGCCTGACCCGGGATTCCAGGCTTGGGGCTGGCTGCCGGCTCCAGAGATAAAGCAAGGAAGTCTCCCCCAGCCCTGGCCCCAGCCAGCCCCCTACAGCGGGCAGGCAAGGGAAAGGAAAGACCCCAGAGGCCTGTTTGCTGTCCCAGCTGGGCTGGCTGCAAGGCCCCCTTCCTTTGTCCTGGCTCTGGCCCCATCAGATCTGAGAATGTGGACATCCTTCCATGGGGGCCATCAGTGCTCTGGCCAGAGGAAGGGGGGTGTGGAAGGACAGAGAGCCCCTCTCTTGACAGGGGGTGTAGCTTTCAACCTCATCTCCTCACTGAGGACATCTAGAACAATGAGGACTCCAGAGTGGGACCCCAGTCCTCCTCAGTCTGCCTGAGGCTTGCCGATCTGAGCCTCCAGCCAGGATATGGGGAGCCTTATCTGTGCTCCCCAGTTTTGCAGGATCCCTGCCACACCTATCTGGAGCCCCTGTGTCCCACATGGGGAACTCAGATGTCACAGCACCTCACTAGTCCAAAGGCCCAGAGTGTCCACCCAGCCACAGTCCTTTCCCTGCCCCTGTCATTTTCTGTCTAATTATACTGGCCTCTGGCTTCTTAGAATGACCTCCTGGCTGTGGGCTTTCAGGAGCTGTCCCTAAGCTCTTGGAGCCTGAAGGTTATATCTTCCTCAGAGGGTGAGGGGCCTTTTTCCAGTAGTTTGCCAGTGGGGTCTCTATAGCCATGTTGGGGGCTACCACCTGTGGGTAGGTACATTGCCTGGGAAGTTCATCCCATACCTCGGCTGTGGTCCTAAAATAGAGGGGTCCTGTCTTTAGCTGTGCTTGGTGTAGCATCCTGTGACCCTAAAGCCTTCAGTGAGTGAGAGATCAGAGGGGAGGGCTGGTGAGAGCTCGGGGACTCAGCTGCAGCTGGAAGGCCTGGAGGAGGCCACACTGAGGTTCCCTGGAACAGCTGGAGTCTGTATGAACCCAGCACCCAAGGATCCCAGGGGCTAAGACAGAAGAGGAGGAGGTAGGGGTGGGAATCAGCAGCCCTTCTGCCCAGGCCCTGGGAAACTGAACACATCCGGGAAGGCCTGATGCCTCCAGGGCCCCTAGAGAACCAGCAGAGAAGCCAGGGCCAGAGTTTGAGGGCAGCAAGAAAGGGACCGGGGGCGCTTCTCACCTGCACCCCCCCAGGAGCCCCACCTCTGTGGCCAAATGGATGTCATGCTGGCCACTGACCTCACGGGGGCGCAAGAGACAACAAAATTTCAGCCAGTTTGGAGGGGAAGTCTGGCTACGGCCAGAGCCTGCAGGGCTGAGCTTGCCTAAAGTCCGCTCCCCCATCTCTGCCAGAGACGTGCAGTCCCAACTGCCACCGGCTCCCACTCCTGGGCGGCGCCCTGATGGCCTCTTGCCTCGCTGGCTCTCTGGTCTCTGATCTCCCTACCCCACTCCCGTCCTCCCTCCTCCTTGCTAGGTTTCCTAACCCTCCTCCTCTCCCCACCTCCCCTTCTTCCCTTCCTGCTCCTGGGGCCTGGCTGTGGGAGAGGATGCTGTTCTGTCCACCCCAGGCCGGCACTCCCCAGAGACAGGCAGTCCCAGCCCCTCTGTCCAGTTGCTACAGGGCTGGCAACGGGGTCCAGGAGGAAGAGGTGGGAGCTGGGCGTCTAATGGCCGTAGGTGCCAGGTTGCAGCTCCAGGAGAGGCCTGGGAGGGGGCGTGGCCTGAGAGAGGTTGGGAGGGGCCAGAGCTGGGCCAGAGCCCAGGATAGGAGCCCTGGACAGAGAGCAGGGTGGTAAGACAGCCTGATACCAGAATGAGGCAAATGGGGTGGGGACAGGCAGGCTGGCAGGCATCCAGTGTGGGGAAGGATGGGGGCGGGGAGGCCCAGCGTTAGGCAGGAGCAGTGTGGGGGTGCCATTCCCAGGTCAGCAAGATACTAGCTTTGCTGGAGGTGGGAGGCTTTTGAGAGGAGGCTTAGGGAGGTTCTCCAGGCCCAGTTATCTCTTGAGTGTGGACTGCCGAGTGCAAGAGCAGTGACTGGGGAGCCATGGGAACCAGGAGCTGCCTAGGAAGGTGGAGGTCACTGCTGGCCTCACTCCTCTGTCAGCACAGCCTGTCCTTGGGGACAGCTCACTACCATGGCTGCGCATCTGTGCATCATCCTTTCAAGGGCCCCAGGCAGAGGCCCCTTCCTCCTGTCACTGGCTGAGCCCTGGGCTGAGGTGACAGTCCCAAGGGGCCTCAGAGGGCTGCAAACATACTTGACTGGGAGACAAATGGCTCCACTGGGTGGGCAGCACAGGAAGGTAAAGGCCTCTCTTCCAGCTTGGATGCTGGGATTCTGAGCGGAAGCTGTCTGGTCATGGGTAGGATCATGGGGTGGATGAGGAACGTAGGGTGGAGGGGAAACTCAACTGCCAGAGTCTCAACCAGGCTGAAAGAATAATTCAACAGAGGGCTCCTCACGTTTGGAAGGATGGGGGAGGGACCTTTTTTCTCAGTAGTGGGGAGCCATGGAAATTTGAACAGCAAGACCAGGGGCAAGAGTGGAGGCAAGGAGGCCAGTCAGGGGGATTCAAGGCACCAGACAGGCCACCCTTGCCCTTGGACTATCACCCAGGGAGAGACTGAGGCTAGAGGACGTTAGTGGCCATCACTGGGTCAGGTCTCTGATCACTTCCAGGTCATGACCCCAAAGAAGAGGAGTATTCCCTGTTCTCCCTCTCCCTCCCAGACCTTAGTTACCCTTGTCATTTCAATTTCTGGTCAGCCACTTGGGAAGTATGGTCCTGTTATCTCAACAGAGTTTAGAGCTGAGATATCATCCCTGGGAGATGGGGGGACAGAAGAGGGGTCATTCAGATATATGGGTGCCTCTGAGCTCCCCATCCTCTCACTGGGCTCTTCTTTGAGAGAGTGGGTCAGATTCAACTCCAGCACAGCCCAGAGTAGCTGGGGGACCTACAGGAGCCCAGGACTTCATCTCCTGGGTAGAGGAGGGCTGCTGGGACATAGGTTGGCAGAGACGCCCCAGGGACAGAGAACAAAGGAAAAGGCCCAAGACCAGGTGTCAAGCCACAGAACGACTGGGAACAGAAGTTGGATGGCCTGGCGGGCAGATTTGGTGGACTTCCTTGCTGGTTATGAGGCCTGGAGACAAAGGGGAGTGGGGGCATTTGTAGGGGAGAATGGCCCAAATATGGCTGTATCGTTTGTCTTGCCTTGTTCTTTGCTTCCCACTTTGAGTAACGGCCATCTCCCCAGCCTCCCTGTTGGCCTGGAAACAAGGGTTCCCAGCAGCTCCAACATTGGCTAACTCTGGCAAGGCCAGCTGGAGGGGCTTGAAACCCCTCACGGGGGCTGTGTGAGGGAGGAGGCTGTGCAGGAACACCTGCCCATGTCTATCACTTAGCCCTCTGCCCAGCCTGCTGACTGGTCCCAGCAGGCAGAGTGGTGGGGTGGGCAGGAGCAAGGCCTCCAGTGGTCTTTTTGTCCACTTAACTCCTTGAGGCTGGGACTGGACCATGGCCATGTGTTGATAGACTGGGTGGGAAGGTGTGGAGAAGGTCTGTGGGTTTGGCTAAATTGGAGGAGGGGCTGGTGAGCGTTGTCCTGTTTGTTGTTGGCTAACTATGTCATTCCAGATACTTCTTAAACTTCTTAAATGGGCTAATCTTCATCCTCTCTGACAGGCTTTGGTTTGTGGAAACACTCAGTGGCTCCTGAAGTCAGAAAAGAGGAGGCCCAGAGGCCTGGATGTTGTGGAGGGGAGAGGCTCAAGTTGGAACGGTGAGCAATGAAGATGGCTGAGTCTCTAACACCTACAATTCAAGGCCCCAGAGGCCCATCATGGGAGGAGTGGTGCCTGGGCTACCAGGCCACTTGGAAGGTGACATGCCAGCTCAAGGCAGTACATTGTCCCCAAGGCTTCTGTGGGGCACCTGCTGTGCAGAAGCATAGTCCAGAAGCCCTAAGTACCCTGCTCTTCTCACTGAGGCCTCTAAAGTGAGGCATTGAGCTATGAGCCAGGAACCTGGGTCTGGGAACTTCCTGTCTCCTCCCCCAGCTCCCCAAACCTGCTATTCTTTTGATGTGTCCCAGATTTTCACATCCCTCTACTGGGTCTCTGGGATGTCCAAGACCCCTTAGGAGTGGAATACCTATCTCTCCAGGAACAGTGTGGAAACTGAAGACTTGCTCCTGGCCCACAGGAGCACACACAACGTGGAGCCCAGTGTGATACCCAGCAGCCACAATGGTAAGAAGCCTGAAAGACCACGCAGGACACACTCAGAAAAACAAGCAAGACACCTTGCCCCAGAGCCTGGCAGGAGTGGTGAGTGTATCCCTCTGCACAGTGCAGCAAGTGCCTATCCTCATAGCTGGGGGCCTACACCCTGCATACCCACAGAGCGCCTCCCACAATGGGGACTGGAAAGGGCCCAGCTGATATTGAGTACCTTCAGAAACCAAAATAGAACAGCCAGTGCCAGGCCTGGATGAGGGGTACAGGGAGTCCATCTTCCAGTCCTCATTCTCCACCCTCCACTACCCATGTCCACTCTCCATGTCCACC
This sequence comes from Eospalax fontanierii, assembly GCA_035773235.1. NCBI lineage: Eukaryota > Metazoa > Chordata > Mammalia > Rodentia > Spalacidae > Eospalax > Eospalax fontanierii. The sequence continues at coordinate 1,883,554 of CM069526.1, forward strand.
CTCCACTCTCCATGTCCACCCTCCACTCTCCATGTCCACCCTCCACCCTCCATGTCCACCCTCCACTCTCCATGTCCACCCTCCACCCTCCATGTCCACATTCCACTCTCCACGTCCACCCTCCACTCTCCATGTCCACCCTCTACTCTCCATGTCCACCCTCCACTCTCCATGTCCACCCTCCACCCTCCATGTCCACCCTCCACTCTCCATGTCCACCCTCCACTCTCCATGTCCACCCTCCACTCTCCATGTCCATTCTCCATGTCCACCCTCCACTCTCCATGGCCCCTCTCCACCGTCCATGTCCATGCACATTCTGCTCTTCCTACACTTCCTGTCTTTTGTCTCCCAGGCCTAGCTCCAGCACCTTCCACACTCAGCATTCCCCACACCACCACACTCCCATACTCCTTTTCTGGTCTCCAGTCTGCTCTTCCCACTTCATACCCCGTGTCCAACATTTCACGCTGCACTGTCCATCTCCATCTCCATAGTCCTTCCTCAGGTCGCCCACCTCTGTTTCCCTGGCTCCCCCTCCACCCCATATTCCAAGCTCCATCCTGAACCTCCACTCTGCTTTCCCCGCTCCGCCCGCGCTCCATCCTCCATCTTCTACATTTTGTATTCCGCGCACCCCACTGGACTCGGAATTCTGTTCTGTTTCCACACTCGTCTTCCATGCCCTGTCCACTGCGTCCCACCTTCTCAGTGCTCTGCTGTCAGACCCGCCTGCATCCTTCACACATCCTTGTCCGTTCTCTGTATGTGCTTCATACCATGTTTTCCTTCCCGTCTTCGCATTCTCTACCCCGTTCTTCCTTCCCACATCTCCACACTCTGCACTCCTTGTCTGTAATCTATCTCCACGCTTTACACTCAGGGCGCCATGACCCCGTTTTCTATACACTGTTCATGTGGTTTGCTGTAGGTATTCTGGACTCCATTCTTCCTTCATTGCCCGGGCTCTTCTCTATGGGCGTTACTTTGTTTTTAATATTTATTTATTTATATGTGTGTGATTTCTTTGTTTTTCATAATTATCATTTATTTATTTATTTATTTATTTACTAACTTATTTATTTATTTATTTATGTGTGTGCACGTGAGTGTGTGTGACACGGCACAGGTGTGGTCTGAGGACAGCTTGACAGAGTTCTCCAGACTCTATTCTCCACGCTCTGTTCTGGTTTCTCTAGTCCCCGTTCTGCGTGTTCCAGCTTCCTTGGCCAAGCTTCGCAGTCTGTCCTCCATACCCATGTGGGACATTCGATAGTCGCACTCTCCGTCCTCAGCTCTGCACATCTTCACTCTTTCCATCCCCTGTGCCCCATGCTCCCATCTTCACACACTCATCATGTGGTTACTGTCCTCGGCCCACTCCTCCCTCTCTGCGCAAATACTCGGCTATCAGCATTCTGACTCTGTACACCATTCTGCACTGAGGGTTAACATCAGTGACTGCACGCCATTGCCCACCGTCCTCCTCGCTCCGCCACATGGTCAGTTCTCCACGTCCGTGCTCCCCCGCCATCACCACACCCACTGTACACACCACACTCGCTCTGCTCTGGTCTCCAAACTCCACATCTCATTAAACGCACTTCTCTCACCGTTCTCCAAATCCACTCCATCTTGTATCCACTTTATCACATTCTTCACATGCAGATAACTTGTTTGCAGCCTGCATCCTTCATACATCACACCCCACATGCCATTTTCCACTTCCTAAGCCATGCTTCAGACATCAGCCCGCATTCTCCGCGTGCTGTGGAGAAGGTGCATACCTATCATCTATTCTTCAGTCTCCATTCTCCGAATGCATTCTCTGCTCTGCGCCCTCTTTTCCTGTGTGCTGTCTATTCTCCATGCCCGTGTTCCTTTCGCAGCAGTCCCCTCCTCTCCCCCTCCCCCCCGCTCCACATTCCACAGTACTCCGCCCCCCACCCCCGCCTCCATGTTCATATTCCAGTTGCCAGTTCTGCCTCCATCACCCGTGCTCGACACTGTTCCCATGCCTCGTGCACCTCTGCCCCGCTGCATGGCCACCCGCCTCCGCGCTCTGCCCTCCACACTCTGTGCTCACACCTCCTCCACCGCCACATTCTCCTCCACGTCCTCCATTCTCAGCCCTTCACACCATAGCTCCCTCCCCTCACCAAGTGCTCCCTCCGTTCTCCATGTGCCTGGCTCCCGCTCCCGTGGCGTCGCCCCACAGGCCTTCTCCATTCCCAGGCCGTCCCCTTCTTCCAAGTTCTCGCTCCATGCTCGGTTCCACACTCCGTGCTCCGTCGTACACAAGCTGTGTCTCATGCTCCATTCACACGTGCTGCCCCGTTCACCACCTCCACACTCTGCTGTTGCTCTGCCTACATCTTTCTACACACTCTAAGGCCTGTCCATCAAGCCTCACTCCTCCTGTTCTCCCGACCAGTCCCCATGTGCTCACACCAGACTCCACAGAACACTGCACACTGTCTTCTCCATCACACAGGCCAAATTCTCCATCCTCCTCCTTCCATTCTGTTCCTGTACTTCATTCTCCAGTTCAGTTCTCCACGTGTCACCCTCCACTCACCTAATTCTGCCCTCTGTTTCCCTCTCTCCCCCTGTTCCACACTCCTTCTACACGCACCATTCCCACCCCACAGTCACCCCCTCCATCCCCTCCGCACTCTCCTCCACAATGGTACTGTGCTCTCTAATCTGCCCCACACTGTGCAGCTACCAGGGGTTCTCCACTCTCCCCACCACACCCCCACTCCCCACACCATGTAGTCTGTGCTCACACTCCTGTACCAGTTCACCGTCTGTCCTCCGCTCTCCTCGCTCAGCATCCCGATCACCAGTTGGCTACCGTGTGCTTCACTCCACACACCCTGCTTGCAGGAATTCGTGTTCCACTGCCTGTGCTGTCCTCCGCTCTGCAATGCCCCCACTCTGCAGTCTGCACGCTCAACACCGTCTCTGCATGGGATCTGTTCTCCACACCTTGCACTCCCATTCTCCACAATTCCCACTCCGTAATCTCTTCCCATTCTCCCTTCCACATGCTGCACTCTGCATGTCTCATGGTCCGTTGGCCACCTCAGTCTCCATGGCTGTTCATCACGCATCTGCTCTGACTCCGCACTTCAATCCAGACTGTTTTCCATATCTTGTGCCGCATTCGCCAAGCTGTCCTCCCTGGCTTCCATTTTCTGACTGCACACCCCGTTCTGACATCATCTTGCAGTTTGCACTGCGTACCTCAGGCCAATCCACCATCTTCTCCATGGCACTTGCCACCACCTCAGTCCATGCTCTGCTCCTCACTGCACATCTGTTCTGCATGCTGTGTTTTCCGAAACATCACATGGCAGCCACGGGCTCCCTTCCAGTCTTCACACTCGGTTGTGTGACTCCATGCCTATTGTGAACACTCTAATCGCATACATCATGCGTCCTTCTCCACAGTCTGCAGACCACTCCGCGTGCCTGCAATCCCTGCACCGCATTCTGCATGCCTTCTCCACCATAACTCACATTCCCTCCATTTCCCACTCTCCTCACTGCAGACCCTGCCTCGCACTCCATACTGCATTCTGCAAATTCTGCTCCACACACCTGCTCTCTGCACACGCGTTCTCTTGTTCCTTCTCCGTTCTGCCCGCTCCACACTGCTTCCACACTCCGTATTTTAGCGTCCACTCCGCATACTGTTTAGTGCTGTCCTATCCAGTCCTTGGTCTTCTCGCTCCATACTACACACGTCACCTATGTACTCTACTTTCCCCAAGTTCTTCCTTCCATGCTCCCTTCTCCTCACTGCACATTCAGACCCTGTGCTCCATATAACTCCACAGTGTTCTCCGCATCAGAGACTCTGCTCACCGTGCTCCCTCCATACTTCATACTCCGTGTTTTCTTCCCACTCTTGTCTATCTATCTATCCATTCATTTTATGTATCTGAGTGTATTGCCTGCATGCATATGCGTGCACCCATGACCTGCAGTGCCTGCAGGTGTCAGAAGAGAGTGTCGGATCTCCTGGGACTTGGAGATATGGATGGTTGTTGGCCACCATGGTTCTCTGGAAGAGCAACCAGTACTCTGAACTGCTGAGCCATCTCCCCAGGCCCTGTTCCTCTCTCTACATACTTCCTTTGCGTACTTTATTCTTCAGTCAACGTGGTTGCCCCTCCATTGCCCATTCTCCTCATCTCATACTCCACAGTTCATTCTCCACATTCTAACCTCCACCCCTCACCATTCAACAACTAGTTTCCTCTGCATTCTCCAGTCTCCTCACTGCATAGTCACAGTCTTCTTTCTATGTGTATTAGTCTACACAGCATGCCCTGTTCACTGTGGTCTCCCCATCTCCTCACTCCATCTGCTGCTCCCATACCACACATTCTTCAACATATTCCATCCCCTTCGACCCACACAACATTCCCATGTTCTCCCTCCGTCTTCCAGCTCCTCGCTCCTTACCTCCACACTGCATTCCTTGCACTGTCCTCTGCACACTCCACAGTCTGTTCTCCATGCCCTCCTTCCCTTCCTCAGCCTCCGCTCGCCACGCTCCATACTTTAGTGTGCGCTCCAATCGGCAGGCTTCAGACTGTGTGCACCGCTTCCTGCCCCCTGCGTCCCCCTCTCCTCCTATTCCATTCTTCATCACACCCAGTCTCTTCTCCAAGCCCGCACTCCACCAGGTTCTCTCTCACATTCTCTGCCCTCCTCACCCAGCAGACTGTGCCCACAGTACATATTCCTGCTGCACGCTCCATCCACCAAGCATCCTGTGCTCCGTGCACAGGTCTGGCCCCTCCACCCTGCGTCTCCCGCTCTGTCCTCTGTTCCCCACTCCACACTTGGTTCTGAAAATCTGTTCTCCATACCTCGTCCTCTGCTCGCAGTGTGGTCCACTCCCTTCTTGGCTCTCCTCACTCCATACTCTCTTGTCACCTGTCATTCCATATGTGATGTCCGTTAGAGTGTCATTCTATACACACTAGCTCATACATCACGCACCGCTCTCCCTGTTTGCCCAACCACGCTACGTATCCTCAGCCCTTCTCCACACTACATGCCGCACAATGTACTGTGTGTAACTCGCACTGCTAACCCTTTCATTTTCCTCACTCCATCTCTGCTCCTGTCCTCCCTCCTCCACTCTACAAATTCCTCCCGCCAAACCGGAGCCTCCGTGCATCACATTCTCCCCTCCATTTCCACTCTACCCACTGCAGGCTCTTCCCACACTCCAGACTTCATGTTACAGATGCAAACACCAGCACCTCACAGCCCACTCACCAGGTTCTCCTGTTCGTTCCTTGAGCCCCTCACCACTCCTCCACACTTCCTCCTCTGTGCTCTGCTCCGGGCACCTCAGGAGCCCTGCTCCGTGTTCTTCCATCTCTTCTCCACTCTTCTCATCCTGAATTCTGTTCCCAGCTCCACACATGCTCTACAAAGCCTATTCTGCACACTTCGCCCTCCATCCACCAGATTCTCTGCTCCCCCTCTCACTCCACCCTCCAGCATCCCTGCTCCCCGTCCCGTCCGTCTCTCCACACACTCAGACCCCACATGATGTGCTCCCGTCCATGCCTCAGCCTTCCTGCTTAACACTCGCTTCGCTCTGTGTCCTCTGTTCTCCAGAGCTCGCAGTGGCCAAGTTCTTCCTCTGCGGTCCGTTCTCCATTCTCCCTCCGTGATGTCTTCCCGACTTTGTTCTGGGTACTCTGTACTCACACCTAGTGCTCCATTAGCTCTGTTCCCATGCCACACGTGGTTGTTACGCCTCACACCTCCTTCTGCACACCCATTTCCATGCATCGTGCTCATTCCCGTGTGCTCCCCTGCGACCTCCACACCGCCGATAGATCTACTCTGCTCTCCTTAGCTTACCCTCCGCTCACCATTGTGCCTGTGCCAAACACTCTTCTCCTGCTTTATATTTCATAATCAAACCCCATAGATCACACATGTGTGCCTCAACCATCTCTCACGATACTCCATACTTCATCCTATTCACACTATTAACCACACCCCTTGTGGAATGTTCCTTTGATTCTCCATCCACTTTCCTCCATATTCTGTTATAAATCTACACGTCATTACACGTGGTCTGTTCTTGATTCCTCTCATGACATTGACCGAGGTCTCCCCTTGGTTCTGCATTCTCCTGACTCCAGAACCTGTTCCCACGCTTCATGTCATGTAATACAATCATCACACTTGATCTGCCGGTCCCCACTCCACTTTCCACCGTCTGTGCTCCACACTCCATTCTGCATAGACTAACCCTTGCATGCCACTGCCCAGCGTCTCCCCTCCGGTCTCTGTCCTCAGTCTCCGCAGTCTGTTCTCGTGCCTTATTTTCCCTACTTCCTTCTACATACACCGTTCTTTCTTCGTGGTCTTCTCTCCATTCTCCTGTCTCTGTTCCCATTTCTCACGTATAATTCTGCATACTCTGCCCTCGTACCTCCCTCAGTCACTCCCCCTTCCTTCTCCGTCCTCCTCCCTGTTCACGCACTCCTGACTTTACTTGCCACGTTCCTCTTCCGTTCTCCCCCTCCTCACTCCAGACTTCAGACTCTAGTCTGATGCGCAGGCCTCAGGCTCCAGTCACCATTCTGCGCTCTGTTCTCTGCTCCTCCCTCTCCACACTTCATTGGACACAGTCCGTTCTCCATACTGTAGCTCTGTTCGGACATTTCCCTTCCATTCTCCTTCTCCTCCAACACCTTTACAGCAACTTGTGTCCTGCGTTCTACATACTCTGCAGGCCACCTGCTCCATCCTCAGCACTTTCCCCTCCACCCTCAGTTCTCCTTTCTCCACGCTCTGTTTCTATGTGCCAACACGTCATTAGACCCATCAGCTCTCCATCCCTCACCCTCTGCACCGTGTTAGCCACCCTGTGGCTATTCCCACTCTATGCTCGGTTCTGGTATCCCGTCCTTCGCAGGCCGGTTTGCATGCCTCCTGCCCCAGTCACTGTATTCTCCCCTGCTCTGTCTGTCAACGCCACTGTCAGTTCCCACGTTCTGCGCCTCTTTCTCCACACCTCATGCTCCATTTACCTTTTTCTCCTTCAATTCTCCAGTCTCCTCACTCCACACTCTCTTACGCTGTGCTCTCCATTTTGCACATTCTGTTCTCCACATCTCATGGCAGCCCGTGTTCTCTGGATTCAAAATTTGTTCCCATGCTTCATGTTGTGTATCCTGTACTACATATCTATTGCTCATTCACCACGTTCTCTCCTCATTTTCCAGTTTCCTCAAGCCACACTCTGCTGTCATATTCTACACATCGCTCAACACACTCATGATTCATCCATCATGTTCTCTCTTCATTGCCCATCATCCTCACATGATAGGCACACAGGATGTAAGTGCATCATTCTACATATGCGGATCTCTGTGTCTAGCACTCTGTGCTCTGCTCCATGCTCATGCTTTGTGAATTCTCCCTTCCACACCTCGTTCTCCTCACTCCTTACTCCTTTCTCCTAATTCTTTCCACATGCTTTACCCTCTGCACACCACGCCTCGCATTCACCAGTCTCCTTCCACTCTCCGCCCTCCTCGCTCATCCTGTGTTCTCATGATCCACACTTCGCTATGTATATAGTCTATTCTCCATGCATCACACTTTACTGACCAACTTCATCCTTCCATTCTCCATTCTACTCTGTCCATGGCCTGTTCACATACTTCTGTTTACATAATTTTCCATACGTCACACTTCATGTGGTCTCCTCCATTCCTCATACGTCACACTTCATGTGGTCTCCTCCATTCCTCATACGTCACGCTCCATACCGTGGTTTCCTCCATTCCTCATACGTCGTGCTCCATACTGTGGTCTCCTCCACTCTCCATACGTCACGCTCCATACCGTGGTCTCCTCCACTCTCCATACGTCACGCTCCATACCGTGGTCTCCTCCACTCTCCATACGTCATGCTCCATACCGTGGTCTCCTCCACTGTCCTCACTACCGTCTGTTCCCATACTCCATACGTAATTTTACACACTCCGTCCTCCGTACCTTGTGCCCCATCCTCAGCGCATGCCCCGTCCTCACTTCTTCAGTACCATGGGAGTACAGAGGACTCTGTTCTCTGTCTTCTAATCCCGGCACACTGGGGTCTACTCACTGCCTTCTCCCCTTCCTTCCCCAGCCTGCTCACCCCTTACTCCGTGCTCCACACTGTGCACTCTGCAGTTCACGCTCCATTCATGGCATATCTCGTGCATTCTCCTCTTTCACTCCATGCCCCATGGCTCACTGTGTACAGTGAGTACCCATACTCTGCTCACAAAGTTCTCCCTTACATCTCCATTACAGCTTCTGTCCATTATTCATGGTGTCCCCTCCGTTTTCTGTTTTCCTGGCTCCATAAGCAATAATTCATAGTATATATCCTATTTTAAACATATTTGCTTTTCAATTTTTATTTTATGTATATGAATATATTGCCTGCATGCAGGTGAACCTGTGCTGAGCAATGCCGCAGAGGTCTGAAGCAGAGTCAAATTCCTCTGGAACTGGAGTTATGGACAGCTGTGAGCTGCCAGGTGGGTGCTGGGAACCAAACCTAGGTCCTCTGCCAGAGCAGCCAGTGCTCTGAATCGCTGACTGTCTCTCCCTCCCCGACCTTCTATGTATCTGTCACCCACACCTCACACTCTTCTCCCCGTGTCACCTGCTTTGTTTTCCCTGTTTCGCTCAACACACTGCCACACATACTTCTTGACCCACTCCCCGTGTTCTCTGTGCTCCCTGTGTCCGCACCGCATCCTCTTCGCACACATCATACTGTATTCTGCACTGCACACCCCTTTTCCGCCTCTCATGTTGCATTTACCGCACTGTGGTTGCCACGCAGTCTCATTTCCACTGTCGTCTCTGAGCTCCCCATTTGGCTGCTCGTGGCCTCTCCTCCACACCTCCCACTGCGTTTGCTAAGTTCTCCCTTAGCTCCTGGACGCCACTCACACTGCACACTGCTCGCCGTTCTCCGCGGTTCAGTCTTCCCTGCTCTGCACATCTCTCTCCACATTCTGTCCTCACACACCACAGTTCGCGATCACAGTCCGTTCCCCAGCCTCACGCGGTGTCCTCCATTGCACCTCTATGGCTCTATGACACATTCCTTGTGATCCACTGGCCATGTTCTCCCTCCGTTCTCCATTCTCCTGACGCCATACTCCGCTGTCACATCAGGTGTCACACTCCGCACCCTGTTTTCCGGATCTTATATCTCCGTACCTCAGCTCCTCGGTGGAGTGAAGAACACCCCCGGTCCTTCCTGCTGCACGCCTATTTCCATGCCTTGTACTCCATCCATGAGGCTATCCCCTCCGCTCTCTGTTCTCTCTCTCTCTCTCCACACTGTTTGCACAGTCATTCTGCATGCCTGGTGCTCTGTTCACCATGGGTCCACTCCACCACTCTCCTGACGCCATCCTCTCCTGCATGTTTCCGGCTGCCTGCTCTGCACTTCGTGCCCCGTGTTCTAGTCCCTGCAGACTCCTGACCCGCTGCTTCGTTCTCACACCCACACCTCAATCCACACGGTGCTCTATTTCCCCCACTTCTCCCTCCGCTGACTGGCCTCTTCATTTTCTTTTCTCATATTGCACACTTGGTTCTCCGCTCCACTCTGGCTCGCGCTGGTACAGCATGCGATCATGGCTGCTCTCCATTCTCCTCCCTCCTCTCTTCTCCTACACAGGACACGGCGTACATCTGTTCTGGATAGCTCGCATGCTGCTCCCCATGGGCTCCCCTCCACTCTCTGCTCTTCTCACCCCACACTGTGTCCAAACTCTTGTCTGCATATTCACTCTGTACCTCAGGCCCCATTCACCGTGCTCCCCCTCTAGTTCTCACACCCCAGCGTCTGTGCATACATCCCATAGCTAATTCTGTGTCTCTGTCTTCCACGCCTCCCTCTCCATTCACACTCCTCCCCGTACACCCCCAACCTCTTGCTCCATGGTCTGCCCTAGTTTATTCTACACAGTCTAATCACACATCACCGCCCACTTGCCATGCTTCCTTTGATTCCTCCATAGCTCGTGCTGTGGACTCAGATCCCTGCGGCCCACGCTGTGTTCAGTGTCCTCCTCTCTGCCCTGTCTGTGCCTTCCTCACTCTATCCCGTGTGTCTTGGCCAGTGTTCTCTTCACACCTGCACGCTGTTCTCTGAGTTCCCCCTCGCGCTCCCTGCACACATGGTCCCCCCATTGTACTGTTCGTCTAAGTGCTCCCTCCTGCCTGCCTAGCGCGCCATCCGTGGGGCTGTCACCCACGGTCTCCCTTCTCTTTACATGCTGCTCCACACACCACACCTCACTCTACAGTCTGTTCTTCGTGCCTCATAGCAGTCACTGATGTCCACTCCATCTTCCGTCCTCCCTCTACCCGTCCTCCTGCTCCCCACCGTACAGAGTTCTCTCCACACCTCACACTCCATTCAGCTTGGTTCCCTGCCCCACTGCAAGTTTTCCTGTGTCCTCACCCCACGCTCTCTACCTCACTCTCCGTGTGCCGCAGTCGCTTCACCCTCGCTTCCACCCTCCGCACTGCACCTGCTGTTCCCAGGCTTCAGACTCTGTCCCTCACACCCAATGCCGGATGCTGTGCTGCCCCATTTTGATTTCCTCGTGTCACACGCTGCGGTCATACTCCATGCAGCATTCTGCACGCTCATCTCCAGACGTCATGTGCCCTTTGCCTTTGTCTCTCCCTCCTCCCTCTGCCTAGCTCGAACAACACACTTCACTACATGGTCTAATCCCTGCAACGTTCCCCTTGCACAGACCGCTTTCTCTATCCTCCATTCTCCTCACTCCATGCTGTGCTATCATGCTGCTTGTCATACACGGCCTATTCCCCACGCTGTCTGTCCGTCCTTAGTCTCTGACTCGGAATCCTCTTCCATCCACACTTCTTTCTACAACTTTTCTCTCTACACACCATGCTCTGCCATTGTGATTTCCCTCCATTTTCTGCCATCCTCTGCAGTCTCTACTGCAGTCTACACAGTCTAATCACCACACCTTACACGTATTGATCAAACTCTGTGAGCCGTCTCCACCGTCCTTTCTCCAGCTCTCCCTGTGCGCTGGGCCCCTGCGTTTTTCTTCCACTCTGCATTCTGTGTTTCATGTACACACTCTATTCCCCACCCTTATGCTCCAGGCTCCATGCTCTCCCCGTCCCCACTTCTCTGTTCTCTGTCCACACCATGTTCCCACATACCATACCCCGTGTACAGGGTGTGTCGGTCCTCTAAACCTCATGCTCCGGTCAAGCGCCACCAACTTCATTTCTGTTCCCGACAGTCTGTTCTCTCTCCCACACTCTAGTCAGGAGGGTCCACACTGCGTGCCACATGCATCATTCGCCATCCCCTCCCCTGTAAATGGTCTGCAGACACATTGCATTCTATGCAGCCTTTTTCTGCACCTCCTACCCGTCCCCACACTCTCCTCAGTGCTCTGTGCCCACACTCCACACAGCTGTCTCTCCGTGACCATGCTCCATTCGCTGTTCTCCCACCCTACTCCCTGCCCCGTCTCAGCATCATCCTCCTTCTGCACGCTACTCCTCCATGTTTCAAGCTGCATTCACCATGCTGTCTCTCCACCCTCCACCCTCCTCTCTCCATTGGCTGCATTCAGCCCGTGCCAGGTGCTCCGTTCGCGAGCTGGCCTCTGGATTCTCTGTTCTGCTCTCTCTGTGCTATGGGCCCATACGCCATGCCTTACTCCACAGGGTCTGTGGTCACGGCGCCATGCACCGGTTTCCACCCTCCACCGTTTTCCCGTGCTGCCTTGTGCACACTCCTGCACTGTTCTCCGAGTTCTCCCTGCATGTTGTCTACTTACCCACGCAGGTCTCCACGCCCCACGCAGGACCTCCACACCCCACGCCTTCATCTCCGCGGCTCACGCTCCCTTTGCCCTGCTGGCCTTCCTCTCCCCTGCCCTCACTCCACACTGCTGGCACACTTCTCTCTGCACACTCGACTCTGAGTGCCTGATGCTCCAGTCCCGCACTCCCCCCACCTTCTTAGCTCTCCCACCCCTCCTCTGGGGTCGTTCTGCGCGTCTCCGCACATCATGCTCTGGCCACCGTGTTCTTCCCTCTGTTTTGCATGCTCTCTACCGGCTGTCAGGCCTCATCCACCATTCTTCACGGTCCACTCTCCACACGCGCCCACTATTGACACGGAGCCTCGCACTGGCCATTCTCCCAGTTCCACGCTCTTCTCTTACCTCTTTCTGCATGCTTTGCGTTCTTTGTTCATGCCTGTTCTCCATGCTCCCCCTCCGTCCTCCATTCTCTCCACTCCAGAATTGTTTCCATAGTTTCTTACACTCACCTTCCTCTCTGTGCACTGTGTCCCATTCGCCATGGTCCGCCGTCCTCTCTCCATGGTCTTTCCCATACTCCATGGTTGTCCTACACTGTCCATTCTCCAAAACCCACATCCCGTTGACCAACTGCTCTCTGTCGCCTGGTTCTGCTGTCTGCTCACATACTTCTTTCTCCTCACCATCGTTTACATACTTGACGCTGCATCCAGCATGTTCTTCCCTCCATCCTCCTGTCTTCATCCTCTGTTCTCAAACTACACATGCAAGTCTACATATTCCAGCTTCATTCTACAGACTCTGACATCTTCCCTTCACAGTACGCTAACCCTATTATCCCATCCACTACGTCTCGACAGCATACGTCACAGTTCATACCACACTCAGCTCTGCATGCCCCAAGCGTGTCACATTTCTGTTCTGCACCATCCTCACTGGCTACTCCAAGCTTCGTTGCACATAGTTGCTCCCCACGCCTCTGTTCACTACGTTCTCCCCCACATCCTCTGTTCTTCTCACTACTACATGTCTCATGCTCATCCGCCATGTTCCCCTCTGTCTCACGCTCTACCACGTGGCCCCCTCTGTCCCTCGCTCGTCCGCGTGGCCCCCTATGTCTCACGCTCGTGCGCATGGCCCCTTGCGCTCACCATCTCTCCACCCCGTACTCTGTCCCCACTGCCCATGCTTCCTTCCGTCCTGTCTTCTCCATTCCTCATTTGCTGTTGACCGTGTCCTCCACTCTCCTCTCTCTTGCTCTGTTCTCACACTCCATGCGTCTTCTACAGAGCCTTTTCTCACACCTCATACTCCACTCACCAAATTCCCTTCCATTCATTCACTTCACTCAATTCTTTGTTCTTATACTCCATATTTTATTTTTAAATTTAAATTTTTCTATTTTTATTTATTTTTCCACATACAATTTTATTGAATTTTTGTTCTTTTAATACAATATATCTCAGTCATATTTAAATCCCCCTCACCTACCTGCACCCCCATAGCCCACTCACAGGGTTTCATGCATTCTGTCATATATATTAAGTCCTATCAACTCAAGTTTGTGTCCCCAGATGTCTCTCAGCATGAGTTCATCTACTGGAGCCTGATCAGCCTTCTAGAGTCACTGCCGTAAAGATCAATTCTCCCTCACCCAGCAGATCAGCTGCCAATAGTTACTCAGCTAGGTTGGGGTCTGCTGCCCATTTCCCCAGGTCTATGCTGGTTTTCGTCTGAGTTTTTATGGTCTTGTGCATGATGTCACCATTGCTGTAAGTTCACATGAGCAGGTTCTCAGAAACCTGGAAGACTCGGTTTCCTTGCAGCCACCCACCAACCCTGGCTTTTACAGTCCTTCCATCCCCTTTTCTACAATGGTCTCTGAGCCCTGGGTGGGTGAGTTTAGCGGGTCCTCTCCAAAGTCACGCACTCTGCAGTCTCTTATTCTCTGTGCTTTGTCCCCTGTGGCCTTCTGTGTTTATCACTCTCTGTTGCATGAGGAAGCTTGGTTGATGAGAGTTGAGAGATACATTAGTATTCTCTCTACCCCCTGTTCCCACTATGTTCTGGGAGCCTTAGGTGTAGAGGTTCCATTGTAGATGTGTCACTTAAGGCTGGACATTTCTCAAACACTTTTTCTCTCTGTGTGACCTGTTGTAGAATAGTCTCTATCTGCTGCAAAAAGAAGCATCTTTAATTAGTGGTGTCTGGTATACTTGTCTGTAAATATAAAGATACATATTTAACATACAGCAAGAAATTACATTTGTCTAGAAATGTGACAGAGATAGATAGGGTGTTCTCTAGGCTCTGTGACCTCTCCAGTCATGTGTTTCTGGCTGTGTTTACAGTTCCACCCTTGAGTTCCCGCCCACTGAGCAGGTTTTGAGTCCACTTAGATGCCTGTTGATTACCCCCAAGATAAACGTGCCATGCTGCACTGAGGTAGTTTGCTGTGCCGCTCATTGCTTTGGTTATTAAGTTTTAAAGCTGGAGTTGAACCATTGGTTGATTTTTCTCCCTTAGCAGCTTGTATAATATCTCCCAGAACTATGAGAGCTAGTCTTCAGGGAGGAGGCTCCCAGGTCAGTTCCAGCTCCACTGCTCCAAGTCCTGTGTATGAAGCATGTCCAGCAATAGGGTCTCATCTTCAAGTTCTTGGGGGTAATCAAGGGTTGTGGCAATAGTCTGTATTATTTGGGGAGTTTCTTGGAAAAGCCAGCTAACAACTTGAAGGGAGATTTCTCCTGTTTGATACTGTTTCTTGTTGCATAGCCTTCAGCTATATATTTATTTTTCTGTTATGTGTATGAGTGCTTTGCTTGCATGTATATGATTTCACCCATGCTGTGCAATGCCTGTGGAGGCTAGAAGAGGGTGTGGGATGCCCTGGAACTAGAGTTAGGGACCACGTGGGTCCTGGGAACCCAGCCCAGGCCTTCTGTAAAAGCAGCCAGGGCTCTTAACCACCGAGCCACCTCTCCAGCCCTCTTCTGGACTTTTTGTATGGGCTATGTGTCAGAGGGGTCTGCTCACCCTGAGAGCAGGTCGTCCCTCGGTCAAAGCTCTCAGGAAAGAGCAGAAATACAATCCCACGACTCCTTTTCATAGTGAACTCATGCTTCTTACTGCTTCTACACTCCGGCTCGTGTCTCCTGCTGCCCTCCCTGCCCCCTCCCCCATTCTCTCTTCGTACAAGCTTCGCACGGGTCACTTCTCACACTCGGTACCACATACTTCATCCCCCTGTTCTCCTCCCAGTTTTCTGATTTCCCGGCGTCGTACGTTGTTACGTCGGTCTACATGCTCGGCTCCATACATGACACACCTTTCTCCCCGTTCAGCCCTCCATCTCCGTTCGTTTCATTTCATACTGCATGGTCTAACCTCCGAACCCACTGCACTGACTGTGTTCTCTGTTGTTCATTCCCCTCACTCCATGCGGTTTTCCTTTCAGTCTTTTTTTTTTTTGAGACAGGGGCTCCCTGCAGCCCCAGCTGGCCTGGAACTCACTATGTAGACCAACCAGGCTGGCCTTGAACTCACAGAGATCCACCGGCCTCTACCTTCTGAGTCATTTGTCATCTTCTACAGCTCATGCAGCCCTCTTCTTGAGGGCGCACGTGCCATTGACAAGCTCCTTCCATTCTACTCTCTCCAATCCATCTCCTTTAAAAAATATTTTATTTTTATTTTATGTGTATGAGTGTAATGCCTGCATATATGTTTAAAAAATATTTTATTTTTATTTTATGTGTATGAGTGTAATGCCTGCATATGTGTAAGTGGACCCATGTTGTGCAGTGCCCACAGAGGTCAGGAGTTACGGACAGTGGTTAGCCGCCATATGGATGCTGGTCCTCTGAAGAGCAGCCGGGTTGCTAACAGCTGAGCCATCTCTCCTGCCCCCATCCACTGAATCGTTATGTCTCCTCTCCACACTTCATACTGCATTCACTGAGCTCTCCCTTCCACCCTCTGCTCTTCCCACACAACATGTTCTTACTACATACTTCATTCTGCACACACCCCTCCCTCCCCAGTGCTCAGTCAGTGCTCTCTGCAGGCAGAACTGAACGGCTGAATCTAGACATACACATAAAAAGAATGTCTCAAGGGGCTGGAGTGATGGCTCAGTGCCTAAGATCACTGGCTGCTCTTGTAGAAGACCCAGGTTCAGTTCCCAGCACCCACATGGCAGCTAACAATCACTCATAACTCCAGTTCCAGGGGATCTGGCACCTTCCTCTGACCTTTTTGGGCACTGCATGACACTGGTGCACTTACATACATGCAGGCAGCATAGTCATGCACATAAAGTAAAAATAAAAAGGAATATATGAAATCACTTCATCCTGCAGCAGTAATGACAATTGTCCCACCTCTGACAGACTGAGAACCCTTAGTTGCTTGGTCCTGGAGGCTGGGTGGATGCTCTGCATCCAGTCCTCCATTCTCCACTGTTAATCCCCACCTACCACATTTAACTGTTCTTCAGAACTGCTCTCCATACAGCTCTCCACCCACCCATCCTCATCCTCCTTTGCCATACGTCATTTCCCTCAGTCCATTCTCCGTCCTTCACACTCCAAACTCCACTGTCTGTGTTGCCTCTCTGTGCTCCGTGTTCTGCTCCTCCTGTCCCCCCACCCCACGCTCCATCCTACAACAGTCTCTATGTTCCGCTCTCCCCGTGACCGCAGTCATGCTCCCCTCTCTGTGTTCATCTTCCATTCTGGGTATTCAGCACTTCATTCTTCACAGTTATTTCTGTCCTCTGGTCTTCATTCCTCAACTCGGAACTCTATAGTCTTCTATATCGAATTATGAGAGAGAGAGAGAGAGAGAGAGAGAGAGAGAGAGAGAGAGAGAACAAAGTTCTAGATTCTATAAATATTTAAAGGCTGACAAGGAAATCTTATGAAGCCCTTAATTTATTTTTTTTAGTTCAGCACTAAATAAATGAAATGGGGATGGAGAGACGGCTCAGTGGTTAAGAGCACTGGCTGCTCTTGCAGAGGACCTGGGTTTGATTCCCAGCACCTATATGGCAGCTAGCAACTGTCTGTTACTCTAGTTCCAGGGGAAATCTGACACCTCCTCTGACCTCTGAGCACACTGAATGACACAGGTGCACTTTTGTGTATGCAGACAATACAGTCATACACATAAAAATAAATAAAATAACATATGTATTAAAAATGAAACGGACAAATACTAGTGGTAAAACCAGAGACTGAAATAAAAGTGAAGTTTGCAACGGCACCCGAACTATGAAAGCTTTGGGGGTAAATCTATCAAGATAGAAAGGAAGACCTTTTCTGTGAAAACCACTAAATACTGCCTAGGGGAAATGAGGACTTAAGCCAGCGGGGAGACAGTTTTGCGCGGGCTGGACAGTTCAGTAATGGTAGGACATCAGCTCTTCTCACGTTTATCTACCAACTCTACAGAATAGGTGGCGAGAAGAAGCTCCAGGTTTGCCCACGGCCTCTGGGGGCCTCTTCCACTCCCTGCCCAGCCGGAGGACAGAGGTGAGAAGGAAGCTCGTGGACTGGGGAAAGTATTTGCAAATAATTAACCTAAGAAGGAGCTAAGACTTAGAAAACATATATATATAAAATATCCTGTCAACAGTAAGACAACTTAAAAATAGGCAAAGGGCTTGAAAAGAGATTTGTCCAAAAAAGATGCACAGATGAATCTGAAAAGGTCCTCAACATCCTCAACAAGCACCCAGTGTCACCCAGCGTCACCCTGTGTACCTCAGCACATCAAATGGACAGCAAAACCCCGTTTTACACCACACAGAAGGCTGCTTCCACAGCACAGAACACATGGAGGGTTGGCACGTAGAGCCCTCGTGCTCTGCTGCTGGGAGCGTATGATGGGGCAGCTGCCGAGGAAAACTGCTAAAGATAAAGGTAGACAAGACACACGAAACGACTTTCTTTCTTTTAGTTTTGGTAAGACTTGATTTTTTGGCCTTGAATATGCTGTATTTTAGAGAAGAGTCTATGGGATTCTAGGAATCTGTATTCTGTGTCTTTTGGATAGAATATTCTGTGTATGTCAATTAAGTCCATTTAATCTATGACAGGGTTTAACTCTGAGGTTTTAGTCTGATGACCTGTCTGAAGACGACGGGAGTGGAATACTGATGTTGACCACTTTGACCTTTCATGTGCCGTGGTGTTTGATTTTACAGGTTTGGAACCCCAACATTACATGATTGTTATACCTTCTTGATGACTCGCTCCCTTTATTGTTGTAGATCCCTTCTTTATCTCTTCTGAGCACTTTTGGTTTGAAGTCTACTGTATCAGAGATCAGGGTGGCCATGCCAGCGTGTCTGACAGATGGCTTTCCATCCTGCGTCTGTACCAGTAAGATGTATTTCTTGGAGACAGCAGATAGTTGGATCTAGTTTTTAATGCAGTCAGCTGGTCTGTGTCTCTATGGATGAGGTTGTTATCAGCCCTGAGAGACCCTTACTAGCTCCTGTAACTCCACTGGTTGTTTTCTTGCTGTGTTGGATTGCTGCTGGCTCTTCACTTTCTCCCTGTTAGTGTCAGGCTTTGCTGGCTGAGTGTGTGGGCCATGATGGATTCTTCCCTGGCTCCCCTTGGCTCAGATTCTCTCGTGGGATTTACTGTCTTGTCTCTTGTGACCGAGGCCTTCTTCCTCCTTCTGTGTGCAGCGTTCCTTGCAGGTCTTCTGGCGTGCTGGCCGTGTGGTCACAAGCGGCCTTCGTTCGTGACCATTTTAAAATGTACTTCTTCCTCCGTCAGTTTTAAAAGATGGCTCTAGATCTAGCTCTCTTGGCTTGCAGTCATTTACTTCCGGGGCTTGAAGCACTTCAGTCTACCCTCCCTGACTTTGAGAGTTGCTCACAGAGGCCTTGTGTTATTCTGATGTTCCGGCCTCTGATGGCGAGTTGACATTTTCTGCTTACAACTGTGATTCGCTCTCACAAAACACCCGACAGAGGCAATTTAAGGAAGAAAGGTTTATTTTGGTTCACACGTGGAGGGTGCAGTCCATCGTGGTGGGAAGGCTCGGTGGCAGGAGAGGGAGGCAGCGGGTCACATTGCATCCGTAGGAAACGAAGAGAGATACACGCGGGTGTCACTGCTTCCTTCTTGCTTGGTCTGGGGCCTCAGCCCACATTATGACCCTTCCACGCTTAGGTAACGCAGTCTAGAAACTCCTCACAGACAGCTCCTCCTAGGCAACTCTGGATCCTGCCAAGTTGACGATACTTACCACCACACGGTTTTAACGTTGTGTGTTGAATGTGTGTGGCGTATGCATGTGTGTTCATTCGCGTGTGTGCCTGTGTGTGCGTTTCACCGTATGTGTGGAGGCAGGACAGTCGCATCAAGCGTTTTCCTCCAGCACTCCATTGTTTGTTGGTTAGATCTGCTGGGGATGGTTTTGTCCATGTCGTGCCCGCTGACCGCCCTAGCCTCCTCCTCCCTCAGCCTCCTGGCCCCGTGGAGTCCTCTCCCATGTCTGTGTCTTTCGGCTGTTTCGTGACCTGGTATCTTGGACGTTAGTGGCTGCAGCGCGGGGGTCTCCCGCAGGAAGCATGCTGCCTTGCCTTTCCATGTCACACGTTTTCTGGTTGTGATCTGCACACCTGTTGCTTTTCTGGTTTTAGAGAGGGTCTTCTTATTGAGCAGCCTATTCTTGAAGGCTCAAGCCCCAGTGCCGCTCAGTTGGGAGGAAACAAACACTGTTAAAGAAATGATGCCCTGCATGAAACTCCTTCTGGGGGGCTGTCAAGGCCATTCCCATTGAAAACAGTTAAGCTCTAACTCTTTTCTGCCTTCTCTCAATAAGCATCAAGGAGGGTCATTTAATGCCCATGCCTCATGGAGCTGTGTGTTAGGTCATGGTTGCCATCCCTGAGTCCTCTCCATGAGCTGACTGTGTATCTCATGAAATAGCATTTCACATTTCATCCCTTGGCTCCTTAAACCTCCCGCACTTGGCATTGAGATCTCTGCTGGCTCTCTGGACCAGTGCCAGCATACCATTCTGTTCTTTCTTTTAGGTTACTTTTATCTCCGTGTGAAGGGCTGTGCTGTGAGGGGTTTTACTCATCCTGGAGTGTGCCAATCAGTTTTGATTGTCACCTTGACACAAGGTAGAGTCACCTGGGAAGAGGAACCTCCAACGAGGGCTTTCCCAGATCAGACTGTCCTGAGCCAGGTCTTGACTGACACCAGGGCTGGCAGACCCAGCCCTCTGTGGGCAGCACTTTCCCTAGGCAGTAGTCCTGTGCTGTCTAAGGTGCTTGCTAAGCATGACTCAGTATGAAAGGCAGCAGGTAGCCTTTCTCCATGTTTGTGCTTCAGTCCTTGCTGGAGTTCCTGGCCTGACGTCCCCTGGTGATGGACCATTGCCTGGAAGTGTAAACCAGATAAACTCTTTCTTCCTGTGACTTGTTCTGGGGTCAGAGTGTTTTCTCACAGAAAGCAGACCAGGACACAGGGACTTGCTGAGTTCCTTGAGTCTTTAGTGTTATAGTTTTCATTAACTTTGAAACAGTTTCAGTTAGGATTTCTTCAAATATTGTTCCTTTTACTTCCCTTCCCAAACCTGCACAGGTCTCCTCTCAGGTTTGCTGCTGCTGTGCGCTGGCCCAGACGTGGGTCTGTGGCTCGCAGGCACAGGTCTCACTGAGACAGTGTGTTCCTGTGGGGTTTTATTGTATAGTTTTGGTGTCTACTGTTCATTCAAGTTCGCTAACCCTCTCTTCTCTCACCTATTCTAGACAATATATTTTTGTAGTCTTTTATCTAGAAGTTTGATTTGTTAAAGTCATATTTCTTAAACTGCAGCTTGCAACTTATTTAGGGTTGGGGAGGGCTCACTAAAAACTTACCAACAGTAAAACGTTTCTGAATGCACACTGCACAAAATTTAATTAAAATTCAAATGAATCTGAGGTGCTTCTGGCAGTGCCTGGTGGTGCTGTGCCTCACAACCTCGCCACAGTCTTGGTTCTGATCACACAGTGCACGTACTTCGTGCTGCGAAGGCTGTCACACCAGGCGAAGGCCATCACACCAGCACACACGGCTGGCAGCACCTCAACTCTGCCCCAGACTGGTGTAAATTTCAGGGTTTCTACTGCACATCAAAGGTTTCTCTTCTCACATACTCAAGATGCCATAGTTACAGCAAGCAAAGTCTTTGTACTTTCCTACACTTGGCCCCCAACTTAATACTTAAGTATTAAGTTAGCGTGGCTTTGGATTTTGTTAGAAAGCTCAATTTAAAATCTTTCCTGCTTAAGTTGCTGACTTGCATTCTCTTTAAGAAAATCATTAAATTAATTTTAGTTTGGTATTAGAACAGAATTTTCAATTTCTGAAAAGGACTGAAACTTAGTCCTGCTACGGGCATTGACAATTAGAAAATCAAGATATCTACAAACTCTGAAAAATGCTGAGGATGCGTGATGGAGTGCCATGTCAGAAATTCAGCTGAGATGTAATTCTTTGTGAAAAAAAGAAGATTCACGCATCTCATTCGTGTGCAAATTCACTCTCATCTTTAATAAATGGAAGCCTATCAAAGAATTGTTTCCAAATAAATTTATGCTTTGTGATCAGCAGATGTTTGGTTTGTTTACCTCTGCACCAGGGCCATGTCAAATTTTCTCCGATGATGTGGGGCTGAAAGTGGGCAGCTTACAAAGCTCTGGTTTAACACACTGTTCATGCATCCGGTCTTCAGGAGATTCGAAGGCAGTTATGAGGCTGGTTAAATGCAGCCTGTGATCAGTGAGCAGTAGACTCTGCCTCTCCCGCTTCTGACGGATCCCCTCGTCCCGCCCCTTGCTGACCCTTGGTTGTCTGAATTTCTCCATTTAAGGTGTCTCTGTATACGAATACCTTTTCTTCTGGGATGATGAGCAGTTACTTAGAAGTTTTGTCCTTTTGGATTTTCTTTTCTGATTTGTCCAAAGGGCTCCAATGGGTGCACTTGGGACGCTGAAGAGACCCTCTCACCATACCCGCTATGTCTCTCTGGAGAGGCAGCCAATACCCTGTCACCCCAGCATGTATCTGGAAGGAGGACATGATCTGAGCACCAAGCTAGAGCCTTGTAGAGTCTGCAGCTCAGGAGAAGCCAAAAGGCGAGGTCACGGAGAGGAGGCTGAGGTGCAGTGCCTCAGAGACGTGGACACAGGGCAGGAACCCCGTCAGCACATGCAGAGACGCGGACGCAGGGCAGGAACCCCGTCATCACGCGCAGAGAGAGTGTGTGAAGTACAGCTGGGAAGGGCATGAGACCCAGTGGGAGGAGGCTATGGCGTCAGCAAGCCTGTACCCTAACCCTTCCACACAAGACCCACACACGCACACACTCAAACATGCAGACATCCACACGCAAACACCTCTCCTGAGGCATAAGGTGCAAGATGGATTCACACTTGAACACACAAAACACACTCACCACACGCTCACAGTCTCCCAAGCCACAAATACACACTCACATCTGCACTCGAACTCCAACATACACATAGATACTTCCTCCAGCAAACGCACTTGCTGAAACAGACACAAAACAGATTCAGACACACACACCACACACACACACACGCCTGGCCCACTACATTCATACTCTCCTCTTAGCCGTCTCCAGGAAGCCTTGGTAGGTGGCAGATGGTAGCAGCGTTCTCAGACTGGGGAACTGCGGCGTGAGGGCGAGGGGCTTCCTGAGAGTTCAGGGAGGGGCTCGGCCTCAGAGCTAGATGTCAAGTTCCACACCCAGTGTGGGTGGGTACACTGACGTCGGTGTGCAGCGGTCTGCTCAGCTCCCGCGGGGGCACAGGGACTCTGGTGCCACACTCCCCCCTCTCCCTTGTGAGGACTCCTAGGGATAGCAGCACTTAAACAAGGTGGGCTGCGCTGGATGGAGTCTGCAACTCTAAGCACCAGACTCCCCCAGGTCAGGGGTCTACCCAAGCCTTATATGCAGGGATTCGGAGTGCAGGGTCCCACCCACTGTGGCATCCATGCCACAGGTCTGCAGACAGAACCGTGTGGGTGCACACAGCAGAAGGATGGTTCTCTGTGAGTGTCCCACAGCCTACGCAATGTGGTGGCAGGAGGTGAGACCAGCTGTGGCCATGGGGTTCTAGTTCAGAGCAAATATTGTCCTAAAATGGTTCTGGGACGTGCCTTGTCAGTCTGTGTGTGTTTTCCTTGGGAGTTACTGCGTTGACTGTGGCTGCTGTCCAGCCCCTAAGAAGGAAAGTGGGGTGGCTGGACAGCCTCTCGGGGCCCCACACCTGCACCTCACATCTGGCTCTGGTTTGTGTCCAGGGCTGTCCATCTGCAATGAGCTTGTTCTGATGAGGCAGGGCAGGTGATCATTTGAAGACCCCCCCAGGACCGGAACACAGGACAGGCCCAGCTGGGGAAACCTGTCCTCTGTCTAGAGCTGGTCCAAATGGAGAAGAGGGTCTTACCAACCTCAGAACTGGCCATTACAGTCAGACCCCAGACATTTGTTCTGTAACTTAGTACCCTCTGTGGCCTTCAGGAGCAGTCACAAAACTTGGTATCTCTAGGCAAGGCCCTGGAAGACGAGAGCTGCGGAGGCCCAGAGCAAGCCCTTTCTTCTGTGTCCCCAGCCATCCAGCTACAGGGCCAAGGGCGGAAGCAGGAGAGGAAGACAGAAGATCTGGGCTGTGGCAACCCTAGAGCCGTCTCACAAGGACCCACTGTCACCTGGGTACAGGGGATGAGGTCAGGGGACAGGATCAATTCCCCGGTCTCCCCTGCCCGGCTGTACAGGCAAGGAGCCCTGCACCCCCTAGGCTCTCGGTAGCCAGATGATAGGGAATCCAGCCAGCCACATTTTGGCCCCATGAGGATAGCCTCTTGTGAGTAGCTCCATGGACCTGCCCAGTCTCTCAGGCAGTGAGATGCCACAGAAGCCCAGCCAGGTGGGCTTTGGGAGAAAGGATTGAAGAAATGCCTAGAACTGGAATAACCATTGCCTGTGTCCCTAGAGCCAGGATGGTCCTCGGCCTGCTATCATACCCTGGATGCCTGGTGTCCTGAAAGCCAGCCACATGCCATATGCTGTTGTGGTGCGTTTGCTGACCCCACCCTCACTCACCCCACACAGGGCCAGCCACGTTTGGATGGCATTAGTGGCTCGACTCCTGACCGTGCTTTCCTGGATGTGGGAAGAACTCTAGGTCTCCTCTCAACAGCACCTACAATCTCCCACAAGGAGAAAGCCCTCAGAAACCTGGGTTACCCTTCTAAATATTTCCCCCCTAAGGTGTCAGTCTGCCCCTCCGTGGATTCTGCTGGCAGTCCTGAGTGCAGAGGGCACTCAAGGAGGTGGTCAGATAGGAGTCTAAGGCCCCAGGAAGAGTCTGTTTTGGAGGCCTTTGTGGTGGGTAATGTACATACATGTTCATGTGTGTGTGCATGTATGTGTGTGCATATGTGTGGTCAGAAGTCAATGCCAGATCCCTTCCTCTACCGCTGCCTTAACTGACTAGACTGACTGGCCGATGAGCTCCAGGGCTCCTCCTGTTTCAGTCCCTCGATGCCCAGCACGAGGGTTAGAGATGTACGCCACTCTAACTTTTCCATGGATGCAGGGATCTAAATTGGGTCCTCAGGCTTGCACGGTGAGCATTCTGCCTACAGCCATCTCCCTGGCCCCTAGCTCAGCCCTCTCTTCTTCTGTGTAACCGCTGAGTCCCAGCTGCAGCTAACCCCAAGTTCTCCGCCTGGGGGCCATGTCCTCTCCAGTGCCCCTCTAAAACTCTTGCCTCCTGAGTGAACCCTGGGAGACAGAGGTGATGGTGGGCCCAACCCACAGAGGACCAGGAGAGGACAAGAGACCTTCCTGTGTCCTGGCCCTGCCACTACCCTTCCCACAGACCCCTCCCCTTATCCCCCAGGGCCAGAACCTCTGTCCATCCTATTTAGCCATTGCTCAATGTTAGGTGGCCACCTATGATGGTCAAGACAGAGCTTGGGACCCAGTCAGAGAGCCAGTACCCAGTGCGCTCCAGACAGCAGCCCGAGGGGTCAAGAGAAGGGAACCTGGTGAGAAAGAATTTGCCTTAGGAACCAGAAAGCAGCCCAGAACCTCCCACAGCTGAGGGCAGTGCAGGCTGTGGTCACCATTGCTCATGGGCTGCTGCAGTCCCTAAAGGGTCTATACAGATATCCGGTACAGTAGTCAAACCTTTCCTGGGGTCTTCAGGCCCTACCCCTTCCCTGTGCTTCTCACCCCAGAGTCACCTGCATATGCCTTCTTTGCATGGATATGTCAGGTCCTTCAGCAGCAAGGCCTACTCCACAGGGACTCTCCCTCTGAGACCCTTGACCCACCCCCAGATCTTGGAGCTACAGGTCCCAAGACTCGTGCACTTCTGCCCATTTGAAGGCTTCTTATGTCTCCTCTTCCAATGTTTCTGAAAGTCATGATGGCAAATGTGCCTTGTGTTCAGGTGTCATCTCAGACCCTGGGAAGACACTTGAGTTTGGGGAAACTCCCGCCACAAGGATTCATGGGAGCTTTCAACATGGAGCAGATGTAGAGACTGAGCAGAGGAACTTTCTAGATGCTTCACAGATTGCCATACCTTCCTGGTCCCCCTTCTCTGCCTTATTCCTAAGCAACCCCACTGGGCTTTAGAAAGAGCGCTGCTGCGGGATGCCTTGCCTTCTAATTACAACCAGAACTTGCAAATGCAAAGAAGGACTCTCTGACCCCTCTCCTGCCTGTAACCACAAGAACTCACACTGGGGACCTGACACCTTTTCTTCTTCAAAGAAGAATGTGGACACTTTGAATTCATCGCCTGCTGTTTCTCCAGAGACCCACTTGTGGACTGCTCTGCTAAGGGACACCTTTTCTCATAGTAAGATAGCACCTACTGACTAGGACAATTGTCATTAGCACAGCACAGGGACCCCAGAGTCCTGGTCTGCTGCCCTAGTTTGTTTTCTGTTGTGATAAATATCAAGACCAAAAGCAACTTGGGGAGGAAAGAACTTTTACATTGACAGTTCTAGTGATCCAGGGAGGCTGAGGCAGGAGCTCAAGGCAGGAACCTGGAGGCAGGAACTGCAGCAGGGCCCACAGAGGAGCGCTGGGCACTGGCTGGCTCCCCTGGCTTGTTCAGCTCCCTTTCTTACACAGCCCAGGCCCAACGACCCCAGAATGGCACCACCCACAGTGGTCTGGGCCCCCTCCATCAATTAGCCACCCACAGACATGGCCACAGGCCTATCTGATGGAGGAAATTTTTCGGTTGAGGTTCCTTCTTCCCGGGTGTGTCAGGCTGACAACTAAGACTAGCCATCGCAGCCATGTTCCCTCTGTCAGTATCCAAGGTGGGTGACCTCATTTTCCCCGTAAAGAACAAGTCACCTGCTCAGTCCCCTGACCACAGGGTGTGGCCCAGCAGAGGAGCTATGGAGCACGAGTACATCCCGGTGTTGCTGTGCGGACACTGGTTGGGCCTGTTATTGCTGCACGAGGGTCCTGAGCATGCAGCCTGACCCACTGGTACCTTCCTCTTCTTTCGGAGGCTGGGTGGTTGGGTTATTTTCCTCAGCAGTCACCTTCAGACTGACCAAAACAAGTGACAGCCAGGTGCTGCCAAGCAACAGGCCTCAGTACAAGAGACATGCATTCACTGCTGTGATGAGATGGTAGAAATGCTGGAGAGGGAACACAACTATGCTGTATAGAAATTTCCTCCAAGTTGAGACCTTCCATCGCAGAGGGAAGTGCATGAAGACACAGATGCTCTAAGGAAGAAGAGACCTCCACCCAGCAGGGGAACTCTGCAAACTCAGGAAACAACTCAATAACCTCAGGAAGTCCCTGAAATGGACCAGATGAACCCCTCCCTCCCGGGCACATAAGCAGTCAGTTGGGCTGAAAAACTCTCTTTGACTTGTAGGGCTGCTGGAAAGAGACAGATCAGCCCAGCTGCCTAGAAGAGACCCAGGCCAACTGAGCTACTTGAGAGACACTCTCCAGGCTGTTGAGCGGCCGTAGGTTGTGCAGTGAGCTCCTGGTTTCCTGCCTTCGTGAGCAGTCATCAGTGCTGGGATGAGCTTTGAGATGCAGCTGCCTTTGAGTCATTTCTCTTCTGTGAGTAACCCCAGGGAAACCCGTTCACCAACTGGGACTTTGGCGGGATCTGTACGTTGGTCTGTCATTGGTTTCCCAACCAGAGTGTTTGGATCTCCCTGGGAATAGGGTCACACAGGAACTCACATGATCCCTCCACAGCATGCTTAGGCCCACGGGGACCAGCACAGAGGCCTTCACAGTAGGCATGGTGGGCATGGGTGCAGCACCCTGGCTAGCAGTGACTGGACAGTCTCCATTGCAGTGGGGACTCTGTGTGCTACAGATCGTGGTGACCAAGGCAGTGTGTAACTAAAGCATACGTGGGAGACAGGATGCAGGCCAGAGCTATGGAGACTTGAGACCCTGCTGTCACATAACACGGCAGGTGTTTATAGGAAGCTTGATTTACAGAAACAGATTTGATCCAGCAATGATAAAACTGTGAGGTGGTAAATGTATACACCAGAACACAGGTGCACCCTGTCACAGGGAGCACTCTGCACCCAGACAAACGCATCGGGCTTTGAAGTGACTGTTTGTTCCTGCCTGTGTCGTCACAAAGACACATGGTGACTGTGACATCACAAAGCAACAGAATGGGTTCTGTCTCTGTTGCAGTCTTATTAGAACCACAGTTGTGCACATGGAACTTGGTACACACAGTCTGCTACCCACCCAGGGCTGCACTAAGCAGCACCTGCATTCTGCCCATACCTGCTAGAGTCTGCCCAGGGCTCAGCTCGAGGCTGTTTGCCAGGCTGGAAGAAGCCCAGCCCAACCCTGAACCCGCCACCCAGAGGAGGAGACACATCTAGCAGTAAGCTGGGTGGACTTAAAGGACTTGGCCTCCCCATGTGGAGGAAGGTGGCAGAGGGCCCAGTGGGTAGGACCTAGGACAGCCCTGCCCCGAGTCCCCTGCGTCCAGCATGAGGAGGTAGGACATCCTCCCCAGTCTCTGCCTACCCAGGTCTACGCTCTTCTCCAGGGCTTTGGAATCCCTGAAGGTCCCAATTGGTGGCTATCCCAGAGAGTGAAATGATGCTCTGACAGGAGGGACAGGGAGAAGGGGACTGTGGTCCAATGCAGGAGACCCATCTGAAGTCACCACTTCCCGGGCAGCCAGGGAGGAGCTTCTTTCACCTTCAGGGCCTCCTGAACATGGGACTTCCCAGGGTGTGGGTGTGGATTTACAGGTTCATGGGGGAAGCGGAGAACGGCGGCCTTCGGTCATGTCAGGTGGATGCTCGAGGAGGAGAAAGGGAAATAGAAGCAAAAGGACAGAGACATGAGGATGTCCGAAAGGACAAGCAGAAGAGCCTCACTTGGTGCAGAATGCCAGTCATCTGCGCCTGTAGACCAGCACGGGCAGCAGGTCGACGGCGTGCACCTTGGAGCTGAGGCGAGCTCCTAAGGGCTCCACCTACTCACGTGGATAAGAAGAGCAGGCGTGGGTGGCAGAGAGAAGGCAAAGGAAAGAGACCTGGAGAGAATAAAATTGCCTCTGGGCAGGAAGAGAGAGTTGGCCTCCTCCGGGTCAGCCTCTCAGGGGCAAGGTCCCCAGTCCTCCCTGGCTGGTCTCTGCGGGTCTGAACTGTACCCCCAGAGGAGTCTTCCTTCCAAGTGGAAGCCCCAGGCTGCCCCAGAGAAGTGGGAAACGTGTCCCACCGTGACTAGAAACTGCAGAGGCTGGGACCCCCTACTTGCCCACTGCAGGACAGCCACCTGCCAGCCTCTGCCTCCAGACACCCTACACTTTCAGAACCATCGGCTAAAGACCCCTGGGCATCTGCCACATCCCCAACTGGGAGCCCAAAGAGTGGGCAGCAGAGGACAGCTGCAGAGCTTGCGTGCAGAGCAGGCACCTCCAGCCTGCCAAGCAGGGAACCTGGGTGCTTGGTGCAAAGTGAACGAGGAAGCAAGAGAAGACAGAGCTTCTACGACACCCCCGTTCCACGTTGCCTTCCCGGAGTCGCTCCCACAGTTCTCCACATCCCTCTCATGGGCCCCAAACCATCTCCATTTTCCCAGCTGGCAGGTCAGTCCCCTAGATGTTTGTTCTAATCAAAGTGGGGGTTTTGACTCCAGGGTCTCTGGGGTGAGTGGGCCCCTGGATGTGCCCTGGGCTTCAGACAGTGTGGCTGCTACTGCAGGGAGCCCTGGGCCATGGAAATCTGGCACTCAGCAGCCCACCACGTCCTCTGAATGCCACTGTCCATCTGACTCATAAAGTCAGTGTGAAGGCCCTGAGGCCACCGGGAACCCAAAACAAAAAGTGAGGGGACAAAAAGTGAGGGACTGTTAAGTTAGGAAGTGGCCACACTGCCCCTCCCCCTGGTGAGACAGGCAGGCCCCTTCAGCTTGCCCAGGTACCTTGAAGGACCTGGCCAGGCCAGAAGACCTGATCGTCCTAGAGTCCAGGTAGGTCAGTAGTCAGAAACTTCTATTTAAAGGGACTCCAGTTCCTGTAAAAGCTTCTGGGAGAAGTAGACACATGGTCTGCTGAGCAAGCACCACTGGCCTGTCCATCTCCTGGGCAGCCTCCTGGTACACAGCATATTCAGCCCACTGTCCTACCTGCCCACGATAAATGGCTTTGCCTGCCACTTCCAAATGGCATTTGGCCAAAAACCTTCTAATTGGTCTATGTAAGTCATCCTCCACTCAGACCCTGCCTGTGCTACTTTGCTGGCCTCTGGACTGGCCATGTCACCTCTAACATTTGGATGGATGTAAATACATTCTTCTTGTCTCCTATGCCCCAAATGTGAGCACACAGACACACACCTGTGTTCCATGTGCACAATAGGGGCCTAAATGTCTGGGCCCAGAGGCAGAACAGGAACAGCAATAGGTTTGATAACACATGGCTCCCAGGGACAGACTCACAGGGACTGCAGCCTCCATGCAGGGTTACCACAGAGACGCCACACATGGCAGTTGCTCCTGTCTCTGGATACGGGGTCTGCAGCCTGCTGGGAACAGCCAGAAAGCCAGGACTCTAGCCTGCACCTGTCCCCACCTTCCTGCTCCTTAATTTTGACTGTCAGTCTGATTGGATTAAGGGTCCTCTAGTATATACCTTTGGGGGTGTCTGTGAGGGCATTTCCAGGGAGAATTAATTGAGGGTGGGGGTGGTACTTGACCACAGGGGCAGCACCAGCCTTCCCCACCAATCTGCTAAGGTGTGAGCAAGCAGCCGCACGCGTCCGCTGCCGTGGAGCTACTCGCTGTCATGCCTTACAACCATGACAGACTGTGTCCCTGTGCTGGATGGCCACAGTTGTCAACTTGACAAAACCTGGGAAGAAGGAAGCTCGTTGGGGAATTTCCTCTATAGGACTGGCTTGTGGCCATGTCTGTGAGGCATTTTCTTGACTGATAATTGATGCGGCACTGTGGGTGGTGCCCCCCCTGGGCAGGTGGTTCTGTGTTGTGTAAGTAAGCAGGCCAAGCACAGGTGAGGAGTGAGCAGGCCAGTAAGCATCGTTCCTCTGTGATCTCTGCCTCAGCTCCTGCCTCCAGGCTCCTGTCCCGCTTAAGATCCTGCCTTGACTTCCCTCTGCGCTGGACTATGATCAGGACATGTGAGACAAATAAATCCTGGTTCTCCAAGTAGTTCCAGTCAGAATGTTTAATCCATAGGAAAGGTAACTAACACAGTCCCCCAACCTGAGTCAAAGTGAATTCTTCCTCCAAGTTTTTGTCAAGTGTTTGACCAGAGCAAGGAGAAGGGTAGCTAATACCTTCCAGATCTCCTACACCGGGAAACTACTCCCATCTCTCAGCCCCTGGGACACTCCCTATTGTCACTCACTGCTCTTGGGGAAGCCAGAAGTCATCACATGTGGCATCCTGTACTGGCAAAGGGGTCTATGAAGCAGAAAAAAGACTCCCAAGAGGCCCCAAAAGCTTCTCATGCCCCCAAGAGTCACCTTCTGGATTCAGTGCGTGGGCAAGGGTCAGACCACATGTTCACATACCTACATGTGCCACTCCCTGTTTTCTGAGTCCCTGGCAAGGCTTTGACCAAGCCTGGTTAACTTTTCCTGGACTCCAGGAACCAGACCAGATCACATCACTAAGCAGGAGATCCCCAAGGTCAAGTGGAGGTGAGCCTCTCACCCCCTCCTGCCACCCACTGCCACCCCAACCCCCAAGGCTTGGACATGCCAGTGACTTAGCAGGAGCTGGCAGCTAGAGTTCACTGTGCAGAGTCAGAAACTGAGGGCAGAGAGATGTGGCTCCAGGAGCTCACATCAACCCTCTCCCTCCTGGGGCCCAGGCAGGACAGGAACTTCAGTGCTTCCAGAGAAAGGCTCCAGGGTGATGTGCAGGACGGGGCTCCTATGTGGCCATCTGGCCCTCAGCATGTTAGAGAAACAGCTAGACAGAATGGGACTCTGGGACTCGGACCCCTCGGTAGTCTGTGTCGTACCATAGCACCATGTGGAGGAACAGGCCCACCTCATCCTCTCTCTATCCCCAACCCCTGCAACCCAAGTTTTCCCACCCAAAGAGGCCCTCCTGCCCCTCCCAGACCCACGCTCCAATGCTCTGGCCCTGCCCCACATCACCCTGGACCACAGAGGACCATGAGGCCACACTGGCTTCCCTGGACCCACAGAGGGCCCATGGGAACACAATGCACCCCTCACCGTCTAAGCCAGACCTCCCTAGGAGACGCAGTCACCCTGGACCTACACCCACTGAACATCTCTACCCTTCAGCCTTGACCACTGACCTGCCCCTCAGGTTTACCTCTCAGCTGCCTGGACCCCAGTCTGTGACTAAACTCCCTAATAGTCTCTTCTGCGCACCCTGCTCCTACACCACCTCAGAGAGAACAGGACCAGCCCCCCTACCTGGCAGTCAGAACCCAAAGATTCCAAGCCTCCCGGTCCTGACGCTACGAACACCCCGGTTTCAGATCCCACTGCCCAGCAGAGGCTCCTGGGTTCAGATGCTCTCCTGATGGAGAACTCAGCAGCTCTGTCCTTTGGAAGGTCCTGGCTAGAAGGATGTTTTCCCTTCCCGCCTCCCCCCACGTGATCGAGTTCCTGGGAGACAAAGCATTGATTTTGAAATCCTTTTGAAAATGTTTCCTTTGTTTTGTTTTACTTAGAAATTTCCCAAATTTTTACCAAGTTAAAGAGACAACCACAAGAATGTGTAGCCTGGGTGGAGGACTGGCATAAACACCCCTCCCCCAGTTCCTAGCCCCCCTCCCCCTAAACCACGGCCCCTCAACTCAGCAGCAAAAAATGCCAAACACAAGGAAGAGGATATACGGCAACATAAACGGAGCTCGTCGAGGGGCACAGAGCTTCCCTATGGCTGTGGTGCCCGCACACATACGCATATGCCTGTGTTCCACACACGCCTACAAGCACTCAGGTATAGCACACGAGATACACGTGCATACATGTGCATGTGCACACAGGTGCATGCCCGTGGGGGAGCCCTGTGCTGGTCTTGGTGAAGGAGAACGGGGCTGGAGGCAAGGTCCTGGAGTCAGCCCTCATGCTGGCCCTCCCAGACCCCCTTGGCCCCCCTTTCCCTGTTCCATCATGCCTGCACCACAACCCCAAAGTCCTCTGGAGAATCCCACAGGACAGAGATTGGCAGGCTCTGCAGGTCAGCCTGCACAGCCCTGTGGCGGGGGACGCAGCTCTTTGTCCCTCCAGGAGACCCTTGGAGCTGGGAACCCCGAGGCTACCACAGGCGATGTGGACAGCCTTGGGCCCTCAGACTCCTCCTCGTCACAAAGCTCTGGCCTTCAGAACCTGGAGGGCCCCTGCGAGAGGGCTGCGGGGACTGGGAGGCCTGGAACGGTGGACATGAAGGGATAGCCCTGAGAGCAAGGCCGGTGGGCTTGCCGTGAAAGCTACTCCGGCCTCACCCTGACTTTGCACCCCCAAGGCAGTTCCAGCTCCTCCCTAGAAGCCCTCCCTATCCTTCTGGATCTGCCTCCTCCCCAGAGAAGCTGCCTGGCCAGAAGGACTCTGGTGAGTCAAGCTTCATTGCCCTGGAGGCCTCTCCTAGAGAGATGGCGTTCCTTGGCCTAGTACATGTAGCTTTAAGTGACCATGTTGGAATTCTAGCCCAGGAATTTCTGCCTCAAAGCCTAGCACACCACTGCCCAGAGGCCCAAGAGCCAGCTCTGCCTGGTAGCCTAGCTACCAGCTGCCAGCCCAGCTCCATGTGGAGGGGAGAGGGACACTCCACCCACCTGAGAAGCCAACATGGGGCCCAGAGGGGACCCTCCAGTGGGCTGGTTCCCATACTGGAGAGGTTTAGGATATCAGTGGGCGCTCAGAACACCCGGAATCTCACCTCTCTCCAGGAAGACGAGCTCTTGCCGAAGACAAGCAGGGGCTGTGGGGCTTTACTGGCACACCAACAGGAAGGAGAGGCTCTTGACCTTTCAAATGTTTACTACATGAGGAAATTAATTCACTACACACAGGCTCCAGTAAGGAGAATAAGCACACATCATCCCTCAGGACAGATGTGGGCCAGCCTAGAGGAGAAGGAGAAGGCCAAGAGGTGTCAGGCAGGGCTCTCTCTGACCTGACCCTCCTCCCCCTAGCCCTGGCCCTACTTGCAGTGCTCCAGGCTCTTCCACCTGTACACAGGCCAGGATTCACTTGTTTTATTTTTGCTCTTTGGGAAGGGTTCAGGGGCCCTGTAGCCTAGGCAATATATGTTTCCAGGGTGGGAAGGATGGAGACCCATGTTGGCTCTGTGATGATGTGTGGCCCACTATGATGAGGTAGGGGGTAGCCTGGAGTCCCTGGTCATCAGCGCTTTCTTCACAGTCACTTGGACTAGTCCAGGAGGTCAGCCTCCTTGTGTGATATCTTGGAAGCTCTGCCCAACCATTCCATCCCTGGAAGCTTCCAGATCCTCCCACAGACCTTCCTCCCCTGCCCTACCCAGGCCCCTGAGCCACACCTCACTCTCCTACAAAATCAAGGTGTCTCAGGATCCCTGGCACCTTCTCAGCCCCTTCCTTGATGCATAACGCTCTGTCACAATAACCAGCCCGCAGGCCTCTGCTCCCTGAGGCCGGAAACCCTGCAGCCTTTATAAAGCAATGGATGCCTACAAGACCCAAGATTTCCCTGGTCCCTCCTGGCCCTATGAGCATCAGTGTCCTGAATATTTAGTTCTACAGTTTAGGAAACTACCTGGCCCCTAAGCACCCCGCCCACCTTGCTCTTCCCACCTGCCTACCATAGTCATGCCCAGAAGTCGTGGAGGGAAGACTCAAATGCAGAAGGTATGAGGTCAAGGGGAGGTAGGCGTGGGGTCCAGTACAGGACTGGAGCTGCTGGGGAGGCCCTCAGAGAACCTGCAACGGGACAGATTGCCGATGTTACCTGAAGACCGTTCCTCAGGGCCCTGTGTCACCGGATGGGGCACCGTGCTTAGGGTAGGAGACGTAGAAAGAGGCCTCCTGTGTCCCTTATGGACAGTCCTCATCCAGGGCTTCAGCTCAGCTAGGCGTTGGAAGCCAGGCTCATTCACTCCTTCCTTAGGATCAGCTCGTATGGACGCTGCCGAGTGACTAGGCCTGCCAGCCTTCTTCCGCGTTCTCCCGCAGAGCCAGCCCAAGGCTCAGCAGTGCTGTCAATCCTTGGCTAACCCTGTGCTGGCTTCAGGAAAGTGGGGTTGATTTGCATTCCTCTGACAGTGGACTGGAGGGAATCAGCCAAGGGGCTGTGACAGGCAGTCCTAACTCTGCCCAAGGCTAGACTGAGCTAGACCACTGACAGGATTGTACCACCTGTGGCCAGTTTTTGCCTTCACCCTTACTTGAGGACATCAGGCTGCTTGCCACCCAGCGAGAGGAGCCGAGTCTAGCGAGTTAGCGTACTGAGCCAGGCATGGGCCAAGGGGCTAAGCTGCCAGCCACAGCCAAATGCACCAGGTTGGTCTCTGGCACAAGCCCCTGCCCTTCCTTTATGAGCCCTGAGGACTTCCTCTTCCTCTCAGCCTCTCTCTTAGGGCCCTCACTTTGCCAGCACAGCTCAGAAAGCACCTAGGATATCAGAGACATCCAAGCACCCAGCCCCTGACTACGGCTCTGTCTGCTGCCTCTGCAAAGGCCCTAAGGAGCCCACACAACATTAAGATCCCTGGAGAGTCACTTCCAAGTGAGAAAGGTAGCTGTGTCATCATCCTTGCGTCACACACCACAAGCAGGCCCCTGTGAACACGTGGTTCCTTATCTTCCTATAGGGTCTGTCCAGCACTTCCCACCCACCCAGGCTTTACCTCTGCCTCACTCTGCCAACGTTCACCATAGCCATGTCACCCAATCAGTATCCCTGCCCACACTGAGCTCTGACTCACAGCAGAGACCCCTCAAGCCTCCAAGCCAAGTCCCATCTCAGAGCCGGTATATATCCGCTTTCCGCTGAGAGCCCTACCACTGCCCCTCTCCTCCCTTGTAGTGCCCACGCACCACCCTCCCATCTGGGCCTCCTCACCTAGGCACCCAGCCTGAGGTTCCCTTTCCCTAGTGACACTGCGAGGCTGAGGCAGCTGCCTCCACCCCCATCATTACCGGAGGATCTCCGAGCGCCACTTGACTCCAGCTGCCCAATATGCCCGGCACGTTCTGCTGGAACCCTGAGCACTGAGCTCCTCAGGCACGGCTGGTCCCTACCGTAGGAGGCATGTGGCCCCCCTGGAGCCCTAGCGCTCTAGGCACTGTTTCTCTGCCCGTGGCTTCCATTGCAGTTAAACACCCCCACATTGGCCCTGCTGTCTGGCACAGGATATCTCAGTGATACGCAGCTCTTAGCACCAAGAGGCCAGCGAGTGCCAGGTGGCTGAGCTGGGTGCCCCCCCACTGCTCTGCCCACTCACCTCAGGCCACATCCTTTGCCATAGTGCAAGGAGAGGCGGAGCCTGATGTCACACTCAGCCTGTCTGAGGACAGAAACAGCGGCTGCTCCCACTGGGGCTTTGCCTTCCTTTGGCGAGCCTGAATGGGCTCCATGGAGGGGTAACCCTGCACCTATTGCACTGCCCCAAATATCAACACAGGGTCATGACCATAGTGTTTGAGTCCCTGTGTCCACATGTGTCTATGAAGATAGCCAAGTGTGGAATACTGCTGGTCCGGGGAGAGAGGCTGGGACTCTGCCACCCTCATCCCTCTGGGCAAGTTCATTCCGGCTACATTTATTTTATCCACACATTTATTGGGCACCTATTACATAGCTGGCTCACGGTTCTGTGTACCTCTGACTGAGGCCAGATGGGTCTCAACATACAGCAAAGGTGCCAAGGACAGAGTGACAACCTCAGCCCTCCCCGGCCAGAACCTGCAGATCTGTCACACCGAGTCAACCAGAAGCACATCCCAAGGGTAGCTTTTCCCCAGTTCAGGTCCCAGACAGCCCAGATTACAGTAGGACTATGCCGGGGCAGGTGCCAGGACAGCTGCCTTGTTATCTCAGACACTGACGTCACTGTCTGTAGGGGGATGAGAGGGGGGTCACTTTCCAGGGCCAGACAGGAAACCTGTCCAGCACAGGAGGGGTGCCCTCTGAGCAGGAGGAACTGGGACCCTCTGCTCCCACCCTGGTCCTCAGCAGCTTTTCCCCAAGTTGAAAACTCAAGGACCAAAGCCTGGCATGCCCCTTGTGCGCCCATAACCTCCCAGAGTCCAGGTTTGGAGCACAGTTGGCCTCAGGACATGGGTCAGGGGATCATTTCACATGGTCCTTCATGTCCCAGTGCCTGGTGAGCACTGACTAGGAAGACATGAGCTTAGGAGCTATAATGACACACCCTAGCACCCACCAGTGACCCCCAGGTTAAAACTCACTGAACCATTACTGAGACTCTAACTGGGGCTGGGAGTTTAGTCTCAGCCTTGAGGAACTTTAAAACGTGGTCAGAGAGAGGAGAAGATTCCCCCCTAGAAGGCTTATCAAGAGTGTCCAGCAGAACCCCCCACCAGCCTTCAAGGCAATTCTTGCTCTCATCTTATAGAGGGGGCCAGAAGACGAAGACTCTTTATTACAGTCTAGCGGAATCAGCAGAACCCTTGCCCACACTGGTCACCTCTGGGACCTCCGCCGCCTCGGTGTCCCCTGTATGCCAGCACCATCTACACTATGTGCACAGAAAGTCCTGAAGGAACAATCCCAAGTCAGACATCACTTGTGGTGCCTCAACAGGGCAGAGGATGAAAAGAGCTGGCATTTTTTTGCCAAAATAAAAAATTTATTTAAGAAATTTTCTTAGCAATGGACTTCCAGTTACCAAATCAAGATGCTGAAAAATGGTGAAATGTGGTAGAAGATAGATAGACAGACAGACAGGTGGACATGTGGACAGGTAGATGGAAGGACGGATGTTTGATGGATAGATGGATGTATGGATGGATACACATAGAAAGATAGACATAGATAGATATAAAGGTGGATGGATGGGCGGATGTGTGAATGGGTGAATGGACAGATGGACATGTGAACAAGTGGATGGATGGTGGATGGATGGCAGAGATAAAGAGGTCGGCAGATGGGTAGATGACAAATGGATTGAGCATGAGTGGATGAATGTCAAGTGGATGTGTACATGGATGGATGAATGGCGGGTGGATGGATGATGCGTGAATGGGTTGATGGGTGGACAGATGGACTAATGGTGGGTGGATGGATGATGGGTGGATATGTAAATATACAGATAGTGAGTGGGTGGATAAACAGGTGGATGGATGAATGTGTGGATTGCTGGTTGGCTGGGTAGGTGAATAGTGGATTGAATGGCTAGGTGGCTAGATGAAGAGATGGGCGGGTGGGTGGGGGGGAGGTAGATGTACAGATGGATGGACTGATATGTGAATGGATGGGTAGATGAATGAATAGACCACGAGTGGATGAACTGATGAGTGGATGGCGGGTAGATGATGGATAGACTAATGGACTAGGATGGATGGATAGATAGGTGGGTGGATGGTTGAATGAGCAGATTGTTAGTTGGCCAGATAAGCTGATTGCTGATTGTGTGGATATGTGAATTAATACCTGGATGATAGATGATGGATAGACGGGTGGATGGGTGGTTGTGTGTGTGGGCGCGTGGATAGATGAGGGAATGGGCTGGTGCTGGGTACAGAGTTTGGATATGATGGAACCTGTGAGTGGATGGGTAGGGTGGAGGAGGGGTGGGACACACAGAAGGGCTGTGGGCAGTGGGAGGCAGTATTAAATAGACCCCCCAATAGTATTTTCTTTAGCTGAACTCTGAGCACAGTGAACTGCTACACAGGTACCCTATGGTATGCCATGACCCCAGGCCACACAGCAATGTGGCTTCTCAAACCCCAAATAAGGTGGACAAAGCCCGCCCTGGCCAGCCAGGGAGCAGGAAGCCCAGAGGGGTGGGAGGCCCCACTCCCGGAGCTGAAGTCAGTTCCTTCTTTTTTAAACAATGGGCCTGGCTTGGTCCTGTTGCACCTCCAGCCGTGCTCCACCCAAGCTCCCTCCCCATCTGATGGGGTGCTGGGGCCCTCAGAGTGGGTTGTGGGGAGCTGGGGATGGGAGTAAGAAGGCAGAAAAGACCAGGACAGTACAGTTGGCAGAGGACTGCAGGAAGGAGATACCTCCCCTGGGGCTGAGGCTTCAGGAGCCTTCTGAGGAGGCAGGAAAGCAGAGGGAGATGCTCTTTTCTCCCCTCCCCCGCATCCAGGAGCAGCTTTGGTTTCTTATTTTTGTCTTTTCTTCAAGTCCCTAACTGGAGGCCCTCATCCTCTTCCTCAGGGTCATCCTGCCCCAGCTCCGCCCTTCCCCTCGCCTCCCTGGCCCTCTCCCCGCCTGCCTTCCCCAGTCTGGCAGAAGAGAATAGTCGGGAAGAGTGAGTTCAGGCCGCCTCCACCCAGATGCCAAGGGAGGACAGAGGGTAGGAAAGCTCTCCCAGCTTGAGCCAGGGTCAGTGGGCAGCCTGTCCTCTGCCTCCCAGACCACTGTGCCCTTCTGACCCTGGCTGAGGAAGACAGACGCCATGGGGAAAATCCTTCCTGTTCAGAGTCTCAGCTCCTGGCCTCCCGCCTACGCTCAGGTCGGGGCTGCCCGCCAGCTTCTGCCTCCGGGTTCCCTGCCCCCTCCCCCAGGGACAGTGGGAGAACTCCCTGGGAAGCCAGGGAAGCCAGGTCCTTTCTGAGGGGAACTGGGGCATTCCCAAGGCCAGAGAAGGTCCCCAGGAGAAATGACTCCGGTAGCCCCTCCAGGTCTGGACTTCCAGGGACCTGCAGGGTTGTGCTCACATGCAGTGGAACCCCACGTGTGCACCTCTGGCCTGAGCAGGGTCAGGAGTGCTGTAGGGCGGGATGGGACACTGCCCACCGAGAAGGCAGAATCTCAGAACACATGAAAAGGAAGCCAGGTGAGTCTGGTCCCCCTCTTGCTGCCACCCTGACCGCCCAGTTCTTAGGGGAGTCAGCCTGTGTCCATCTCAGTAATGTCCCCTCCTCGAGCCTCCTCTGTGACCAGGTACTGTACCATGATCCACAATATCTCACTGTGACACCTGGTGGTTGTGGCTGTGTGGCCCTATGTCACAAACAGGGCACTCGGGCTGTGTGAGGTAAGTTTCTTTCCCATCTTCCCGCCCTAGGCTGTGGGAGTCAGCAACTTCAGCTGAAGCCTGGCTCCAGCTCCTAGGAGTCGCCGGTCCCCAGCTACCTTTGAGGCCCAGTGCTCCAGTCACCAGTGGTGGGAAGCCCAACTGTGTAGAGGAAATGCTCACAGGAATCTGCCTCGAGACCCCTGGCAGAGCTGTCTCTGGGTTGGGGTTCAGTATGGAGCCCACCCCTACAATGGATGCTGAACATCCCTTCAACCTGCTGTTGGCTAGGCGGATATAACTGGGCTGAGGCAGCAGACCACACTCTGCCAGGCCGAACCAGTACCTCCCTGATCATTGTCAGATGAGCAAACCAGAAGAACGAAGGTGACTGACAGGGAAGAAAACCCCAGGACGGCCTGTGAGATGAAGCTCCTTCCCAGCCTCCCCACACGCATGCACACATGCACACACTCACATACAAACGTATCAATGTGTCTGCACATGTCATAGGACCCTTTGGTCTAGGTCTCTGGGCTCTGTCCTTCCTTGGGCTCCAGCAGCCTATCAGACCCTCAGCTTGGGGCCCCAGTGAATGTTCCAGGTTCCCCCAGGCCTGCCTCAAAGGCCATGAGGCTTCTGCCATCTCACAACAGGGAGCTTCAGAGCACATGGACAGCCTCCCTCACCTGATAATCTCCTCTGATCCTGGCAACCTTCAGGTGCAGGCCACTAGGGGACCTGAGCAGCCCATAAGAGGCCTGTGATGGCCAAAGGTGGTCTCCAGACTGGGGCCAACTCCACCCAGTGCTAAAATGCAGAGTCAGCCTAGTTGTAGGGAGCCAGCCCAGACAGGAAGACCTTGTGCTGGGGCTGCGTGGAGTCCTCTTGGGCCCTCTCACAGCTTCAGGTCCAGTCCGTTGCTAGGATTAGTGCACAGATTAGCCCACCAAGTTTCCAGAGCCTGGAGTGTCCCAGTCACCGGAGCTATAGAAACCTGGCTAGAGGCTCCTTTCCTCGGCAGGTCTGAGCCTTGGCCCCTCCGAAGGAATGGCCAGGGTACAGGCATCGGGTAAGACTGGGCCTTCTCTTTAGAGGTCTATGCCCTGGAATTTTTGCAGTCAAGCCCTCAGCCACAGAAGTCTGCTGGGATGGAACCACACACACACACACACAAACACACACACACACACACACACACACACACACACACACCCGGCAAGGTGTTAGGCTACAGAAGGCCTCAGTTCCTCCTATGCAGACCTCTGCACAGGACATGTGAGCCCAAAGACAGAGAAAAACAAAGATGGACAGAAGGCACCGCTCTGGACCATGTGACTGGCCTCATAGTCACCTACCTTTTACAGCGCTGGGTACGGTCAGTCCTGTTAACAGGGAGAGGCAGAATGCCAGAGGTCAAGCTCCCTGGAGCCATGTTGGAAGATGACTCTTATGACCACAGGCCACAGGCTTCCTCCCAAAACTTACCTTGGAAGAAGACTAGCAGCCATCGCCAAGCTGGGCACCCACAGCCCGTTCCCCTGGCTGGAGGCCTCCTCTCCTCACACCTCACACCCCTTTCCTGCCCCTTTCTGGGAGCACTGCCCCCTTCCCCCTTCCCTCTCTGTCCTCATGCCTCTCAGCCTCACCTCCACCCACAGGAGTTCACCTTCCTCCCTGATCCCCTCTCAGGGTGAAGCACCCCCTGCGTATCTCTGCCATCCCGTGCCCCCGCCATGTCCTCTCCAGTCACCCTCAGTTGCTGTTCCTTGTCCTGGAAGCTGGCTCCGCCTCCCCCTTCCTGGGCTGAAGCTGAGCACCAGAGCTGGGCTCCTGTCTGAGCTCTGAGACTGAGTGTTCCGGAGCCCACATGCCATCATGGAAGGCGTGCGCTACTGTCCCCTGCTCTTGGTCCCACAACTTGTCAGACTCACCAACCACAGGAGAGTGCTTTGTGACAGTTCACGACGAACTCTGGAGTACCCCATGGAGTCCTGTGCAGTGGAATTCCTACCCTTAGACCCAGCCCGGCTGCTTACCTCTGAGTGAAGAGTCGGGAACAGAGGCTGCAGGTTCGCCTCAGTTCTTCAGGCAAGAAGGAAGAGAGAGGAGAGTGGGGAGGAAGACGGGCGAGAGCAAGGGGACGAGACTCATGGGGACTGGATAAAAGTCAGGAGCCCCGGACGGCTTCCACCCTGCCACCCTTCACCCCTTTCTCTGTGGGGCCCAGACCTGGCATGGTACCGAAAGCTCTTCTCCCCAGCGCTGACCCGTGGCTGGAGAGCTCGGGGCTCTGCTGGGTCTCCACCATCAGGGCTGGATGAGGAGCAGCATGGCCCCTTCTGGCCTTGTGGTCTGTTCCTCACCTTCTGAGTGCCCCAGTCCCCGCAGGTCCAGTCCCCGAGGCCCACCACCCTCACCCAGGAGCCTATGGTCCAGGCACTGCCAGCTGAGGCAGAGCATTTAAATTGACGCCTGTTATGCAAGGAACGTCGCAGGCCCCAGGGCTGGAGCAGAGCGGGGTCATTTTTTTATTAAAAAGCAAAACCTAAACCAAGAAAACAAAGTGATTAAATTTCTCCTCAGACCAGCAAGCCCTGCAGGAACGAGGAGCTCGCGGTGCTCAGACCCTCTGTGCAGGAAAACAACTGAAATTTGGACACAAACAGGAAGCAGCTGGTTTTCCCTAAATGTGAGAGGAAGGTGGGGGTCCCCAGGACACCCACTGCCTAGATGGTGGTGGTCGAACCAAGCCCTCTGATTGCTGAGGGCTGTCCCAGACCCTGAGGACATGGCCAGACAGGACCCTGGGGACTCTTGTGCTCCCTGCCTAACCTGGTAAGGATAGGAATGTTTAGGAAGGTGACTCCCCAGCAGGTTTGCACACACACGCACACACACACATATACTCATGCATGCATACACACATATACAGACACATACACACCTGTACACACATACACATATCATGCATGCTAATACACACAGAAACACGTCTATATACATATATACCCACACAGACACATATGCACATATATATCTATATACATACACAGATACACATAACACATGCACACATACTTCTACACATGGACACACATACTCACACATGCACATGTACACATGCACACACATCTACATATATACACACATATACACATACAGAATGCATACACATTGTGGAGTCAGTTGCTCTGAGTGGGCTACCATCAATAGCTCTTTGAAGGGGCAGAGAAGAGTAAGCAACGAGGCCAGCAGATGTAGTACAGCCCCCCAAAGAGAAGGGGGTGCTCCTGAACCTGGTCCCAGGATCTGCTTCCCCCACCTCCCCACAGTTGACTCCATTCTGGGCAGTGGTTTCCACTGCTGCCGGCCCAGAGGGCCCTGGCAGTCTCAGCAGACCTGCTTTGGAACAATGTTGAGATTTCATCCTGGGAATAGACCAAGGGAGGCACAGAGGCCAGAAGGGAACTTGGAGCAGGAATGGGTACTGGGGTGCTCAGGCCAACCCAGCCCAGCCCAACAAGGAGGCCTCAGCATTTTCTTCAAAAGGAAGGTGGGATTGCAGTAGGGCATCCAGGGGTCAGCAAATACAGGGTAGTCCATTCCTAAAGAAAAGGGGATACCATGGGGAGCCAGGCAGGCACAGTAACACATGCCTGTGATCTCAGTGCTGGGGAGGTGAGACGGGAAGGTCCTTGGGCTTTGCTGGCCAGTCTAGCTGAGTCAGTGAAGACCCTGTCTCAAAAACTAAGGTGGAGAGTGATTTAGGAAGACACCAGATGTTGACCTCTGGCCTCCCCAGGTATGTGCACACGCATGCACACGCACACGTACGCATACACCTGCACACATTAAGCACTCACACACACAAAGAAGCCCTTCCTACCTCACAAACCACCTTGAGACAGCCTGTTAACATAGAAACCTGAACCCAAAACCTTCAGCTGCTTTGTTCACAATTGCCCAGACTCGGGAGCCAGCCAGACGCCCTCCAGCACGCCCATGCTGGATGAACAGCTGTGCCCTCTCAGTGTCAAGCAGTGCTGCTCAGAGCTAAAAGAAGTTAGTTGTCAATCCTGGGACCAAGACACGTGGGACTAAATACAAGAAGCCAGGTTGGAAAGACTGCCACTGTGCGAACTCCTGCAGAAGGCAAAATTGTGAAACAGCGAAGAATCAGGGGCTGTCTGGCATAACTGGGGACAGGTGAACTTGGAGGAGGACGAGGACAGTGAAATCATTCTGTGTAACTCCGTGACGGTGGGCGGGCGTGGCCCCGTTCACAGAATGTGTGAATCCAGTGTAAGCCCTGCACTTTAGCTAACAGTGTGTACTGACACTGGGGGACCAGCTGAAAGCAAAGCTCCACACCAGTGGACGTTGTTGATGACAGAGAAAGCTGGGTATGGTGGGGAGAGTGCTACGTGGGAACCCACAACTTTCTGCAGAATTCTCGAACTCCCTATGTAGCAGAAAATGACCTCGAATTTCTAATCCTGCCTCTACTTTAAGAGTGTTGGGATAACAGATGTGCATTACCAAATCTGCTTTAGGTAGGGCTGGATATTGAACCCAAGGCTTTCTGCATGTTAGGTGGGCACTTTGTTAAGTGAGTCACAACCCCAGCCCTCAGCACAATTCTTCTGTAGGTCCAAGGAGCTTTTATAGTTTGATCAGTGATCGCCTGCTTCTGTTTCTCAGTATTTCAGCTGCCAGCTCCTTTTGTGGGGACAGACACACGTTAGGCTGTAAACAGTACGTGTGTAAACAGCACGAGGCTCCTGAGCCCTGTGTTCTGTGATCTCCCTTCTGAAATGTTCAGGCCTCGGCACCACTTTACATTCCTAGAAATTATTTAGGATCCCCAAGAGAACTTTTGTTGAGCTAAGACTGTATCTACCATCATTTACCAAATTAGAAATTATAGCTATGTCATTTAAATGTTTTTAATATTATTTGAAAAAAATTGAAATAGGGTCTCACTATATAGCCCTGGTTTGCCTGAAACTCACTATGTAG
The DNA here is from genome assembly GCA_035773235.1 of Eospalax fontanierii. Lineage (NCBI taxonomy): Eukaryota > Metazoa > Chordata > Mammalia > Rodentia > Spalacidae > Eospalax > Eospalax fontanierii. The sequence goes on from CM069526.1 coordinate 1,928,196, forward strand.
ACCAGGTTGGCCTTGAACTCAAAAATCCACCTGTCTCTGCCTCCTAAGTGCTAGGATTAAAGGCACGTGCCACCACACTCAGCTTATTTTTAGAAAAAATGTTTAATAGGTTAAATGGGCTAAATTCAGAATAATGGTATCACCGTGTACTAAGACTGAACATTTTTTATAAAAGCCAACTGGCTTTCAGAACAAGAGTGTATTATTCTACATTTCAAAGCTCTCCATGGATTGTCAGCTGTGTTACTTTTGTGTTACTGTAACAAAACACCTGACATAAATAGCAGCAAAGAGGGAAGAATCATTTGGTTCATGGTTTCAAAGGGTTCTGTTGGGGTGGCTTGGCTCTGTGTGTTTGGGCTGCAGGAATTTGTGGGAAGGGCTATTCATATCATGGTGAACAGGGAGAAGAAAAAAAACTACAAAGCAGAAAAGGGACTATATCAAGAGACCAGGACAGGACACAGCCTCAGCGGACACCCGCCCCAGGGACTCCTTTCTTCCACCAGGGGATCAACCCATACATCAGGTCAGAGCCCTCAGGTTCTGATCATCCCTGGAAACTCCTCACAGATGCACCTAGAGCTGTGCCTCGCCCTTCTCCTAGAAGATTCTCAGTCCAACTAAGATATCAATCAAGACAAACCATTGCAAAGGAGGAAGGCAAACCCATCCTTCTTCACTCAGGTAATGGCATGTGTTATCACTCTAAAATTGTTTATTTCAGGTGTATGAGTGCTTTTCCCACATGTATGTAAGTGCACCAATGTGTGCACTGCTAGGAGAGGCCAGAAGAGGATGTTGGATCCCCTGCAATTGGAGTTGGAATTGGAATTGGTAGCTAGTTGTCATGCGGGTGCTGGAATTCAAACCCCAGTCCTCTGCAAGAGCAGCCAGTGCTAGTAGTCACTAAGCCACCTCTCCGGTCCCTCGAGTGTTATCTTGCTTCACGAACAGGAAGAATACTGAGAAGACAGGAGTCATGGTCCGAAAGGGGAGGGATATTTCCATGGCCTGCTCATGAGCATGGGCTTGGAGAGTTTTTTAATACTACCCCTTGAATGTGGTAAATGTTGATTTCTTCATTTAAAGAAATGTATTTATGGACTGGAGAGCTGGCTCAGCTATTAAGGGCACTGGCTGCTCTTGCACAAGACCTGGGGTCAGTTTCCAGCACCCACATGGCAGCTAACAACCATCTGTAACTCCAGTTCCGGGGGATCTGACGCCCTCTCTGACCTCCTTGGGCATTACATGACATGGGTGCACTTACACACATGCAGGCAATACACTCGTACACATAAAATAAAAACAACAAATCAAGTATCTTTAAAATTCTTTATTATTATGTGTGTGCCACAGTGCCTGTGTGGAGGCCAGTGGACACCTTCACAGAGTTGGTCTCTCCCTTTCATGTGGGTACTAGGGGTCAAAATGCGGCACTGGGCATTCAAGCCAGCCCTTAACCTTGACCGGCTGAGCCATCTCACTGACTGCTAGGAATGACTTCTTAAAGACTCACTGCAGTGTCCGATCTGAGACCTTATCAACAAACTCCTCAGCCTGTTACTTTAATGTCCATCTGCCTAAGACCCTGGGGAAACTGGACATGGTGGCACATCTCCTGAGACAGGCACTGGATCACTAAGTTCAAGGCCATTCCTGGCTGCAGGCTGAGATCCTGTCTCACAACACAAGATCCTAGAGTCACATGATGAACCCCAGAGGGGACCTTGGAACCAAAGGCGGACAGAAGCAGAGATCTTGGTGCCATCCGTGTGGAGCTGATGTCTACATCCTAGCTGTCGGCAGTACATGCCATGGTATGTCTGGAATGAGGGTCGAGCTCTATGCTTCGTATGCAGCCTGCTTGCTTGTAAGTCTGAAATTATCCCCAAATGAAGGTTTCTTGGGGGAAAAACTCACTTGTGTATCTTGCAGTTTTTTATTTTTGATTTTTTGAGACAGAGTCTCAGTCTACATCCCTCTATATAAACCAGACTGGTTTCTCTGGCCCTGCTGTCTGAGTGCTGGCTTTAAAAGCATTTGCTACCACACCCAGAACATTTTTTTTTTTTTGAGACAGGGTCTCATGTAACTTGCTTCAACTCATTATGTAGCTGAGGATGTCTACCAACTTCTTCTGCTGTCCATTTACAAAATACAGCCCTGCTGACAGTGCACATCCTATGGGAACTCTGGTTTGTCATTTACCACTGAGTTCCTCAAAACTGCTGCAAGTGTCTGAGAATGGTCTCACTGGGAGTGAATGTCGAGTTTCCAAAAATTCCTTGGGTTTGAAACATCAAATGTGCCCATCAAGAGCAAAACCCACTGATTAGTCCCTACAGGTGACCGAACTGATGTCTGAGAAACAAGCAGCCCAACCAAAACAGTCTGGCACACTCAGGCTGCCCCACCAAGGTGTTTCCGGGACCTCTGTTGCTCTTCCGGGTCACAGCCTGTGTGTCTCAGCCCCACACACTGAGTATTAAAAATCATTCTCTAGGGTTGAGATTAAATGGAACTAATAAAGTTTTCTGCTCCATCGAGGACATTCCTCAGGGAAGTTGGCAATTGCCAGGGCATGACAGCTACTTTTCAAAGTGGACCCTGTGTTCCCAGAGGCCTCCAGGCTAGCCCTTCAGCCCCATACCCAGTCCCATACCCAGCCACGCTGCTGTGGCTGGAGGGTCTTGTGTCCCAGCCCCTCTGTGGACCTGCGTGCTCTCCACCACTCTTCCTCTCTTCTCCTTTCTCGGCATAAAATCCCCCGTGACTGTCCCTCCTACTGGAAGCCCTGCTGACCAGGCTGCAAGAGTCCATCCCCGGAGCTCCCTTAACCCATCTTTCACCAAGCAGAATGTTCCTCGACTTTCCCCCATCATGGCACACAGTATTCTCCTGCAGAGCCCCCACCCTCAGCTGCACCCCACTCCCATCGATGATGTTTATCCTTCAGTCTATCCAGCACACCTGTAGCAGCCTCCCCCAAGACCCCTTGCTCAGATCCAGCGGCAATAGGATTCCCAGGGTTCTTGGACTTCTTTTGACCCCTATTAAGCCAAACCTGCCCCTCTCTGCTAATGAGAAGCAGAGTGTGGCGCAAGCAAGCGTGTAGTTCCTCGCTGTGACGGGTTTACCCCAAGTTTCTTCCCATGCAAAACAATAAGGAAGTTCCTAGAATGTCACAGGGAATTACGTGAATTAGATGTCAAATCCCAGGGTGGCTGTGAGGAGTTTCCATGGAACAGCTGTGGGCGGGGCTTACCAGGATTGAGCAGCTCATACCCCCCTTGGCTTCCTGTGCTGTTCACAGTGCCCGGGGCTCGGAGGGGTCACCTGCTCCTGGGCCAGGCTCCACCCAGCTGCCCCCTTCCCTCCTCCTGGTCCTGGCCAAAGGCACCTCCTGGCACCAAAGGCTCCCAGCCAATATTCCCATTCACCCCTCACCTGGGATGAGGCACACAGGGAGCCCGACTTAGATGGTATCTCTAGATGGGCCCCTTGGTGCAAGGGCCACAAGCAGACTCCCGTCCAGATTGTTCCCAACTAGGGTCCCATCGTCTCCTGCTTTCTCTATCAGATAAACGCTGAGGGTACAGGTGGGGTGGGGGTAGATCGCTCTTCTGCTCTTTCTGCCAGGGAAACTGGGACCGGGGAGCATTCAAGAGGAGAACAGGCTTGGTCCTGACCCAGCCTGGGCACATGTGGGCCCTGAGAGGTCCCCCCTTCCGTGCTTCTGCCTGGACCATGGGCTCACCACGGGGTCTTGCCTTTCCTGTAATATAAGGGACCTAGGACCTCGTCCTCCCTCCTCCCAGACAGTTTCCTTCCTTCCTTGCTAGCTTTGCCAAGCCCCAGGATTTCTTGGCCCTAAATCCAGAGGCGCCTGTGGGATATGAGGAGTCACATTTGCCAGCAGGTGTGCAAGCCTAAGCTCTTCTCTGGGAATGTCAATCCACCCACCCGGGATAGGGAGCTGGTGATTCCCTCTGGGAGTATCGGGGGTCATTAAAGGTGAATCAGTCCACCGCCGCTTGGGAAAATGTTCTGTAGGAGTCAGAGAACCAGAAGGAACCAGGAAATGGGTGCTGGTCACCTGTGCACTCACAGCAGGGAGATTGCTGAAAAGGGAACATTGAGGCAGACCTCCTCCCTCCACAGAGCCTCTGGGCCTGCTCTGAGGTGGCAAAGACACTCAAGGCATCTTGGAACTGGTGCCTGAACCATCTCAGCCTTGGGACAGCGTAGGAATCTGTGCAGCCCTCAGACTCACCCAGGAGCCATCCTGTGGAGCCCCTACTCAAAGCTTCCCTGGCAGAAAGAGCAGAAGAGTAACCCACCCCACCCCACCTGTAGCCCCAGCGTCTATCTGACAGAGAAGGCAGGACATGATGGGAGCCTAGGTGGGAACAATCTGGACGGGAGATAGGCAAACATCTCTAGCCTTGGCCTTGGGAGGCAAGAGAAGTTGGATATCACCTCCAGCCACAGGAGGACCGGGAGCATTCAAATAGGCAGATCCCAGGGCCTGGTTATTCTCCACAACCTGTAATTATGCAATCAGCTCATTAAGTCCTTGTTGACTGTCACTGCCTGCCTCTAGACGGTGAGCTTGCAGGGCACGCAGCATGCCTGTCTCTTCTTGGCCCCGCTGTGGTGAGGTTCAGCACAGTGCCTGATCTGGGCCACTCTAGAACAAGTGAATGACTCCTCAGTTGACCATCAACAGAAGGGGAGTAGTGAGCTGTATCCTTGGGGATTAAGTGACAGAAATTGCACCATAGGCAGCATCAAGTGGCCCCTTGCTCCCTGGAAATTTCTGGGTGAAGCCTGGCTTGTAGGCAGGAAGACCCATCATCTCACAGGCCCCTTGCCCAAGGTGAGAGGTAAGACAAAGGGTTTTGTGTGACGCAAGCAATCAATAATTCACCCCAGGTAGAGTGCTGGTAGCAGACCAGAGGAGGGATTGATTCTACCCAAGGCCAGCTTTGTAGACAGGTGAGTTTAATTGGGGTTACTTACAGGAACATGAGTGAGGGGTGACCTCCCCAAACAGCAGCATCACACCACAATCCCCCATCCAACATGTGGACCACCTCCCCAAAGCTACACCATACCCTTTGGGTCAAGCTTTTTCCTCCTGTGTCTTCTAGCACCTTCCAGACCATGTGCAGTTGGGACAGAATCACATGCGGCTGGTGGGTAAGGACAGGAACGAGGGGCACCTGGGACCCCAGATGGAAAGTCTGCTGATCTCTCACACCCTCCTTCCAGGAGGGCGTGTTAATCAAGTCAGTCTTGTGAAGGTCTCATAAGTGTAGGTGATCAGAGCTGCTCTGATTTCAAGATGGCAATGGTGGGGTCATGCCTAAGGGCAGTGTTCCACCACAGAGAGGGATAGCCAACACCCTAGGACCCTGACTCAGGCAACCACGCGGCTGGATGCTCCTGAAGAAGGCACCCTGTTGGCAACGAACTGAGCAGACATGGGGAATTGAGCTCAAACCCAGGACCACAGAACAAGAAGAGATCCCCACTTGGAGGTCTTTAGGATGCAGATGACTGAAGTGGAGTGGGGTCAGGAAAGGGGAATGGTCAGGACCAGAGATGAAACAAGAGGAGGAGGGGTTCTAATCTTTTTCTGTTGCTGTGACCCAAAAGCCACTTAGGAGAGGAGAGGGTGTGTTTCCTCCTACAGGTTGCAGTCCGTCGTGGGAAAGTCGGGGCAGTCAAGCAGAAGACTGAAGGCATACGCCGCAGAGGACTGCTGCGTGCAGGCTCCTGCACAGGCTTTCTTACACACCCAGGACCATCTGTCTAGGGAACGGTGCTGCCCATGGCGGGCCAAACCTCCTACATCAGTCAACAGTAAGAAAGCCCCCCCAGACACGCCCACAGTCTCTCAATTGAGACTCCCTTCTCATGGGACTCTAGGCTGCGTCGAGGGCACAGCTAAAGCAAGTTGCCAGGCTCTGGCTCTGACCACTGTGGCTCCGCTGTGTTTCTGACCGGATGTCTGCGGCCCTCCAGTTCACTGTTCTGCTCGGTGCCATCATCGTTTTCCTTCCTCTTGAGATTTTCTTTCCTCATTTTCATTCTCAGCCTTTTGGCCTCAATGAGCTCTGGCACAATCTTCTTTAAATCTCATTTTGGTTTTGATGAACTACTTGAAACTCTAAGTGTGGGCTTTTAATCAGCTTGGGAAGTTCTCAGTTCTTCCCAGGGTCCGATACACGGCCTCACTCCCGCTCTCTAGGAACACCAGTCACCCCGTGACTAGCTTTGTCCATGTGGCTCAAGTTTCCATAGCATTAATTTTTCTCGTTTCTGTCTGCCCATGTCTGCAACTAAGATTTCCCTGGTAAGATTTCTTTATTTCAGAGACCATCCTTTTCACTTCTAAATACGTGTTCAGATATTTTTAATAACTTGCTTGTCCACCGAGATGGCCTGTCTTCTCATTCTCTGACATGTGCCTTCCTTTACAGCCCCTCAGAGTCATTTTAAAGATTGTGTCTGATCTTTGTGAAATCAGAGTTGGCCTCACAGTTGTCTTTTCCCTCAAGAATAAAACATAGGTTTGGGCCTTTAGTGTGCCACGTGGGGTGGTGTCCTGTATTTTGGGATACTACCTTGTGGAGACAGTATGTTGTACTGCTCTTGGGAACACTGGGGTTCCTGTCTTAGAAGTTGATTGACACATCAGGCACACGTTGCACATTGTCACACAAAGTAAGAGATGCCTTAACTCCCAGGGTGATCCTAGCTGGAGCACGCATGGAGTTGGTACCCTGGCATGATCTGAAATGTCTTGTGTTTGAACGCTTAGTCTCCAGCTGGCAGTAGAGCCTTGACAGAGGAAGTAGGTCACAGTGGGGAAGACAGGGTTTGAAGTCCAGCTATGCCTCCAGCCTTGTCTCAGCTTCTTAACCCAGCCCGGATGTGAGTGAGCGTTCATCACCCCCACAAGCTGCTCTTTCCACTACGGGGAGCTGGACCGCCTTGAATTATTAGCCCAAACAAACCTTTCCCCTAAGTTGTTTCTTGTCATATATTTGGTGGCTCCCATGATAAAAAGTAACATGTCCACCCTCATCTGGCCTTTCGGGGGGAGACTTTCCTCCCTCTCTGATACTTCGGTTGCTATAGGCTCTTTCTCCTGACCTTTCCAATCAGAAAGAAAGCTGCTTTGCTGGTCGGGGCGACCACATTGTGCCCTGACTGTCCCTCAGGATCTGCCTGCTTCGTTCATTCTCTAGAAACCTTGCCTTGTTTCTCATTTACTTGTAGCTTGGGGTTTACAGTTTCTCTCTGAAGGTGTGCTGCCATGTTAGACTTTCACCAGTTCATGCAGAAGGCAGAACCCAGAGAATTTTAGGGTGGGTGGGGGTTCTGCAGCAGCAGGCACAGCTGAACGGGTGAATCTGGTTAAGGAAACATCCATTGCATGTGACTGTAAGAAGCTTGGGAGTGGTCTTAATGAACATGTGGGTGACTGGATACCAAGAGACTCGGGTGACGGGGTGATGGGAGACCAGGAGACTTGGGTGATGGGGTGATAAGATGTCGGGAGACTCGGGATCTCCTCTGAGGTTCAGGAAGGTTCTTTTGCATCCTAGTCTATGGGCTGTTATCCTAACTGGGATTTATATTTTTTTATGTTTTGGTACAGTTCAATATCATCATATAGCTGATCCTTCTTTGACCTAGCAACATGATGATATTAATGGAGTTTTCAGTGTCAAGTCTCTGCTCTCCTGAAAGCCAGTGTTGTGGTCTTGGTATATTATTACTTTAACTCAGAGTAGTGCCAGAATCAATTTGATAATTCCTTTTGGACAATTTTTGCATCTTTCTTCACATGTGATCTTGAACTGTGAATTTTCCTTTTTTTGTGCTACCATGATTGGGTTTTGGGATAGGGGTTTTATGTTAACCCAGCAACACCATTTTCTTTGCTTTGTATAGTAAAATGAAGACCCTAAGCATTTAGAAAACTTGTCCATAAAGCTCTCCCGGTCCAGTGCCTTTTTCTGGGATAAAATTTTATAAGTTTTAGTTGGAAGCCATGTTGTCAACATGAATTTTCTAGGTCTTCTAGAAATCTAGATGTTCACTTTAAGTTCCATTTAATGTACAACTACGTCTGAAGCTCTGTGCCGTGCCAGATGCTAAAAGTGGGTATGTGTCCCCTTGAACAAGCAGACTCACCATGGTGTCCAGTGAGAAGGGCTCTTCTTGCTCTTTTCACTCATTCCCACTATTACAGTCTCAAGTGGACATTTGTTGACACACACTCGACACACCCATCCATGCTCCCATCCACCCACATGTTCATGTACCTATCCACCCAGTCATCTGTTAATCCATCCACATATCCATGGATCCATCCATCCATCCAACCATCCATCTATCCTTGCATCAACTCATCCATATGGTCGTACATCTATCCACCCATGCAACCATCTGTCATTACATCTGTCCATCTACACATCCACATACTCATGCACCTACACGTCTAGTCATCGACTACAAATCTAGCTCTCCAGCCAGTCACCTGTTCAAGCAGCCTACACTGAGTTCCTGTTCTGCACGAGGCACTATTCTAGCCACTGAAGAGTCAATCCTGGGATATACAAGCCAAGTACTAGAAGACCAAACTGAGATACAAGTGTCTCTAGCAGACTAATGTCGCGGACAGGATAGATCACAAGACACCTTTCTGGAATCCAGAGAACTAGGGATCCAAAGTAGCAGATCTGAGTGCCGAGTTCCAACATGATTTACCCCAAGGTTCAAATAGAATCGCTGCCTCGCACAAAGCAAGGGGACTGCAGAGCTGCTCCCTGGGAAGGCCCCCAGAGGGTGCTGGGGGAGAGGGCCAGAATAAGACTTAGTAAGATGCTGGCCCGGCCACATCCTCAGCCTGACTGACTGTCAGATTTGTGAGGGTACATCATGCCCTATCCGCAGGACCTGAATGGCCATTCTGTTGGTTCCAGAGGCTCCTCCAAGGCCCATCATTAATGTTGGTGACTAGGGAACGAAGGAAGAAAGGAAGTTAAGGAAAAAGAAGAAAGGGAAGAAAGTGCTTCATATCTGGGAAGCACTAAGTTCTTAGTCTTGGTTGTCACAGAGGGTCCCTGCACTGAGCTGGACCCAGGGATGTAGACCTCACGTGGCCAGGGCAGAAGCTACTGCCTCTTTGCAGGGGCTCTGCTCTGAGTTTCTTTCCCTCCTGTCAGGCTCTGTACCCGGGTCCAGGAAGTAGGGAGGCTCCCCCAGCCTTAGTCCACTCCCACCTGCTAGGCACTGACACACCCTCTATCACTCCAGTGACTGCCTTCTAGAAATAGTTTCCAGAGCTGGGCGCTAAGGACCTGGCTGGGAGCGTCCTAAGCATACGAAGATGGTGGGTGGGCACCACGTTCTTTTGCCTCCTCCTCCACCAACCTTACTGAGAACCAAATTGCCTTATCAGAAAGTCCAGCAAGCGGCTGGCTAACCAAATAGCTAGAATTCCTGCTCCAAGCCACATCTGTTCCTGATCGAGGGGAGGCCAGGGATGACAGGCAGGGGAGGGGGAAGAGGAGGTGCTGGCCAGACCTTCCCAGAGCAATCCTCCCGGCCAGCAAGGGGAGTCTGCCAGCCTCGCCAAGGGCAGCCCCTCGTGGTCTCCAGGGCAGGAGGCAGGACTCTGTTCTCTACCCTTCTCCCTCAGAGGAGCCCAGGCCTGCTCTCTGTAGGGCTGGGAGGGGGGGAAGGACACCCCACCCTGCTGTGTGCAATGCTGTCGGGCCACACTGAGCTCTTCCCAGCTGGAGGGCGGCCTCTGCTGCCTGCCCTATTCCGCCCCTCCTGCTCCAACCACCATCACCCCCAATCCCTCCCAGCCTCCAGAGCACCCCACACTTAGAGTATCTTTCCAGAATTTGCATCTGGGAGCCTTGTTCTTTCCCTGAAAACTTCCCGGCCCAGGGCCCTTGGCAGGACAAGGTCGGGTTCAGCTTCAGGGCTAAGCACTGGGTCTCTGAAATCTGTGAAGGCTTTCCAGTCTTCTGTGTCCAGTACCTACCTCCTGCCCACCCCTTCACATGCCCCATGGAAGACTCTCAATGGCAAGGTGAGCAGAGAGAGTCCCCACTCAGTCCCAGGTGCCACCTCTCTGACCCCTCTGGTAAGTAAAGTAGAGCTTCTTTGAGGATGTCCATTCAGCCTTTCGGCTCAGGAGTTCCTTCTTGATCCAGAGTGGCACAGTCAAGGGTGAAAAAAGGAAGTGAAGATCAAGGTTGTCTAAGAGGAGGAGTGGAAGGGCACAGAGGTCTGGGACTGTGGCAAGGCTGGAAGGAAAGGCTTGCTTCAGTTTCCTGTGTCCCTAAAGAGTGAGAATCTTTCTTCCGGTACGGCCAACCCCTTGACCACTGAGCTTCCACAGGTGCCTGAGCCCCCTGATCACCTGCCAGCTCCTAGAGTTGACTTACACTTCCACGTCGGCAGTCAGGAAGCATCTGGATGTATGTCTGTTGCCCCACTGACCCTGGCTGTGGCTCCATGGTACCATGGGCCTTAAGCAATGAGGAGGTGCAGGAAGGAGGCCAGTAGGCAGGTGGGGCCCATCATTCATTAGTCTAGGCACCTGTCTGGTGAAATGGAGGTAAGGGCTCGGTACTTCAGGTCAGACCTGAGGAGCAATCACACAGTGGTTTCCCTGCCATCCTGCCCTGTCCAGGGCGGACACAATCCCACTGTTCCCCAGTACTCCCAGCCCCCAGATGCATCCCTCCATTCCCCAGGAGGAGGCCTGGCCTCCCTGGCTTCCTGCCTCTCCTTCAGCACCTTGCCAGGCTTGTGTCCCCTTCCTGGGGGCGCCCAGTACCCGAGATGAGCACACAGCCGGAGCAGAGGCCAGTGGGGGTGCATAGCAGCCAGTGTAAACAGATCAGTTCTGTCTGCCTGGGGGGAGGGTGGGGGCAGGGAGGGAGTTGTCTTGGGCTTTGTTATGTTCTGAAAAAAAGGCAAAAAATTTGGGTCACAAACCACAAACTGTTTTGCTTTCGGCATAACTGGCATAAACAGGCATTTTCTCCTTGGTTTCTGGCCGGCAGAGGCCTGGGCTGGCTGGGGCTGGGAGCGGGAGAGGCTGGAGGCTGCACTAATGAGGCCTGGGCCCAGCAGCCAGGAGGGGGCTGGGCAGGGCCTTGGTCCAACAGGGCAGGTAGTGGCTAGGCTTGGGGGGCACCCTCTTCCCCACCTTTGCCTGAGCAATAGTTTCTGCTGATGGCTAGGCCCCAGTGTCTGAGGAGACCTAGGGACCCTGGGAATCAGGGTGGCCAGACAGGTGGAAGCAGGTCACTTGAGAATGTCTGGTGACCTGGTCCAGGGAATCAGTTCAAGAATAGGACGTCACCGAAGGCTGGGACTTACCCCTGCAGGAGACAGGCAGGGAGATGCCAGACAATGTGCTGTCTCCATGGCGGGTGCCCTGGGGTCCACAAAGGCATCCTCTCTCTGACTGGCTCTTCCCATGGAGGTAAGCTCCAGGAGGACCTAACAGCAGGCATCATGAGCTGCAGTCATGGCATCTCCGGAGGACAGGAACAGGCCAGATTGCTATCTGCAGAAGACCAGACACCAGGAAGGGAGCAGGACTGCCCAGAATCGCAGAGAGCGTACGAGTACCACCAGGGTGGTGACAAGTGCCAGAGGGCCTAGGAGAGAGGACAGCCTTACAGGACTGGGTATGAGGACACACAGAGGGAAGCCAGCGGGGTGAAGAGAAAGTGTGGTACAACTGAGGCATGAGAAGGACAACACATGCTGAAGACTCAGAAAGCCTGGTCATGGTCTGGGTTTCACCCCAAACACCATGGGATAGATGAGTGGGGGAGATGGGTGGAGGGAGGAGTGGGTGGATGCACGGACGGTGGACTAGAGTATGGATGGATGGGTGCAAAGTAGAGGGTGGGTAGATAAGTGAGTGTGTGTAGATGGATGGGGGTGGATAGGTGGATAGGTTGATGAATAGGTGAATGAGTAGATTAGTGGGTGGGTAGGTGACAGGGTGGATGGGTGGATGGATGGATGGGGTGGATGGGTGGATGGATGGATGGGGTGGATGGGTAGATGGATGGATGGATGGGTGGATGGATGGCTGAATGGATGGGGTGGATGGGTGGATGGATGGATGGGGGGATGGGTGGATGGGTGGATGGATGAATGGGGGGATGGGTAAATGGGTAGATGGATGGATGGATGGGGGATGGGGGGATGGGGGATGGATGGATGGGGGAATGGGGGGATGGGTGGATGGATGGGTGGATGGATGGATGGGTGGATGGGGGGATGGATGGATGGATGGGGGATGGGGGGATAGATGGGTGGATGGGGGGATGGGTGGATAGATGGATGGGTGGATGGATGGCTGGATGGATGGACGGGGAGATGGCTGGATGGATGGGGGAGTGGGCGGATGGATGGGTAGATGGGTGGATGGGTGAATGGGTGGACGGATGGATGGATGGATGGGGGATGGGGGATGGATGGGTGAGTGGAGAAAGAGTAGGCAAAAGGATGAAGGACTGGGGACTGGATAGGTAAGTAGATAGACAACTGGCTCTGTGGAAGGGAGGAGAGCTTCTATGACACACAGAATTTTCAGAGCAGGAAAAGGAGAGAAAAGAAAGCCTGGAGCAACTCTGAAATACCCTGGGTGGAGGTGGAGCAGCCCTTAGAGGGCTGCTGAGTGGTGAGAACGAACGCAGAAGGACTGAGCAAAGGGACTGGTTATGCCCAGGACTTCAGAGAGGTAAGAAGAGGTTGTGGAGGTCCTGGGGAAGTTGCTAGAAGTTGTGAGGGTGGAGGCTGACTGCAGTAAGAGTGAGGACGCCCTGGTGGGGGCAGGGCCAGCGGAGAGAGCAGAAGGTCCCAAGAATGCCAGGTGTAGGGTGATGTTGGATAGAGGTCAAGAAGGGACTAGCCTGGGAAAAGAAGAGGCTGGAGCCTGGACACCCCGAGGTCAGCACTTAGGGGCCTGGGCTGCTGCAGGACTGAGAGAGGGTGGACAGGTCCCAATGGGCCTTCAGCAGGGGCTAACAGGGATGACGGGAACACGCTGCACTGCCCTCAGAGGAGAGGCCATTGCTGGGCCTTCTTCCAGCCACAGCAGACCCTGCAACGTCTTAGAGGGCTCACTGGGTGGGGAGGTATCTGCCCATAGTGCAGATTTCAAATCCAGCCCCAGGCTGGCCTTGCTTCTGCCTCGCTGAGGCTGCCCAGGAGGAGCCTGGTGCTCTTGCTCCAGCCCTCTTCTTCAGGGAGCCCCCTCTGACCACTGTTCATCCTGAGAGGGAATGGAGCCACCCTTCCCTCTGCCCTGTAGATGCCACTACAGACCCCCAGAGTCCAGGTCGCAGCCCGCCACACACGGCCAGCCCAATACTGGAGTGAAAACGGCTTAAAAACCATAAATGCTAGGTAGTGTGGTGGCCAGAGTCTAGAATGTGGGTGCTTGAGAGGTTGAGGCAGGAGGATTACCATGAGTTCCAGGCCAGACAGACTCCGTAATGAGTTCCAAGCCTACTTTGGGATACAATGTGAGATTTGTTCTCAAAACTAAGTAAACTACATAAAAAGAAACGTGCTGTGCCACGACGAGTGCAGAAAAGGCAGAATTCAAGCACTGGCAGGCTGAAGGCCTCAGCCACCTAAGGTCCATCCCCGCCCTTCCCTCCGTGGGGGAGGGGCCTGGTGCCTATCTACTGATGAGGGTGCTAGAAAGAGCTGGGCCACAGTGAGGCGGGCACAGGAGATCCAATCCTGGCCTCAGGCATCTGGGAGCAAGCCCTGTTCTCCCCGGCTGAGACCCCAAAGGTCAGAGACCCCTCTCACCACTGGGTAGTGGAGTCTACAGCGACTGGTGAGGACAGACTCTAGCAGTCTTCAGGGAGGGGACAGTGGAGGTGGCTAGGTGTGCAGGGAACCCATCCTAGGTGTGTGTCACTCCAAGTCCCCATGTCCAGCTCAATATGGCTCCCCAAACCTTCCAGAAGCAGTCTGATCCCCAGCCCCCACCCAAGGCTAAGGCCTAAGTTCCCTGGAGTGGGCACCAATGGCACTTCACTCACTGGAAAAACACCCATGAGGTCCTTCTGACCTATAGCATTCCATCGCCTCAGTGCCTAAAGTTGCCCCCAACCCCCTGGCTCCTCGGGCGAGTGGTTCTTCCCCCACATCCTGTGCGTATTGTGGATAGAGGGTGCACACCTCAGAGGCCTTACCTCCCCACCCAGCACCCCCTAAGCACTAGGCACCCCTCCCTCCCCTTCAAGCCCCCCAAACAAAAAAGAGCAAAGAATCCAGAAAATTATAATTTTAAATGCTTTATTTGGATTGCAAGCGTTAACAGGTTAAAGACAAAACCCAAGCTTTGGATTTTGCCAGAAAATAGCATGTTAAAGGGTTGAGTTGAGGCAAACAGCCCGGGCCACTGCTCGATGACAGGACAGTGGCACAGGTGACATACGGCGTTTGGCGCGTGGGGGTAGTCTTCAGGTGATGACAAAAGGAGGGGCCCAAGAGGGGGTCCCGCTGAAGACAGTGGGGAGGAGACAAGATGGAGGGCCACACTAGGCATGGGAGGCCAGGCAGGCACCTGCGTCAAGATGGACAATGACAGGGAGAGCTGCAGATCTGGGGACACAGAGGGTGGTCGGCAAACGCCCCCGAGAGCACCCATCCCGGCGAGGCTAAGAACACTGGGTGGATAGGTGTCCGGCCGAACGGGCAGGCAATTTGGGGTGCCTCGAAATCTTTTGGGTGTCAAGCCAATTCGTATTCTCCAATTACGACAATTTACTTTTTGGGTTTCTGTCCAATGTTCCGAATGGCCCATTCTTCAGGCGCTTGCAGAGGGACCCTCTGTGCTGTGGTGGGGCTGACACGGACCGCCCCCAAGGGTGGTGCCAGCCCTGTCACCTGGGCCCAGAAGTGTCAGGCCTCTAGACTGCTAGTCGGACTGCTGGGCAGGGGGACCGCACTGGGGGCAGGATTGGGGGTGAGGTAAACCTCCCAGCCGCCCTGGTCCCTGCCGCAGTCCTAGGCTCCGTGGGGTGGCTGCTACGGGTTCACCAGACCCTCGAGCCTCGGGGCCCAGGCGACCCCATGGTACACAGGTCTCCTGGCTCTGCAGGCTCCAAGCCTCCTGGCCTCCCCAACTCCAGGCCTCACCCCACCTTGCCCACAGGAGATCCTAGAGCTGCGGATCTCCTGGAGACAAGGTGGGGGACTGAGGAGCAGGCAAGGTGACACTGAGGGAGGGGGGAGGACTCGCCAAGTGCTCCAAAGGCAGCCACCCTGCTCCCGCCAGATAGAGTCCATTTACTCTCACATCTACAGCCCCTTCCCCCCCAGCTGGCGGTGGCCAGCCAGGGGCCCCGTCTTTTGTGGCCTCCGAGCACCTTCTTCACACTTGGGGAGACACTGCCCCGCCCCCCCTCCACCCCTCAGAACCTCTGGGGAACCAGCCACTGTCCCCAGAAGGCAGGCCTGGCAGCGGCCTTCTCAATTCCCTCAGTTTTCTCTGTGGGTGCGTGGCCAGCACCCCACAGGGACTCCACTCCCAACCCAGCCCAAGCGATAGAGAGAGATAAAAATATCAAATCAAGGGCGATAAATGGCGGGGAGCAGGACACGTTGGTGGCAGAAGCTGGCTTCGTTCGTCTTACTTGATCACTGCTCCCCTGTTACACAGGGGGCGGGTATAATTTGGTTATGAGCGCATGATAAAGCTAAGGAGGGATTAAAAAAAAAAGAAAAAAAAAAAAGGAAAACATGCCCCAAGAAACAAAAAAGAGGGGAGTAGAATAATTGGCGTAAAATTTGGCGCCTAATTTCTCTGTAATTCTGCAAAGTGACCTGCTTCTCCCCCTGACTCTTCCAACCAAAATCTCCCTGGGACCACTTCCTACCCCACAGCTCCCCCCACCCAGCCCCCACTGCCCCCCACCCACCCCTCCAACCGCCAGACTTCCCACACTCCTCCACCATCAGTGCCAGTCTCCTGGGGAGCCCCTAAGTGGGGACTCCCCAGGACAGTGGCACTGATGGCCCCTAGGAATGCTCATGGGGGGTGTCCCCCAGATCTTTCTCCCAGGAGCATGCCCAGAGGTCAGGCTACTCGAAGCTTGACTTGCTTGGCAGTGTCATCTCCCTCCGGCCAAACACTCCATGCGCAAGGCCGACGCACAGCACACACGGGGCGTCGGCATAGATGGGGGGCTGGGGAGCACCGGGCTCATGCTGCTGGGGGCCGTGGAGACACCTCCCTCACCGTGAAAGATGGAACTCTGGTTCCCACAAACAACAGCGGAAACTGGACTGGGGGAGAGGTCTGAAACCGTGCAAACTGCTCGGGGAATTTGGGGTGGGCCTTGGTCCTGTCTGGGAAACATGGTTCCAAAGGAGTTTCTCAGCCACTTCGACATTCTTATTCAAGTGTGTGTGTGTGTGTGTGTGTGTGTGTGTGTGTGTGTCTGCAGGGATGAGCGTGAGCATGTGGCTTTTAGGGTTCAACATTCAAGTGTCTGTGTGTGTGTGTGTGTGTCTGCAGGGATGAGTGTGAGCATGTGGCTTTTAGGGTTCAACATTCAAGTGTCTGCGTGTGTGTGTGTGTGTGTGTGTGTGTGTGTGTGTGTCTGCAGGGATGAGCGTGAGCATGTGGCTTTTAGGGTTCAACATTCAAGTGTCTGTGTGTGTGTGTGTGTGTCTGCAGGGATGAGTGTGAGCATGTGGCTTTTAGGGTTCAACATTCAAGTGTCTGCGTGTGTGTGTGTGTGTGTGTGTGTGTGTGTCTGCAGGGATGAGCGTGAGCATGTGTCTTTTAGGGTTCAACATTCAAGTGTCTGCGTGTGTGTGTGTGTGTGTGTGTCTGCAGGGATGAGCGTGAGCATGTGGCTTTTAGAGTTCAACATTCAAGTGTCTGCGTGTGTGTGTGTGTGTGTGTGTGTGTGTGCGTGTGTGTGTGTGTCTGCAGGGATGAGTTGGGCATGTGGTTTTTAGGGTGGGGACTGAAACATGAAATTTTGGAGTTGGGGGGTTGAGCCGATTAAGTTTTGTTTGCAGTTTGCAGGCTCCGTTTCCTTCCCTGGGTCTTACTAGGTCCCTCAACCCGGCCCCCTGATGACATGGTGACATCTGTGATGGAAAGGCCAGCAAAGAATGAGCTGGGGCGGCCACTGATGTTGACGGCCAGCTTACACTAAAGGTGCCCGATCTGAGTGGTGACAAGGAAGATGACACTGAAGCAATGACAAGCCCACTGTGACTTTTGGGTCCCCTTCCTTTCTCTTGCTTTCTGAGATCCAAGTCCAAGTCAATCTGACTTAAGATCCGAATGGATGGACGAGAAAGGAGGGGAGGGGCCGAATTAATTTATTTTGGCAATTGTTTCTAAGCCAATTTCTTTTTAGTATTTTTCAGCCAATTGATTACTTTAGTTACTTTATTTTTAAAAGGTAATAAACATTTTGGATGTTTCTAAAGAGCCAATTTGTTTTAAGGGGCCTATATATTGTTAAATGTTTTTAGGCATATATAATTTGGGGGAAATCACTTGGGTTGTTTAGAGCCAATCAATTTGATTTTAAAGTGTTTTTAGGCATATATAATTTTGTGGGGATCACTTGGGCTGTTTAGAGCCAATTAGTTTGATTTTAAAGAGTTTTTAGGCATATATAATTTTGTGGGGGTTACCTGGGTTGTTTAGAGCCAATCAGTTTGGTTTTAAGTTGGTGAGGTTTCCTTGCCCTAGATGGAAGGGGGCAAGGAGGAGAGCAGCCTGATGTGAGGAGGCGGGGCATGGGGGAAGGGGGGGGCCATAGGGGAGGAAGTGGAGCAGAGAGATCTCAGTGGGGGACTTGATGGAACCGTCCCAGGTCAAGAGGAGGTAGCAGGACGATGTTACTACCTTGCAGAATTACCATACAATTTGGTTCACTGCTGACTGATGGACATCTCCGAAGAGGCTCCCCCGTGGGCGGGGTCTTTGGCTGACATGGCGATCAGGGGACGACGCTTGGCCTCTCTGAAAGCTTCGAGCTCTTTGGCGAGCATGCGACCCCGGCGGGCACGCAGGAGGGCAGGCAGGCCTCTGCGCAGGCGTTGGGCGGACTGTCTCCAGGTGTCGTATTGGAAAAACTTGCCCACGGGGTATCTGGGGAAGTCGTCCTGAAGAGGAGGCGCTAGTCAGTGGGTGTCAGGGTGTCAAGTTAGCCTGAGTCCCAGCCCAGGCCTCACATGACCTCCCCTGTAGCCCCAGCCCCACCCCACTAAGGCAACCCCCTAGAGCTATGTCCACAGGCAGAGGCCAATAGTAAAAATGTAGGTGGCTCTCCATGACACCCCCAGTCAAGAAACTGACCACCTTCTTGTCCCCACTAAGAGGTCTCATTGCTAAAAGCTAGGTTTAGCTACCCCAGATCCCACCCTCTGTCCAGGTGCTCACCGGAAGCACGGTCGGAGAGGTCGACACATCCCTCTCGGACTTGGCGGGGGTGGCACAGTAAGTCTCCAGGAGGGCCAGGTCGCAGCTGCGGAAGCAACACTCCTCCACGATGCCACGGCTGCGACGGTTGGCGCGGCTTGCTGGCCTGCCTGGAAGACCCACAATACAGAAAGCCACGTCAGCACCCAGTGGGATCAGCACCCACTGGGGTGGCCTCCCCAACCCTCCCTCAGGAAAGGCTCAGAAGGAAAGGGCTACCCCTGCCCTCAGGCTAGGCCGTAGCCGCACACTTGGTCCCTCACAGGGATGAGGTAGAAGCATGAGCCAGGTGGGCCAAGGTGCCCAGAAAGCAGAAATGAAGGTGCGTGCTGCAGGACCAGCCCCTGATCTCTGGTGCCTCCTGCCTGGCATTTGACGTGGCACAGCCTCTCTGTCCCACAAACTCCACCAAGTCCAGAGGCCACACTGGAGTGGTTTGGAAAGCTGGGGGTGGGGGAGGTGAGCCCTGCAAAAGGCCTGGCTCCCATGGGAGGAGGCCACAGTGGACACAGGTGTGGTCCCTGGACTTGGGGTCCTGGCCTGGTGCCACCTTGAGCCTGAGGGACCCAACCCCCGCCCTCCAGTGCTGCGCTGAGACAGGGAGGATCGGGTAGGAGAGAACAAGACGGGAGCGGAGGAGTGAGGCACCCATAAACCACTCCCTTCTCTTCTCCCGTCTTCCCCCTCTCCCCCACGCACTCAGATCCGAGGCTGGGCTGGGGGATAGAGCCACTGGAGGCTCCACCTTGGGCCCTCCTCTTCAGGAAGCCCCCTTCCATGCAGGGGTGACTCCCTGACCAAGGGCTGGCCCTGCAGTGCCAGAGGACATGAAAGAGACCAGACGGCAGGGGCTTCAGAGTGCCCAGGAGCAGTGTCTCCAGAGAAGGTTTGAAGTGGGAACGGACCCCGAGCAGTTCACAGGCAGGTAGGCAGAGGCGCAGAGAGGAGGCCATGTGTCCAGGCCCCGGTGAAGAAGACAGGGTGGCCCCTGCCAGCAAGGAGAGTCACCTGTTCTGGTGCCCCACCCCTCCCAGGCATGCCCCAGCCAGGTGCCCCAGCTTCCTCTTCTGTGAGCAGTAACCCCAGACCCCGCCCCCCCACAATGCTGGAAAGTCAAGAGAAGCATGAGAAACACTGAAAGCAGGTCCCCTGGAGTTTCGATGACCAGAGTCTGGCTCTCCTCTCATAACCCAGCCCGGATTCCCTTCCATTGACTTAGAATACAACAGACTTGAGCGTGGCTGAGATCACAGCTCTGCTCCAGGGGCAGTGTGGTTCAATGAAAGTCTCACTGCCAGGAGCTCACACCCCTGTGAATTTACAGAGACCCACACCCTGGACTCCTTCCACATGAGGTGGTAACCAGGAACTGCTGGCTGTAAGACCTATCAGAGTAGAGGGAGGGAGGGCGGGCGTTCATCTCGGAGCATCCTCTGCCTAGAGCTTAAGGCCAGGCCCCACCAGTGTATCTTAACTGTCCCCTCATCCTGGACACTAGTGGAGCTTGGGTTAGGTAGGCTCCCCCCTCTCCCCCACCCCTTCCAGAGCTACTTACTGAAGTAGAAGCCGCGATCCCCGCAGACAAACTGGAGGGTGTCAACCAGCTCCCCGCCGCACAAGGTCTCGCTGGGGCGGTAAGCAGCGATGCAGCACGAGGCAAAGGCCAAAGAGATGAGAAGCACCAGCATCGACTTCCCCATTGGGATCCCCATTGGTATCTGAGGGGGATAGACACAGACAGGCCTTGAGCTAGGGACCCCAGGGCGGACCACTGGTGCTGGTCAGATGCTGGTCCCTGCCAGAGACACCCAAGCGTCTCTTAATCGGAAACTCAATTGAAATTCGAAAGGTGGCTTTCTCAATTAGCAATATTAATTTGAACGGTGAAAATGACACAGGTGCTTGAATTGCTGAGGCCACAGGGCGCTTCGCAGAGAAACCCATGTGAGCTGAGGAAGGCACCCAGAGGTGGCTTTGAGCTGTAAGAAACGCCATTAGTTTCACTTAAGGACCACTGACTTGAGGGTATAGCTGAAGCCCTGCCACACCCACATCAAGCAGCAGGGACCAGCGCTGGACACTGGACTTGGTTTCCATGCTATGACATCACAGGGGCGGGGCCAGCCCAAAGGCTCCTCACCCTTGCCACCCCTTCTCTGGCCTCCCAGCACTGGCCAAGATGGCAGAGAGCTCAACCCCACCCCACAGTGGAGCATGTGCACCCAAGGGTCCAGCCCCCATCCTCCTCGATCCCCAGCTGAGCAGGGGGGTCCAGGAAGGCTGCCCCTCCCCAAGCACCAGAGTCAGCCGCACCCGTCCCCTCTCCTTCCCTCCCCTAGTCCATACTGATCAGAGTCCAGGTCAAGAATTCAGTGGTTAGTGCAATGGGGCCACCCACACTCTTGAGAGCCTTGCTTTCCGGGGTCATCCAGCCCTCTAAGTCCAGCCTGCCCTGGGCACCCCAAAGCTCATGAGAAAGCCCAAAGTCCCTTTCCAGGCTTCAACACATAGCTCTCAGGGTCAGGGACCCTACAGAGTCCCTCTGTGACCCACCAGATCATCTTCCTGATGGGAAACAAGACTCTACTGAGGGAGTTGGAAGGCAGGCCTGACCATCAGGGAGGGAGACTGGACACTCCATCCCTCTGGACCCAGTCTGGAGGGACACACCCCCTCCACAGGCTGTGTGGCCACAGGCTGGGGCAAGAGTTAGCTAGCTTCTTTAGGGAAGGGACTCGAGGCCACTGCACACAGCAAACCGCCCTTGACCCTGCAGAAAGATGAGCCCTCCAGGCTGCAACCCTGGCCTCTGCTCCACAGGCCCAGAGGATTTCTTGCTGCAATAAATCATGTGAGAGACCATTACAGAATAACCAAGAAACAATCTTGTTTAAACTCCCTTGGGTGACTAAAAATCACCTTTGCCCACCTCCTCAACGGGACCCTGTCCGGCCTCCCCAACATCCTCTGTGCCACCACCACTTGCCACCAGTCCACCATAATAACCGTCAGTCCAGGGGCAGCTCCGTTTGCTGCCCTCGAAGTCCCTTCCCCAAGCCTGACCACTGTGACTCTAGGTGGCCAGTCCGAGCAAGCAGGCACTGACCAAGAGGCATGTGGAGGTGAGGGATGGATGAGGGGTCAGGAAAGACCCAAAGGTGCTGGAGGGGAAGGAAAAGAAGAGAAAGCGCAGGTAAGGAAGCTCGGGGATCAGTGGCAGCAGAAGACAGAGGCCCAAGGAGGACGAAGGCTTGAGAGAGGCAGCAGGCCCGGCTGCAAGGGCAGAGGCCCGAGGCTAGCTGGAGCCCTGACCGCCGCACTGGGCAGGCCGGAGCGGGACGGCAGCAGGTCTTGGCTCCACGGCCCTGGTTACCTGCAGGGTTACAAGGAGGCCGCTGGGGCTGGAAGAGGAGGAAGACAGGAAGAGGCTGGAAGTCTCTCACAGGAGAAGCCAATGTCCAGTTTGCGAGCTGGTCAGTGCCTCAGCTTTTATGTCTGAGCCGGCTCCTCCCAGTCCCGGCTCCACCCTACCCTCACCCCTCCCTGCTGACCACTCCCCCCGCCCCCTTTGCACCCGCCCCCTACCTCCTTCCAGCCAGTCCCTTCTCTCCTGCACCCCCCAACCGCTAGCCTTGGACCATTCCTTAGCACCGCACCAGCAGTCGGAGGGGGGCCTCATCGTGCGCCCCCAGCCCTCTCTGCACAGACCAATGGGGGAGGAGGTCGGGAGGGGGGTTCTGCCCACATCCTTCTATGGAAACTTCCACCCAGCGCAAGATGGGCAGTTATACCTCTCTGAACTGTACAGTTTCTGCCCTTCTGAGCCTGAGCCTGGCCCTTCTCCGTAGACTCAGGTTGGGCTGGGAATGTTGGGGACACAGTTGGAGGGTATGTGGGGGAAACCTAAAGAACTGTGGAGTCTGGCCAGACTCTTGCCAACTCGAGGGGCCCGCATGGCCCCGCCCACCCAGTTTTCCTCTCTTAGTCTCCTAGGCACCAAGTCAACATGCCAGGGTGGGCTCCAGGAACTCTGCCCCCTCCTCATCACCCAGCACCCTGGGGAGACCAAGCCTGCACAGCACAAATCATACATTTTAAGCAACTCAAACCTCCCCCGCCCCAACACACACACACCAATGGACCAGGAAGTCGCCTGTGTGGACTTCTCACACCCCACCCCCAAGACCCCACGAACCTGCCCCCCTCCCCCACTCCACGACGTAAGGAGGAGCACGGGGGGGGGCGCACAGCGAATGGGACCCCAGCCCCCACCCCCACCGGCACCGCTGAGTCCCGGCCTGGCCAGGGTGCAGGGGGAAGAGCAGCCTTCCCGCGTGCACCGCGCCTGCCTCCCCAGGGGGGCCCGGAGCTCAGCTTACCTGGAAGCCGGCGAAGCTGCCGCCCACCTCCCTGCTGCGTGTTTTTGCAAACCAACAGCGGGCGAAGGCCCTTCTGCCGGGCACTCCTCTGCCAGCGCCGCTCTGGCCGAGTCGCAGGGGCCAAATGTGCGACGGGGCAGAACGGGGAGATGGCTTTTTTGGTGGTGGGGGGGGATGTCTCTTCTGCTTCTTTAGGGAGGACGGGCTGTCTTAGGGCTGGGGCAGGCCAGATGTTGTACTTTCGGGGGGGAAAAGGTGTCGGGAAATGAGGTCAGCTGTTGTATCAAGGATAGAAGGGGGCAGAGATAGTCGGAGAGACAGAGTGAACGTGAAAGGGGGGGGGACACAGAGAGGGCGAGAGGGAGAGAGGACAGCGAGAGGCGGGCAGGCTCACAGCGGGAGAGAACAGCACCGAGAGAAACAGAAAGCGTATAATTAATCCACTTTGGGAGGCGAAGGCAGAGGGCGGGCGGGAGGGGGGAGGGAGTCGGAGGCCAGGGCAGCGGGGAGGGGGCGGGCGGGAGCGCAGGGAAGGTGGCGGGGAAGTGCGGCGCGGGTCGCACCGCGAGCAGAGGAGAGCGCGCAACGTCGAGGGACCGGGGACGGGCGGAGGGGGGCGGAGTGGAGGTGGCACCCCGGCCACGGGCACCCAGCTCGGTCAGGGCCGACGGAGCCCTCGGCCGTCGCAAGCCCGGGCCTCGGCGGGGGGGACAGGCGTGGCGGCGCCGCGGCCGCCCGGGACGCAGCGGAAAGGGGGGAGCGGCCGGGCCGCGCGCCGGGGAAGGGCTGGGGGGGGAGCGCGGGGGATGACAACGCCGGCGGCCTGCGAGCCGGACTGCCTGCGGGGGGGACCGCCTCCTCCGGCGAAGCGGGCCGGGGTGAGGTAGATGGAGGAGGAGGCGGCGGGGAGTCCGCAGGCCCGGCGGAGCGCGGCCCCGCCGACGGCGCCCGGCACGGGAGTTAGCAGCGAGGCGGCGGACGGCGTCGACGCGGGGCCGCCAGCCCGGATGGAGGCGCTGGCGGACCGAGCGCGGGCGGGCGTGGGCCAAGAGGCGGGGGCGGCCGGAAGGGGGGGCCGGGGGCCGGCCTGGCCTCACGCAGCTCCGCCGGAGAGCAGGCGAACTGCGGGCGCCAACGCCCGGCTCTTATAGCCGCGCCACCCCGCGGCTCGGCGCCCGCTCGGGCCCCGCTGGCCGTGCGCCCGCGCCAATGGGCGCCCGCAGGGCCCTCGCCCCGCCCCGGGACCGCCCCCGCAACTCGAGCCACCGGGGGGAACGCGGTCTGGGGGCCCTGGGCACCGGGGGGCGCCGATGGGGGGGCCGTTGGGTGCGGGGTCGCCAGGCCGGGTGGGGGGCTGGGCGCCCCTGAAGGCCCGCGCCAAGACGCATCCCCGTTGCAAAGAATTCGGGGGTCTCGCCCCACGTTTCCGGGGTGCTGAGCCAGGCGCCCTGAGCTTGTGCGCCAGGGACACGCTGGGACGGAAGTGTGTGGCATCCCAGGCCTCAGTGGCACTGGGGGTCCCGCGCCCCGCTGGAGGGCTGCAGGGCAGGGACATCCCACACAGTGCAGGCCAGGCGCAGGTGGCTGAGCGCTGGGATCTCGGGAGTCGGAGAGGGGGGTCCCCGCTGGGAGCTGCCAGCCCAGGGAAGCTGCCCCAGGCTCTGGTGGAGCGCGCGGCCGCCACCTGCCTGAGCAGGCGGAGCGGGCGGCGAGGCACCTCAGAGTCGCAGCCAGATCCCGAGCGCCCCCCGGTGCTGCGCGCGGGATCCCTGAGCAGCCTGGGCGGCAACCAGGTGCGGGTCTCCGGAAAGGCTGGCCAGGTCGTCGGGCCAGATCGAGGCCAAGCCTAGAGCCCCGAATCCAGAGGCTGCGCCTACCCTCCAAGAGAGGAGATGGGCGGGAAACGTGGTTCTGATCCTACCTGCACAGCAGAGCTCGCCCGGGTGCGTCTAAGCAGCTCGCCTTTGGGACCCACCCAAAAGAGCCGGATAATAATTCCCCCGTCCTCAGTGCGTTGAACTTGAGTCGACGCGGGTTCAGCACCGGGGGCCACCACGATAATTTGGGGATCTGAGGAAACCATGTCCTAGAGAGTTTGGATGATGTTAAATGGCGTTGTGATTTTTTTTTTTTAAACGGAATCACTCATAAACCCTTGCACCCTGCCCGCCCCCCGCGGCCCGCGCTGCCCGCGCCTCCTGGAGGGGAAGGGGCCCACGGGCAGCGGAAACCCGCGCGCCGCTGGCTAACCCCCGACCTCGCCATCAATCACTGCGCCCGCGCCCGGCGCGCGCCTCCCGAAGCCCTCGACCCAAGGGCTGGAGGATTCAAGCCGCCCAAGCGCGCAGCGCCTCTCCCCGACGTCCCTGCGACCCAGCGCCCTGCCCGCCCCGCGACGCAGCCGCCGGGCGACTCTCCGCGCCACCGCTATGTCTGCAACGACTGCCTGAAAGGGGGCTCCAGTTCGGGGGCGCCTAGCCTGTGGGAGCGTGGAGGCCGAGCGAGAAGCCCGCACCCGCGCTCCAGGGCGGCAGCAGCTGGAGTCGAGCTCCCAGCCAGCCCGGGCAGCACAGCAGCCGGTGTGGGTAGCCGCCAGGCTGCGGCCCGCAGCGACTGCGCTGCGGGGAGCTCACCGCAAGGCCGAAGTTGCGTCCGCAGGCGCCGGAGGAGCCGAGGCGACGGGCGGGAGAGCGCTGTGCGGAGGGCAGTGGACGCTGCTGAAGGTGAGCGAGACCCCGGGGGCAGTCCCCAGTGTCCGGGGGCAACGCCCAGTCCGTTGGAAGACCCGGGGACAATGCCCAAATTTGGGGGAAACTGGGGGCAATGCCCAGTCGTTTTCCTGGACGCGGGAGAAGTACTGCCCACGTCCTGGCGGTCGCGCAGCGTCCGGAGTGTGTTTGGGGCACACAGAGAGACTCTTCCAAAACCTGAGCCGCTCAGGGACACCGTAGGAAAAGAGGCCGAAATCAATGCTCCGTGCTGTGCGCAGGACAGGGGAAGCTGCTGATGGTGGCCCGTAAAAACAATGCTCAAATTTCGGGGATCTCGAGTGAGACCCCTGTCTAATTTGCAGCCCAGAGAAATAGTGTCTTAAAGTAAGGGGACCCCAGGGAGACTCCATAAATGGAGGAACTGTGGTTAACGAATAAATCTGAAATTGCAGAAAAATAGAGTCCAAGTTTGGGGGGTAAGGGAAATTACTCATGCAAAAAATGGGGGACTTGGTGATCCGGCTTGAGGGAACCCAACACCTTGTTCAGCTATTTTAGAGAACCCACAAAATCCTAGGCTAATATGTAGGGATTAGGTTTTGAGGCTTGAGTTTAAGAAAATTCTTAACACGGAATTTGGAGGAATCTAGGAGGGACATTGTATAAAATTGTGGGGTGAAAAGCAATTGACATATTTAGGGGATCCAGGTGAATTCTTAGGGAAGGTGGGGACTAATCTCTGTCTTTAATGAATGCAGGCCGGTGGCCCTTGCAGTTCCCCCGCTAAAACTAACCTTAATTACCTTGGCTTCAGAGAAGATCCTTAGCCTCCTGTAGAGACTGGAGAAGGGAGGTCTAAATTTGGAGGATTCCAGAGTTTAAGCGTCGGTCCATTTGAGGAAGACAGAAAAATCAATGTCCTTTAATATTTTAATTTCTAAAACAGACTCCAGTTGGTCTTTTTGTTGAACAAGGGGAAAGTTCTTATATGTTTTCTTGGACAATGTTTGCACTTGGAGAACCCAAGCAAAACATACTCTGAGTTTCAGGGATCAATAGAAATTACCCAATGGAGGTTGAAATTTAAATTTCAGGCACTGGAATTAGCTAAGAAATTAATAAGACACAGACCTTTAAAACCTAGGGTTTGGGGGATCCAGGGACATTTTTTTCCATTGTACTTCGGGGGGCTATAAAACGTCTAAATGTAGGGGGACTCGGGCAGGGGTCATAAATTCAACAAAGTTCATTAAAGTTTAATAAAAACTCAGTTCTGTGGGAGGGAAAAAAAATCTCAATTTGTTTTGGTGTCTGAATTTGGGGGCCCCAGGAAAATTATTTCTGAATCTAAAGTTTCCAGGATCCTTGGAGCAGTTAAAGGTCAATTTCTACATTTTAAGGAATAGGGACTATGAATTTCTAAGTCATAGGGCCTGAGAATCATGCCCAAAATTTGTGATCTGCAGAGATTGTGCAGGGTGACTACAGAAAATACTGCTGAAATGGAAGGGACTGCGTGGGTGCATGGCTGGCATTGCAGCCAGAGACATTTTTCTGTGACCCAAGGCTAACACTGTGTTTGGGGGCCTGGAAGGCATTGCCTAATATTTGTGGAAGCCTAGCATGGGCAAACATGGAGAGAAGGGTCCAGGATGGACCTGGTTTCTGCAATTGGTGTTTGAATTTTAGAAAACCCAGATTTATCAGTAAACTAGAGGGACCTTGGGACTTTTAATATTCCCAGTGCTATGGTGCAGAGGAAAAACTCAGAGGACTGGGGGAATTCAACAAAATCTAGTATAAAGAAAGGCTCTGCCCACTGGTTAGCTTTGTGCCTGATAATACCCAGAGAGCCATGGGATTATGACTGGGAGAGAGTACCCCCTGCACCATATGAGAACACACCTTGGGTCAGCTTTGTAGGCTTGGGTGTTAGTATCTACATTTTAAAGAATCTGAGTTATGACCAGAAAGCTGGCAAGAGCCCTGAAAATGAATATCCCAATCCTTGTGGCCCAGGGGGACGTGGGGGCTTGTTCCCTGAGTTTGGGGTGACTGGTGAAAGCACTCTTGATTTTATGGAATTCAGAAAATGAGAGTGCAGGCTGCTTGAGGTGTCTAGGACAGGGTGCCTACATTTAGAGGAGAGCATATAAAGCAAGATTGAAACTTTGAGAGTTCCTGGAAAATTGTTGGGGAGACCCAGGAGGGATCCAACATGTAAAATTTAGGGTTGGGGCCATAGACTACAGAACCCAGTGGATAATGTTCCACGGTGATGAATCAGGAGACATGGAAGAAATCAGAGGAAGTCAGCGGGAAGACGGAAACGACAGGGACACGGGGAAAAGTTCCTCTTGTGGGTACAGCATCTAAATGAAGGGGAAATGCTGCTTGCTCTTTGGGGAGCCTGGAAAATGTGTCAGCAGGGCCATAGGACCCGGGTTTAAATTTATATTTTAGGAAACTGAGATTGGTGCTCTTTAAATCTGTAGGAGCTTGCAGAAGAGCCCAGAAGAAAAACTTGGGGACCCAGGTCACATAATCTAAATTTGGGAAAGCCAGCAGAGGCTCCCCGCTTTTAGAAATGTTTGGAAACTAGTGTTTTGTTTTGTTTTTTTCCTGTTTGTGAGTAGTACAGAGGCTGAATGATTCTGGAGGGCCTGAAGAGCAATGCTTAAATTTCGAGGATCCCAGCAAAACTAACGCCTGAGGTTCAGAAAAGCCAGGGACGTTTTCCCGGGGTGCACGCAGATCATAGAGATTTGGGGCTGCAGTTGAGACCGGGAGCTCCCGGGCCGCCAAGGACCGCGGCGCCAGGGTCGGCGGTGCCAGGACTTGCGTGGAGCAGGGGCGCCCTCGCAGGAGGATGCGAGCGCGGGAAGGGGGCGCAGGCAGCGGGGACACGAAGCACCGGCGCCCCGGAGCGCACGCCAAAACCAGTTGAACTTTTCGTTCTTTTTTGCCTTCGCGCCCCTGACAGGGCATGGGTGGCAGAGGCCAAGCCCCGCGGGCGTCGAGGAGGGGAGAACGTGAGCGCCGGCGAGCGGCCCAGTGCCGCTCCCCCGCTGCTCGCCCGACCCCCGGCGCCCCGCTCCGCGGCGCAGGAGGCCCGCGGGCGCCCCGCCGCCCTTGTGCCCCACGCGCTCCAGCACTGCGAGCCTAGGCGAAGCCGCGGCCGGGCGGCCGCCGGGGGCAGGCTCGTCCCTAGCTCGGCTTGGGGGCCACGGGCACCCCCGACGGCCACCCCCGCCCGCCCCGGCGCCCGGCGCGCGCCTGTCGGGCCTTGCCAGACCCCTAACAACGGAACCAGTTGTATTTGGGCAGCGCCAAAGAGGAGGGGAAACGGGGGAGAAAATGGGGGCAAGAGAGGGGGGCACAGCAGCACGGTGGACGTGTGTCTGGGGTCTCCTTTCGTTTTCTCGGAGATTTTCTGCCACTAGCCTCTCCATCTGGCTGGGGAAAGTCCAGCTCCTTAAAGGCAGATATTAAATCCACACGCAGGCGCACCGTGCTGCTGGGAGCCAGGCCACCCCCTCAGCACTGGGCAGTGCTGGAGGTGAGGGGCCTCGACTCTAGCAGGGCCTGTGGGGGGGGGGGTCGAAGGAGGGGAGAGCTGCTGAGTAGCAGCAGAGTGGCGGGGCGGGGAGCACCCTGGGGCTGCGCCTATGAGCACTGCTAGTTCCTGGAGTCACTGGAGTCACCCATAGAGTCCCAGGATGGAATGGGCGGAGGTTTCTCAAAGCCTGACACTCTGGGGAGGCAAGGGTTAATGTGACTGGACAGGTGTGGGGACCCAGGCAGGGTTAGGCGTCTCCTTCATGTTAGCTTGGCAGGAGTGAGAAATTCCCCCCCCTCACACCCATTTTCCACCCAGAGCGTGAGGCACGCGGGGAATGTTCCCCCTTCAAATTCCAGTCCGCATCAATCACCCCCGTGTCCTGTTCCAAGAACATCTGGCCTGTCTCCCCCCAGCCATGCTGCCCCCCTTCCACCAGCCTCCTGCAGCCTCTGTCCTTGGCTTTCTGGCCTGCCTGGGTGTGTGCCTATAGATGAAGAAGCCTCCAGCTAGGAAGACTGCGGTGCGGTGATGTCCCCCAGTCCAGAGAGACTTGTAAATCTGGGGTTGAAGAACATTAGAAAAGTGCTTGTGCATACCCTGAATCCTTGTGAGGCCAGAGACCTCCTCAAAACCTCTACTGAGGGTCTCTGTTAGGAAGAAGCGCAGAGCGGGCTCCCAAGGTCCAGCTGGGGCTTTCTCCAGCTTCTCAGGTATGTGGCCCCAGCCAGGAATGAGCTGGGGACATTGGGGCCAGGGCGCCATTTTGGAATCCTGCTTCCCTGTTCCTGTTTGGGGTGGCGGGGGTCTGGGAGGTCTGCAGTCACACCAGCAGCCTGTTTTCCAGGCCTACTCTTGATTTTCCGCCCTTACAGAGGCGCTCACCTCCAGCAAGCCACACGGACACCCCCAGAGACGCACTTCTGGACGTTTCCAGGTAGGGAGCTGCTGAGGTCACCTTGAGGTGCCCACTGCAGAGCCACCAGGGCGCGGAGGCCATACCAAGGCCAGTGGGCGGGGGAGGCATGCATGTTCTTCCCCTTCGTTGCTGCCCACAGAGCCCTTGCCTGGCCTTATTTAGTCAAGGTGCTCAAGGGGCAGGCAAGAGGCTGGTGCAGTTCCGGGTCAGCGTAGGGCTCAAAAGCACACAACCCACCCCCAGCCAGAACCAGCGGCTGTATTCTTATCCCAGGGCCCTCTCCTTTCCCCTATTTTTGCACACCCCCCTCCCCAGGTAGGAAGGGTCCTACAGTAGCTTCAGGATGCCATGGAGCTGCAGTTTCTCGCACTCATGGTTTGGCTCACCAGATCAGCACCCCTGGTCCCTGCTCTGCCCAGCACCCCAGCAGTCCTGATCTGCTTTCCGGGGTTAAAAGCTTGAATTCTGAGGAAACTGAATACCCCTCACCATCGATCGATGCAGACTCACCTACTAAGCCAGGCGGGTACCCCTAGCCAGCAGCTCTGCTGCCTTGGAGTTGCCTGTCTCCCCTCTCAGTCAGGCAGTGGGCCTTTCTTATTCCCTGTGTCCTCTCCCAGCTTGGCCGACTCTGAGCTAGCTGCTCCCCCCTCTCCTTGGGACCAAGCCCAGCATTTTACACACCCAGCTCCGCTCTCCGAGGGTCCCCAGCGTGCCCTCCCTCGCCCCCCCTGCAGGGTGCCTGACACAGAGGCCATGCTCTGTTTGGCTCCCAGACTGGATGGGGACTCTGCACCAGGAGGACCCCGGCACTGCTCCATGTCAGCCTGCCTAGGAAGTCGGGGATCAAGATACCGAACCTGAACCACCAGCATGAGGATGGCGTGACCAACAAACCCAAAGCCCAAAGTAAGTGAAGGTTGGTTGTGGGGGCACTTGAGTTGGGTGGCGGAGGAGGGGTGTGCTGGGATGGCCCGAGGCCACACCACTGCTTTAGTGTCTCCACCAACCTTTAGGGGAGGATCCTTAGCTTCTGTCTGGCATGGCATGCAGCCTGGACAGTGGGTGGGCAACCACCCCGCAGGCACTGGGAGGCTTGTGCCACTAGTAGCTCAGGCACAAGGACACAGACCCATACGCCGCCCCCCCCTCAGCACACAGTGTTCCCTGAGACACAAAGCCCCTGCCCCTCCTGCCCCCCCACCCCAGTACCTGACCAATGAGCCACACAGCCACCAACGAGAAGGGAGAAGCTCTTGCTCTAGCAGAGTCACCGCTGGTTCTGGCCCCAGGCCCTTTTTAGCTGTTCCCCACCCCCCACTCACACACAGGAAGCCCAGTGGCCTTCAGAACACAATGGAATCAGGACACCAGCGCTCCTAAGGCTCTTTACAGGTCTTAAGGCCTCTTTGGACATTATCTCAGTTGCTGTTCACTGTTGAGCCAGAAGGCCTGAGATTGTCACACACTTTGACAAATAAGGATAGACACAGAGACGTCAAGTCACTGGTACAAGGCACCACAGCTACAGCTGCACAGCCAGGGATAGGGAGAACAGGGCTCCACACTCCCCAGCAGAGTCCAGCTTTCCTTGGTGTTCCAATTCCTTCTAGCTAATGATTTTTTTTTCTTTTTCACCCCTTCTCAAATTCTCTCCTCACCTGGAACTTCTGCCTCCAGCTTCTGACTCCTGGACTTTCCCTTTGGCCCTTGCCACCTTAGCCCTTGGACTCCCAGAAGCAGAGCCTCAAAGACCTGCAAGCTACAGAGGCTGCTGGAAGCCTGCCCTGCCCACATCTACATGACCAAGGAGAGGCATCTGGAGCCTACCTGAATTCTACTTATCAACTATGTGACTCAGAAAAGACTCCTCCTCAGCCTTAGCTGGCTCCTTATAAGACTGGGGACGGGGGGGGGGGGGATATCTGTGCAACGAGCCCCAGGGTAACTCCAGGAGAACTGTGCCAGGGTGCCCCTGCCCTGCTGGATGCTCGATGGACACTCACCTCTGAGGAAGGACTGGGACTGGTGAGCGGCTTCAGTTCTGTGAGCGTGGGGATCTCCTGGGCCACAGGCCACAGCAGCTGGGCTCTGGGCTTGCCTCTCGGGCGGCCCTGGCTTGCTGGGACTCGGGCTTAGCCTTGCTCTCAGGCTTGCTCTCAGGCTGGTTCTCAGCTTGGGGTGCAGGCTGAACTGGAGGTTCAGCCTGAGGAGAGGCAAGACCCTGTTGCTGGGGTCTGGGGTCTTCCTCCTCTTCCACGACAAGCTCGTTGGTGATCACTCGGCCCCTGGGAGTGGAGACAAGCAAAGCCCCCCAATTGAGATTACTTCAAAAACAAGTCTTCCCCAAGCTGAGCCTGACCCCCTCCCCTCTCCCTGCTGCTGAGTGGGGAGGCCTGTGGGTCACCTTGTCAGGGTTGGAGCACTCTACCCCCCTCCTGTCCCCTGCAGCTGTCTACCTCCCCTTTTTCAAAGAAGGGAGAAAGCAGTTGGTGAGCCGTCACTTTGCCAAGTCTGCCAACTGCCCCGGGAGAGGCAGGAGACCCTCCTTCAGAAAAAACAAGCTGGCCCCTTTCTGGTTCAGAGTAGGCTTTTGCCTGGGTACTGGGCAGTGGGCTGCACACAGAAGGCTCGCCACATGAGAAGGGTGCCACAGCACAAAATATGAAAGTCTCCCACCCTTCTCTCCAACATCCTACTTTGGATGGGAGCAGTAGTCAAAGGACACATGGTTCTGCCTTGGGAGCACAGCCCCTGGAAGGGGTGGCTGGGCTTCTCCAGGAAATGGAACCCCTTCTCATGAATAGCATACTGGGTGCACTAAGGAGTCTGGGATCCCAGGCACACAAATGAACGTGCACCCACGGGTGCTGCCGCTGCTCCAAATTCCTGTTTGTAGACAGGGAATGCTGGAGGGCAGGGGGTCTCTAGCACTGCCAAAAAGGAATATAGCTTTCCTTTTAGAGCCCTGCTGGGGGGTCTCGAGGGACATGGCACTTTTTCTCCAGTATCCCGAGTAGTTAGGAGGTGTAGGTAGGAAAGTGAGGAAAGCCTTCCTTAAAAAATTATACACACACACACACACACACACACATCCACAGAGCACTGCTCCAAACTCTCTGGGCCCTCTGCACAGTCTCGCATTTGGAATGGGAAGTGCTTTAAGGAGAAACATCTCATACAGAAAAACCCTTGCCTTTTACATTTTGCAAAAACAGCTGTGTGCTCCTGCTGGGAAGAGCAGGCCTGCCCCTCCCGCTCTGCCTGGCAGATTAGTGAAGGAAAACTTACTTTCTTTGCAAAAGTCTCTATAACTTTGTGCAGCCCTGGAAAGAGATCCTTCTCCAATTGTCTTTCCTGTGCCCTCAGAAGTTAAAGTTACTCTTGGGTAGCTCACCCCACCAGACTCACCAGGAGTAGTCGGTCCCTCTTTCCCACACCCGGATCCTGACTGCCCCAAGTCCTCAGCCCACCTACCCATCCCAGAACACTTAAATTGCAATTTCACACACATACTCAGAGGGCCCAGCATGAGGGAGGGAAAGCCAGTTACCTATACTCTAGTCGCTTCGTAGTCCCCGAAGCTCCCGGACGGTGGATAAAGAGGACCGGGGAGTCACTGGTGCCCAAGACTCTCTGCCGAAATTGCCCGGACGATGATCCGATGGCTGGGCCAGTATTAGCAGCCTCCGCCAAAGCAGAGGGTGCTCTGGCTGTGGTGCCCAGACCCCCCAGCCGGGTCGACGACGTTGAGGAGGTGGAAGGGGACGAGGCTGAGGCTGGAGAGACGATGAAAGGGACTTTTAGAGTGTGCATGATAACAGGGCCCCAAGAAGTGTGTTCTCTGCTCCACCACCTAGCAAGGCACCTGCCTGAGTGCCAACTGAGACTGTGACTTTGCCCTCACCTCCTCGTCCCCTCCACGCCCATCCCCAAGCCCCTCCAAATTTGGGAAACGATGTGCCAACACAGTACTGCTAGGACTTCTGGGCCAGCTGAATTTCCCACACTAGGGCATGGGGGCATTAGGGGGCGGGGCTTGGGTCCATATTTGACAGGCGGAAAGACAAAATGTGGGCGGGGACCTGAAGCACAAGCACTTCCTGTTAGGTAGGGGGTAGGGACTATGTGCAGGGGGTGGGGAGGGGGTGTGGCTTCACTAGAGTGACACTTGGCAGTCACTTGACACCCTGGAATGTCTGTGGGCGTGGCACAGGTAAAAAGGGGGCGTGGCCTAATTTAAATAATCTGGGTTCGAAAATAAATATTAAAATTGCTCTTTACGTGCTTCCGGTGTATCTGTGGCATGGTGCCATTGTGTCGTTTCATATTTCATGGTCACATCTGAGTTGATCCCCCCCCCCCCCCCGCGTGGTGCTAAGTATACTAGTGCAAGTGGCATGCAGCAGTGACAGTTGCCTGCCCTTTTGGATACGATGATTGGCAGGACTCACACTCTTTGGAACCTGGCTGAAGCTCCATTTAAGGCACAGACTCAGGGCTGACAGCAGCTGGGGTAGGGCTCAGATAGAAGTACTGCCTGATTGAAAGAAGTCTCTCTGGGAATCTGAAACTACTGTTCCTGAGCTTGCAGTGAAGACTCAAGAATTGATAAAGAACCGTGCACACCACAGAGCCCCACGAGTTCCCAGCCTCTGAGGACCTGCATCCCAGCCTCTCTTTACCTTACCCAGCTTATCAGACCAAGTTAGCATTTATTGTTCCATCTTCCTTTGTTGTTCAAGTCCTACCTAAACTCCTTTATTTACATGGTAAAGATAGAGCACGTTTAGGGAGGATGAGACTTTCAATGGGGAAAGATAGTCAAACTTGAGGGATTCATGTCTGTTAGGGGTGGCCCAGCATGATAGATATGTCCCACACCCGTGAGAGAAGGGAGATGATGAGAGGAAAACTTCTCACTAAAATAAATATGTGCTTATGAATGAGGGAGTATACAGGTATGCTAATGACCCCAAGTCAAATATGCCACACACAGCAGAGGGTATCCCACATTTAGGGTAAAACTGCTATTTCCTGGTGCCTGCTCTAGTTCTTCTTTGGTGCCGTGTCTGGACATGTGTAGCAGGTGCTGCCCTCTAGTGTGCTGCGATATGCCTAGATGCAGCAAGGAGCCAGAGCTGGGGCCTTCTGAGAGAGAACACTGGGCCTCGGATTTACCAAACTGAAGGTTGGCATGGGGAAGGTGAAGGCTCACCCCAGGCCCATGAGGGGGTTCCATGGGAAGTCCAGAAGAGGGAGTGCCCTCTGAACAGAGGGTTAAGGGGCTGGAAGGGAAAACAGATTACAGTAATCTCACAGGGCTCAATCCTAGAACCTCACAAGCTCTATCCGGGACCTCCTGCTTCTGGCCAGGCCCGGGGGCATTTAATTCTGTTAGGGTCATGGAACCCAAGATGTCTACTCAAGGAGAAGGAGAAGAAAAAGATCCAGGCTAGGGAGGGTCCATGAGGGAGCAGCTAAGCCGAGGCAACTTGGAGGCAGGAAGGGGCATCAGGTATCAGTGAGTTAGGGTTTGAGGGATGTGACATTTATCATTACATGTATCTGTGAATATTTCATAGGTTGAGGGGGACACAGTCTATAGTGGACACAGGTGGAGGAAAAGGCCATAAAAAAAAAACAAATGTGGGGGTACAAGAGTGAAGAACACAGCACAGCAACCACATTCTTACTTAGGCCTGGGGGTGATTTCATTCAGGGAGTCTGCCTCATTTATACTAAACAGAGCTGAAGTAGCCCCCAGAGATCCCCAGCTCCCAGTCTTCTGTGCTGGGCCACTAAAATGGCCTCATGCTGACATCTGGCGGTCATTTCTGGAATTACAATGGCATTTCCCAAAGTTCTCATTCGGAGGAATTTGGGGGTGTTCTGGGAGGGGAAACGATGGGAAGGGTCGCTGGGACCTTCTGCGTGCGGGGGGGGGGGTCCTTGGTGGTATCAGGATACAGGTGGATGCAGTAGCCCTGTTCTTGGACCTGAGGCCCCTTTCTGCCTCTATTCTGGCTTTACAGAACTTGTTTTCTTTTCCTTATATATTTTCCTCTCCCAGAAGTTTATGGCAAAAATGGGCATCCAAAGCCACCTAATCCTGAATACCTTGAAACGCCTGTTTAGTGCTAAGAAAGTTATATCATATTCATATTAAAATGGATTTGATTTAATACATACTCTTTGGAGGTAGAATTCCGGGAACAGCCCCCGTCAAGGTGGGGTCCTTGGGAGGAGCAAGGGTGTGATGAATTTTGTTCTTAATACCTATTGCAGATCTACCCTCTTGCACCTGGTAAAGGAATTGGCAAATCTGGCTCGAGCTTGACCTCTTGTGGCCACTTAAGAAATTACATCACAGCTTCACAAAGTCTTTCCCCAGAATCAGTTTTGTTCTGGTATAACTAACGACAGGTCCTTTTACCAAGCCTTGAGAATTAAGAGCAAGAGGGCAGAGACTCAGGATATGTGGTTCAAGGCTAGAGTACCTTGTACATGTGAGGTTCTGGTTCGATCCCTAGCATAGGAAAAAATAACCTTCTGTTTTCTGCCTGCTCAAGTATACATCTTAGTCCCTGCATATCCCTGAGGGCTGAGGTTACCCAATCACAAGCTACAAGGCCACAGCTTAGGACCTGGGAAACCCTGTGCTTGGAGACTGAGGGACTCTTTCTGCACTATTCTCCCCACTGTACATTTACATAGGAGTGGAGTGGGCACCAGGGACTGGAGACTGCCCTGGTTCAAATCTCCCTTCTGTTCACTAATTTGGGACAATAAAGTCTCCTGCCAGCATCGATGTGCCATGTGAGAGGGTACACAAAAGACCGACAACCACCAAGAAAGTGCTGATAAATATTCAGTTCCCTGCTGGCCTAGCTACTCAAGGCAGAACTGCCATTTCTGGAACCATGTGGAAATGCTGCCTGGATAGTCCGTAACCTGTGGCCCTGAAACTCCTGTCTATCAAGGCTCCTTTACCTGCTCAAGCCAAATTCAATGCGTGAGGGGACTCTGGGGTTTACGGATCACTGGCTAGGGCTGCATTGGGTGCTGACTTAGGACTTCAAAGAACTACAAAGAAAGACCTCCTCCTCAACATTCGTAAGGGACCTCAGGGCCAGAGAACATGCTTGTCTTGCTGGCCCCTCCGAAAGCTTGCTTTCCAGACCAGCCCTTCTCATGGTCCTCTCCAAGATGAGTCAAGGCCTCCATCCTCTGCGAAGAGAATGGGTAGTCTGGAGGCTTCCTGGAACAGGCATCCATGCCTTGTCTTCTGTGGCCTTGAGACATGCCCATATCACCCCTGGCTACTACCCTGAGCGAGTAGACTTGTGGTGAGATTTTCCTTCCCCAAGACCTGATATACAGGCTGCTTGTGACAAAAGCAAAGGATGACAGAGATCAGAGATTCTACAAATGGCATGTTGTGTGGGCGAGGAAAGGCCTCAGATCCTCACTTCCCCATTTACCCTCAGCCTCCTAGGACCAGTGGGGCTGAACCATGAGAGCTAGTGGGTCAGGCAGTAGAGGCTTATGCCTTGGCCCTGCCATTCAGGTCTCCACGACCTTGGGAAAGTTACTTAACATCCCTGAGTTTGTTTCCTCATCCAGGAACGAGAAGCGAAGCAGGCCGTGACCACCCTGGCTGGTAAGTGCGGAGCCTGTGGATTGCGGAGCCCTCACAGGGCCTGACTAGAGCTGTCCTTGGCCCTCAGGCAGCCATCACCAGCACAAGGGTTCCCACGCCTTGGTCTATCCACGGTCCACAGGTTCACCCCTCCCAAGCCCACCTTTCCTGCCACTGGGCCACCAGGTGTTGCTGCCCCTTCCAAAGACCCGAGCTCCAAAGAAACTAGAACTTCTCCAGGTTCCCAGCAGCCTAGGCCACGGTAGGACCCGGGAGTGGGCTGGGGGCCGGAGACCCAGCTGGAACAGGACTGAGTTCTGAGTGAGGGTGGCTTTGAAGAGCAGAGGGGAGCGCCCAGGGTCTCAGCTGGAAAAACCGCAAGCTGGCAGGGCTTCGGGGCCTGCTCTGCTGTCCACAAACACAGATGGGCTGGGAGGGACAGAGGGAGGTCGGGGTGGAATGTGGGCTGGCGCCAGCAGTGGGGTTCTGAAGGCTCCACTGGGCTGCAGGGGACAGGGCCTCTGGAACACATAAGGGTCCGCAGACTTCCAGGTTGGGCAACTTTGAGACCCACCGCTGTGGTTGGCAAACAGGTGTAACTAGCAAAGAATCCCTCATCAGCCCATGGATGGGAGCCACCTTTGGCCATTGGGGCTTGGCTGGCTCCACCACCAATGTCTGTGACCTTGGCCCAGAGGTCAGGTAGTTGGATCTAAACAATTTGAGCATCTGGGTGAGGGAGAGGGTGATGAATCACCATGGCAACCCTTAGTCTGAGGAGCCCTGACTGGCCCTCTCTTGGAGAGAGAGGTATTTTTCATAACCCTATGGCTCAGGCCCAGATTCTCGGGTCAGTCTTGGGGGTCTGTGGGTCATGAACATGGTTCTGGTTACCCCCAGCAGAAAGGTAGAAATGAGGTGTTTGCATCAAGGTGGGGTCAGTCCAGGTCACCTGGGGGCCGGGCAGTGGGCCAATGACTCCAAGGGGGCTGGCAGGAAGCCGCTGGGGACTTGGCCCCACCTCCACAGCTTCACTTTCGAAGGAATCTGCCTTGCTGTTCTGTGGCCAGGCCAGAAACAATAGTGGGGGGGGGGGCTTTGCATCCGGGCTGTTCCTCAACTCCCAGACCCCTGGCTACCCCACCCCCAGCATTCTTTTCAGACTTGACCTCCCTCTCCGCTCAGTATTGGGCCGAGGGGAGACATGGGGAAGAGCTGACCCTGTCCCCGGATGGACGCCTCTTGACGACTCTGTGGTCCCTGTAGCCCTTGCCCATGTGAAAACCAGGACTTGGCCTTCCTCCCAGTGTGGCTGACATGGCCCCAAGCAGAGCAAGGACCACTGGCTCCTCTGACCCCAAGTCTCAGTATCCCCAGAGCTCTGGGACCTCACCACCAAGGTCCCAGCTGGACACAGACAGCCTGAGTTTCTGGGAGTTTTATAGATACGGCATAAAGTCTCCTCCAGATGCTTTAAATCTAGGTGGGCCAGGGATGTCTCTAGCCTGAGACTTTCTCTGAATATTGAAGACATCTGGACATTTGTTCATCTGCTCTGCGAGCACCTGGGAAGTCTGGATCCCTAAAGGACTGACAGGAGCTGGGTCTACACACACAGCACATTAGAGCCTTCTCTCCTCCCACACCTCACACTTTCCAGAGTCCATAGCCAGCAGCCCTTTGGGTAGCCCATAGCCTCAGGGAGTGCAGAGGAGAAAGCGAGGGAAGACAGACAGCCTCCTGAAGGGACAGGCAGATTTGGAGCACATCAAAAACAAGACTTTGGTGCCCTCTGCTGGCTACATCTAGGAACAATAATTTCTGGCTACATTGTTCAGAATTAACAGAAGTCTACCTGCACTGGGGTCTGGCCCATCTGTGCCAGCCATCCCCCTCCAGTCACAACCAGCCAGAGAGTCTTCAGCCAGAGTTTGGTGCTGCCTAGGGCCAGCTTTCCTGTGCAAGCTGGCTTACCAACCACATGGTCCTGGACCACTTTGCACTGCCTAGCCTGGACCCCCATTGGGCGCAGGAGGACCTCAGCATCCCCGAGTCCACCTCTCATGTCCCTCAGGGTCTGCTCGGGCCCAGAGAACAGTGAGAACAGTAAATATTTACTGCTAACTGGAGAAGGCAAATACTGTCCCCAGAACCAGGCCAAGGTGCCGGTTCATCGGTGCCAAGAATCAATGCGGTCTGGAGAGCCAGACTGGAGCAGCTCTGCTAGCAGACCATCTTAGACACGTGCTGTGCATTCACACAAAAAGAGTGGCTATCCTGGCTCCAGGCCTCAGTCTCCCTTTGAGTATCCTGAGTATGAGAGCTTCTGTCAACCTGTGTGCAGCTGAACCACCTTCTCAGGTCAGGCTAGAGTGCAGAACAGATGTGCTTCTGCCCTTAAACACCCTGGGAGGCCCTGGCCTTCTTGCTGCTGGGCAGAGGTACTATGAGAGGACCCCAGTAGAGCTGGAGGTTTTGGGGGAGCAGGCCCAGCCCCACTGTTCCCGCAGGGGAGCACTTGGAAATGGCCCCAGCCCCAACACCAGGCATGCCTGGGTGTCGTTGATCATCACTGTCAGCATGGGCGAGTGGAGCCCAGGTTCCAAGGGCATGCAGGAGTTCTAGTGATACGAGGCTGCCATGGTCCCAAAGAGACAGAGTAAGGTGAGGCCAGCAGGTCTGCCATAGCCACGTCTATAAGCTGACCTACTTTGGGCGACCTGGAGGGTTCCAGGGAGCATCATCCCAAGTCTTCAGAAGGGATGTCTAATCTGAGGTCAGCACTCAGGGTGGTGCCATTAGGAGACTGAGTGATGCTGTGTCTGCTACCTGGGCATCAGTCAGTTTGGGTGGTTGCTTCTTATATCTCTGGGGGGGTTGAGCCATGTCTGTCTCCAGGGTCCTGCCCCACTTAAAGATAGTTGGGGGAGGGTGATGAGAAGGGTTAGGGAGGAAAATCCTGGACTAGGGCTGGAGAAGGCCTCGGGGAGGGACTCGGGAAGCGCCCCAGCCTGGGCAGGTTGAGGGCCCTGAATGTTGTGACAGTCTGTGGGTGGGAAGCCTCCCATGAGGCCTGTGTCAGAGCCCCAGGAGTGAAGCCTCAGACTAGGAAGCTGGTCTCTGGACCGTTCTTCTGAGCCCGCATAACCCATAGCATGAGCCCACTGTAATCCTACAAAGCTGGGATGGCCTGACAGGGCCCAAGACCCCAAAGACTCTTGTTCCTCCCACCCCTGACTCATATGCCCTAGAGAGTTTGTGGCACCTGAAGGGTGTGGTCACATATTCACCCACCCATCCAGGGCCCCAACCAGTGGCTCTCCGGAGGCCCAGAAGACCCCAGCCATCCCACTTCCTAGTCCCAGCTCCAGCTGTTGCTCCATGGGAGCTCACATACCTCCACTCCAGCAGGGCGCCCCTGCCTCAGGCCGTGTGAACTGGCCACCAGGGTGTTCCCATAGACAGATCCCCGCCTCCTCCTCCCCTCCTCTTCCGGGTCCAGTGTCCATCTGTCCACCCGCCTGCTTGGTTCTGGCCTCCACTCCAGGGGCGGGGCTTCCTGGGGGCCTGTGCCATCTCTCTAGATGGGGGTGTGGTGTGGACACAAGTAGAAGGAAGGCTGGGGAGGGGTCCTCGGGGCTGCCAGAGGAGGATGTGCAGACACCAGGTTCCTGTGGGAAGGGTTGTGCCTAGCTCAGAGGCCTGTTGCTGGTGGCCTATAGCCACTAGGCCCAAGTGCATCTCCAGGCCTGGCCACTCCAGTCCCAGGTGGAGCTACCCGGGAGGCACAGATTGGTTTGGCATGGGTAGTAGACAGGTCAGCCAGGACTTGGGGTGACCAAGGTCACCTGCTGACCTTCCAGGCCTCAGCCAGCTACCTAGCAGCCCCTAGGCTCTCCTGTACCAGACAGGTGGCGCCCAAGCTGTGCTTAATGGGTTCTGGAGAGAGGTGCTCTGTGTTGGGACTCCCCAGAAGCCTGAATGCCATATAGCTTTCTCCTTGGAACCAAGGGGACTTCTAGGGGGACTGTCAGTCCTCGGGCAGTTGAAGGAATCCGGCCCAAGGCTCCGCCTAGCTGGAAGGAGAGGATGAGAAGCAGCAGAGTCCCCAGTCCTCACCTTGCATCCTTCAGCTCCTTCATGGCCAGCATAGTCTAGAATACCCAACAGCGACACCCCCGAGGAACAGGGTTCTCAGACCCTTGCACAGTGCCCACAGGAGTCCTTCAGTCTATCTATCTACCCAGGTGTGTTGTCTGGCTTTTCTGGGGCACTAGTGGGTCCCTCCGAAAGTCTGACAGGGGTTGGGACTGTCCCTGAGCTGAACAGCACAGAGGGAAGTCTGGTCTCCACAGTTCCCCAACCTTTCCCTACCCCATTCAGCCCCTGTTCCCCAGAGACCCCATAAAGCAGGCTTGAAAACAGAACCTAGGAGGGCTGGGTGGGGTTGTTGCTGGATGTCCTGGGGCTTCTCTCTCTCGGGGCCCTTGAGGGGCAAGGAGGGGTCAGCTGCCGGCTGCTTTCACTCTGGCCTTCCAGAGGCCCCTGTCCCTGTGCCAGCAGGAATCTGGGGATTCAAGGAGCACCAGGAAGGAGGTCTTGGGCAGGACTCATGTACCATCATGGCCAGGAAGGTAGGCTAGCAGGTGCCCACCCCAGCCTGATCCCCCACCGCCTCCCTCTTCCACACACAGACAACTAGCAGTGCTCATTCAGGGCTTTATTCCCAATGGAGAGGGCAGGCTGGGCAGAGGGGGCCTAGTTGCAGTAGTTCTCCAGCTGGTACAGCGAGCAGATGCCAGTGCAGCACTGGTCCACGATGCCGCGCTTCTGCGGGGCTGACTCCAGTGCCGAGGGCTGAGGGCCGCCAGCTCCAGCCAGCTCCATTAGCCCCACCGCTGAGGCGGAGTGCCGGACCGGGCCAGAACAGCAGCAGCACAGAGACAAGACACACAGAGGGACCAGTCAGAGTGACTGACGCTGCCTGCCTGCCAACCCAGGCTCCCCCTTTCTCTCTCACTCCGTCCCTGCCAGAGCCAGTCCAGGTAGCAGGGGCTGCATGTACAGAAGACAGGCCACTGAGCATGAATGCAATGGGCTCCAAAGTCCACACATCCCACGACCGTCCCCCAGGCAGTGCACTATGGCAGGGGGTCCAGATAGGTGCCCATCCTGGAGCCTGTCCACATATCCCAAGTCCCTGCAGCCCAAGAGTGTTAGGGAAGGGCCATGACTCCTTCCTCACAGCTGTCTTGTTCACCTGTCCTCTACAGGGCACAGACCGTGGGCGGGCAGGCAGCTCCTACCCTACTCTCCCGAGCCTGTCACCCTGAGACCTTCCATACCCAGGAAGCCATCTTCATGATGAAATTTATCCCCCAAATTCATCCCCTACTGTAGGTGCTGAGGGTGAGGACAACCACGGTGATGCTCATTCAGGAGTCGGGGTGGGGAGCTCACCCTGCGGGTTCTCCACCTCACGACGGGACTTGGGTGTGTAGAAGAAGCCTCGCTCCCCGCATACCAGGTAGAGCGCCTCCACCAGGTGGGAGCCGCAAAGGTGCTGGTTGACAAAAGCCTGGACAGGGTTGGGCCCCCAGAGGGCCAGCAGGGCCAGCAGGGGCAGGAGACGCATCCACAGGGCCATGGTGGGACAGCAGTGACCTGGGGGATAGGCAGGGAGAGGCCAGCTGAGGGACAGATGACCCACCCGGTGACTCCTAATGCAAGAGAGGAGCTCACATCGTCCCTCAGGTCCCAGAGTCCTCACGTCGGAGCCAGACGCAGCACAGAAGGCACGCACCTGCTTCCTGAACGCGTCTGAGTACAGATGGTCCTGCAAGGCTTGGGTTGCTTGGTCCCCACTAGCTTTATAGTCCAGAGCGCCTCCTCCCAGCCCTCTAGACTCTCCTGCTTGGCCCATTAAGGGCTCCAGGGGGGTGGGTCAGCAGGTGGCCAGAGGGGCTGAAGTTGCAGTTTCCGAACACTTCCATGGTGCTGGGTCTGCAGGAAGCTCTCTGTGGACGTCAGCACCTGGGTCATTAGCGTCTTAATGATGGGCCTGGTGGCCTGATGATCCAGTTCACAGCAGGAGTCATCACCCCTGAGAGAGTGAGCCCGCCTGCCAGCCTTACCCAAGCAATTTCCACCTCAGTCCTTGGTTGTTGGGGCTGTCGGTACCTCTGCCCTGGGACCATGTCATGGGCCCCATGACTAACCTGAACCTCAGCCCCAGCTGAGACCCCACTTCACCCATAGGGGCAGGAAGAAGGCAGAGCTCAGTGCAAGGCACTTGGTGGTCCTTTTCCCTCTTGTTAGAGCCACCACCCGCCTCCCTCTTCACCCACTCAGACCCCAGGGTACATACTCTTCCAGTGCCCAGTACCCCACGATAGGCACTGGACCCCACCAGAGATGCATGCCTCAGAGCCCCCAGCCTTCTGCCTCTGTCTCTAAGTTCAGACTCTTTCCTAGCTACGAGGGCCTCCTCAGCCTTTATTTGGAGGGCTGAGGCTCCCATGCCCCTCTGTCTTTGCTCTCCCTGCCTTAACACTGCTCTGCTCCCCAGCCAGTCAGCAAAACCCTTGGTCTAGGTGCATGTGTTGGGACCCCACCACACGCAGAGATGTGTAGTCATTGGCCCCTGGGTCCCCGTTCCCTATCACCCCACAATGCTGCAATCATTCATTCTCTGAGCATCCAGGAACCCACAATGGATCTGCTGCAGCAGGGGATACATAGGCACCTTCTGATAAATGCAGAGAGGGAGCTGAGGCACGATCCAGGTGGGAAAACTAGAGTCTCTGGGCCACGGGAAGACCAGGGATCCTTTGCTGAGGGCCCCGCTGTGGGCCTCTCTAGGATACTTTTCTTTGAAATGGGAATTCTACTGTGTAGCCAAGCTGATCTTGAACTCACCATCCTCCTACCTCCGCTTCCTAAGTGCTGTGACTACAGGCATCTCTCCCCATCTTGCTCTCCTTAA
The DNA here is from genome assembly GCA_035773235.1 of Eospalax fontanierii. Lineage (NCBI taxonomy): Eukaryota > Metazoa > Chordata > Mammalia > Rodentia > Spalacidae > Eospalax > Eospalax fontanierii. The sequence continues at coordinate 1,972,935 of CM069526.1, forward strand.
AGTCTTAAGAGGTTCGAGGCTTTGCTCAGGATTTCTGTGAAGCGTAAGCCCTTTCCTGTGAACTTAGTGACACAGGGACAATCCTGAGCATTTTCCCAGGGCTTCAAGTCCACTGCAGGGCCTTCATGGAGACCCAGGGGCCTCCCTAGGGTCTCAATGGGGATTAACTCTAGCTTGTGTCCCAAAGAAACTTTCAGGCATGTCAACTTTGAACCCCAAGGTTGCAGTGGGGTTCACAGCCTCTGCCAGCAAATCCCTTGGACTTCAGGCCCTCTCCCAAGTTCCAATGAAACTGCTGCTGCCCCGCAAGGCACCCATGGACCTGAAGGTTTTCCTGAGGGGTCCCCACATGGCTCAGTCCCTCTCCACAGAGTCTTAGCATGGCTGAGGCCTTCGGTAGGGTTTCAGTGTGCCTCAGGGCCTTTTCCAGAGTATCTGTGAGTTTTAAGAACATTCTTAGGGTCAGTGACATTCAGAGACAGCTTCAGATTTTCAGTGGGGTTAAGGCCTTGTTCTGGTCGTAGAGCTCACAGCCTTCCTCTGAGTCTCAGTAAAGGTCATGGTCCTGCCCATGATCTCCAGAGGACTTGTGGTCTCAACAGAGTCTCACCTGTAGTGAGAGAACTCACTGATACAGCTGGTGCCTCTAATTCTTACTCTCCAGGAGTCCTAAAGGGACTTAGGGCTTCCCCGGGTGACAAGGAGGCCCACCCTGCCTCGGACTGTCCCCCTCAGTCTCATTCAGGCTCATGGCATTCCTGAAGAAAGTTTCTAAGGTAGCTTAAGTTCAAGTTCCTTCTCTGTTGTGATAAAACAATGACCCAAAGCAAAAAAAAAAAAGGAAAAAAGTTTATTTCAGCTTATACTTCCAGGTCCCAGTCCAACACCGAGGAGGTCGGGGCAGGAGCAGAGGCTTCCCACGAAGGAGGGCTGCTCCCCGACTCACTCCCTCGGCTCGTGCTCAACTGATTTCCTTCCTCCTTCCTTCCTTCCTTCCTCCTTCCTCCTTCCTTCCTCCCTTCCTTCCTTCCTCCTTCCTTCCTTCCTTCCTCCTTCCTTCCTTCCTCCTTCCTCCTTCCTTCTTTCCTGCTTCCTCCTTCCTTCCTTCCTTCCTTCCTTCTTCCTTCCTTCCTTCTTCCTTCCTCCTTCCTTTCTTCCTTCCTCCTTCCTTCCTTCCTTCCTCCTTCCTTCCTTCCTTCCTTCCCCTTCTTCCTTCCTCCTTCCTTTCTTCCTCCTTCCTTCCTTCCTCTCTCTCTCTCTCTCTCTCTCTCTTTCTCTCTTTTACTTATTTCTTTTGGTCTTTTTGAGGCAGGGTCTCTCTGTACCCCCAGCTGGCCTAGAACTCACTACATAGACCAGGCTGGTCTCAATGTCACAGAGATCCACCTGCCTCTGCCTCCAGAGTGCTGAGATCAAATGTGTGCACCACCATGCCTGGCTCAGTTAGTTTTCTTTTTCTTTCTTTTTTATGTATATGAGTGTACTGTCTGCATATAGGTAGTGTACCCATGTTGTGCAATGCTCTCAGAGATCAAAAGGACATCAGATCTTGTCAACTGGAGTTATAGATGGTTGTTAGTCGCCATGTGGGTGCTGCGATTCAAACCCAGGTCTTCTGCAAAAACAGCCAAAGCTCTTAACTACTGAGCCATCTCTCCAGCCCCTCAGCTGATTTTCTTATACAACCCAGGACGACCTGCCTAAGGATGGCACTGTCCACAGTATTTTGGGCCCTCCCACATTAATCAAGACAATGCCCCAGACATGGCTACAGGCCAGTCTGATCTTGGAAATCCCTCAGTTAAGACTTCCTCTTCCCAGGTGACTCTTGGTTGTGTCATATTGACAATAAAAATTAGCCAGGACACCAGGGCCTCAGTGGACCTCACAGACACCCCAGATCTGAAAAGGACTGTAACCTGTGTGCCAGCTCCTTTCCTGTCTCTGTGACCAAACCCAAGATGGAAATAGTTCAGGGAGGAGAGGTTTACTTCAGGTCATGCATAAGGGAATATGGTTCACCATGGCAGGGTTGGCATAGTGACTGGATTAGGCCATCTGTGGCAGCAGGAGCTTGCAACTGTGGCTTCTCCAATGGCAATGGCCAGGAAGCAGGGAGTCTGGCTGGAAGCATGGCTGACCTGCAGCCCCAAGATCCGCCTTAGGGCCCTATGTCCAACAGTGAGGCCATGTGCATGAAAGGTCCCACAACCTTGCCAGCTGGGACCAAGTGTTCAAAACCATGAGCCTGTGGGGGATACTTCACATCCAAACCATTCCCCAGATGCTAAGTCAGTCCCAGGACCTTCCGGGTTTCACTGGTTTCACTGGGACTCACAGCTTGTCCTAGGGTCCCTAAGGGACCAAGACCTTTACTGAGAACTGAGTGGGGTTGACTGCTTCCAGTAGGGTCTGGGTGGAGGTCCCTGTGCTCCCTGGGCTGTAGAAGGGATTCATAGTCTTCTCCAAAGTTTCTACTCTGAATGAGGCACACACCTTCCCAAGGACTCAGCGGGGTGGGGTTCAGGGGCTTCCTCAGATTTACGCTAACATGTTAGTGTGGTTCACAGACTTCTCCAGGGCTCTAATGGAACTTAAGGCTTTCCTTGGTGCTTCACTGTGTTTAAGGACTTTCCTAGGGTCTTACTGGATCAATTACAATAGGATTGAAGAATTTGCTCAAGGTTTCAATGTGGTTCCCAGTTCTCCTTGGGGTCTTAGTGGAACCTAGGGACTTGCCAAGAGTTTCAGAATCCTGAGGCCCCTCGTCTGGATCCTTTTAAAGGAGCTCACATACCTTCCCTAGGATCTTAGAAGCCTCAAGACCTGTCAAAGTGTCTCAGTGAGACTGACAGCCCCATTCCAAGGCCTCAATGGGGCTTAGAAACTTTCCAGGGTCTCAGTGGCACTCAAAGACTATGCCAGGGTCTTAGCAGGGTAAGTCCTCCTCCAGAGACCTGTGGGCTAGAAGCCTTCATTAGGGGCTCAGTGGACTTCATGTAGTCCCCACAGCCTCAATAAAGCTCATAGACTTGCCCAAGGTCTTCTCCTCTTCCTCCTAATTAATTCCTCCTCCTCTTAATTCTAATTCTTCTTCTTTTACTTCGTTTGTTTGTTTACTGTATATGTGAGAGTGTGTGTGTGTGTGTGTGTGTGTGTGTGCGTGTGAATGCGTGTCCACATGTAGAAGTCACAGTTCAACCTATAGAACTTGGTTTCTCTTTTCCGCAATGTGAGTCCCAAGGAACACACACAGGACATCAAGATTGGTATCAGACACTGACCTCCTGAGCCATCTTACTGCCCCCACTATCTGTACCTAATAAGGATAGCCTAGCTTAGAAAGGACCTAAACCCTTCCCAAGGGTCTTACAGGGACTTGAGACCCTTCAGATGGTCTCACTGAGGCAAAAGGCCTTCTCTGGAGTATCTCCAGGGTTTTAAGCCTTGCCTAGGGCCTCACAGGGACCTAACATCCTCCCACAATCTCACTGAAACCAAAGATCTTCCTTAGGGTCTACACAGGACAGAAGGCCTTCCAAAGGGTCTCACTGGGTTAGACCTAAGACCTTCTAGGATCTTGCTGACACCAAAGATCTTCCTCAAGGTCTCAGTAGGGCCTAAGGCTTTCCACAGAGTCTCACTGGAGCCTAATGTTTTTCAAGGGTCTCACTGGGGCCTAAGATCTTTCCTCAGGGTTTCATTGAGGTCAGAGGCCGTCTACAGGATCTCAAGGGACTTAAAGCCTTCCCAGGGTCTCACTGGGGCCAAACATGTTCCCCAGGGACTCACTAAGGCCAAGGCCTTACTCAGGGTTTCACTGTGACCTAATGCCTTGTCTAGGTCTCAGTGGAGGCTAAAGATTTCCCTAGGAACTCATTAGGGCCCAAGGTCTTTTTCAGAGTATAACTGAGGCCAAAGAACTTCTTCAATATCTCCCTTTGACCTAAGGCCTTTCACAGAGTCTCACTGGGGCCCAAGAAATTCCCCAGGCTCTCACTGAGGCCAAAAATCTTCCTCAGGGTCTCTCTGATTCTTAATATCTTTACCAGGATCTCAGGAGGTAAGGACTTCCCCAGGGTTTCACAGGGACCCAAGGCCTTCCCAGAGACTCCCTGGAGACTAGGGCCTTGGCTAGAGTCTCTCTGGAGCTCAAGGGTTGCTAGGTTCTCAGTGAGAGCAAAGGTATTCCCAAGACCTCACTGGGGCTTAAAGTTTTCAAGAGTCTCACTTGGGCTTAACACCTTCCATAGGGTCTAACTGTGGCCTAAAGCCTTCTCAAGGTCTCGTTGGGACCTGTGAATTCCTTAAGATTTCACTGGGGACAAGGCCTTCCTCAGGGTCTCACCAGGGCCTAAAAATATCTGTAGGTCTCATTGATGTCAAAGATCTTCCTTAGAACACAGGTTCTAGATGGGGCCTAATGTCTTCCCATGTTCCCACTGAGGCCTAAAGGCTTAAGTATCACTGTGACTGAAGGCCCTTCCCAAGCTATCACTGAGGTTAAAGGTCTTCCTTAGGTCTCATCAGCCATTTAGGTCTTTCTAGAGTCTAAATGTGCCCTAAGCACTTTCCAGGAACTCACTGGGGCCTAATGTATTCTCTAGGGTCTCACAGGGCCTGAGGCTTTACCAGGATCTCACTATGGTCTTTTGTGGAGCCTCATTGATTACAAAGGTCTTTGAGGGCATCTCACAGAGTCCTAAAGCCTTCGACAGGGTTGCACTCACACCTAAGACCTTTCAATAGATCACACAAAGTGTTAAGGTCATTCTCAAGTGTCTCATTGAGGCAAAGATCTTCCTCTGGATCTTGCTGCCATCTCTGCTGCCAGGAAACAATAGGTTCATAAGACTTTTCCTGAAGGTTGTACTGGGACCCAACATCTTCCCCACGATATCACAGGGTATTCGACCTTCCCCGTGTTCTCACAGGGGCCTAATGCCCTTCTTACAGCCACACTGGGATCTAAAACCTTCCCCAGGGACTCACTGAGGCCAAAGGCTTTCACAGGGTCTTATGGGGGAAAAAGTTCCCCAAGAATGTTACTGCTACCTGAGGCCTTCCCAAGGTTTTCCTGGGGCCTAAATCCTTCTCAGAATCTCATGGGGGTGCAAAATCTCAGTGAGTACCTAAGGTATCTTCCCAGTATGTCATTAAGGCCAAATACCTTCCTCAGAGTCTTACCAGCTCCTAAACAATTCTAAGGCCTCACTGAACCCAAGGATCTTCCTCAGAGTCTCACCACTGCCCAATGCCTTTCTTAGGGTCCCAGTGGACATAAGACCTTCCCTAGTACCTTATTGATGCCAAAGATCTTTCTCATGGTCTCACTGGGATCTCAGGAGTTTCCCACAGTCTGACTAAGATTATGAACTTCGTCAGGGCTTCTAGGGCCCAATACTTTCCCTGGTTCTGATTGCATTTTAAGGCCTTTCCCAAGGTCCTATTGAACCCTAAGGCTTTCCCATAGGTGTTACTAGGTCTAAGACCTTACCAGGACTTCAGCGGCACCTATGATCTCACTGGGGCTTGAGGTTTTCCCATGGTATAATTGGGGCCTGTGGTCCTTTTCTTGTTCTGCTTGAAGCTAAGAATTTCCCCAGGGTCTCAGTCATACCAAAGACATTCTACAAGATCTCAATAGGATCTGAGGGATTCCCAGAGTCTGAATGGGTCCTAAAGTCTTTCCATGCTCTCACTGGGGCATAAGGCCTTCCCCAGGGTCTCACCTGAGTCTAAGACTTTCCAAAGGTCTCATCAGAACCTATGGCCTACCTAGAGTTTCACCGGGTCCTAAGATATTCTCCCAAAATCTCACTGAGGCTCAAGGCTTTTGCCAGCATCTCACTGAGGCCAAAGATCTTCCTCAGGTCTCAGAGGGACTTAAGGCCTTCCTCAGGGTCTCACTGTAGGCGAAAGCTTTCTCTGGGGTTTCATTCAGTCTTGAGGTCTTACCAGGGTCTTACTGTGTCCTAAGGACTTGCCCAGTTTTCTCTGGGCAAAAGACCTCTGTCAGTGTCTCCCTGGACCCTTTGTCAGTTCCTAGGGTCTAGCTATAGCTTAAGATCTTCCCTGCAGGCCAACTGAGTCCAAAGACTTTCCCTTGGGTCACATAGGGCATGAAAGCCTCACAAGTTGCCAATGTGAAATAAGGCCTTCCCAAATTATCATTCAGTCCTAAGGACTTCCCAAGGTCTCACTGGGCTCTAAGTCCTGTCCCTGGAAGCCATTCTGATCTAAAGCTTTTTCCCTGGATCTTTCTGAGTCTAAAGGCCTTCCACAGGTTCTCACTGTGGCCTAAGAACTTCACTGGTATCTTATTGAGTCCAAAGACCTTCCACCAGTTCTTACTTAGGGCTTACAACCTTCCCTAGGTAATACTGGGACCCCAAGGGGCCTTCCCAGGGCCTCATTCAGACTAAAGATGGTACTAAGGGTCTCACTGGATCTAAGGCCATCCATAGTGTTTCTCTGGGGTCTAAGTCCTTGCCAGAGTATGAATGGCCCTAATATCTTCCCATGTTCTCACTGAGGCCTAAGACCTTCCCAGGATCTCACTGTGACCTGCAGAATGCTTATGATCTCACTGAGGCCAAAGATCTTCCGTAGAGTCTCAAAGGGCCTACAGCCTTCACAGGTTCTGGAAGAGACCTAATGTCTTTCCGTGTTCCTAATGAGGTTTATATATCATTGTGACTAAAGGTCTTTCAAGGCAATCGCTGAGGTCAAAGGTCTTCTCAAGGGTCTCATTGGCCATGTAGGTCTTTCTAGGGTCTGAATGTGGCCTAAGGTCTTCCCAGGCACTCATGTAGACCTAATGTCTTCTCCAAGGTCTCACAGGGCCTAAGGTTTTGCCATCACCTCGCTGGGGCCTAGGGTGATCTCTGAGTCTCTCTGGGCCCTAAGGTTTTTGCAGGGTCTCACTGATACCAAAAAAAAGTCTTTTAGAGTGTCTCAGAGACTCCTAAGACCTTTCTAAGGGTTTGATTCCAACCTAAGGCCTTTCTAAGGGTCATACAAGTTATTGAAATTTTCTAAAAGATCTAGATGAGACCTAAGGCCTTCCACAGGGTTGTACTGGGACCTCGACTTTCTACAGGGTTGCACTGAAGCTTAGGCCTCCCAGGTTCTTACTGTGGCTTAAGATATCTCCCAGAATCTTACTTCAGACAAAAGACATTACACATGCCTGACCAGAACGTAAGAGTTTCCAAGGACTCAGTAGGACAAACGCTTTCACCAGTGTCTCAGTGGGCTTTAAGGCGTTCCACGCATCTCACTGGTGGTTCTGTCCTTCTCTGGGGTCTCACTGAAGCCAAATGTCATTCCCACAGGGCCACTGAAACTTAGGTCAATTTGAAAGTCTTACAGGGCCTTAAGGTCTTCCCAGCGTCTCACTTGAGCCTAGAACTTGAGGCTTTCCTGTGGCCTAACTGGGACCTATGGACTTTTCCTGGTTCTAACTGGGGCTAAGGCTTTCCTCAGGGTCTTACTGGGACCAAAGATTTTCCACAAGGTCTCACTGGGACCTGAGGCTTCCCCAGGGTCTGAATGGTTCCTAAATATCTTTCAGAGTTCTCATCATGGCCTAAGGCCTTTACCACCAGGGTCTCACCTGAGCCTGAGGATTGCCAAGGGTCTCCAGTGAATGAAAGGCCTTCACAGGCTTACACTGGGAGCCTAAGGCATTGTGGAAGAATCTCACTGCGCCCTAAGGCCTTTGCCAGCATCTTAATAAGGCCAAAGATTTTCTGAGAGGGCCCAGGGCCTTCCACAGAGTTACAGTGTTATCAAATGTTGTCTAGTGGGTCTCACTGTCAGCTAAGGCTTTCCCTGGGATCTCATTCATGCCTGTGCCTTTCAAGAAGCACACTGTCCTTAGGACTTCCCCAGACTTCACTGGGACCTAAGGCCTCTGTCAGAGTTTCACAGGAGCCTGGATCAGTCCCTAGGGTCTATCTGAAGCCAAGGTCTTCCCCAGGGTCCCATTGAGTCCAAAGGCTTTCCTTAGTGTCTAATGAGGACCTAAGCCTATCTCTGGGGTCTCACAGAGGACAAATATATTCCTTAGGCTCTCAGAGGGGCCTTGTATCTTCACAGGCTAGATGGGAACTAATGACTTCCCTGTTCTTACTGAGGCATAAAGGTTTAAGTCTCACTATAATTGAAGCCTTTTCCAGGCTATCACAGAGGTCAAAGTCTTCTAGACAGCATCATTGCCCTTTGAGGCCTCTGTAGGGCTGGAATGTAGTCAAAAGACTTCCTAGGTACTCAGCCAGGCCTTATGGCTTCTCCAGGGTCTCACTGGGCCTAAGGTTTTGCCAGTGTTTCACTAGGGCCTAGGGCATGTGCTGGGTCTCTCCGGGCTTTAAGATCTTTTGCAGGGTCTCACTGGTTCCAAAGACCTTTTAGAGTGTCCCACGGAGTCCTAAGGCCTTCCACAGGGTCTCACCTGAGCCTAAGGCTTTCCAGGGATTTCAACAGAACCTACGGCTTTCACAGGGTCTCAGTGAGGCCAAAGATCTTCCTTTGAGTCTCAGAGAGACCTAGCATCTTCACAGACATTCCCAGGTTACACCATTGTAGGGTCATACAAGATACTGAAGTCATCTAAAATGTCTCACTAAGGACAAATGTCTTTTTCAGGGTCTCAGCGCTTGCCTAAATAGTTGTCAAGGAATGAAAGATACCTAAAGCCTTCCCCCAGGGTCTCACTGGGACCTAACACTGTCCCAGGGTATCACAGGAATGAAAGACTTTCCAGAGGTTCTCTCAGAGGCCTAATGCCCATCCTAGGGCCACACCAGGGTCTAAGTATTCCTCAGTTTCCCACTTGGGACTAATACCTATGTTAGGATCTCAATGAGCCTAAAAATCTTCCCCAGGATCTCACTGGGGCCTAAGTGCTCTGCAGGGTCTCACTGAGCCTAAGACTTTCCAAGGGTCTCCACAGAACCTACGACCTTCCCAGTGTTTCACTGTGTCCTGAGGCATTGTCCCCAAATCTCACTGAGGCTTAATGAGATCTTTCTCAGGTCTTGGATCTTCCTCTGCCTGAGGCAGTTCACAAAATCTCACTGGCATCAAAGGTTTTCCACAGTTCTCACTCTAGGCTAAGACCTTCCCTGGGATCATTCAGTTTTGAGGTCTTTCTAAGGGCTCACTGTGTCCAAAGGACTTTTCCAGTTTTTATTTGTATCTAAGGTCTTTGTCAACATCTCCCTGGACTCTAGGGCCTATCTGCACCCTAATGCCTTCCCCCAAGGTCCCACTGAGTCCAAAGACTTTCCTTATTGTCTTACAGGTATATCAGAGCATAGTATGTTCCCAAGGAAAATAAGGCCTTCCCAAATTCTCACTAGGCCCTTCCCGAGGACTTCCCCAGGAGTCACCTGGCCCTGAGTTCTTTCTCCAGATCTTACTCTGGTCTAAAGCTTTCCCCTGATCTCACTGATTCTAAACATCTTCCACAAACTCTGTGACCCCAAAACTTGGCAAGGGTCTCAACATCTAAAGGCCCTCTCTTGTTTAGGGATTATCTCATTCTCCAGGGTCTTATTGAAACCTTGGGGCTTCCCCAAGGCCTCATTCAGACCAAAGTTACTAAGGATCTCACTGGGCCTAAGGCCTTTCACAGCATTTCTCTGGGGTTGAAGTCCTTCCCAGGGTGTTAATGGACCTAATGTCTTCCCATGTTCTCACTGAAGCCTAAGGCCTTCCCAGGGTCTCACCTGAGCCTAAGCCTTTCCAGGGATCTCAATAGAACCCATGGCTTTCACAGGGTCTCACTGAGGCCAAAGATCTTCCTTGGAGTCTCAGAGAGACCTAGCATCTTCACAGACATTCCCAGGTTATACCAGGTATTAAGTTTCCCAAGGGTCTTACCGGGTTGAAAGAACTTCCTCAGGCTCTCACTGCAGCCTATCACTGTCACCAGGGAAAGACAGTATCCTAAGGCCTCCCATCAGTATCTCACTGGAAACTAAGGCTTTCCTCAGGTTGTTACAGGGGACTCATGCCTTCCCTAGGCTACATTGGTATCTAAGATACCTTCCCCAGGGTCTTACTGAGGTCTAACTCTTCACAGAATCTCAATAGGCACAATGGTTACCGCAAGGTCTCACTGTGGTCGACATCTTTCCACACAGTCTTACTGGAAATAAAGGCCTCCAAGTGCACAACAGAGGCCTAGACTTTACCCAGGGTCTCAGTGATGACAAACACCTTCCTCGGGGTCTCAGTGGGGCTTAATGCTATCTCACCTGGGACTCCAACCTTCCCCAGAGCATTAGAAGGTCATTGCTAAGGGTTCACAGAATTTAAAAGTCTATGTGAAGGTCGCAGTGGATCCTAATGGCTTCCCTGTGTCTCATGTGGGCCTAAGGGCTTTCCAGGAACTCCCTGGGGATTGAGACCGTCCCATGGTCTAACTAGGGTCTATTGGATTTTCCTGGTTCTGACTGAAACTTCTAATTCTTCCCCAGAGACTCAATGATAGTCAGCGGCATTCCCAGGATCTGAATGGGTCCTAAAGCCTTTCCACTGAGGCCTATGGCCTTCCCAGAGTTTCACTAGATCCTAAAGAATTTCCCAAAATCTCACTGAGACTTAAGACTTTCGCCAGCATCTCACTGAAGCCAACAATCTTCCAAAGGTCTCAGGGGGCCAACTGCCTTCAAGGGTATTAACGACATCAAAGACTTTCCATAGGGTCTTTGGCCTTTCTTGGTGTCTCATTCAGTCTTGAGGTCTTTCCAGGGTCTCACTGTGTCTCAAGGATTTCCATGGTTTTCATTTGACTCTAAGGCCTTTGTCACTGTCTCCCTGGACCTTAGGTCAGATTCTAGGGTCTGTCTGGAGCCTACTTTCTTAGCCAAGGTCTCACTGAGTCCAAAGGCTCTCCTTAGTGTTTCATAGGGCCATCAGAACCTTACATGTTCCCAATGGAAAATAAGACCTTCTAAATTCTCACTAGGCTCTAAGGATCACCTGGGCCTAGGTTCTTTCCCCAGATCCCATTCTGGCCTGTAACTTTCCCCCTTGTCTATCCCTAATTCCAAAGGCCTTTCACAGGTTCTCACTTCACCAGGGTAAACTGTCAAAGGCCCTTCTTAGGTGCTTGGTTTTAGATCGCAACATTCCCTGAGTCTTTACTGGGACCTCAGGGATTCCCAAAAAAGCTGCTAAGGGTCTCATTGGGCCTAAGGAGTTACACAAAATTTCCCTGGTGTCAAAGTCCTTCCCAGGGTGGTAATGGCCCTAAGGTCTTCCCATTCTCTTAGGCCTTCGGCCTTCCCAGGGTCTCACTCAGACCTATGGGCTAGCTATGGTCTGACTGTGGCCAAGCCTTTCACCAGATTCTCAGTGAGGCCCAAGATCTTACACAGGATCTCCCTGGGGCCTAAGGCCTTCTCCAGGGTCTCACCTGAGCCCAAGACTTTTTAAGAATCTCAGTAGAACCTATGGCTTTCTCAGGTCACACTGGGACCTAGGTATTCAGGACAAACTTTGGTAGGCCCTAGGCCTTTACCAGCATCTCACTGAGGACAAAGATCTTTCTCAGGTCTCAGAGGGGTCTATGACCTTCCATGGGGTCTTAATGGCATCAATACATTCCATAGGGTCTCACAGTGCACCAAAGCCTTCCCTAGGCTCTCATTCTGGCCTGTGGTCTTTTCAGGGTCTCACTGTATCCTTAGGACTTCCCAGGTTTCACCAGGTCTAGGGCCTTTGTCAGAGTCTCACTGGAGCCTATGTCAGTCTCTGGGATCTCACTGCAGCCTGAGGTCTTCCTCCAGTGTGCAGAATGTCTAAAGCTTTCTTAGTCTCACAGGGACCTAAGCTTTTCTCTGGAGTTGCACTGAGGCCAAAGATCTTCCTTAAAGTCTGAAAGGCACCTAGGGCCTTCACAGTCTCTAAATGGGGCCAGTGACTCCTTGTGTTCTCAGTGAGGTCCAAAGGCTTACATGTCACTGTGACTGAAGACCTTTCCTAGTTTTTCACTCAGGTCCAACCAAGGTCTTCTCAAGGGTTTCAATAGACATTGAGGCCTTTAAATTCTGAATGGGGTTTAAGCAGACTTCCCAGAGGCTTACTGGGGCCTAATGGTTCCTTCAGGGTCTCCTGGGTCCCAACGTTTTACAACTGTCCACTGGGTTCTAGGCCATTCCCTGGGTCTCTCTAGGCCCTAGGATCTTTTGCAGAATCTCACTGATTCCAAACAACTTTTCCAGCATTTCAGTGTCCAAATTCCTTCCATAGGCTTTTACTCACACCTAAGACCTTCCAAGGTTACACCAGGTATTAAATTTCCCAAGGGTCTCACTGAGTTGAAAGATCTTCCTCGGATCTCACTGCAGCCAATCACTGTGACTAGGGAATGACAGAGCCCTAAGGCCTTCTCCCAGTGTCTCATCAGAAATTAAGGCTTTTCCCAGGTCTTCTTTGGGACCACAGTAGTATCTAAGATACCTTCCCTGGGTCTCACTGGGACCTAAGGTTTCACAGAATCTCAGTAGCTACAATAGTTACCACAGGGTCTCACTGTGGCCAACATCTTTCCACATAGTCTTATTGGAACTGAGGCTTCCTAGGGTACAGCGGGGGCCTAAGACTTTACCCAGGGTCTCAGTGATGACAGACACCTTCCTCAGGGTTTCAGTGGGGCTTAATGCCATCCAGGAATCTCACTGGGGACTCCAGCATTCCCCCAGGGTGTCACTATAGCCGAAGGTCATAGCTAGGGACTCACAGAATCCAGAAGTCTATTTGAAGGTCTCAGTGGGTCCTAAGAGCTTCCCTGCATCTCATGTGGACCTAAGGCCTTTCCAGGGACTCCCTGAGGACCGAGGCCTTCCTGTGGTCTAATGAGGCCTATGGGCTTTTGTTGATTGAGACTTTTAATTCTTCTCTAGAGTCTCAAGGAGACCCAAGACTTTCTTCAAGGTCTCACTGCCACTGGAATCCGTCTTTGATATGAATGGGTCCTAAAATCTGTCCACACTCTCACTGAGGCCTATGATCTTTTCAAGACGTCACTAGATACTAAGACATTCTCTAAAATCTAAATGAGGCGGGAGGTTTTTGCTAGCATCACACTGAGGCCAAGGATCTTCCAAATGTCTCAGAGGGGACTCAAGCCTTCCACAGGCTTCTCACTGGCATCCAGGACTTTCAGCATGGTCTCACTATATGCTAAGTCTTCCCTGGCATCTCATTCATTCTTGAAGTCTTTCCAGGGTCTCACTGTGTCCTGAGGGCTTCTCCAGTTTGGACTTAAATCTAAGGCCTTTGTCAGTGTCTCCTTACACCCTAGGTCAGACCCTAGTGTATATCGGTAGCCTATCACTGTCACCAGGGAATGACAGCACCTTAAGACTTTCCAGTGTCCGACTGGAACCAGAGGCTTTTCCCAGTGCCTCATGGAGGGCTAATGCCCTCTTTAGGCCACACTGGTATCTAAGAGCCCTTCCTCAGGGTCTCATTGAGGTCTAAGGCTTCACAGAAGCTTAGTAGACACAACAGTTACCACAGGGTCTCATTGGGACTGACATTGTTCCACAGGTCTTACTGGACTCTAAAGGCTTTGAGTACACAACTGGGACCTAAGACTTAACTCATGGTCTTGATGAGGCCCAACTTCTTCCTCATGGGTCTTAGTGACTCTTACTTCCTTCCAATAATCTCACTGGAACCTCTGGTCTTCCCTAGGATACCTGTCTAGCCAAAAGTCATTTCTAGGGGCTCATGGATCCAAGTCTTTTTAAAGGTTTCAGTGGATCCTAAGCGCTTCCCAGCTCTTATGTTGTTGGCTGAAGGCCTTTCGAGAGGATCCCTTGGAATTGAGGCCTTTTTATATTCTAACTAGGGCCTATGGTTTTTTCCTCATTCTGACTTAGACTAAGGCCTTCCCCAGTCTCAATAGAACCAAAGACTTTCCAGAGGGTCACTGGGATGTGAGATGTTTCCAAGATCTGAATGGGTCCTAATACCTGTCCATGCTCTCACTGAGGACTAAGGCCTTCCCTGGAGTCTCACCTTGGTGTAAGAATTTTCAAGGGTCTCAGTGGATCCTATGACCTTCCCAGAGTTTCCCTATGTCTTAAAGCATTCCCTCAAATCTCCCTCAGACTTCAACATTTCCCAGCATTTCATTGAAATCTTCCTCAAGTCTCTGAGGGGTTCAATGAGTTCTACATGGTCTCATTGGCATGAAAACCTTTACACAGGGTCTCACTGTAGGTTAAAGCTTTCTCCGGGGTCTCATTCAATCTTGACATCTTCCCAGGGTCTGACTACATCCCAGTTTTCACTGAGGTCTTTGTCAGGTGATACTGGACCCTACATCAGTCCCTAGGATCTATCTGGAGTTTAAGGTTTTCTCCAAGGTCCCACTTAGCTTAAAGGCTTTCCTTAGGGTCTCACAGGGGCATTGGAGTTCACACATTTCCAATGGGAAATAAGTCCTTTCCAAATTCTTCCTTAGTCTTAAGGACTTCAGAAGGACTCACATGGGTCCAATTCCTTTTTCTGGATACAGTTTTGTCTTAAATCCTTCCTTCTTCATCTCCATGATATCCAAGGCCTTACACAGGTTCTCCCAGTGGCATAAGAATTTCTCCCAGATCTTACTGCTTTTGCAGATTCCATAGAGTCTCACTTAGGGATTACAACATTCCATAGATTCTTACTGGGACCTCAGGACTTCCCCAAAGCCTCATTAAGATCAAATATGTTACTAAGGGTCTCAGTGGGCCTAAAGTTTTCCACAGTGTTTCTCTGGGGTCTAAGTCCTTCTAAGTCTGTGAGTCTAATGGCCTCACGAGGCCGAAGGCCTTCTCGAGGTTTCTCTGAGATCTGCGGATGGACTACCATCTCACTTAGGCCTAATCCTTTCCAGGAGTCTCAGGGAGGCTGGAATCTTCCTTCTCAATGGGGCCTAAGGCCTTCACAGGTTCTGGATGAGACCTGATGTTTTCCCATGGCCCTAATGAAGCCTAAAACATCATGTGTGACTGTGAATTGAAGTATTTTTCAGGCTGTCACTGAGGTCAAAGATCTTTTTAAGGGTCTCATTGGTCATTTAGGACCTGCTAGTCTCTGGATGTTGCCTAAGGACTTTCTAGGGACTCACTGGGTCCCAATGTCTCCTCCAGGTTCTGAAGGTTTCGCCAGTGTGCCTCACTAGGGTCTCGGGCCTTCCCTGGGTGTTTCTAGGCCCTAAGGACTTTTGCAGGATCTCACTAATCCCAAAGATCTTTAGAGTATCTCAGACAGTCCTAAGGCATTCCACAGGGTTTTATTCAAATCCACGACAATTTTTAGGGTCATTCAAGGTATTAAGGTCTTCTTGATTCCAAAGATCTTCAGAGTCCCACTGCAGCCTGGAAGTGTCACCGGGGAATGACCAAAACCAAAGGCCTTTCCCCGGGGTCTCACAGCGACCTAACACCCACCACTGTCCCAAAGGTGAGTAAGGCTTTCTGCAGGTTCTCTTGAGGGCCTAACATCCTCCACGGTACCACATCAAGAAGCAAAACCTGCGGGTTCAATCTGTAGCCTAGGTTCTGCGCCCAAGTCTCACTGAAGCAGTAGATCTTCCACAGGATCTCACTGGCCCTAAGACTTTCCAAAGATTTCAGTGGAACATAAGGCCCTCCCAAAGTTACACTAGTTACTAACACATTCCTTAAGAATCTTGGTATCCTAAAGGCCCTTGACAGCAAGGCCAAAGATCTTCCTCATATCTCAGAGATGGCTACAGCTTTCTACAGGGTTTTAGTGGCATCAAATATTGTCCATAAGGTCTCATGTGTGCTAAGTCTTTCCCTGGGCTCTCATTCAAGCCTGTGGCCTTTCAAGGATCTCACTGTGTCCTAAGGACTTCCCAAGGTTTCACTAGGGCCTAAGGCCTTTGTCAGAGTATCATGGGAGCTTAATTTGGATCCTAGGATCTCACTGCAGCCTAAGGTCTTCCCTGAGGTTCCACAGATCAATGACTTTCCTTGGTGTCTAAAGGAGCCTCAGCCTTTCTCCAGAGTCTCACTGAGGCCAAAGATCTTCCTTAGAGTCTCAAAGGGGATAAAGGTTTTCACAGGCTCTGACCTAATGCCTTCTCATGTTCCTGGTGAACATTAAAGGCTTGTGTATCACTCACTGTGACGGAAGGCTTTTCTCAGGCTATGACTGTCAAAAGTCTTCTTCAGATTCTCCTTGGTGATATAGGCCCATTCAGGTGAATGTGACCTAAGGACTTCCCAGGTACTCGATGGTGCCTACTAATGTCTTCTCCAAGGTTTCTCAGGACCTAAGGTTTTTACCATTTTCTCACTAGGGCCTATGGTATTCCCTGGGTCTGATTGGCCCTAAGTTCTTTTGCAAGGTGTCATTGATTCCAAAGATCTTTGAGGGCATCTCACAGAGTCCTAAAGACTTCCACAGGGTTTCATTCAGAACTAAGACCTTTCGTAGAGTCATAAAAGATATTCTGGGTCTCAACGCTGCCTACCATTGAGAGGGAGCACAGTGTCCTAAAGTCTTTGGCCAGCGACTCACTGGATCTAACATCTCCCCGGGGTCTCCCGAGGGTATGAAGCTTTCTGTAGGTTCTCAAATGGATCAATTGCCTTCCCTAGAGCCACTCTAGGATTTAAGGCCTTATCCAGATTTTACCTCTAGGCAAATTCCAATGCCAGTCTCTCACTGAAGCCAAACAGGACCTCACTGGGCCCTAAGGAATTCCACAGGACCTCACTCAGGAACCTAAGGCCTTCCTAGGGTCACACTGGGACTGAAGGTATTCCCCAAAGAGTATCACTGCAGCCTAAAGCTTTTGTGAATATCTCCCTGAGGCCAATGATTTCTGCCACAACTAAGAGGAGTCTAAGGCCTTCTATAGGGTTTCTTTGTGCACAAAGGCCTTTCCTGGGATATCATTTAGGCTTTCCAGGGTCTCGCTGTTTCCTATGAACTTCCCCAAGGTTCACTGCGGCCTACGGCCATTGTCAGAATCTCACTGGATCCTTATCTGTTACTGTGACTATCATTGAGATCAAAGACTTTCCAAGGGTCCTTCATTGGTGAGAACTTTCTAGGGTCTGAATGTGGCCTAAGGACTTCCCAGTCACTCACCTTGGTCTAATGTCTTCTCCAGGATCTTACAGGGCCTACAGTTTTGCAAGTGTCTCACTGGGGCTTTCCACCTTCCTTGGGTCTCTCTGAGCCCTAAGGTATTTTGCAGAGTCTCTCAGATCCAAAGAGCTTTTAAAGAGTCTCCCGGAGTCTGAAGAGCTTCCTTAAGGTTTCACTCATACCTAAGAGCATTCTTAGGGTCATAAAGCTTATTAAAGTGTTCTAAAGTGTCTCACTGAGGTCAAAGATCTTCCACAGTGCCCCACTCATGCCTAACATGGTTTCCAGGATAGGACAGGGTCCTAAGAGCTCACAGGGTCTTTCTGGGACCTTACACATTACACAGGGTCTCATATGGGTGTAAGGCATTTGCCAGGTTCTTACAGGGGCCTAATGCCTCCCTAGGGCCACACTGGGATCTGTGTTCACCTCTAGGTTTTCTCTCTAGCCTAATTGTCAGATTCTTACTGGGACCAAATATCCTCCATAGGATCTCAAAGATCCTATAAGGTTTTCCACAAGGCCCCACTGGACTAATGCTTTCCATGAGGTTTCAATTGGCCTCTGGCCTTCCATAGGGTAAACTGGGACCCAAGGTTTCACAGGTTCTCACTGGGGTCTAAAACACTCCCCAGGGTTTCAGTGAGGAAAAAGTCCTTCCCCAATGTCTCCCTGGGACCAAAGACTTTCCACAAAGACTCCCTGGGACCTAAAGTTTTCCCAGGGGCAGAATTGTCTTAAAGACCCCCCATATGCCATCACTGCGGCCTAAGACCTGACCTAAAGTTAGGTCTCTTACTGGGAGCAAATGCCTTCCCTAAGGTCTCAGGGTATTGGGTCTTCTAGAGTCTGAGGCCAAAGACCTTCCTCAGGCTTCACTATGGCCTAATACACTCACCAGGAAGTGACAGCGTCCTAAGGTCTTCCCTCAAGGCCTCACTGGATTTAGCATTCTCCCCAGGATCTCACAGGTGTGCAAGGATTTCCTCAGGTTCACTAATGCCTCCCTAGGGCAAGATTGGGATTTAAGACCTCCTCCTGGTTCACCCTCTAGCCAGATTCCCACGCCAGGATCTCATTGAGAACAAAGATCTTCCATAGGATACAAAGGGCTCTAAGGTCTTTCAAGGTTACCACTGGAACCTAAAGCTTTCCACAGAGTCTCACTGGGGCCTATGCCCTCCCACTTGGTTCACTGGGGCCCAAGATCTCCCAGGTTCTCATCGGGCCCAAGACTTTCCCTAGGGTCTCACTGAGGAAAAAGACCTTCCCGAACATCACCCTAAGACCAAAGACTTTCCACAAGGTCTCACTGGCTTTCCCAGGATCAGAATGTTCTTAAAGCCTTTGTATTCTATCACTGGGGCCTAAGACCTTCACCAGGGTCGTACTGAGGCCAAATGCTCAGAGTATCAGTAGGGCTTAAGGCCTTCCAATCATCTCACTTGGCGCTCCGACCTTCCCTCAGGTCCCACTCTAACCAAAGTTTTATCCTGAGGTCTCATGGATGCCAAAATTCTGTCTAAAGGTCTCAATCCTAAGGATTCCCAGGGTCTCCCTTAGGCCTAAAGCTTTTCTGGGGTCTCACCGGGGCTCGGTGTCTTTGATGACCTAACTGGGACCTATGACCTTTCTCTAGTTCTGCCTGAGGCTAATGTTTCCCCTCAGATCTCATTAGGACCAAACATTTTCTGCAAGTTCTCACTGGGACCTAAAGCTAAGGCCTCTCCAGGGTCTGAATGGGTCCTAAAGTCTTTCCATGCTCTCATTAGGGCCTAAGGCCTTTAAAGGATCTTATCTGGGCCTAAGGCTTCCCAAGGGTATCAAGCGAACCTAAGACCTTCTCCAGGTTACACTGGGACATAAGACATTCTCCAAGAATCTTACTGCTTCCTAAGGCCTTTGCCAGTATCTCACTGAAGCCTAAACCTTTCCCAAGGGTCTCACTAAGGACCAAGATCTTCCTTAAGATCTCAGAGGGGCCCAAGGCCTTCACAGGCTGAGTAGGATCTAATGTCTCCCCTTGTTCTCACTGAGACCCAAAGCCTTAAGAATCATTGCAACTAAAAGCTGTTTCCAGGCAATCAATGAGATCAAAGATCTTTCTTAGGATCCCATTGGGTATATAGGATTTTCCAGGATCTCAGTGGGGTTTTAAGAATTTTTCAGCTGACTTATTGGGGACTAATGCCTTTTACATGGACCCTGAGGTCCTAAGGTCTTTTCTAGTTTTTCACTGGAGCCTGTGGCCTTCCCTTGCCTCACTGACTCCAAAGATCTTTCTCAGCCTCTCACCATGTCATAAGGCCTTCCACAGAGTTTTGCTCACACTTAAGAGCTTTCTCAGGGTCAAGGTAGGTGTTGAGTCTCTTGTCTCTTTGAGGCTAATGATTTTCCTCAGGGTCTCACTGCTGTCTAACACTGTTACCAGGGAATGACAAAATTCTTAATACCTTCCCGTAGGGTTTCCCTGGAACCTGACTCTTTTACCAAGTTCTCATGGTAGCCTAATGCCTTCTCTGTACATGAGTATCTAACACTGTCCCCAGAGCCTCATTGAGACCTAAGGCCCTCACAGCTTCTTAGTGGGGACAACAGCTCCCACAGAATGTCACTGTAACTCAAGTCTTTCTCCAGAGTCTCACTGATGCCAAAGGTCTTCCTTGGAGTCTCAAAGGGGCCTAAGGCCTTCACAGACTCTGGATGGAACCTAATTTCTTCCCAAGTTCCCATTGAGGCCTAAAGGTTTATATGTCAGTGTGTCTGATGGCTTTTTCCTGGTAATCACTGAGATCAAAGGACTTTCCGAGGATCTCATTGGTCATTTGGGCCTTTCTAGGGTTTGAGTATGCCTTTACGACCGCCCAGGCACTCACTGGGGCCTAATGTCTTTTTTATGGTCTCACAGGGCCTAAGGTTTTTCCAGTGTCTCACTGGGGCATCAGGTCTTCCCTGGGTTTCACTTCACCCTAAGCTCTTTTTCAGGGTCTCACTGATTCTAACAATTCTCCAGAGCATCTCACAGAGTCCTCGGGCCTTCCACAGGGCTTCATTCAACTAAGAGCTTTCTCAGTTTCATGGAGGGTGTTAAGGTCTTATAAAGTATCTCACTGAAGCCAAAGACTTCCCTCCATGTCTCACAGATGCTTCACATCTTTGCCAGGGAATGACAGGGTCCTAAGGTCTTCTGCCAGGATCTCACTGGGACCTATCATTTACCTGCAGGGTCTCACAGGGGTATAAGGCTGGCCTTAGGTTCTCATAGGAGGCTAATGCCTCCCTAGGCCACATTAGGACTAAAGACCTTCTGCAGGTTCTTACTGTAATTCCTACGTCAGGGTCTCACTGAGACCAAAAATTGCCCACAGGATCTCAAAGGAGCCTAAGGCCTGCTATAGCGGTCACTGAAGCCTATGCCCCTTCCACAGGGATCACTAGGAGCCTTGGGGCTCCCAGATTCTCACTGGGGCCTAAGACATTCCCTAGGGACTCACTAAAGACAAAAACCTTCCCAGCTGTCTCTCCATGGCCAGTCTTTCCTCAAGGTATCACTGGGATCTAAGCCTTTCTGAGTCTGAATGGGTCTTAAAGACTTCTCTGCTCTCACTGGGGCCTAAGGCCTTTAGGGTCTCACTGAGGCCAAATATCTTTCTCAGAGTTTCAGCAATGCTTAAGGCCTTGCAAGTATCTCACTTGGGGCTCCACCCTCCCCCAGTGTCTCACTGTAGGCAAAAGTCTGTCCTGGGGTCTCACTGAAGCCAAAGTTCTATTTAAAAGTCTCACTATTGCCTGATGGGTCCCAATGTCTCACTTGGGCCAAAGGCCTTTCCAGGGCCTTTTCCTTGGGGCTTGCTGCCTTCCCATGGTCTAACTGGGGCCTCTGATCTTTCCTGGTTCTGTCTGAGGGTAAGGCCTTCCACAAGGTCTCACCTGGGCCTAAGGCTTTCCAAAGGTCTCAATGGAACCTAAGTCCTTTCCAGCATTATGCTGAGGCCTAAGATATTCATAGGCTGGATAGGGCCTGATGTCTTCCCTTGTTCTCACTAAGGCCTAAAGCCTGCATTGTCAGTGTGACTGAAGGTCTTTCCCAGGCTGACTGAGGTCAAAGGTCTTTTCTAGGGTCTCATGGGTGATACAAACCTTTCCAGGGTCTCTATATCGTTTAAGGACTTCCCAGAAACTGACTGGGACCTAATGGCTTCTCCATAGACTTTCAGGGGTCTAAGGTCTATCACAGTGTCTCAGTGGGGCTTGTGTGATTTCCCTGGGTCTCCCTTACCGCTAAGGTCTTTTGCAGGGTCTCACTGATTCCAAAGACCTTACTCAGAATTTTGGTGTCCTAAGCCTTCCACAGGGTTAACACTAGGTATTTTCTCAAGGGTCTCACTGAGATCAAAGATCTTCTTCAGGATCTCACTGCTGCCTATCACTGTCAAATGGGAATGACAGAGCCCTAAGATTCTTAGTAGGTGCAGTAATTTTAACTGGGGGCCTACAGCTTTCCACAGGGTCCTACCAGGGCCTAAGGCCTCCAACTTTCTAATTGGGGTCTAAGATCTCACTCAGGCTTTCAATGCTGCCAAAAACCCTTCTTCAGGGTCTCAGTTAGGTTTTAGGTCTTCCAAGCATCTCACTGTGGTCTCTGGCTTTCCCCAGGGTCTCACTGTAGCCAAAGTACTTCCCAGGGACTCATTGAAGCCAAGAATCAAGGTCTAATGGGATGTAATGGCTTCCCAAAGTCTCACTTGGACATAAGGCCTTTCCATGGTCTCACTGGGCTTGAGACCTTTCCATGATCTATCTGGGATCTATGCAATTCTCCTGTTTCTGATTGAGGCTAAGGCCATCCCTCGGGTTTCATTGGGACCAATGACTTTGTACAAGGTTTCATGGGGACCCTTTGGTATTTCCAAGTCTGAATGAACCCTGAAGTCTTTCCATGGTTAACTTGGGGCCTAAGGTCTTCCCCAGGATATCTCATAGACCTAAAGCCTTTCAAAGGTTTCAGTGATACCTAAGGCCTTCCCATTGAAGCCTAAGGCCTTCGCCAGCATCTTTCGAAGGCCAAGGAACTTCCTCAGGATCTCACTGCTACCTATCACTGTAACATGGGAATGACAGAGACCTAAGAGTCTCAGTAGGCACATTAATGATAACTGGGGCCTATAGCTTTCCACAGGGTCCTACTAGGGCCTAAGGCCTCCGACTTTCTAATTGGCCTAAGGACCCCTGGCATTGAAGAATTTCCACTGGATCTCAGAGTGAGTTAAGGCCTTTCCAGGGCCTCACTGTATCCTAAGGACTCCCCAAGGTTTCTTTGGGGCCTAAGTCCTTTGTCAGAGTCTCAGTGGAGCCCTAAGAGGTCACTGCAGCCTAAGCTCTTTATGTGAGTCCCACTGAATCCAAAGGTTTTCTTAGTGTCTGAGTCCTAAGACTATCCTGAGGGCCTCATTGAGGGAAAAGAACTTCCCTAGGGTGTCAGAGAGTTCTAAGGCCTTCACAAGTTAGAGGGGATTTAATGTCTCCCCTTGTTCTCACTAAAGTCTAAAGGCTTAAGTCTCACTGTGACTGAAGGCCTTTCCTGGGCTCTGACTGGGGTCAAAGGTTTTCTCCAGGATTTCACTGGTGAAATAGGCATTTCTAGCATCTAAATATGGTTTAAGAACTTTCCAGAGATCCAGTGGAGCCTAATATTGTCTCCATGGACTCAGAGGGGCCTAAGATCTCTCTCAGTGTCTCACTGGGGCTTATGGTATTAACTGGGTCTCTTTGAATAGTAAGATCTTTTGCAGAATCTCACCGATCCAAAGATCTTTTCTGGAGTCTCACAGTGTCTGAAGGCCTTCCACAAGGTTTCACTCACACCTAAGCCCTTTCCTAGAGTTATACTAGGTATTAAGTTTCTTGGGGATCTAACTAGAACCTAAGGCATTTCCCAGGTTTTAACAGGGGAGACGGGGGCGGCTAATACCCTCTCTAGGGCCACACTGATATCTAAGACCGTCCCCAGGGTCTTACTAAGATCTAAAACCTTCATAGACTACCCACAGTGGCAACAGTCCCAAAGGCTCTCACTGGGGCCTACAGCTTTTCACAAGGTTTCACTGGGACCAAAGACCTTCAGCTTTCTACCTGGGGCCTAACATTTCAACAGAGTCTTACTGGTGCCACATGCCCTAGCTAGGATCTCAGTGGGGATTAAAACCTTCCAAGCATCTCACTCAGGGCTCTGGCCTTCCCCAGGTTCTCACTGTAGCACAAGGTCTTTCCCAGGGTCTCACTGAAATCAAAGGTGTATTTAAGGGTTTCATTATGGCATAAAGGCCTCATAATGTCTCATTTGGGCCTAAGGATACTCCAGTGTCTCATTGTGGCTTGAGGCCTTCCTGTGCTCTAACTGGGACCTATGGCCTTTTCCTGGTTCTGACTGAAGCTGACTTTCCTCAGGGTCTCACTGTGACCAATGACTTTGTATAAGGTTTCACTGGGACAGTGGGGTGTTCCTAGAGTCTAAATATGTCCTAAAGTCTTTCCATAGTCTCACTTGTGCCTAAGGTCTTCTCCAGGGTTTCACTTGGCCCTAAAGCTTTCCAAGGGTCTAAATGAATCTAAGGCCTTCCCAGGGTTACATTGGTACCTAAGGCATTTAACAAAAATCTCACTAGGCTCTAGGGCCCTTGTCAGCATCTCACTGAGGCTGAAGATTCATCAGGTCTCAGAGAGGCCTAAGACCTTTAATAGGGTCTCACTGGCATCAAAGATTTTCTGTGGGTTGAGGCCCTCCTTGGGCTCTCATTCAGGTCTATGACATTTTAAGGGTCTCATTGTGTCCTATGGACTTCCAAAGGTTTCACTGGGGGCCAAAGCCTTTGTCAGAGTCTCACTGGAGCCTACATAAGTCTAAATAATCTCACTGAAACCTAAGTTCTTTTTCTGACCTACCAAGGAGTCCAAAGCTTTCCTTAGGATCTCAAAGGGGCATCAGAGCCTCACTTGCTTCCAATGGGAAATAAGGACTTTCCCAAGGTCTCACTCAGTCCTAAGCACTTCCTAAGGTCTCACCAGGGCTAAGTACTTTCTGTGAATCTCATTCTGGCCTGAAGATTCCCTCCCAGAGCTCCCTGAGTCCAAAGGCTTTCCACAGGTTTTCAGTGTGGCCTCAAAACTTCGCCAGTGCCTCACTGAGTCCAAGGGTCCCCTAGGTTCCCTCTTATGGCTCAAGGCCTTCCTTAGGCTTTCACTGGGACCTCAGGGCGTCCCCAGCACCTCACTCAGGCCAAGGTTGTTACTAAGGGTCTCACTGGGCCCAAGGCAATCCAGAGTGTTTCTCTGGGATCTAAGTCCTTCCAGGTTGTGAATGAACCTAATGTCTTCCCATGTCCCACTGAGGCCTAACGTGTGACTCGAGGCCTTTCCCAGGCTGTCACAGAGGTCAAAAGTCTTCCTGAGTGTGACAGACATTTAGACCTTTCTAAGGTACCTCAAGGACTTCTCAAGCCTCTGCCAATGCCTTCTCCAGGTTCTCACATAGCCAAAGGTTTGCCAATGTCTCCTGGACCCTAAGATCTTTTGCAGGGTCTTACTGGTTCCAAAGATCTTTTAGAGCATCCCACAGAGTCCCAAGGCCTTCCACAGGGCTTCATTCATATCTAAGAGTTTTCTTAGAGTCTTAGAGAATATTAAGGTCTTCTATACCATTAAGGTCTCAAAGGTCACAGGGTTTCACTTCTGCTTTGAATCATCACTAGGAGACTAGAGAGACGGCTTAGTGGTTAAGAGCACTGGCTGCTCTTGCAGAGGACATAGGTTTAGTTACCAGAACCCACATGGAGCTAACAACTATCCATAACTCCAGTTCCAGGGGATCTGATGTCCTCTTTAGACCTCTGTGGGCATTGCATGACATGGGAGCACTGACAGACAATATAGTCATACACATAAAAGAAAAGTAATACAAATAAAATAAAAATCATCACCAGAGAATAACAGAGTGCTAAGGCCTTCCCCCAGGGTCTCATTGGGACCTAACTCCCAGTGAGTATAAGGTTTCCCACAGGTTCTTACAGGGGCCTAATGCCTTCCTAGAGCCACAATGGGACTTAAGACCTTATCCAGGGTCTTACTGCAACCGAAGACCTTCTATAGGATCTAAAAAGTACCTAAGGCCTTCCACAGGGTCTATCTGGGCCCTAAAGTTTTCCATGAGGTCTCACTGTGGCCTACAACCTTTCACAGGATATACTGAGGCCCAACGCCACCCAGGTTCTCGCTAGAGCCTAAGACCTTTCCAGGTCCCACTGAGGACAAATCCCAGCATCTTCCTGGAACCAAAGATTTTCTACAAGATCTCACTGGGACCTAAGGCTTTCCCAGGGTCTGAACACATCTTAAAGCCTTCCCATACTCTCACTGAGGCCTAAGACATTGCCCAGGGTCTCACTGATGCTACATGACTTTCCCAGAGTTTACTTAATCCAAAGATCTGTTTAAAGGACTTACTGGGACTAGGAGCTTCTCAGAGTCTTATGGGAGCCTAAGGCCTTTCCAGAGATTCATTGGAACTTGAGGCCTTTCCTTGGTCTAACTGGGCCTATGGCCTTTTCCTGGTTCTGATTGAGGCTAAGGCCCTCTCCAGGGTCTCAGTGGTTCTAAAACTTTTCATAAGTTCTCACTGGGACATGAGAGTTTTGCAAGGCCTTAATGGTCCTAAAATCTTTCAATGTTCTCATTGGGGCTGAAGGTCTCCCCAAAGGTCTCACTTGGTCCTAAGTCTTTCCAAGACATCGGTGGAAAATATCACCTTTCCATGGTTACACTGGGGCCTATCACATTCTTTCAAGACTCTCTTTGTGGCCTAAAGTCCTTGTCAGTATCTTTCTGAGAGCAAAGATCTTCTTCAGGTCACAAAGGGGCTAAAGTCCTTCCACATGGTCTCACTGGCATCAAAGACTTTCTTCAGGGTCTCACTGTGGTCTACAGGGTTCCCTGGGACCTCCTTCAGACATATGGCTGTTACAGAGTCTCACTGTGTCCAAAGGAGTTCCAAGGTTTTATTGGGACCTAAGGCCTTTGATAGTCTCTCAGGAGCCTAAGTCATTTCCTAGGGTCTGTCTGCAGTTTAAGGTCTTCCCCAGAGTCCCACTGATCTGAAGACTTTCCTTAGAGTCTCACAGGGGCATCCGAGCCTCACATCTTCTGAATAGGAATTAAGGCCTTCCAAAGTTCTCACTCGCTCCTAAGGAATTCCCAGCATCTCAGTGGGGCCCTAAAGCATTTCCCTAGATCCCATTTTGACCAAAACCTTCTTTATACATCTCCCTGAACTTTTCAAAGTCCTTTCACATGTTCTCAGTGTGGCATAAGAAATTTCTTAGTGTCTCCCCGAGTCCAAAGTCCTTCCATAGGTTATCACTTAGGAATTAAGGCCTTCCCCTGGGTCTTACTGGGTGTCAGGGCTTCCTCTGGGCCTCACTCAGACCAAAGATCTCACTGGAACCCGAAGACTTCCTATCATTTCACTGGAGCCTAAGGCTTCTGAGGGTCTCGCTGAGGCCACATGGCTTCCTCCGGGTTTCAATAAGGCTTACAGCCATCTAAACATCCCACTCTAGCCTCTTCCTCAGGTTCTCGCCTTAGCTGAAGGCCTATGCTAGGATCTTATGGAAGACAAAGTCCCACTGAAAAGTCTCACCAGGACTTAATAGGTTTCTACTATCCCACTTGAGCCTAAGGCCTCTTCAGGGTCTCACTGGGGCTTGTGGCCTTTATGTGGTTCTGACTGAGGCACAGGCTTCTCCAGGGTCTCTCTTATGGAGACCTGAGCATTCCTAGGGGCCTAAGACCTTCCTAAGGGTATCACCAGTGCCTAAAGCTTTCTAAGCTTCCCAGTGGAACCTCTGCAAGGTTATACTGGTATCAACGGCTTCCCCAGAGTTTCGCTGTGTCTAAGGCCTTACCTAGCATCTCAATGGTCTAAGCCTTTCTCAGGAGTCTCACAGAAGCCAACGATCTTCCTCAGGATCTTGTAGGGGCCTAAGGCCTTCACAGCCTGGATGGGACCTAATGTCTTCTCTTGTTCACACTGAGACTGAAGGGTTCTCCTGGGCTATCCCCAAGTTCCTCCTCAGTGTCTCCTTGGAGATATAGGTCTTTCCAGGATCTGAATGTGGTTTAAGAACTCTACAACTCACTAAGCCCTAATGTCTCCTTCATGGACTCACAGGTCCTAAGGTCTTTCCCAGTGTTTCATGGAGTCTGTGGCCTCTCCTGGTCTCACTGGTTTTAGGTCTTTTGCTGGGTCCAAAGATCTTTCTAGGCCTCTCACCATTCCTAAAGTCTCCCACCTTATTTCACTGATGCCTAAGATCTTTCCCAGGGTCCAACTTAGTATTAAGCTTCTCAAAGGTCTCACTAAGGCCAAAGATCTTCCTAAGGGTCTCCCTGCTGCCTAACACCGTCAACCACTGTCAGATGACTAAGACTTTCCCCAGGTCCCTTTGGAACCTAAGCCCTTTCTCAGCTTCTCTAAAGGACCTAATGCCCTCCGTGGGCCACTTGCATATCTACAGCTTCCTTGGGCTCTTGCTGAGGCCTGAAGCCTTCATAGCTTCTCCATGGGACCATAGCTCCCACAGGGTCTCACTGAGACATGTACTTTTCCTCAGGATCTTTCTGGGGCCCAAATCATACCAGGTTTTCCCTGGAGACTAAGAGTTCCCCAGGAACTCACTGAGGCAAAATACCTTCCCCAGGGTTTCAGAGAGATCAAAGGCCTTCTAAATATCTCAGTGGGGGCTCCCCAGAGTCTTACTGAAGCCAGAGGACTTTCCCAGGACTCACTGAGTCCAAAGGTCTGTTTAAAGGACTCACTTGAACCTAAGGCCTTTCCAGAGTCTTAATGAGTTTTGATGTCTTCCCATCGTCTAACTGGGGTCTATGGCCTTTTTCTGGTTCTGCCTAAAGCTAAGATCTTACTCAGGGTCTCACTGTGTGCTGTAAAGCTTCAGCTCTCAACTAGACACACCTGGTTTGAGGGAACCTCAATTGAGAAATTGCTTCCATTGGATTGGCCTGTGGAAATTTCTTCATTATTGGATGATGTGGGAGGGCCCAACCCACTGTGGGTGGTCCCACCTCTGAGAAGGTGGTCCTGGCTCGTATACGAAGGCAGGCTGGGCACAGGCTAGGGAGCAAGTCGCTCTCCCCTGGAGTGTGCTTCAGTTCTTAACCTCCCTTGATGATGGACTGCAAACTGCAAACTAAATAAACCCTTTCCTCCTGTATTGGTTTGCTTTCTAGTGCTGTGATAGAAACACTGACCAAGGGAACTTATAAAAGGAAGGGTTTATTTAGCTTACAGTTCTAAAGGGGCAAGAGTCCATCATGGCGGGGAGGCGTGGCGGCAGAGGTGGCTGGAGTAGACGCAGAGGCTGAGCGCTCACATCTTCAAGCAGACACAGGAAGCAGAGAGCTACTAGAGATCCGAGAAGGCCTGAGAACGCTCTAAGCCCGCCCCAGTGATGTGCTTCCTCCAGCATGGCCACACCTTCTATGACCTTCCAAAACAGCACCACCAAGTGGAGACAAAATGTCCAGATACTTAAAGCCTATGGGCACATTTTCATTCAAACCACTACACCTCCCCAAATTGGTTTTGTTCAGTATTCTATGACAGCAATAGAAAACTGATCAGAACAAAAAGTGGTCCCAGAGAGGGGGATAGTGCTGTGATAGACCTGACCGTGTTGTTTGGGAGAGGATTATGGACATGTTTGGAGCTTTGAGCTAGAAAAGCTGTTGAGTGCTTGAAGCTTAGTGAGCTGTTCTGTGACAGTCTAGACGAATGCAGATGACAGAGGCCTGACTTGTGAAGTTTCCAAAGGAAGCAAAGGTGTTCGGGTTGTTTATATATTTTGAATTGAGACTCTGTGGGTCAGCTGAGGATGAAGAATCAACTATAATGAGCAAGACACCACAACCACTGAAGTGAAGCCTTTGTTTTATTAGGACAAATGATGCTGATTAGTGAGGCTGAAAAACCAGCTATCTCAAGCTGGAAGCAGGACATCAGAATGTCTAAGAGTCTCCTTCATGGTACTGGTATGGAAGGCATGAAAGGGTCATCATGTAGAGCAGCTGAGGCTTGGCACTACGAGAGGCCAGGAGAGGCCATTGGTGAAGAGACAGCCTCAGTTGCCATGGAGACCTTGCATATTGCCGGGACCACAGATGCCCACCAAGGAAGGTGTGGAGTAGAGCCAGCCTGAGCCTGCAAGATGAGCTGTGTGTGCTGTGGATGGCAGAGCCAGAGAGGTAGAGCTGAACAAGCCCTTTGGTGCCTTGAGGATCATGAGTGCATTCCAGATGTCCAACACCGAGCTACAGTGCTGGACTGGTTTTTCTTATGTGTACCCAGCTCTTCCCTGTTGAAATAAGACAGCATATAACCTGTTTTGGATTTTACAGGAGCCCACAGCAAAGAGACTTTTTAAAGAGACTTTGAACTTTTGAAGTGTTTGAATTTTAAAGACTGTGGGACTTTAAAGTTGAATTGCTTTATATTGTGGAATTAATATTAACATCATATCTAGAGGATAAGAAATGGAAAGGTCATGGTTTAATAATGCTGTGTTTGTGTGTCAAGTTAGCAAGGGGTCAACTGTGCTGGATAGCTTTAGTTGTCAACTTGACACACCTGGGAAGGAGGAGCCCTCAGTTGGGGAATTTCCTCTATCAGGCTGACCTGTGGCCACATCTGTGGGTCATTTTCTTGATGGTTGAGTGATGTAGGAGGGCACAGCCCACTCTGGGTAGTACCAACACTGGGTAGGTGATCCTGTGTTGTGTAAGAAGGTAAATAGCACAGGCCACGAAAGCAGCCAGGAAGCAGAGCTCCTCAGTGGTCTCTGTTTCAGCTCCTGATTCCAGGTTCCTGCCCCGAGTTCCTGCCCGAGTTCCCGCCCGGAGAGTTCCCGTCCCGAGAGTTCCTGCCCCGAGTTTCCCTAGTGGTGACTGTGGTGGAAGATGGAAGATAAAATAAGCACTTTCCTCCCCAAGTTAGTTTTGGTCTGTTTTTTTGTTGTTGTTTGTTTGTTTGTTTGTTTTGCTTTGTTTTAAATCAAAGCAAAGTTTGATTTAAAGCAGAGTTACTCTGGGACCTGAGACTTTCCCCAAGACTCTCACTGTGGTCTAAGGTCTTTGTTTGCATCTCAGTGAAACCAAAGATCTTCAGGGGGACCTAAGTCCTTCCACAGGTTCTTACTGGCATCAAAGACTTTCCAAAGGTCTTATTGTGGTCAAAGGAATCCTCAGGGAATTCATTCAGTCATATGGCCTTTCCAGAATCTCACTGTGTCCTTCAGACTTCCCTGGGTTTCACTGGGGCATAAGGCCTATGTTCGAGTCTTACTGGAATCTAAGTCAGTTTCTAGGATCTCATTCTAGCCTAAGGTCTTCCCCCTGTTCCAGAAAGTCCAAAGGCTTTCATTAGGGTCTCAAAGGGGCAGAAGAGACTCACTGGTTTCCAATGGGAAAAAAGACCTTCCCAAGGTCTCACTCAGTCCTAAGGATTCCCCAAGAATCCCTTCTGTCTCAGGCCTTTGTCGTTCTGGCCTAAAGCTAAAGGCTTCCACAGGTTCTCACTGTGGCCTAAGAATTTTGTCAGGATCTCACTGAGTGCAAAAACCTTCCATAGGTTCTCCTTAGGGATTACAACACCTCCCAGGATCTTATTGGGACCTTAGGGCTTCTCTGGGCCTCACTCAGACCAAAGATGCTACAAGGTGTCTCACCGAACCTAAGGCCATCCAGAGAGTTTCTCTGGGGTCTAAACCCTTCCCAGAGAGTGAATGGACTTAATGTTTTCCCATGTTCTCACTGAGGCCTAAGGCCTTCCCCAGGCTCTTACAGGGGCGTAAGGCTTTCTGCAGATTCTTACAGGGACCTAAGGCCTCCCTAGAGTCACTTGGGATCAAACACATTCTCCAGGTTCTCACTCTAGGATATTTTATAGTTGGGGTAACACTGAGTCCAAAGATCTTCCACAGGATCTTAAAGGTCCTCATACGTTAAACAGGGTATCAATGGGGCCTAAAACTTTCCATAGGATCTTACTGGGTAAGTCTTCCACAGGGTATACTGGGACTCAAGGTCTCCCAGGGTCTTCCTGGGGTAAAAGAAATTCCCAGGGTCTCAATGAGGACAAAGGCCTTTCCTAGTGTCCTCCTGGGACAAAAGATTTTCCACAAAGTCTCACTTGGGCCTAAGGCTTTCCAGGGGTCTGAACGGGCCCTAAAGCCTTCTCATGCTACCAGTGGGACTTAGTGCAATTCCCAGCGTCTCGCTGAAGTCAAATGCTTTCCCAAGAGTCTCAGTGGGGCGTAAGGCCTCCTGAGCATCTCACTTGGGGCTTTGGCCTTCCAAAGGTTCTCACTGTAGTCAAAAGTCTGTCCTGGGGTCTACCTGAAGACCACATTCTGCTTAAAGTTCTCACTGGGGCCTAGAGGGGTCCTAGTATCTCACTTGGACCTAAGGCATCTTCAGAGTCTTAATGGGGCTTGAGGCCTTCCTATGGTCTAACTGGGGCCTATGACCTTGTCCTGCTTCTGCCTGAAACTAAGACTGTCCCAAGGTCTCATTTGAACCAATATTTTCCACAAGGCTTGACTGAGATCTGAGGCTTTCCCGGTATCTGAGAGCGTCCTAAATTCTTTCTATGTTCTCACTGGAGCCTCAGACCTTCCCCATGGACTTCCCTGGACATCTGCCTCTCCAAAACTCTCAGTGGAGTCTAAGGCCTACCCAAGGTCATATAGTGGCCTAAGGCATTTTTCAAGAATCTTACTGCAGTTTAAGGTCTTTGCCAGCATCTCACTGGGGCCTAAGTCTTCCTTGGGTGTCGCACTAAGAACGAAGGTCTTCCTTAGGATATGAAAGGCTATGGCTGGATGGGGCCTAATGTCTTTCCTTGTTTTCACTGAGGTCTAGAATCTTAAGTAACACAGTGACTGAAGGACTTTACTTGGCTAGCATTGAGGTAAAGTTTTTCCCCAAAGACTCATTTGATATATAGACCTTTCCAGGATGTGAATGTGCTTTAAGAACTTCCCAGCGACTCCCTGGGGCCTATTGCCTTCTCCATAGATTCACAGGTCCTAAGGCCTTTCCTAGCACCTCATGGAGCCTGAGGCCTTCTGTGGTCTCACCGGTCTTAGGTCTTTGCTGGGTCTCACTGACTCAAAGTTCTTTCTCTGCATATCACCCTGTCATAAGGCCTTCCACAGGGATTCACTCACACCTAAGACCTTTCCCAGGGTCTTACTAGGTATTCAGTTTCTCAAGAGTCTCATTGACGTCAAAGATCTTCCTCAGGGTCTCACTGATGCCGAACCTTGTTACCAGGGAAGTCAGGTTCCTGAGTCCTTCACATAGGTTCTCAGTGGAACCAAATCCCTTTCCCAGGTTTCTACAGAGGCCTAAAGCTCTCCCTAGGGTCAGGTAGGTATCTACTGGGGTAGGTTTCACTGAGACCCAAAGCCTACATAACTTCTCCATGGGGCCATAGCTTCCATAGGGTCAGTGGGGCATAAAATTTTTCTTAGAGTCTTTTTGGAGAGAAAAGCATCCCAGATCCTCACTGGACCTAAGATCTTCCCCAGGAACTCACTGAAGGCAAATGCTTTCTCCAGGGTCTCAGAGAGACTAAAGGCCTTCTAAACATCTCATCAGGGGCTCCACAGGGTCTCACTGAAGCAGAAGGATTTTCCCAGCACTCACTGAATTCAAGGGTCTGTTTAAGCAACTCATAGGGCCTAACGACTTTCCAGTGTCTCACTCGGTCCTGAAGCCTCTTCTGAGTCTCACTGGAGCTTGAAGCCTTTTGGTGGTCTAATTGAAGCCTATGGCCTTTTACTAGTTTTTACCCGAGGCTTAAACTTCCCCAAGGTCTCACTGGGCCTAAGGCCCTCCCTAAGGTTCTCATCTGGGTCTAATGCTTTCCAAGGATATCAATGGAAAATAAGGCCTCCCCAAAATGGGACCTTCAGTATTCCCCAAGAATCTACTGTCACTTAAAGTCTCTGTCAGCATTTCACTGAGAGTAAAGATCTTCTTCAGGTCATAGAGAAGCCTAAGTCCTTCTTCACTGGCACCAAAGACTTCCACATGCAATCACTATGGTCTAGGAGGCCTCCTTCAGACATATGGCCTTTTCTGGGTCTCACTGTGTCCTAAGGACTTCACCAGGTTTTTTTGGGGTCTAAGACTTTTGATAGAGTCTCACTGGGGCATAAGTCAGCCCGTAAAGTGCCACTGTAGCCTAAAGTCTTCCTGGGCTCCTACCGAATTCAAAGACTTTGTTTAGGGTCTGTCACAGGCCTGGGAGCCTCATATCTTCTCAGAGGGAAATAATGCCCTCCGAAGTTCTTGCTGGGGTCTGAATCTTTTCCCCATTTCCTATTCTGGCCCATAGTCTTCCCCTGATGTTCTTAGTTCCAAAGGCCTTCCACAGACTCTCACTGGGGCATAAGAATTTCATCAGAGTCCTTCTTCATTCAAAGGCCTTCAGTATCTTTTCACTTAGGGCTTAAGGCCTTCCCTAGGGACTCTCTGGGACCACAGGGCTTCCCCAAGGCCTCACTCAGACCAAACATCTCACTGAATACCCCACTGGGCTGAAGGCCATCCGTAGGGCTTCTCTGGGCTTCAGTTCTTCCCAGGGTATGACTGGCCCTAATGTCTTCTGAAGTTCTCACTGAGGCCTACTGCCTAATTAGGACCTGATTGGGACCTGCAGACTTTCATACTGCTTCCCTGAGGCCTAAGGCCTTCCCCAGGGTCTGACAGGAGCTTAAGCCTTTCTCCATTTCTCACTAAAGCCAAAAATATCCCTTAGAGTCTCAAAGAGGCCTAAGGCCTTTTTCACAAGTTCTGGGTGGGATCTAATGTCTTTTCATTTAATGAGGCCTAAAGACTTATGTATCACTATGATTAAAGGCCCTTTCAAAGTTATTGCTAAGGTCAAATGTCTTCCCAAGGGTCTCACTGGACACATAGGACTTTCTAAGGTCAGAATATGACCTAAAGACTTCCCAGGCACTCGCTGAGGCCTAATGTCTACTCCAGGGACTCACAGGGCCTAAGGTTTTCCATTGTCTCACTGGGTGTTAAGGTCTTCTAAAGGGTCTTACAGAGGCCAAACATCTTTCTTGGAGTCACATTGCTAAATAAAACCATCACAAGAGAATGGCAGAGTCCTAAGGCCTTCCCACTGGGTCTCACAGGGAACAGACACTTCCCCTATGTAAGGCTTTCCTCAGGTTCTCACAGGGCCTAATGCCTCCCCAGGGCCACAGTGGAATCGGAGAACTTCTCCAGGTTTTTACTCTCTCCAAATACATATGCTGGGCTCTTACGTAGGCCTAAGGCTTCCACAGGGTACCATAGAAGCCTAAGGCTTTCCATGGGTTCTTATTGGAGCTTATGGCCTTTCACAGGATTCACTGGGCCAAGGACATTCCCCAGGATCTCTATGGGACTGAAGATTGTCCCCAACGTGTTGCTTAGACCTAAGGATTTTTTAGTTGAAGTTCATTCTGAGGGATTCACTGATGCCTAGGATCCACTTAAAGATCTCAGTTGGACTAATAGCCTTCTGAGCATCTCACTGGGGCCTCTGGTCTTTCTCTCCCAAAGTCTCACTGTTGCAAAAAGTTACTCCCAGAAGTCACTGAAGCCTGAGGTATATTGAAAGGTCTCATTGGGGCCTAATCAGGCCTATGGTCTTTAGTTCTGACTGTGGCAAAGGCCTTTCCCGGGGTCTACTTGGTAACAAAGACATTCTATAGGTCTCACCGGGAACCTGTGATATTCCATGGGTCTGGCTGGGACTTACAACCTTTCCACGCTCTTAATAGGACCTAACGCCTTTCCAGGTCTTACTTGAGCCTAAGGTTTTCTAAGAGTCTTAGCAGAACCTACGCCCTTCCCAGGGTGACAACGTTAGGCAACAGTGACACCCTGAGGAAGATCTTCATCCTGTGTAAGACCCTGGAGTTTGAGCTATTGCCCAAAATTCTCAGTACGGCCTAAGGCCTTTGCCAGCCTCTCACTAGGGTCTAAGCTATTTTCCAAGTCTCACTGAGGCCAAACATCTTCCTTAAGATCTCAGACAGACTGATGGCCTTCACAGGCTGGCTGGAACCCAATGCCTCCCGTTGTAAATGGGAGATGTATAGGCTTAAGTATCTCTGTGACTGAAGGTCTCTCTTGGGCTGTCACTAAGTCAAAATTCTTGCCCAGGGTCTGACTGGTCACACCAAACTTTCCAGGATCTGGGTGGGGTTTAAGAACTTCCCAGGTCCTCACTGGGCAGCTTATGTCTTTGCCGTGGAATCACAGGGTCCTAAGGTCTTTTCCAGTGTCTCACTGAAGCTGGCAGCCTTCCGTGGTCTCTGTAGATATTTGCTGGGTTTCACTGACTCCGAAGACCTTCCTCATTCTCTCACCATGTCGTAAGGTCTTCCTTAGGTTTCACTCACACCTAGACCTTTACCGGCCTCACAGTAAGCATTAAGTTTCTCAAGCGTCTTACACAGGATGAAGATCTTCCTCAGGGTGTCACTGCTGCCTAACATTGTCACCAGGGAATGACAGGTTCCTAAGACCTTTCCCCAGCATCACACTGGAAGGTGACCCCTTTCCCAGTCTCCCACATGGCTCATTGGTCTCCTAGGACCACACTGATATCTAACAGCTTTCCCAGAATCTCACTGAGGCCCAAGACCTTCACAGCGTCTCAGTGGGGGCAATGGCTCCCACAGGGTCTTACTGGAGAATACAGTATTGCTCAGGATCGTCCTGGGGCCAAAGGCATCACGGGTTCTCACTGGGGCCGAAGACCTCTCCCCAGGAACTCACTGATGACAAATGCTTTCCACACGATCACAGAGGGAGTCAAAGCCTTCTGAACATCTCAGAGGAGACAACAGGATTCCCAAGAGTCTCACTGAAGCCAAGGAACCTTCCCCAGAGCTCACTTAATCCAAACATCTGTATAAAGGATGCATTGGGTGTTTAGGGATTCCAGGTGTCTCACTTGGGACTAAGTAAGACCTTTCCAGAATCTCACTGGCTCTAGAAGGATTTAAACGGGGTGGGAGGGCTGTGGCCTTTACTCATTGTAACTGATTCTCAGGCCTTCCTCAGGCGGTCTCATTGGCCTTCCTCAATGAGGCGGTCTCATTGGGTCCAAAGACTTTTGACAAGCTCTCACTGGGGCCTGAGGTTTTCACAGTGACTGAATGGATCCTGATTCCTTCCCATACTCTCACTGGGACATAAGGCCTGCCCAGGGTCTCACCTGGGCATACAGATTTGCGAGGATGTCAATGGAAAATAAGTCCTGTCAGGGTTAAGGTGGGGCCTAAGGCATTCCTCAAGAATCTCATTGAGACCTAAGGGTTTTGTCAGCATCTCACTGAGGACAAAGGTCTTCAGGTCACAGAGGGGCCCAAGTCCTTCACAGGGTCTCAAGGTCACAGGACTTCCAAGGGGACACACTGTGATCTGAGGAATTCCCTGGGCCTCATTCAGACATGCAGCACATCCGAGGTCTCATAGTCTCCTTAGGACTCCCCAGGTTTCACTGGGATCAAAGGCCTTTTTCCGTCTCACTGGAGCCTAAGGTCCTCCCCCTAGTCCCACTGAAACCAAGGCTTTCTTAGGGTCACACAGCTGCTGAAGCCTCAATCTATTCAATGGTAAACAAGGACTTCCTAAAGTCTCCCTGGGTCCTAAGGACTTCCTCAGGTTTCTCTAGGGCCTAAGGTATTTCTGAGGACCCTAATCCTGCCTAAAGCCTTCCTCCCTGATCTAACTGTGTCCAGAGGGTGTCACTTAGGGACCACAACTTCTCTAGGGTCTTCCTGGGACCTCAGGGCTTCTCTGGAGCCTCACTCAGACCAAAGTTATTAATGAGGATCTCAGTGGATCTAAGGCCATCCACAGCATTTCTCTGGAGTCCAAGTTCTTTCCAGGGTTTGAGTAGATCTAATTTCATCTCATTTCTCAGTGAGGCCTAACGCCTTCCCAAGGCCTCACTAGAAAAGTGGAATTCCCATCATATCACTGGGAACTAAGACCTTTTGCAGTGTCTCCATGGTTTCAGTGAAGCCAAAGATTTTCCTTGGAATTTCAAAGGGGCCTAAGGTCTTACAGGGTTTGGAAAGGACCTAATATCACCCCATGCTCCCAATGAGGCCTAGAGGTTTATATGTCATTGTGACTAAAGGACTTTTCAGGATATTACTGAACTCAAGGGTCCTCCTGAGGATTTTCTAGCTGCATAACATCATCCCCAGGGAGTGACAGTGTCCTAGGATCCTTCCCCAGCACCTCACTGGGACCTAACACCTCCCCAGGGAATCACAGGGATGTAAGGCTCCCCACAGGTTCTCACGGGCCTCAGGGCCTCCAGAGGCCTCACTGGCATCTCAGAACCTCTCCAGATTCTCTCTCCTAATTCCTATGTCAGTGTCTCATGGAGGCCAAAGATCTTCCACAGGATCTGACTGGGGCCTAGAGCCTTCCCCAGGGTCCCGCTGGGTTCTAGGGGTTTCCACAGGTTCTCAGTGGGGCTGAAGACAGTCCCAGTGGCCTGAGGACAAAGGATTCTGCAGTGTTTCTCTGGAAATAAAGATGGTCTCGCTGGGGTCAGTGGCCTTCCATAGGGTCTCACCGAGGCCCAATGCCTTTCCTAATATCTCAGTGGGTCTTCCAAGCATCTCACCTGGGGCTCTGCCCTTGCTCAGGGTCTCACTGAGGCCAACGTTCTGCTTAAAGATCTCCCTGGGGCCTAAAGGATTCCTGCTGTCTCACTTGGGCCAAAGACCTCTTTAGGTTCTTCCTGGGTCTTGGTTGCTTTCCATGGTCTAACCAGTGTCTCTGACCTTTTCCTCGTTCAGCCTGAGGCTAAGGCCTTCCCCAGAGTCTAACTGGGACCAAACACTTTCCACAGGATCTCAGTGTGGGCTAAGGGGTTTCTTGAAATTCCACTGAGTCTTGAGGTCTTTTCAGGGTCTCACTGTGTCCTAAGGACTTTCCCCGTACCTAGGGTCTATCTGTAGCCTAAGGTCTTCCCCAGGGTCCCATTAATCCAAAGACTTTCCTTAGGGTCTCACAGGGTCTTCAGAGACTCACATCATTCCACGGGGAAGTAAGGCCTTCAAAAGTTTTCACTTGGTCCTAAGAACTTCTCAAGGTCTCCCTGGGGCCTTAAGTCATTTTCTCAGATCCCATTCCCACCTAAAGGTTTACCCCCCAAAATCTCCCGGTTTCTAAAGGCTCTCGCTGTGGCCTAGGAACTTCTCCAGTGTCTCAATGAGTCCACAGGCCTTCCCAAGGCTCTCAGTTAGAGCTTATAACCTTCCCTAGGGAGTTCCTGGGACCTCAGGGCTTTCCCCCAAGCCTCATTCAGATCAAAGATCTTTCTAAGGTCCTCACTGGACCTAAGGTCTTCCTTCCACAGACTTTCTCTGAGGTCCAAGGTCTTCTTAGGTATTAACGGACCTAATATCTTCCCATGTTTCCAATCAGGTCTAAAGGCTTATATATCACAGTGATTAAAACCTTTCTAGGCTATTGCTGAGGTCAAAGGACTTTTCCTGGATCTCACTGACCATTAGTCCTTTATGAGCTTGAATGTGCCTTTAGGACTTCCCAGACACTTACCTGGGCATAATGTCTTCCCCAGGGTCTCACTGGGCCTGAAGTTCTGCCAGTGTCTCATTTCAACCTGGGTCTCACTGGCCCTAAGGTGTTTTGCAGGGTCTCACTGATTCCAAAGATCTTCCAGAGTGTCTCACTGAATCCTAAACTTTCCACAGCTTTCATTCATACCTAAAATCTTTCTTAAGGTCATACAGAGCATTAACATCTTTACAGGGTCTCACTGAGGCCAAAGATCTTCCCCAGTATCTCACTGCTGCCTAACATGGTCACCAGGGAATGCCGGGATCCTAAAATCTGACCCCAGGGTCACTGGGACCCACTCCTCCCTCCAGCGCCTCCCAGTGGTGTAAGGCTTTCTGCAGCTTCTCTCGAGGGTTAATGTCCTCCCTAGGGCCACATTGGGATCTAAGACCTTCCCCAAGTTCTTGCTCTTGCCTAATTGCTATGCCAGAGTCTCTTGGGACCAACAATCATCCAAAATATCTCCTTAGGG
The DNA here is from genome assembly GCA_035773235.1 of Eospalax fontanierii. Classification (NCBI taxonomy): domain Eukaryota; kingdom Metazoa; phylum Chordata; class Mammalia; order Rodentia; family Spalacidae; genus Eospalax; species Eospalax fontanierii. The sequence continues at coordinate 2,012,287 of CM069526.1, forward strand.
CCCAAGGCCTTCCACAGGGTCCCGCTGGGTCCCAAAGCCTCTAGCATCCTCATTGGGGCCTAAGATATTCCCCGGCGTCTCACTGAGTACAAAGGCCTTCCCCAGCGTCTCCCTGGGACCAAAGACTTTCCACAAGGTCTCACTGGATTTAAGGCTTTTCCAGGATCTGAATGTTTGTCCTCATTACTTTATATTGTTCTGAAGTACTGACCAAAGCAGCTTGGGGAGGAGAGGGTATACTAGGCTCACCACTCACCGTCCGTCATCACAGCAGCGAGAGTAGGAACCCAGAGGCGGGAACTGAGCACAGACCATGGAGACGTGCTGTTTACTGGCTTGCTCCTCTGGCCTGAGCTGTTTGCTGTCTTACACAGCATAGGGCCACCTGCCCAGTGCTGACACCACCCACAGTGGGCTGGGCCTTCCCACATCACTCAACAATCAAGAAAATGACCCACAGCCATGGCTACAGGCCAGTCCAATGGAGAGTTCCCCAACTGAGGCTCCCTCTACCCAGGTGTGTCAAGTTGACACTAAAGCTATCCAGCATAATTGACCCCTGGTCAACTTGACACAGGAACACATCACTATTAACCACAATCTTTCCATTTCTGGCCCCCAGAATATTAATATCACAGTATAAAACAATGTAACTTTAAAAAGACCCACTTCCTTAAAAATTCTTACACTTCAATAGTTCAAAGTAACTTTTAAAAGTCTCTTAGGTGTGGGCTCCTGTAAAATTCAAAACAAGTTACATACAATCTTATTTCAAAGGGGAAGATTTGGCACACTTAAGAAAGACCAAAGTCCAGCACTGTCAACAACTGGAGTTCACTCGTGATCTTCAGGGCTCCAAGCAGCTTGGACAGCTCTACTTCTCTGGCTCTGCTGCCAGAGCACACACAGCTTGTCCCATAGGCTCAGGCAGGCTCCACTCAACACCCGCTGCCGCTCTGGGTGGTGGTGGGCCCTGGCCCTGGCCTCTCCAGTGTACGGGGATCTCCATTCCTGGTCCTGGCCTCTCCAGTGTACGGGGATCTCCATTCCTGGTCCTGGCCTCTCCAGTGTACGGGGATCTCCATGGCAACTGAATCTGTACTTTCACCATAGCCTTTCCTGGCTTCAGATTCTCCCCGTGATCCCTTCACTATCGCAACTCTCTACATGACTCCTTTATGCCCTCAACACCACGTGGGAGACTCTCACACATTACCAAGCCCTGCTTCCAGACTGAGATGCTGCCTCAGGCCCCTACTGGACCACGGCCACTGTGGGACGAGTAAGGGAACGTTCCCAGAAGATTTCACCTCAAAGATGCTGAACTTTTATTACTCACGGCTGATTTCACAGCCCCAGCTGGCCAGCATCAGTTGTCCCAGTGAAGGACAAAAGGTTTCACTTCCCAAAATTCTTTAAAAAAATATTTTACTTATTACTTTTATTCTTATTTTTATTCTATGTGTATGAGTGTATGCATGTATGTTAAGTGCATTTGTGTTGTGCAATGCCTGCAGATGTCAGAAAAGGGCATTTGATCCCCTGGAACTGGAGTTATGGACGGCTGTTAGCTGCCATGTGGATGCTGGGAACTGAACTGGTTCTTCTGTAATAGCAGCCAGTGCTCTTAACTGCTGAACCATCTCTCCAGTCTGTAAGGAACATGTAGTCTAAGAATAGTGATAGAGAATAAGAATAGTATTTAATAATTAATATTTAATAATTAAGATAAATATTTAAAAGTAGAGAAAGACTAAAGTGAAACTAAGAGTGAAGTGTGTATGTGTGCAACCCTTAGATAATAATATAAAGTAACAATGACAACCCAGTCTCACAGATAAGCACATGGTACCTGCTTATCTAGAAATGATGTAATGCAAGAGCCAAAAGAGTATAAAAGCAGAAGAGACTCCCAGCACTTCAGAGCTTCCTATCAGGGACTCTCCTCCGTGTGGCGGTCTCAAGCGGTTCTCCAGGCAGCGACCGGACATCCTCGGCTGCTGTAGCAGGAAATCCAGAGGTGTCACCCTCCGGACTTGCATGACCAGACATCCATCGCAACCCCAAGGTGCGGAGAACCAGGCTGGCGGTCCCGCTGTTCGTTGACCTCATCAACATCCTCGCCTGTGTGTGCCTACTCACCTTCTCTGTACTGTTATTTGCTGAGATCTTCGGGTTGTAAATTGAGGTATTGTGTGACGTGTGACTTCCCCGCAATAAAACATTGCCTGTTTGCACAGCATACTTGCCTGTCTGAGTCTCCTTACATCCCATTGGATGTGCTCGCGACACAGTCCCTCAGCCAGTGCTCTTAACCACTGAGCCATCTCTCCCGATTCCCTATAATTTCTTAATTCAAAATAATTCACACAAACAGCTGTGATAGAGAACCTTGGCTCCATCATCTGTATTTCTTTAACACTCTTATCTTTCACAGAACAAGCCCACTAAGCTCTAGGAACGCAATGGCTTTCCCAGCACGCATCTCCTAACACTTCCAGAATTCTCCCCAATACAACACAGCCAGGTCTGTCATAGTAGTAGCCCACTCTCCGATACCAGTCTCTGTTCTAGTTACTTAAAGGGCTATGGTAAAGTATATACTAAAAGCAATGAAGTGTTTATTTGCCTTACAACTCACAGCCCATCATCAAGAGAAGCCAAGGGAGGTACTCAGGGCAGAAGCCAGGAGCTGAAGCACATACCATGGAGGAAGGCTGCTCACTGGTTTTCTCCTCTAGCCTATGCTCAGCTTTCCCTCTTATACATCACAGGACCGCATCACTGGACCCGCCTATATCACTCAACAATCAAGGACATGCCCAGAAAACACGGCCACAGGAAAATCCAATGGGGGAAATTCCTCACTTGAGATTCTTTTTATTCAAATATGTCAAGCTGACAACTAAAGCCATCCAGCACAATGGGTCTTTAAATCTTCACATGCTATCACTGGCACCTGAGGCCTTCCGCAGGGTCTCACTGAGGTCAGATGCCTTCCCTGGGGTCCACTGGAACATAAGGCCATTCAAGAATCTCACTTGTGGCTCTTACCATCCCCAGGGTCTCACTGTACTCAAAGGTCTGTCTTGGAGTCTCACTGTAGTCTAACTGGGGTTTATGACCTTACCCCAGTTCTGCCTGAGGCTAAGGTCTTCCCCTTAAACAGACCCTTGAATTCAGTGTTAGGGTCTCACTGGGACCAAAGACTTTCCCAGGATCTGAGATGGGTGGTAAGATTTTCCATGCTCTCACCGGGCCTGAGGTCTTCCCAGGGTCTCAGCTGTGCCTGGGACTTTCCAAGGGTCTCAGTGGAGCCTAAGGACTTCCAGGATTACACCAGGGCCCAAGCCATTGCCCCAGAATCTCGCTGACGTTTAAGGCCTGTGCTCTCCCCTCACTGAGGCCTACGGCTTTCTTGAGAGTCTCACTAAGGCCAAAGATCTTCCTTAGGATCTAAGAGGGGTGTTATGGCCTTAACAAGCCAAATGGAACCTAACATCTGTGCTTGTTGTCACTGAAATCTAAAGGGTTAAATATCTCTGTGACTGAAAGCCTTTTCCAGGCTGTCATTGAGTCAAAGTTTTCCTCCAGAGTCCGTTTGGGTATGTGGGCCTTTCCAGGATCTGGATGGGGTTTAAGAACTTTCCAGTGACTCACTGGGGCCTAATGTCATCTTCATGGATGCACAGGGTCCTAAAGTCTTCCCCAGTGTCACACTGGAGCCTGTGGCCACCCCTGGTCACACTGATTCTTAGGTCTTTTGCTGTGTCCTACTGATTCCAAAGATTTTGCCCAGGCCCTCACTGTGTTGAAGACCCTCTGTAGGGTCTCACACCTCAGACCTTTCCCAGTGTCACAGTAAGTATTAATTTTCTCAAGGGTCTCAATGAAGCCAAAGATCTGCCTCAGGGTCTCACTGCTGCCTAACATTGTCACTAGGGAATGACAGGTTCCCAAGGCCATCCCCTAGGGTGTCACTGGATCCTAGGACCACCTGGGTATCTAACAGCTTCCCCAGGGTTTCACTGAGGTCTAAAGCTTTCACAGCTTCTCAGTGAGGGCAATATCTCCTACCGAGTCTTAATGGGGTGTGTAACTTTCCTTAGAGTCTTACTGGGGCCAAAGTCTCACATGCTCTTGATGGGACCTAATTTTTACCCATGTTTTCACCGAGACCTGTGGGTTTAAGTATTATTGAGACTGAAGGCCTTTCTCAGGTTAGCATTGAGGTCTATGGGATTTAGGCCTTTCCAGGTTCTCAATGTGGCCTAAGGACTTTCCAGGCCTAAGGACTTCACTGGAGCCTAGTGTCTTCTCCAGGGTCTGAAAGGACCTAAGTTCTTTCCTAGTGTGTCTCTGAGGCCTATGGCCTTTCCTGGGTCTCACTGGGATCTAAAGTTTTATTTAGGGGTTCATTGACTCCAAAGATATCTCACAGCATCTCACAGAGTCCTAAGGCCTTCCCAACCTTATACTTCACCTAAGTCCTTTCGTGTGATCACACTAAGTTGAAGCAAAGCTCTTCCTCAGGGTCTCACCACCTCCTAACTATGTTGCCAGGAAATGCAGGGTCCTGGGGCCCTTCCTCAAAAGTCTCGCTGGGACCTTGCACCATCCCCAGGATTTCACCAGTGTGTAAGGCCTTCACTCTGTTCTCACAGGAACCTAATGCCCTTCCTAGGGTCACACTGAGATCTAAGAACTCTTCATGGTCTTAGTGAGGCCTAAGGCCTTCACAGAGTCTTACTGGGGCCTAAGATCTCCCCCAGTGCGCCATTCAGGCCTGACATCTTCCTTAGAGGTTCAGCAGCTCCTAACCATGTCCAAGCTCTCACTGAGGCCAAACAGCTTTCTCGCAGCCTCATTGTGACTAAAGGCTTTCTATAGGTCTCCTTTGGTATCAAGGCTTTTCCTTCAGTCTCATTGAGACCTAAGGCCTTCCCCATCCTATCATTGGGTCTAAGGCCTTCCTAGGAACTGAATTGGAGAGAACATCTTCCCTCTAACGCCCTTCTCTCTAAGACTTAAGGTCTTCAAATATCACTGGCACCAAAGGCTTTTGCCTCACCTGGGCCTAAGGTATCCCTTAGAATCTAGCTGTGGCCTAATTCCTTTGTCCAAGGTCTCACTGAGGCCAAAGATCTTGCAAAGGATCTCACTGGAGCCTAATGTCTTCCCCCAGTGTGATGTTCAAGTCAAGTATCTTCCTCAAAGTCTTACTAGCTCCTCAGGTCTTCCAAGGTCTCACTGAAGCTGAATTCCTTTGTCAGAATCTCACTGGTACCTATGGCTTTCCCCAGGATAACAGAGGTCAGACATCTACTCTGGTGCCTTGCTGAGGCCTGAGTTGTTCCCCAGGTTCTCAGTGGTATCTAAGGTATTTCCACTGGTCCCACTGTGGTATACAGTCCTCCTAGAGGCTCACTGGGGCTAAGGCCTGCTCCTGACTCTTACTAGGTGGGATGGGGTTCAGGTAAGGTACCTCAGTGGCTGTGTCTTGTCCCCCTCCCATATCTGTCTCCTTGTTTCCTCAGGCTAAGACTCTGGGGTAAAGGGAGAGGTCCTTGTCTGCAGGGCTGTGTCACAAGCCACGCCCCAGCTGGCACAGCTCCCCACTCGAGACCCCACCTTGCTGTTGTCAGTTCATGTGGGGCCTTCTGTAGTCCTCCAGAATTGCTTGAGAGCTCAGAGTTGGCAGCGAGAAAAGGGTCAGGGAAGCCCAGAGCCTCCTGCCTGGACTCGGGTGCCCAGGAGGCCTAGCTGGAGTGGGGACAAGGGCAGGAAGGAGCCCCCTAAACTTCCAAGCAAGGCTGAGGAAGGGGCAAGCCCCAGGGACCATCTCTTAGGTGACACAGAATCCAGAAGCACTTGGGGAGACTGTTCCTTCCTTTATTGAGATAACGATCAGGTAGTGAACAAGGTGAGGTCAAGAGGAGTGCAGAGCAGGGCCACCAGGACCCAGAGTGCATGCAGCCATAAGACTCGAGGCTGAGAAGCAGTGGGTATTCACGGGGGAGCGCGTCAGAGGGCACAGGCAGACTCGGGGGTGCCCACAGCCCAGTTCCACACATGGGCCTGAGCCTTCAGGCCAGGGAAAGCTGGAGAAGATGGACGAGATACCCAGACAGGTCCCTGGCACCTGTAGGTGATGCTCCGTGCGCCTAACTGATGGCACTCAGTGCGTGGGCTAGGGTATGCAGCTCATCCTGGACCCCCTCCAGGGAGCGCCGGATGCTGTGGGGACTGTCCAGCACATCTATGGCCAGAGTGTATGGATCAAACTTCACAGAGAATGGGCGTTGAATCCGGGAGGCGTAACTCCTGCAAGGGAAGCCAGCACGAACCCCAAGTCACAGGAGGGAGGAACTCAGGTGAGCAGATGGTGAGGGACAGGATCTGCAGCCTCCAGGAGCATGGGGCAGTGGGTTCTCCGAGTTCCTCAAACTCCCAAAGCCTATTTTGGACAGCTTCCTGGACACACCGGAGCCTAAAGCCTCCTCAGGGGCCGCAGTGAGGGACAAGGACCCAGCACCTCTTCTAGGCAGGCTTCTATGGGGCACCCCATTCCTCGTCTAGACCTCTTCCTCTGGGAAGCCTTCCTGACTGTGTACCCCTGAGCGTCCCTACACGGGTATGGACGTCCACCCATCTCCTCTGTGCCAGATGCAGCTCCTGGCCTCCGTCTCCCTAGCCCACAGTAGGTCTGGAGAAGGGATAGCAGCCTTCCCCAAGACCACTTCCCTGGCTCTGCTCTCTCTCCACACCCCTCCGTCATGGAAGCCTCAGCCCCAGGACTGCTCACTTCCTGTGCCCCTGACCTCAGTCCCTAGCTACCACTGTGCCTCTTGTCCACTGAGGATGGGAGGCTCAGGACCTGCCTAAGCCCACAAGGCCGGCCTGGACCTGACCTGGCCCTTGCCTTGCTCTATGCCCTTTGGGTGCCCCCACGCCCAGCCTTTCTTGAGGGTTGGGCACCTGCTCTGAGGCAGCAGAGCTGAGGTTATAAAATGGGCTCTCAGGTGAGATCAAGGCCTGGCTTGCACCTGGTGAGGCAGGGCGGGGCTTGCCCCTGATGGCCACACCCACCTGAGCTTATCCTTGGCATCGCTGAAGCTCTCAGACACAAAGTACACCGGCTGGTAGGTCTGATCTTGGTAGGGCTGCACAGCTGCTGTGTCAGGGTCGAAGGCCCGGACCTCGGGCTCCTCTGACAGGGAGTGCTGCAGAAAGGCCACAGGCTTCACTGACCCCTCTTACGCCCAAGGGACTAAGTGCTGTGGGTCTGAGCCTCCCTCCTCTCCCAAGAGTCCTGGGCCAGTATGCAGTGCAGTCTGGGCAGAGGCACACTTTCTCTGGAATCTCAGGCCCAGGTCTAAGAGACCTTCTTGATGGGAGCAGGGCCCTCCACACCCTGATTACCAACCCTGGTCTCTTTTGCCAGGGGATTGGGAGGAGAAATGGTCTCACCAGGAGCTCTCCATAAGAGGACAGCAGTCCTGCGCCATAAGCCTTCAGTTCCCCATTCTGTTTGCACAGCCCAAACTCCACAGTGAACCAGTACACCTGCCAGATAGCCATCAGATTTGCCTAAGAACGCGTGCCACCAAGCACTGTCCATCTGGGTTTAGCAGATCACCACTAAGACAGGCAGGCTGGGCTTGGAGACAAGGGTAGGACAGAAGGGAGGGTCCAATCCCTGCCCAGGGACCCAGAAACCCACCGTGGATAGTTTCTCAATTTCCTCATCTGAGGCACCCAGAGATGCAAGGCCAATGTCCTGTGGATGTTAAAAGAGGCTGAAGTGTGATGTGACTCAGGCCTGGCACTGTGCTTGAGGCAGGGGCACCCGGTATCAGCTGCCACCCCAGGCGTCCCCAGGGCCTAGCCTGCATCCTGTGGACCCTCCATGACAACCACAGGCCCAGGACCCAAAGTTCCCACAGGGGCCAGCAGGTGGCAGCACAAACTGTGGGCATCCCTGTCCCTTTCGGACCAGCCTTCCCGGTTGACCTCCTGGTCTGGGCAGCAGTGGTAGAACTATCTCTTCTTCTGTCTGCCAACACCCAGAAATCTCATGGACATATCAGGACACTGCTCACCTGGGAGAGAGTCTCACTATGGGCAACTTGTATCAATGGGGTGTCCACTCCCTCCCTCCCTCCCCTGGCTCAGCCAAAGCCCCCGCCCCTGGCTCCTGACCTAGTTCCCAGACACACCTGGGAGAACTGGGCAAACGTGCGATCGGCCAGCATGGGTACGTGTCCCAACAGCTCGTGGCAGCAGTCCCTGGGTAAGGCCTCAGTGTAAGGGAGGTGGGATGGGCAAGGCTCTCCGTCCATACCCAGGGACAAGGAGGCCTTGACCCCTCCATGCTTCTGTTCCTGTTGTACTGGGCCACATAGATCCACGGGTACAGGGGCCCGGCCCCTGGTGGAATACTCACGGCTCAGGCGAGTGCATGGGTGAGGAGGCGTGGCGGATATACTGTGTGCATTGGAACACGCGGAAGGCCAGGCTGGCCAGGAAATCACGGGCAGACAGCAGGCCAGCCACGGGCCGCAGCTGGAAGCCAGTACGCTCTGCAAGGGGTCACATTTCAGGGGAGGGGAGGGCATACCTGGCAGGCCAGCACCCGTAGCCCCGCCCCCTACTTGACCTCCCCTAGATCTGCACCTTTCAGGAAGCGGGACACATCCTCTAGCTGTGGGATGCTGTCCTCTCGGTAGCCACAGAAGCGTTCCAGGAGCTGGAAAGCCTCAAGGTGCTCCCGGCAGGCGTGGGTAGCGTAGAGGCCCTTCAGTGTGGTATAGACTGCCTTCCTGCAGGCCATGGGGGCTCAGGACACTGCTTGCATTGGGGGCTCCCCCTGTGACCACCAGGCTACTCATAACCTCCCTGCAGGTGCCCTGCCTGCCTCCCTCAGCCTCCTGCAGCCCTCACTATGGGCCTCCATCACTAAGGGGGTCTTTGCTGATACTAGGGTAATCCAAAGGCTGGGAAGTGGGCAGTAGGAATACCTTGAATCACCTGACGTCCTGGGAATAGAAGTCCCCCCTCCAGCTGGCCTTACTCCTTCCTGAGGCACTAATGGTCCCCAGAGAGGACCCTCAAACACAGATTCTGGGAACTGTCTCTTGGCCCTCTTCATGTCCAGTTCTGCCCCAACCTGCTGTCACCAGGGTCTTACCACGTGGCAATCTCCTCTGCCGTGTACTCCACATGGGGAATTGGTTCACCCCTGCAGAAGGGTCAGTAGTCAATTAAGCACCCCAACCCCCAGGGAGCAGGATGCAAGGGGTGAAGAGGCTTGTCTTCCAGCTGTGTCAGCTGTAGACAGAGGCCTTTGATGTAGAGTGGACTGTGTGGGGTGCACCGAGGACTGGCAGTGCCTCATGCGGGCTCTGGAGCTCCAGCTGACTGCTGAGTTTATCTGTGCCTGTGGACAACGCCAGTGCCCAACACAGAGCACTGTAGAAGGGACAGGAGAGCTGACATGCGAAGTGGTGGGACACAGTTGCTCAGTACCCTCCCCCACCCCCCAGACTCCATCCTGTGTGGGCTCCTCACTGCTTGTACTGGAAGGCAATCTCCGCGATCAGCTTCCGGCGCTGGCGGTAAACCTGGTCAGAGAAGCCCTGATGGCCAAGGGACACAGGTGAGAAGGAAGCTGGCTCTTTCCCATTACGCAGAACAGGATCAGTCCCTAGCACACCCACCCCACAGGTCACAGCGGCAGGAAACGGCCAGGGCAGAAGGCTCACCGGATGGTCCAGGTCCAGGTCAGGGTCAAACTTGGTAACCAGGTGATGACACTTGTCCAGTTCTGACACTTTCCTTGGGAACCAGGGGACTTCACAGACAACAGAGGCAAGAGGGCCTGAGGTGAGCACGGACTCACAGCGTATTTGGTCACCCTGGACCCAGCCTCTCCCAGGGACCTCCAGGGGGGAGAGGCAACTGGGGATGTGTATGAGGACTCTGGATGTGGCCCCATCCCCAGTACATACACGAAAGGGATCCAGAGGAGGGCTGAAGCCAGCAGGCCCAGAAGTCAGCACCCTGTGGACCCTTCAGGATCTCCCCTGGCAAGATGTTCTGCCCCCAGGCCTCAATGGTTACACTCAAGGACAGACAGCCACCCTCACCTTTGTCCTCCCTGGCACTGCGCACGTCATCCGACACCCTGCGCATGGAGCTGAGCAGGGCAGCCAGGTCCCCTCTGGGTACCTCGAAGCGTACAAAGTACTCCAGGTGGGGGCTCTCTGCCCGTGGCCTCTGAGCCGGCCGGGTCTCCAGATGGTGGATTTTGGCTTCAAATGTCTTGGAGAGTAAAAGCAAGAAGAAAGAGAAAGAGAGAGAAGATGGAGAGAGATGGGAGAGATGAGAGAGATGAGAGAGATGAGAGATGGAGAGAGATGGAGAGATGAGAGAGATGGAGAGATGGGAGAGATGGAGAGAGATGGAGAGAGATGAGAGAGATGGGAAAGATGGGAAAGATGGGAGAGATGAGAGAGATGGAAAGATGAGAGAGATGGGAGAGATGGAGAGAGATGGGAGAGATGAGAGAGATGAGAGATGGGAGAGATGGAGAGAGATGGAGAGAGATGAGAGAGATGGAGAGAGATGGGAGAGATGAGAGAGATGGAGAGATGAGAGAGATGGGAGAGATGGAGAGAGATGGAGAGAGATGGGGAGATGAGAGAGATGGAGAGATGGGGGATGGGAGAGATGAGAGGGATGGGAGAGAGGGGAGAGATGGAGAGATGGAGAGAGATGGGAGAGATGAGAGAGATGGGAGAGATGAGAGAGATGAGAGATGGAGAGAGATGGGAGAGATGAGAGAGACGGAGAGATGGGAGATGGAAGAGATGAGAGAGATGAGAGAGATGGGAGAGATGGAGAGAGATGGGGAGACGACAGAGATGAGAGAGATGGCAGAGATGGGAGAGATGAGAGAGATGGGAGTGGAAGAGGCAGATCTGGTCAGACCCTGCCCTGTATTTCTGCAAACTGTCACATGTGTCCACCCAGGAATGGTCACAGCTGTACCCTTGCCCCCTTTCTGGACAGCCGCGTCTATCTTTCTAGAGACCATATCAGTCTGAGTCCCCTTGATGATGGATGGTCCCACCTCCCTGCTGGTCTCATTGGGTCTACTGGCCACACCAAGAGGCCTGGACCCAACTGTGTCAAGGACACAAGATTCAGGTCCCAACAGAGTGACTGGGGCACCCAGAGCTGGTGGGCAGTGGTCAAGGGCCACCTCCACCTCCTGTTGCACAGCAACAAGATGCTTAGACCATGCAGTCAGTCCTGGGAGCTGGCAGGGAGTCTGGCTTTAATGTCATTTGGGGGTTTGTCTGGAGCCAGGTACAGCGCTATAATGCAATCAGCTGTCACCTAGGCCCTGGGGCAGGTAGGCGAGGGACCATGAGGCAGTGGGATGTCAGGGAACTGGTGTTGGATAAACAGGAGCTGAAGGGGTGGGAGGGAAGGCTGCGGGACTCTTGCTTCTGATGGCCCTGGGTGGCCTGAGCAGGCATGTTTCTGCCCTAGATAGGGGCATCTTAACATCAATGGCATGCTCACCCTGGCACATCAAGCCACCCACGGGTCTCACCTCAAGCACTTTGACAGCCCGAGACAGTGACGAGGATCTGGAGCCCCTCAGGGAGAACAGCAAGTTGAGCATCGCCTTCCCATCCTTCTCCTCAAACACCACAGCTTCCAGCGGGTCCCCAGTCTCCGAGGAGGCCACTGCGGCCGCAGCCGCCGCCGCCTCCCGCTCCTTGCGGGCATCCTCAATGAGGCTCTGCCGCCGCCCAATGAACCTGGGGGACTTTCAGGACAGGGATGTGCCTGTGTCTCCATGCTGGAGCCTCCACTGATCCCACCCCTCACCTCCTCCTGCCCCAGGGCCTGAGTCCTGGTTAAGCTGCTCAGTGGCAGGCAGGGGCAGGACACCCAGCACGCTACCAAATGTCCTGACCAGGAAAGAGTGGGCAGCTGAGTCGGGAAGATGCTGGAAACCTCGGCAGAGCTGGAGGGGAGAGCCCTGCCCACCACTTCCCAAGGCAAAGCCGCCTGTGCCACCTGTCCCCAGGAACTGGTCCTAACTGGATTAGTAATGAAGGATCTTGACTCAGGGGCTGCCTCTCCTCCCTGCTGCAGGCAGTGACCAGAGCCCAGGGAGGGCAGAGCACACAGGCTCAGGCATCACTGGGCATTGAATAAGGTGGGTGGCCAGCACAAACAGAGCCCCCTACACAGCTGAAGCAAGCATCCTCTCTCTCCTGGTCCAGGCTGTCTCCTCAGCTTGGCATCCACCCCATCAGAAACCAGCCACACTGTCCCTTTTCTGGCACCCCTTCTCCTGAACACCTGGTTGTCCTCAGCTGTCACAGAGGTCTGGATACAGGCTTCCTCCTTATGGTCCCCGCTGGCTGTGTCTCCCACAGCCGTGGACCAGAGTGTCTGATCACCCAGCACCCAGAATTGTCAGGGCCTGAACAAGGAGGGGCCTGGATTCCTCACTGGGAGCTGAGCTTCCAAAAGTGTCTGACTCTCAGCAAAGAGAGCAGGCCATCCTTGGGCTTTGGGGGTCTGGTGGGAGATGGAAGCTGGGCATTGTGATGTAGCCAAGGGTCACAGGCCCCCTGGGAGAACATGAGACTCAGTAGTTCCTGGAAAGAAGAGGCCGAGGGGGACATCGTGTGGCTGAGAACCTGGAAAGGGCACTCTTGATCCCACAGCCCTGCCCGAAGAGCTGCCTGGAAATTGAATTCCTAAAGGTCACAGTAGTCGCATTTGGGTCTGTCGGACCAGGGCGCCAGTTAGGTGCAGGGATAATCTGAAAGCCCCTTTTGTGGGAGGAGGAGCCCCCATGTCCAGGCTTGCAAAGGGAATGACTTGGTGTCCGACAAGTACAACATTTGATTTCCTGGGACGTCCCGCGCCAAGTGCACAGACAGACGGCATGGGTATAAGGCAGTAGGCGGCTGGAAGTGGAAGGAGGCCCAGAAACTGCCCCAGAGTCAGGACCTCCTCCCTCACAGTGGCCCCACAGGCAGACCCGCCATTTGCTGACCAGGTATGACCAGAAGAATACGTTGCAGGACCCACCCCCACCAACACACTCTGTGACAGGCAAGACCAGAGAACCCACGACTGCAGACAGAAGGCCAACGGGAGCCACAGAGGGAGAGGCTCTGGATCACAGGGCTCCATCTTGAGACCACCCAGGGGAGATTCCTCCTCACCACCATGAAACCAGACCAGCAGAAGCCCACACAAGTCCCAGGAAGGCTGGTAAAGGGGGACATGCACTGGCTGTTACCCTTAGAGTCCAGCAGGACATAGCCGAGATGGTTACCCAGGCACAGAAGATGTCTTCTGGGGGCCAGGACCCAAACCAACCCTGGGACAGAGAGAGACAGGGACCCACCCGAACCCTGGGTGCCAAGGCTGGTTGGATTTCCAGCCTGGGGTGCCTGCTTGTCCATGGAGGCAGAGAACGCTCCGGATGCCCCTGGGTGACAGCGTGCCCCTCTCACCATGATGGCCTCGGCTTGCTTGGCGTCCAGCTCCGAGACGGCCCTCCGGAAGCCTTTGGGCTGTGGTGGGGCAGTGCTGGGGGTGGGCATAGTGCAGCCTGGTGGTCCTGGGTTCCGTCTCTACAGCCCTCACCGGGCGGCTTCTTAAAGGCCAAGCTGACGTCAGAGCCCCTCTGTGTCCCCCACCTCCTGCCTCCCGCACATCCTCTCCCCGCCTGCTGCGCCTGAGGGAGGCGGGGGGTGGGCGCGGAGCGAGGGCGATGAGAAAGGCCTCCGTCCCATTAGATCTAATTGCATCCACTGTCAGCCACCTGCCTCTGAATCACCCTCAGCCTGGGGCACGGCACAGTGCAGGGCAGGAGACAGCGGGGACCTCTGCCCAGACCAGGGCACCCAGGGAGGGACCATGCTGGGTTCCCAGAAGTTCCTGTTGAAAAAGCCAGGCCCCTGGAGGCAGACAAGTCAAAAGACTCTTATGAGCTCTCTGGTCAGGGGTTGGGGGTGGGAGGGCTGGGGAATCTTTCTCCAGTCTCCACTAGGCCACAGACCACTCTTCCAAGTCCCCATGTAATAGTGTCCTGTCTGATCTCTGCCCTGGTCTTACATGTGCTGACCCTGGGGCTGGAGCCTTGGGCAGGTGCTACGGGGCACAGAATGTTCCAGAAGGGCCCATCCCTCTCAAGTGTTTTCAAGACTGCCCCACTTTTTCAGGGTCCCAAGACCACTGATCATATTTGCCTTGAGGACATAGCCGGGACATGGTACCAACCCACCTCACAGCCTCTCCACCCCCAGCCCTAGCGCTGGGCATCTCCCTAGGGCCTTCTGACCTCACCTTCCCCAGGAGCAGACTTCTCCTGTGATGCTGAGGGTTCTGACCTACCCCCAACCCCAGCTCCCTGCCTCATAGAGTCACCTGCTAGCCGCAACCGCCAGGGGCACACTCTTGCCGGTCTCTTCCTCAGCACCCCAAGGCCTGGCAACCAGTGATCTCTAGTCGCTCAGCTTCCCCAAAGGCCACCACACCTTCCTCCCAGCCAGGGGAATAGGATTTTGCTCCAGGGTCTCCAAGGAGACCAGGGAGGAGGCTTCCTCCTACCAGGTGAGCTCCACTGGGTGTGTCCGGCATTCGTGGGGCTCCTTCCTTCCAGTTCAGGGAAGCCGCCTAGGCCCTTCTGGGAAAGGTATCTTCTCTCACTAAGGGGACATTATGCGGTCAGCAAAGGTAACAGAGCGCACCCTGAAACTGGCCCTTACCCTGGGGCTCTAGGGCACAAACAGAAGCCCCCGGCTCCCTCTCCCCTCCCCAGGCTCCTTCTCCGCTACCCTAGCGGCCCCTCTGGTAGGTCACTACGCAGGCCCTCCTTACTTCCTAGGCATCCCTCAGACCCCCCACGATCTGCCTATTCATCATGAGCACTAGCCTTCTCCCTTCCCGACTCTCCCTCCAACAGCAGTCTTGGGACTTTTCTCAAAAATGGCCCACCACATCACTGCCTCTCTCCACAGCCCTTGCTTGGGCTCACAATTCCAGGCATTGCTGGGTCAGTGCAAAGGAAAATTCCCGCTAACCTGCCCCTGCTGACCTTCTGGCTCCCACATGATTCCCACTCCTGATCTGGACGGTCTAGGGATCTGTGATCTACAGATTGAAACATAGATTCCACCTTCTCAGAATAAGTTCCTGTGCATCCCATAAAACCTAGCTCAGGGGCTGGAGAGATGGCTCAGCGGTTAAGAACACTAACTGTTCCTGCAGAAGACCTGGGTTTGGTTCCCAGCATCCACACAGCTAACAAGAGTCTGTAACTCCAGTTCCAGGAGATCCGATGCCCTCTTCTGACCTCCATGGGAATTGAATGACACGGGTGCACTTACGCACATGCAGGCAGTACACTCATACACATAAAATAAAAAGAATAATAAAAACCCAGCTCAGCGGTCATTTACTCTGTGCTGCCTGCTCTTGCCATTACATTAACCATCCTGTCCTCTGCTCCCCTCTGAAGGCTCCCTGAGGGCTCGGCCCACTCCTGCCTCTGGGTGCCCAGCACAGCTCTGGCCTACCTGGGGTCCCAGAGCTCCACAGTGCTCTCAACAACACAGGAAGTGATCATGCTAAGACACCTCCCCCCGACACTCACAGGAAGACCCAGCTGAGGCCTGTAGGCTGTTGCTCTACCCCAGCAGGCCTGCCCACTCCCCTGGAGGCCCCTCTGGTGGAGGGTGCTGGGGATCTCTGGGTGAGACCAGCCCAGACTGGTCTCACCCCGACCCAGTCTGGCGTTTGCTCAGGTGGTGCAGGGCAGGAGGGGGAGATATCCAACAAATACCATGGCGGGGGTGGGGAGGAGGGGATGATGGTATGCACACATGGCAGATGTGGATTTAACCTTTCAGCAAATGTCTTATACTGACACAAATATTGCTTTTTAATTCATGTTCCTGCCTGGGCTGGTAGTGATTGCACAGAAGCTATGTAGGAGTATAAGGAACAGGCGTGTTCCCCAGACCCCTGCCTGGGCCTGGATTCCCCCAAATAGCACCCGGCCAGAGGTGAGAACGTGAAGTCCCTGGACCCCTCTGGAGATGACTGGAGGACCCCAGGAGGCCCCTCAAGTCAGCTCCAAGCCAGGTTTCCCAGTCAAGTATTGCTCCATGTTATGGGCCCTCACTTCATCTCAAGACCCCCTCCCACAAAGGCCAAGTAGGTCCATTTAGCCACCAGCACATCCCACGAAGAACCCCTTCTATCTTGATGGCTCATGCCAGGACCTCAGAAGGGGACCTACTTCACCACCTTCAGACAAATCCATCCTACAGACAGGAGGTTGGAGGCCCAGAAGCATGTAGCCTTTCTGAGTGGCTGGGAAAGTACCAATCCAGGTCTTCAGCTCATACTTTGGTCTTTAAAGCAAGATCACAGGGCTTGGGGTTCAGGATTTCAGGCACAGAGGCCAGCCCTCACCTTGGGGAGAGGAGGACACTTGAGGGCAGGGCAGAGCTGGGGCTCCTGGTCTGTTGAGTTGAGGCTTTGAAAATCCCCTGGGCAGCACAGAGCCTGAAGTCCAAGCCCACAGGGGTGAAGGGTGGACGGGAGGTGCCTCCCAGCAATAAAGAACAGTGGCCGGGCTGAGTGCTTGATTGGGATATGTGGTCCCTTCACCTGCTCTGGCGCAGACAGGTGCTGAGGGACACGGCCATCCCCCTTCCCCCTCAGAGCGCTCTGGCCTTCGCAAGGCCTGCGCCCCTCTCAGTCTTCCTGAGTAATCACCCTCCTCTGTCACCAGGGTGATCAGGCCTGCGGAGCAGGGTGACACACAACACACGGGGGCCTTTCTCCCAGCCTCTTTTCAGCACAAGGCTTAATTGCCCATAATGACAGCACACCCACTCCCTGGAATCGGTGCTACCAGATTCCACCCTGGTGTGGAGGCCGCGCTGCCTGCAACAGGCTGGGAGGAGGTGGTGCTGCCTTACCCTGCACGTGGCCTGCCGACTCGGGCCTCCCAACTCAGCCGCAGAGGAGCTGAAGAGGCAGGGGACTGGTGAGGGTCCTGCTCCCCATTCCTGGAACCAGGACTCCAGTCACACCAGTCACCCAGCTCTACTCCGCAGCTGCGGGCACTGCGGACACCCACGATCTAGACTCAAAGGCCACCTCTGGCCAGCCCACGGCCTTCGAAAAGAGCAAACACGTATCTCTGTTCTTCACACTCACGTGCACACACAGGTATTCACACAGACACACATGAGCATACACACATCCACCATGGCCACGTACAAACACACACATCCACACTGACACACATGGCCCAACCCAGACACACATGCACAGGCATACACACGGAAAAACACAGAAGGACAGGCACATATGGATGCACACACACATGTACATAGATGTACATGCATACATAATACACTTACAGAGATATAATACACACAGGTGCTCATACATGCGTGCACACACACATGCACACAGACATACTCGGATACAGAAAGATAAGCACACACACGCATTTATACACAGAGCAGACACGTGCATGCACAGCACACATACACAGATAACACAGGTGCACACATAGACACACGCAGAGGCAGGCTCACATACATGTGTGTGATACACATACACAGTTAAGCACATATGTATACACAGATGCACATTCATCCGCATACATGTGCATGCAGTCAAGCACAAGTAAGTGCTGTACGCACAGATCCACGCACACACTTTTCACTTTGATAGGTCCACCTCAAACTCTCTACAGCTCTTTGGAACCCAGGGCACCAGGACCATGAGAGGGCTGAAACCAGTGTGGTTTGGGATCAGTGTCTCTGCTCACAGAGACCCTGACTTGGGCAGTCACCACCTAATGCACACGTGTCCCGGAGCCGAGGGCGGGGGATTTGAGGCACTCAGGACATCACTGTGGGCTGTCTGGATGCTTTGCAGAGTGAGCCCCATGGCAGGTACATGAAGTTGCATCTCCCTCCCGCCCAGGAGGTTGGGGTGACTTCGAAGCACAGACCTGAGGTCCAACTGGGGGACCCAGGGCCACCTCTGGAGACATGACAAGGTGCCCTTCCTTCCCCCTAGCCCCGGCTGGAAAGAGAATGAGGCCCCGGTGAATGGCAGGATTCAGCCATTCCTGTCCCCATCAGGCCTAAATGCCAGAGCAATTAGCCCTAACAAGGCTATCGGATGGAGCAGCGGCCGCAGGGCTACAGGCGCAGAGTGGCCCGGACAGCAGCAGCTGCGGTCGATAGAGGCACTTAGGGATAATTGGGCGGTTGGAAGTCAGACCAGAGGCAGGAGCAGCCAGAGAATTGGCCTCCAAGTCTCACCTCCGGCTTGGGGTCCTGCTGCATCTCTCCATGGAGCCCCCACCTGTCCCCAACACCTTGCCTCTCCTCCACTAAGCCTGCAGTCCCAGGGCCTGGAGGCAGCTTACCCTTCTGGCTCTCTGAAGCCCCTTTCAGCTTGGACTAGTGGAACCAGCTGGGTCCCTTTCCCTGATCACGTGGGGCCTGCCTCAGTCCTGGAGACTCACTGTCTAGACCGTAGGGAAAGGATACCAACTCAGTTCAGCCCCTCAGACTCTGGGATTCAGTTTCCCCAGCAACAGAGTGGGGTTCCTGGGGCTGCCCACAGCTGCTCTCAGAAGCCAAGAGCTGGAGTGCCCTACTGTGCGCAGCTTCCTGGGAGGTAGCCTTCTCAGAGGCCCAGAAGCCCAGGTCGGGGTGGCCTTCCAGGCAGGAGAACCGATAGCCAGAGGGCCCCGTGGAACCAAAAGGGATGGTAGAGAGGACAGGTGACAGACCCGAGCGTCCCTCTGTTAGCCACAAGAGACCCTCAGGACAGACAGACCTTCTCTGAATAGCCCAACATCAGCTGTGTGCTAGCAGAGGCTCACAGCTGTCCTCTCTCGGCGGCCCACACACCAGCCCTGAGGTCCTGGGCTAGGTAAGCATGCAAAGGTCCTTATGGCTGTGTGTGGCCAGGCCAGTGCTGCGCCTCACCGTATTTGGTCTGATCATAAGAAAGAGCATACGGGGTCGGAAAGGAGGTTCAGGGCTGAAGAGCCCCTGCTGCTCTTTTGGAAAGTCTGGGTTTGATTCCTGGCACCCACATGGCAACTCTATTGCTCTCTTCTGGACTCTGCAGGTACTGCATACACACCAGATACACATACATACAGGCAAGCAAACACATACACATAAAAATAAGATAAAAATAAATCTTTAAATTAAAAAAAATTAAATTAAAAAACAAAAATTAAATAAATCTTTTCCAAAACAAGCATACTGTATGGGAGTGTGAGTGTACATGTTTGCACATGTATGTGTCTATGAGTGACAGGCCTGTGCACATATTCATGTCTGCATGCACATATGTATGCTTGTTAAAATATTCATGCAGGCAGGCCTACATGCCTTCTACACCCTTGAGCCTATATGTGTGGCATGCAGGCTCAAGGATCTAGGGGGTCTCACCAGCTGTGGACATGTGACAAGTAGGCGACCCCAGCTCCCAGGGCCCTCAGACCCTCCAGGAGTGCCACTGCCTAGGCCCCTGCTGGCCTGCGAGGTGTTCCCTTGCCCCAGCACCAGTGACTCATATACCCACAACTCCCTCCCATGGTTCTCAACAATCTCTGACAAATTAGTCAGTGAAAAGAAGGAAGAGCGACATTCAGTTCCCATTAGTCACTCACAAAGACCACGGTGGCCGCTGTGACCGCAATCACACTTCATTGTAAGACCACAGCCGCCCCCAGGCAGCCTGCGGGTGCTGCTCACTCTCCTGCCCTGGCAGGGAGGGGTAGCAGCTCCCTCTCAATAGTCTGTGGTGGCTGGGGGGTAGAATCCTTCCTTCCCATTACCGGGTATGGACAGGAGGCCCCTGTAAGTGCCCCCTGCCCCCTACACTGTGGGACTCTACAGCCCCTGGCTGTTTGCAGAATTACAGTGGCCAAGGCATGCAGTAAGGGACAGTCTTACCATGCCTGATATGGACCAGGCCACAGCAGAGAAACCTGGGTCCAGGGCAGGCAGCTGTCTCCCTGGGGAAGGGACTGGAGGCTCTGGAGCACTGGTCTGACCTGCAGACTGAGGGGGCCTCAATGTCCTGCAAGGCTATCCGAGGGAAAAGACAGAGCTTCCTATATGTAAGAGGCTTTGGCAAGAGTGGTTCAGGGGCAGCTGGACTGGGTGAGAACAGAGATTGACAGGACTGTTGGGGGCAGGGGAATTGAGCAGAGACAACTTCACACCACCCTGGACCCCTCTGTATCAGGCTGGTCTCCTCCAGGTCAGGAGGGCTCCTGCTCCAGAGTTTCCCAGTCCTGGGTCCCGTCAAACAGTTCATTCACAGTCTCCTGTGTCCTCCGCCCTGGGGCAGCCAGCTTGAAAGTAGGAGCCTCTTAGATTGAGGATCCCCTCCTGTATCCTGCCTCTGAACCCAGGCTTTCCATCAGGCACCTGCCACCTGCTACACCCCAAGCTCTGGAGTTCCATGGCGGTGATTCCACCCCTGCTTAAATCCAAGGCCCCAGCAGTAGCAATGTGACCCTCTGGAGGACCCAGCCAGCTCCAGCTCTCGGGACAGCCATTTCCCTGAGAAGCCAGGGACTGGAGGCCAGACCCAGAGTGGAACTTCCAAGTGAAGAACCTGAGGCAGGGCTGGGCAATAACCCACTCTGAAAAGTGCCTGCTCCACATAGTACTGAGGACCTGAGTTTGAGCCCCAGAACCCATATGAGATAGTACCCGCTTATAATCCTTGGACTGGGGAGGCCGAGACAGGAAGATCCCTGAAACTCAGCCAGCGTGCCTAGCCTCCTTGGCAAGCTCCAGGCCAATGGGAGAACCTGTTTCCAAAAACAAGGTGGATGGTGCCTGAGGAACAACCTCTAGCCATATCTATGCGCATATGTGTGCACACACAATATAATGAAAAGCCGAGATGGACCTCCGGTGATGAAGCCAGACCCTGACCCAGCTCCACCAGTTTCTCTAGAGCCCAAGAAGACAACAGTCACGTCCCTACCCCAACCCCTCCCACCGCCATGTGAGCAGGAGGTCGATCTCTTATACAAGCAAGGGGACCGATTTCAGGGAGGAAATGGGGGGTGGCCACACAGTGACCGGGCGAGGCACCCGGCTCGTCGCTTGGGGCTGCACCCCGACCACGGGCTCCTAGCGAGGACCCCAGTGAGATGTGTCGCCTGTCGGCCACACTCAGTCATGTCTTGGCCCCGTGGTACCCCGCTCGCAGCACCCTTCCTCTGGGGCTTTTCCAGGTCGCTGGGCCAGTCCAGTGCAGAGCCGGGACTAGGGTTAGGAGGGACAGGCAAGCATGGGCAAGCACAGGTGCCTGAGCTAATCCTGGGAGCTAATCGGAGCCCCCCACCGCTGACATTTCCAGGCTGTGGTGCGCCTGACCCCACGTGCGCCGTGATATTTAGATAGGGCTTGTTTGCCCTGCGATTACTTTGGGGCTGGAATGAAAGCGCCTGACACTGGAGCTGGCCCACATTCACCCGGAGCTTTAATCATCTCCTCCCCCACTGTTCAGGGGATCTGACTGGCTGCAAGCTCCTGGTCCCACCTGGAGATGAAAACTAAGGGACAGTAGACAGATGAAGTCTCAGTCCCCACATGGACTGTGAATGACATTCACAGTGTCTGCCTTCTTTCCCCTCCCCCAATTACCCAGCATGCTCTTTGGGAGTGTCCCCTTGGCAAGTGACAGGGGCCAGGCTTTGTGGCTCTGGAGTCTGGGTGGGGGTGGGCAATGCAGACCTAAGGACAGAGCTCCTACCCCACGAGGGGACACCTTTGAGGACTGAACCCAATCCCTGGGAGAAATGACTGAAGCTGACCTGCTGAGGCTCAGCATACAGGGTCCCCCTGCCCTCACTGCAGGTTGGCCCACCGCAAACCGCCATTCTCTGCAGATGACCAGACGTCAGTTGAGCTGGATGATGGTGTAGGGAAAGAGGCCACAGATTGAGATCTCCTACTAGAAGAGGGCCCTGGTTCCTTGGCAGACACCCGGCACTGGGTGTGAGGATCCTACTCAGTTCCTCTAGGTAGCTGTTCACCCAGTTTGCGTGGCCTCCAAGAGGAAGGATTGGCAGCCCAGAGCTGGAGACTACAGGGAAACTGAGCCCAAGAGAGGCTTCCCAGCCCACTACAGCCGGTGGAGGCTGATCCTAAGACTTCACCACCAACAGGAGCCAAAAGAAATGAGGAGGACCTCTGAAAGAACATCTCAAAGCTGGTCCATGACATGGGGATCACATGGGCCGAGGCCATGGATTTAGGAAGGCATCTTAATACTGTGGCCCCAGTGGTTTCTGGATACTCCTCTGACCCCCTCTGGTCTTCTGCAGGTGGCAAGCTGGGCTGTGGTGCATGGCTGGGGATTCAGTGGGGGACTGGCCAGATTGTATAGGGCAGGGACTGAGGTTGGGGTTCCTCTGGCCTTTCCCAAATGACTGAGAAGTCACAGGGCTGCCTAGAGCAGGTGTTTCCCTGGCTCAGGTACAGTAGGTGGAGACAAAGAGACTGGAATGCTAGAAGCATCTCAGAACCCTCCCTCCCACCACAGGGCCTTGGCTGGGACCCCACACTCACCCTTCCCTGCAGGTCCCAAGCATCTGCGTGTGCCCTGCCCCACAGCACAGCATCCACTGTCTCTAAGTGCTCTCGTTAGCTTTCTGTGGCTGTGAGAAGTATCGTGACCCAAAGCACTAAGGGAATAAAGGGATTATTACATCTTACAAGATACAGTCCATCCAAGAGGGAAGCCGAGGCAGGGCCCAGAGAGGAGTGCTGCTCACTGGCTGGCTCCCCCCGCTAGCTCAGCTACTTTTCTTATACAGCCCAGGTCCACCTGCCCAAGGGTAGCACCACCCACTGTGGGCTGGGCCCTCCTACATTGATTAACAATCAAGAAAGTATCCACAGACCTGCCCAAAGGGCAGCCTAATGGAGGAAATTCCTCAATTGAGGTTCCTACCTCCCAGGTGACGATAGTTTGTGTCACATTGATTAAAAACTAGCCAGCACAGTGCAACTCAGGCAACTCAGATCACTGGATCCCATTTCTCCCTTGGGCAAGCTCCTCAGGGGAGCAGACCCCAGCCTTGTCCCCAGTACCGGCAGGCAGGACAGGCCCTCAAGTCTGCTAAACGATGCAACAGAGCAGGACGGCAGTTTGGCTCAGAGGTGGCAAGACAGGGCATGGGGACCCCTAATCCACATCTTGAGCCCCCTCTGCACATAGCCAGGCAGGGGGGCCAGGAACTGGGTGCCCAGCCTCCCCAGATGAAGGGGTCTGGGCACTGCCAGCACCCTCTGAGCTTCTGACCATGTCCCTTCCCCACACCTGGTCTCTCCCAGGATTTACAGGGCCCGGAGGCATCTGAAGTGGCCCCAATTTGGCCTTGCCACCTAGGCTCCCACCCAACCCTGCTCTTCCCAGAGTGCATCTCACCCCCCTTTGTGTTTTGGGGGTACAGTGGCTAGTTTTAATCATCAGCTTGACACAATCTAGAATCATCTGGGAGACAGTCTCAATGAGGAACTGTTTAGATCAGGTTGGTCCGGGCATGTCTTTCGGGGGTTGTTTCCATCGTTAACTGAGGTGGGAGGACCCCACCCACTGTGGGCAGCACTATTCCCTAGGCAAGGGTCCTGAGCCGTGAGGGAGAGGAGACAGCGAGCTGAGCGGCAACGTGCGTGCTCTCATTCTGTCTGCTCTTGACGGTGGGTGTGACTGACCGCTTCCAGTCCTATGGCCTTGATTTCCCCAGAATGCCTGGAATTGTGAGCCAAGGAAAAGCCTTTTACCCAGTTGCTTTTGTCTAGGCTGACAGTTTAAAAATGATCTCGATGGTAAAATGTACCATCTTAGGCGGGCTCAGCTCAGCAGACAAAATGCACAGTAATATGCAGTCTTGCCAACAATCCACCTCCAGAACTTTCCACACTTCCAAGTGAAGCTCTGTCCCTAAAAACACTGACTGTCAGTCCCTTCCCTCCCCCAGCACCCTATCCTGGCTCCTGTCTCTGTGGAACTGAGCCTAGCCCCTTCTGTGAGTGGAATTCCTCTTGTCTCAGTGTAGTGGCCTCAAGTTCCATCCGTGTTATCACCAGTGTCAGAACACCCTTTCAAGGCTGAGTAATGTTCTACCATGTCTGCCACAGGTATTTGCATGGAGCAATGGATCTGTGAATGAGGTGTGTACATACCTGTTTGAGACCTGTGTTCTAGCATTTGGGGACATGTGGAAGCAGGATTGCTAGATCATAGATCCTGTATGCTGCTTACTCCAGGGGATCGCCATTTTGTTTTCTCCGAGCCTGATCATGTTGCATTTGCACTACAGTGCTCCAGAGGGCCATTCAGTCATCTACGTTATTAAACTCACTTGCAGGAGATTCCCCATGAAACTCCCATTGCTCACATACAGGAACAAAGACCACACCCTTCTAGCCACAGCTGGTCCCCTCCCCGGTGTCCAGACAGCTCCAGAGGCATTCTTCATGTCCCCACAAGCACTTGGCATTACAGTCACATGACATTCTCACAGGTCCTCCAAACGTGAGGCTCCTCCCAGCCAGCCTTTGTCCACCATCTCCCCAGCATCTCCCGATATTGATGTCACCAGATACACCCACCCTTGGTCGCTCACTCCAGCATCTTCCATGGCTCCTGTTTCCTGACCCTGACTGTGTAGCCTCCTGGCTTGCTGACACAGAGCCATGCCAACCTCTACCTGCTTCCCTTTGCCATCTCCAGAGCCACACCAAGATCCACCCTTGACCCCATAAGCAGAGTCTCCAGACATGTTGAAACATCAGTACGCATGAGTATTGATCCAAGCCTGCTTTAGATGCAACAGGGAGTTGGAACAAAAAGTCCTCGAAAACAGACAAGGCTGCAGGACCATCGGTGGGCGGCTCGGAGGAGAGCCTGGAGGTGGCACACTATCTATTTGAAGCCCGTGGAGCACACCCCAAGCTAGTGATCACACCTGCACCCCTCTGTGTGAGGCATCTGCTCAAAGACCTTGATGGCAGCCCCGGCTGCTTAGTGGGGAAGCACCACCGGACAGGGTGGGAGCCAGGACAGTTTACGGCCCTTTGCAGGGTACAGCCAGACAAGGGAGGCCTGCTGGTCAGCCACAGGGGCGCTGAGCTCATATGACCAGAGACACAAACTCACAGCTCGGGGACGGCACACTCACACCTGTGTACTCACGTACATACTCTGGGGAAGGTGGCAACACCTGGGAGGGGCAGGTGCAGGGCTTCCTGCCTGCTGCTAGCCTGGCTTTATGTTTCACTGAAATGCAGTTCTTTCAAAAAGAGAGAGCTCAGCTGGGGGGATAGCCCAGAAGTTAAAGTGTTTGTCACTCAAGAGTGAGGATGGGGGTTCAGATCCCCAGAACAAACTTACATGTCAGATGGATGGCGTGGCCCACCTGTGATTCTAGCAGAGATGGGATCCCAGAGCAAGCTGATTAGTGAGACCAGCCTGATCCATGAGCTCTGGGTTTGATTGAGAGCCCCTACCTCAATGAACAGGGTGGAAAAAGGATGGAGGAGGATCCCGACATCCACCCTAGGGCTCCCTGTGCACGTGCACACATACACACACACCTATGCATGCACATCACACATGTGGAACCACACATATGCAAAAACATGCATACTACACACATGAAAAGGGTAAAAAGAAAAAAGCTCAAGCCAATCGTGGTGGCTCACACCTGCGACCCCAGGACTCAGAATCTCACACCTGTAACTCTAGGACTCGGAATGGCTCGCACTTGCAACCCCGGTATTCAGGAGGCCAAGGCAGGAGGGTCATCATAAATTTCAGCTCAGCCTGGGCTACATAGTGAGTTTGAGGTGAGCCTGGACTACAAATTGGACCCTGGGCAAAGGTTCAGGCCACAGAAGAAAAGAAAATAGACAAAGTTAGGGCTGGAAAAACAACTCAGTGGGCAAAGTGTCTGTTCCACAAGCTTGAGGACCCAAGATCAGACCCACGGTGCCCAGGTGAACACTGCGTGTGTCAATGTGCACACCCTAGGGCTGACAGGGCGAGGATAGGCGGTCCTGCGGCTCACTGGCCAGCACAGTCATAAAGACAGCTCTAGGGTTAGTGTGAGCCTCAATCTCAAAAAAGCGGGTGATTGAGAGAGACACCAGACATCGATCTCTGCCCTCCAAGTCCTCACACACAGGCAAGTGCACCCACACACATGTGCACCCACACACATGCGCACCCACACACATGCGCACCCACACACGTGCGCACCCACACACATGCGCACCCACACACATGCACCCACACACATGCGCACCTACACGCATGCGCACCCACACACGTGCACCCACACACATGCGCACCCACACACATGCGTACCCACACACATGCACCCACACACACGCGCACCCACACACATGCACCCACCTACACGCATATCCACACACATGCACCCACACACACGTGCACCCACACACATGCACCCACACACATGCGCCCACACACATGCACCCACACACACGCGCACCCACACACATGCACCCACACACATGCGCCCACACACATGCGTACCCACACACATGCGTACCCACACACATGCGTACCCACACACATGCACCCACACACATGCGCACCCACACACATGCACCCACACACATGCGCACCCACACACATGCGCACCCACACACATGCGCACCCACACACATGCGTACCCACACACATGCACCCACACACATGCACCCACACACATGCACTCACACACATGCGAACCCACACACACGCGCACCCACACACATGCACCCACACACGCGCGCACCCACACACGCGCGCACCCACACACGCGCGCACCCACACACGCGCGCACCCACACACGCGCACCCACACACGCGCACCCACACACGCGCACCCACACACATGCGCACCCACACACGCGCACCCACACACATGCACCCACACACATGCACCCACACACACGTGTACCCACACACATGCACACATATACACACGATGCACCCACACACATGCACATACACGTGCGCACACTTACACACCAAAGTGAACTTCAAGGAAATTAAAAAACTTTGTGTATCAAAAGTCACCGTCAGTCAAGGGTGGGAAACTCCCAGGTGCAAGAAATAACTCATAAGAACCAGTTTCCAGCATGAGGTGCGTTTAGAGATCAACAGAGTCACAGACAAGCAGGAGGCCCTGGGCCCCGTCTTCCCTCGTTGGCAGCTGCACCTGCAGGCCTGGGTGCTCTCAGTTCATCGCAGGGTTGAGAGCAGTTTGCTCTGTTCCTGGGCCCATGTATCAGGAAAGGGAGAGAGTTCCAACTACGAGAGGATGGGGAGACTGTGGTGGGCCGTACACCAGACAAAAAGGAAGATTGTAACTCTCGGTGGTACCAGACTATGGGCAAAAGGAGTAAGAAAATTTTTACAATCAGGGTCTATAAAAACCACTGCACTGTGGACTGGAGACGGCTCAGTGGTCAACAGTGCTTTCAGAACTGAACCACGAAGCTCAGCTCCCAGCAACCCATATCAGGCACCTCACAGTCATCTGTAACTCTAGCTCCAGTGGAAGGGTTGCCTCTTCTGGCCTGCTCAGGCCTGGCACTCACATGAAGAAACCTACTCACAGACACGCATGTATACAGAATTAAAAATAAATCTTAGAACACAACCTCTTCACTGTGCCATTGAGACTCGACTTCACTCGCTTTCCCTACCCTGAATCTCTATGATCCAAGTTTCTCACACAGGACTGGAGAAAATATTCACAAATTGTGCCCCTGATACAGGATTAGCACCTAGAACACAGAGAGAACTAAAGTTCAAAGAAGGAAAGTGATTTTTTTTTTTTCTGAGACAGGGTCTCCCTGTAGCCCCAACTGCCTTGGAACTCGCTATGTAAACCAAGCTGGCCTCGATCTCACAGAGACCGCCTGCCTCTGCCTCCCTAGTGCTGGAATTAAAGGCATATGCCATAACACCTGGCACAGAAAGTAGTTTTAAAATGGGTGAAGGGCTTGAATAGATGTTTTCTCCAAAGATTCACAGTCAAGGAGTACATGAGGAGACAGTCAAGGTCACTCATCAACAGAGAGGTGCCCATCAACGTGGAAGCAGAAACCATGAGCCTTAGCAAGGTCCCCGAGGACCGAAGTCCTCCTGTGGGAGATGTTTGGAGGAAGTTTCCAGCAGGCCTCCAGCACTGGGGAGGCTGAAACAGTAGGATCATAGTTTGAATGCAACTTGGGCTACATAGTGATACCATGTTTCAACAGCAAAATAAAATAAAACTAGTCTGATGGTTCCAAATGTTAAACCTATGATTTAAACCCTGGATGAGGACCCAAATGTGCCAACAAACCCAGATGTCATTGCTCAGTTTCCTTGTGACCAAAAAGCAGTTTAAATGTCTGCCAGCCAATAAGGGGAAAGCAGGCCACAGACCATGCGCACAATGGAATATTATTCAGCCTTTTAAAAGAGGACATTCTGACACTCATTATCACACAGACGGACCTCCAGGACCTGACATTAAGTGAAATAAGCCAGACTCAAAAGGACACATTAGAAAACCCCACCTATGGATTCCTGGAGTCTTTGGGCCCACAGAGACAGACAGCAGGCTGGGTGCCAGGCTGGGGAGTCAGAAGTTCATGGGGACAGTTTCAATTGGAAAGATGGAGAGTTCTGGAAATGACTGGTGAGAATAACCTCACGTCACTGAACATGCTTTATGCCACTGAGCTGTTCACTTAGGTGAGGACTGGATGGAAAATCCATTTATGTGTCTCTGAGTACACAGAAAAGACAATAAACCCTGACAGAGACAAACAGAGCTTCTGGAGGCACAGCTCAGCGGGAGAGCACTTGACCAGCATGCATCAGGTCCTCGGTTCATTTCCGAGCTTGGCAAAAAAGAAACGCAGGTTCCAAAAGTGACCCCAGGGCTGGGAAGACTGCTCAGTGTACAAAGTACTTACCACACAAGGCCAAAATCTGAGTTCAGGAACCCAGAACCCACATAAAGCAGGGGCGCACGTGTGCAATCTCAGTGCTCCAACAGTGAGCACTGAGTGATGGGGGGTGGATGGAGACAAGAGAAGTTCCAGAGTCCGCGGGCCAGTGTAGGGCCAGCGTGCTGTAGGCAGTGGTAAACTGTAAGGGAGCTTTTCAAACAAGGGTGAAGGCAGAGATTAACACCCAAAGTTGTCTTCTGACCCCCACACATGCATACCCACATCAACACAGACATACAGACACACACACACACACACACACACACAGATTAAAAAATAAGAATAAAGCGAGGCCCAAGATGCATGCTCTGGCAGTGGGGAGTTAACTTACCATTTCTAGTTTTTATATAAGCTCTACTTGATCCCAGACACCTGCGGCAGAGCAAGCAGGCCTCTCCCCAGAGTCGGGTAGGACACGAGAGAAGCAGAGCTACCAGCCAGGCAGGGCAGCCAGAGACTCAACAGCACACGCACTAGGGACTCCCCTCTTCACCACAGCAATGAGCAGTGGGGGTTCGAAGCCCGGGGAAAACACTGTTGGGCACGGGACCAGGGCAGTGGGCCTTGTAGAGCGTGAGGCATGAAACCAGGCCAGTCTG
Organism: Eospalax fontanierii; assembly: GCA_035773235.1. Classification (NCBI taxonomy): domain Eukaryota; kingdom Metazoa; phylum Chordata; class Mammalia; order Rodentia; family Spalacidae; genus Eospalax; species Eospalax fontanierii. The sequence goes on from CM069526.1 coordinate 2,042,038, forward strand.
CTGGATACCGCCTCACAGGCAAGGGAGTGGGTGTCTGGGCCCTCCACGCTCCCCATCCTCCTCAGGGAAAAATCTCAGGAACAAGACACAGGCAGGACCAACCCCAGGCCTGGGATGTCTCCCACTGCTACCTAGCCTCTGCTCGTCACAGCCTGATTAGGCCCAGATCCTGCCAGGGCGGCCATCAACTGACCTGGGCAGTGCTGGTTTTGCCTGACAGTCAAGCTGTTTATTTCTTCTCCATTAAAAGCCTCAGAACCATTTATTGATTTCCTTATTAAGACGTGTTATCTCCCATTACACAACAAAAGCAGAGAAAGCAGGTGTGGGTGGAGTGCACGTGGCCACCCTGCTGATGAGGCTCCACTCAGGGCTGCTCTGACCATATATCCTCTGCATGCTCAGACTTAATCGACTCTACAGAGAGGCTTCAGCTTCGCAGTGACACCCTCCAGCTGTGCCTTAGAAACCTTCCCCTAGGGATCTCTACGTCCAGCCTCCTCAAAGAGGAAAAGAAAGAGCAGGCATGGGGCCACCGCGGAGGGCGGTCGGAAGGCGCCCTCCTGTCTCTCAGCCCACCTCATCGGATATATGCAGGCGCAGGAGGCTTCCATGCTCAGACTCCACTTTTGCAGTCCTTTATCTGTCTACCATCGACACCAGTCCATGTGCAGCCAAAGCCTGCTGACTCCTTGCACGCACGAAAAGACTAATTGCTGGAACATGGAATCCAGAGCCCCACGTGACAGCCAGGCTGAACAGCTTGCCTTGGCTTGCCCTAGCACCTGGGGGTCTGGAGAGTCTAGGTGAAGAGACCAGAAGGAAGGAGGGATGGATGAGGAGGGAGGGAGGCAGGGAGGGGGGACAGAGGGAGAAAGGGGAAAGGGAGGGGGACAGAGGGAGAGGGAATGGTTAGAGGACGAGATGGAGGGAAAGAAAAGACAAGGCTGGAGGCACGGAAGGAGGAGCTCAGCTGTGCCCTGTCCGTCTGTGTTGAGATCTCTAAGCTCCCTGAGGCAACAAGCAGGCTGTCTGGAGAGACCCAGGGCTCGCGGGGATTAGGGGCTTGGCTTCCCGGTGTCTCTTTTGTCTATTGACTGTCGCCAGGCACAGGATGACCTTTAGGAGTGGGCGGACAGGACGGCGATGTCTGTGGCTCTGAACTTATTATTAAAGAAACAACTTTGCAGCTGGAAAAAGAAATAATCGGATTATGAAAGTAATCTCTGCTTGTTAGAAGGGCAGAAAGGTTCCAGAGCACATGCCTGAAAAAGTGGTTCCCAAATATGCCTAGAGCTAGCACACAGAGCATCGACAGCCCAGAAACAAGCAGTGACACCCTCGAGGACCTGGATAGGCCGGGGTGCTGTGTGGACACCCCAGATCCAAGGCTGGGACCTGCCAGGGAAGGCAGCAAGGAGGCATGGTTGCTGCCAGTTGTTTAAGGAGAAGGATGCCATGCTGGATGCCGGTGGGGCGTGGCTGCTGCAGCAGACTCTGTCCCCATCTCTGCGAATGAGCGGTCAGCATTAAGCGTCCCCACTCCTGCCCCTGGAGGGGCTTCTGGTTGGGAGTGGAGGGGGCTTCTCAAAACAAAATTGAGGCTGGGTGTGGTGGGGCATTAATTCCAGTGCTTGGATGGCAGAGACAGGCGGATCTGTGAGTTTAAGACCAGCCTGATCTACAAAGCGCCAGGCCAGCTAGAGATACATAGTGAAATCCTGTCTCAAAAACAAAAGCAGAGTTGTGCCTCATGGACGACCCCTCTGGACTGGGCAAACTCCATCCCCTGGGTCAGGTACCTGTCTAGCTAAGGCTTCTGACTTCCTCACCCAAAGAAGATCACTTCGCCCTGGACAGATGGGATATCCTCAGTTGCCTGTACACCCTTATGTGAGCCACCAGCCCACTTCTGTGTAACCCCAAACCCATTTAGGTGGTGAGGGGTCCCCTACTCAGGAGTTGCCTCGTACCCTGGCCAACAGAGGGCCTATTGCCCCTTTCAAGCTGGGATTGCTCCCGTTTAGAAGGGTGCAGGATCCCAGGAGAATCTGATACACCCAAAGGTGAGGCTAGAGAGCCAACTGAATGCCTGCGGCCAGGAATTTGGAGACCATTTGTCCTTCATGTGCTGCTTGGGACCGGCAGCCTTGGGGACTCCGGGAGGCAGAACCCAGGACCTGCTGATTCTGCAAGGATGGGGCTTGGGGACCACCGCAGGCAGTTGCTGCCCTGCCCTTCCTCTTTATTTCCAGAGCATGGTGGCTACTGCCCCTTGCCCACTCTGGCCTACGCTCTGCGGGGCTGACACCGGGACCCACAGAGGATCAGCAGGAGCCAGGCTCTGCCCGCTAGGCCCCAGGAGCGTAGCTGAGGCCCAGGGTCCACTGCCGCTTCTTGGTGGCCCACACGGCCGCTTCTTGGTGGCCCAGTGTCCGCACCTGTGCAGTAGTTGTTCTGGGATCACCCTCAGGCAGTGGTGGGAACTACCAGGTGCCAGAATGGGGTGGGTGATGGGCCTGACAGGGTCTGGAGGGTGCTGGGCTCCAGCTACAGCACACAGTGTTCCCAGATCTCTTTCTGACCTTGCCCGCAGGCACCACAGAGGCACGGTGCTCAGCCTCCTGCCGGGTGTCCTGGTCTGTGTCACTCTGACGGGTGGCCATGTCTGCTGCACTGAGAACAGGCGGAGAGAGGCTCGACTGGGTTGAGAGATGGAGGGAGGCATAGTCAGGGTTGGGCAGCTTGGGACCTGGAAAAGGTCAGCCGGGGCCACAAGCAGGTCCAGAGGGCACAGGAGGGGCAAAGGCAGGGTGGGAATGGAAGGTGAGGGTGGGGACACTTGGTAGGTGCTCGGAGCAAGGTCAGGCATGCAGAGTGGAGACAGGTGGGACTTGGAGGATGGCCACAGGGACCCAGGTTCATCTAGGTCTTGGCAGTGCCTAGGAACAAGACCATGGAGAAACCTGGGGTCACAGCCCCCAGGCAAAAGCAGCCACCTGAACCCTGGAAAAAGGGAGCTCCCAAGACCCTCGGAAGTCCCTGCATTCCCTGTTGGTTGGCTCCCCCGTGTGGCTAACTGGGGCATAATATCCACCTCACGAGTGCTCTCACGTGGTCAAACTGTAGTATAACCTTGCCCAGGAGAGGGCAGACAGAAAAGAGGCTGGTCATCCAAGGCTCTGGGTGCTGGAGCTGGGCCCTGAGCACTTCAGGGACTCAGAATCGCTGACGCTGGCCGCACTGTGAACACTCAGACCTCAGGGTTCATTAAGGGCTAGAGGTTACTCTGGGCCCTGGAAGCCCCTGACCTTATTGGCAGGAAAGGGTGTTTTCTAAGACATGTCAGGGAAAAAAAAAAAAAGCTTCAAAACAAATCTTCAAAGAAGCCACCAGCGGCACCCAGGCACAGGTGGAGGGGTCCACCTCCCTCAGGGCTCTGGAGCCCTCTCGGCCTCCCACGTCTCCATTCCAGCCAGCTCAGTTCAAATCTGCCCAGCTCACCTGCAATTGACCAGCTCCATAACTGCCACAATTTTCCAGAAGGTCCAGGTGGCTGCCAGGCCCCAAACTCCTCAGCAAGGCCACACTCCTGCCCATCCCACTGAAACAGATTAGTCTATTCCACTGTCTGTCATGATGGCCAGCCCAGCAGTTCCAAAGTAGCCACACCCACGACAGCCTTCCTAGGACTCTGTTAGCAAACCCTACATGATAGGAGACAGACAGGGGTTCGGGGAACAGCAGGTATGAGTAAGACAATCCATGGGACCCACACGGCCAGGCTGCCTCTGTTACCTTGAAGGAGGGTGGATGGTTGTACCCACCTTGCCTGTGAGCTCAATCACCAGATGCAGGTAGGCTCCACCTTCAGGCACAGCTCCCCTACTCACGTGGGTAGGGCCAAGCAGGACCTGGACTGGTCTGGGGTGTTGAAGCATGGAGCAGAGTGTACTCCAGTAGGCAGCTGCAGGGTGATCAACTCCCAACTAGTGGTACAGCCCAGTGGCCCATGGTGTGCATGGTCAGGGTCACCACTATTGTCCCATGATGCTTGTGAGGCCGAGGGCAGAGCAGGAAGACCTGCAGTCTGGACTTGTGTCCCCAGCTGCAATCAGAGGCACATTAGACACAGACTTTTCTACCTTGTATGGGGTCCTGGGGCGGCGGAATGCAAGTCTGGCCACATCTGTCTCCTCTCTTCAACCCATTGTCCACCTTTTCCTTGTCTGTCTGTCTCTATAACTCTGTCTCTCTTGATTTCTATCTGCCTCTGTCTCTATCTGTCTCTCTATCTCTGTGTCTTTGCCTATCTCTATTTCTATCTTTGTCTCTATCTCTGTCTCAGGCACACAGGAGGAGGGTTGAGGTGGAACCACGTGGCCACACAGTGACGCCACAGCCCCATTCTGGGGTGCCAGGGCCAGGACTAGGATGGGGACAGACTCAACAAGTGCCAGGGAGGCAACACCTGGCTCCATCAGGATGCCTTTGGGGAGCTAGGCTGGTCCATCAGACCACAGAAGAAGGAGAAAAACACTCCAGAATGTTCCATACTAGACCATTATGGTGACCTAGCTGGAGCGAGGAGGAGGGTCAGGCCTAGGACTGGACAGTGGTACTGCAGTGTGGACCAAGTCAGTCACAGGTGTTGTGTTACAGGGTCTCCAGTGCCCCTTTACAGTCCCTACTCAAGACTAGAGGGCCAGTGGGGCCTGAGGACAAGGAGCCCTACACAGACACACACACACACACACACACACACACACACACAATCATTCATTCATACACATGTACTCTAGCCACATGTGAATTCCTCAGAACCCAATTCCTTAGGCAAACATCACAAGCATATACCAGTCCATTCGTGCACATGTGGCAGGGTAGCACCCATGCTTCCGCACACACGGCAGGACAGGGAGACAAGCCTGTAGCCTGCTGCCTGGCCTTGCACACAATAACATCAAGGGCTGGGGAGGGATTGCCCCAGGGCATAGAACTGGCTGGGGTAGGGTGTCTCACCCCGGGATGGTGCATTTGGACTCACCCCCCAACCCCCAGGGCTGGCTCCAGAGCTTCCATGCCTGGCCCCCACACTGCATACCCTCTCTGGCCCTCACACCTTCCTTTCTCCAAGGACAAAGCCAGCTCAGGAGATAGGAGAGGGGATCAGCCCGGGCTCCCCTGTTCTATGTGGCTAACCTTGCTAAATATCTGAGGACCAACGTTTCTCCACTGTGGTGGGTAGCCTCAGATTCAAAGGGCTGACCTCTTATCTTGGAGACCCAGAAGCCAACAGGAAGCACCCTCCTGATGCGGGGGCGGGGAGCACCTGGGGACTGGACTTGGCACCTTCCTGGGACTTACCCATGGGCAGGTGGGCCTCTCCTGGGATGTGGTGGATGCCCCAGAGCCTTGTACCCCACACTTGGGGTCCCCAAGTCCAAATCATCTGTTCCTTCTCTGCCTAGGACTTTCTGTGATGGCGACCCTTTTGCTAGAGCCTCTGGTCTGGTTACTCAACCTCTCTCGGGGTCCTCTTGGGCTGAATGTGGAGACCGTCCTGCCTCGGCTCCAGGAACTCCCCACCAATGCTGCCAGCTCCCCAGACAGGAGCTCCAGCCACCAGACTCTGGTGGACCCCACAGGCCTCACCACTGGGCTTTCTTTAATGGAGCACCCAAGAGCCAAGCTGGGAGTCAGGTACCATGAGGTGTCCAGTCCTTGCGGACCATCCACTTCCCTGACTTCTCCTGTGTCACCCAGCCAATGAGACCTTGAAGCCATGAAGCTCTTCCTGGATTCCCCTTGTCTAATCATCCCCAGCTGCTTTGTCCTGCCCAGAAGTGTCCCCAGTTGAGTCAAGTGGGCTCTGGGTTCCTCGTGGAGGCCCAGGTCTCCCAGTCTGAAGGCAGGGAGACCCTTCCCAGCCCCTCACTCTGGCCCAGCGTCCGGTCTCAGCATCTGCTGAGGAGTAGGGATGGTGACCGCCGACGCGGACAGTGCCCCGTAGGAAACAGGGAAAGTGCGGGCGTGGTGCCGTGCCTTTGTTCCCAGCCCTCGGGAGACAGAGCTGGCTGGATCTCTGTGAGATCAAGCCCAGCCTGGTCTACATAACAAGCTTCAGGCCAGCTGGGGCTACAGAGAAACCCTGTCTCAAAAAAATCCCAGATACCTGTGAAGGTGAGGTGTGGGAAAGTGCACTCAGGACTTAGCTCACCCCTGGGCCTGAATACCTGTCCAGCTTGCCTTGGGTGCAGAACAAAGATCCCCGGCTGGGACTGTAGCAACAGGCACTCATTTCTCCTATCTCTAGTGCTGGATGTACAAGGTCAAGGTGTACACAGCGGGTTCCTGCAGAGGGTCCTCCCAGGCTCACAGACGCTGCCTTCTGCTGTGGCCTCTTCTCTGTGCACCTGCAGAAAGACTACGGTCTGCTCTGTCCTATGACCAAGGCAGTGATCCCTTCAGGGCAGAAGGACAGAGACCATGGTCCCTTCTGCAACCCTCAGCTACCTTCACAGCTCCCTCAGGGCCTTGGTGATATTCTCATGGAGTCCATTGGCCTGACACAGCCTGTTGTATCCCCAGGCTGTTCCCACAGACCAGGTATTGCCCAGGTATTGGCAGAGGGCTGAGGACCACACTGGGCAGAGCACATGCGGTTGGAAAATGGACTCAGGTGTCTGGGATCTCTGTATCCTGCCCAGAGGATGCTTAGACCCTCCCTCCCCATGAGCTCCCCCTTCACCTGCCTGTTTCGTCTTCCTTTCCCCAGCAGAGGATGTAGCAGCACACAGCACCCAGAAGAGGATGGGGAGCAACCATACGCAACACAAATATGGGCTCCCCCCAAATCAGTGCTCTAGAAATGTGGAAACTAAGTATTTTCAAAGCAACTGGGTGAATAAGACAGCCCAATGGTCTTAGAATGTTTTCCTGCTCAGAGCAGAGAGCTCCTGGGAGCAACACTGTCACACACCCCTCGACGGCTGCAGAGACCTCTGAGCCAGATTCCAAAGACCACAGACCTTACAGAGAGAGGCCCATCAGGGCGCCAACACCTGCACACACTGGAGAACCGAAGGAGGAGAGGGAAGGGAGGGAAAGATGGAGGATGAATGTGTGGGTGGGCAGGTGGGTGGGTGGGTGGATAGATTACTGGAGAGATGGGTGGGTGGGTGGATGGATGGGTGGATGGATGGATGATTACTGGAGAGATGGGTGGGTAGGTAGACGGGTGGATGGATGGATAGATTACTGGAGAGATGGGTGGGTGGGTGGATGGATGAGCGGATGGAGGGATGAGTACTGGAGAGAGGGGCGGGCAGGTAGACGGGTGGATGGATGGATAGATTACTGGAGAGATGGGTGGATGGATGGATGAGAATGGAAAGGTATGCGTGTGTGTGTGTATGGATGAATGGAGATGAACGGATGGGTGGATAGATGGGTGATAAGTAGAGTGGTGGATGGCAGGTGGATGGGTGGATGGATGAGTAGGTAGACTAGGGGAGGGTGGGTAGATAGATGAATAGGTAGATGGATGGATAGGTGGACTCGTGGATATATACATGGGTGCATCAGTTAATGAATGGGATGGATAGATGGATAGATTAAGGATGGAAAGCTTTGTTGGAAGATGGATAGTGTTCTAGTTTGCTTTCAATTGCTGTGACAAAACACCCTGACCAATCCCAACTTGGGGAGGAAAGGGTTTATTTGGCTCACATCTTCTTGGTCACAGTTCATCACTGAGAGAGTCCAAGGCAGGAACTCAGGGCAGGAACCTGGAGGCAGGAGCTGGAGCACAGGCCATGGAGGGACGCTGCTTACTGGTTTGCTCCCCTGGCCTGTGCTCAGCCTGCTTTCCTATACAGTACAGGACCACCTGCCTAGGGGTGGCACCATCCACAATAGTCTGGGCACTCCCTCATCACTCAGCAATTGAGAAAATGCCTCACAGACATGGCCACAAGCCAGTCCAATGGAGGCAATTCCCCAATTGAGGCTCCCTCAGCCCAGGTGCGTGAAGTTGAGAACCAACGCCATCCAGCACAGGTAGATGAATGGGAAGCTGTCTGTGCAGATGGGTAGGATAATGAGTACGTGGGTGTGTACAATGGTGAACAGGTGGGAGGTCGGATGGATACAGGACGGAATGGCCGGAAGGATCAATACACAGATGGATATATGGTGGGTGGAGGAGTGGATGGATAGACAGATGCAGGTGCTTGCACAAGGCACTGAGAACAGGACTCTTACCTGGGCATGCTGGGAACCCTAGCTTGTACATACCCTCATCTCCTAGGCCTGAACTGAAAGGTCATCACCCTTCTAAGAAACTTCTTCTGAAGTGGAAGGTTCCCCTACTCCTGACCCCTTTGGGGCAGGAAAATCCTCCCAGGAATCTGGGCCACATGATCCCCTAATACCTACTCTGTCCCAGGTGCTCCCCAGGCTCACTCCTGAGTGGGGAACAGGACCCAAAATGCTGCTAGACCCCACCCACCACAAGCAGCAGCCTGGAACCCTTCGGATGGCTGCCTCACCTGCCCTGTCCTGATCCAGGCTGCAGGAGCCACCTGACAGGGCCCGGACCCACATGCCCCACTGGCAGAAGTGAGGGAATGAAGCCTGCTAGTCCAGCTTCTGGGGCCAGGGCATGCGGGCGTGGTGTTGGAGACCTCCCTCAACTTTTGCGCCCCCTCCCCCACAGCCCTGTTTCGGGGAAGTGGTCTGCTTTGCTGGTGCAAAGTTCACCTGTGGGTTAGGAGGCTGCGAGCACTGTAAGCGTGGAGGAACTGCCCATGCGTCTGCACCCAGAGTCGCCTGGGTATTTGAGGAGGGGCTCATGGTTGGGACTGCGGGGGGTGCTCGTGCTTATAGCTGATGAGGCTGCCCATGTGTGCGGTCTCCTCCCTGTGGGCAAGTATCCCTGATAGGAACCCCAGACCTTCCAGAATAGCCACCTGGATGCCTATCCACCTGAGACTCTCCAGGGCCTGGGCCACAAGGGAGAACCAGCCAGGAGGAAGGGTGCTCAACCAGCCCCGCGGACTCCGCACTGGACTTGTGAGGGTTCAAAGAGACCAGGGACCTGAACGGGGGTCTTCTGCAGTGACCCAGGAGCACAGCCCCAGGCCAGGAGATCGCCACAGTGATCGGAGCCATCTCCCTGGGGCTGTTCTTGCCACTGGGATAGGAGGTCACCAGAGCCTGTCGTCAGCCTCACCCTGTCTCGTGGCTCTTCTGGGGTGCTGTTCACACCCCAGAAGGGCATCAGAGCCTCAGCCAGTAAGTGGCCTTGGGCAAGTCACCATCAGCCTCCCCAAACCCCAACCTGACGCTGCACTGCTGGGTGGGCAGGGGGCCAGTGGGGCCACTCTGGCACAGAAGCCCTGAACCATAAAGAGGCCGCCTGCCTTTTTGATTCTGTAATTTTATAGCAAAACCAAGAGATAAGTCCGCTTTGATGCAGGCCTTATTTTATTGGCGTAAGCTTTTATCCCCTCTCTGGTCGGGGGAACAGAGGGTTTATGGCCATCTCCCCATCTCCATCAGAGAGGGTGGGGAGGCAGGCGGTAGCTCTGATTAGGGGCCTTCCCAGCCCTGGCTTCCTACAGCCCTGAGGGGCCTGGGCATGAGACTGCCTGCGTGGAGACAAGGATTCTCGGTCATCAGCCCCTATTAGCCTCCTTGCCCCACATTTCTCCCTCCCTGGCTTTGGTCTTGGCCTAGGTGGCTCCATTGGCCAAGGTTCCTGCCCTCAAGTTCCCATGTTATTTCTTCATCTAAGTGTCTGGTATTAGCAGAGTCAGTGAGACTCAAGGATTCTTACCCAGGTTAGGCATTACCTGCTGCACTGTGGTATCAGAAACAGCCCCACTGTGCCCTCCACCCCACAAATGGCATCTCCACACACCCACAGGCTCTGCCTTGCAAAGACCAGAGTATCAAGGTTTTGAGGGGTGGGAGCATTTGTCCACAGACATATAGCTGGTCCTGAGGCTGTGGGGGAAAGCAAATCTCTCACCTGACTGGGCCCACAGAGAGATGTCCATTGCCTGCTGCCCTGGGCCACCCAGTGGACAGCAACTCATGTCGGCTACAAGCAGAGAACAGGCTGGTGCCAACTTCAAAGGGCCGAGAAGCCGCAGGGCCACATCTGAGAGTTGAGGACATCAAAGGGCCCCACCCCTGGGGTGGCAGGCAGCCCAGACAAGCAAGGGGACACCCAGAACTCCGACCCAGAGGGAGCGGCCAGGGTGAGACTGGGGAGGTTGGAGGTTAGCCCCACCCGTGGGACCAGCAGAGGCCCCCACAGTGACAGAGGCTCCACCCCCAGGTTCCACCCTAGGTTCTCCTGGGGATGCCTGGAGGTGGGTTCTGCCCCCTGCGTGAGGCCCCCTATGGAGGCACTGGAACAGGGGCAGAGGACAGTGAGGACTTCCTGCCACCAGGCCAATCTCACTTCAAGACCATCAGTTGGGATTAGGGTTGAGTCAACTCTGAGATCCCTGGGAGGATGCTGCCACCCAGCCTACCACCAGGGCCCTCTCTCCAGGATGTTTCGGTGCCCATAGGGGTGCCCAACCAGCCCCTGAAAGGGCGTAGCGGAGACCAACTGACTCAACTCACAAAGGCCCGCCTTCGTTTCTTTTCCCCTGGTGGAAGACCCCACCCTGGGGGTGAATGTGGTGGAGGTCTGGCCTCCTCTGACCAACAGGAGGTGGGGCTCCTATGACACATGACCCAGGCACCGAAACATCCTAGACTTCAAGGGGGCTCTGTGGGGAAGCAAGCACCTTGGGAATGGTTGTGGTGGCATCCTCCTACGTCAGGTTAGAATCTGACCCTTTCCAGACTGCTCTTCTCTCCACAGCCCTGAGCAGGGACCTTCTCCTTACACTCGAGAGGCTGAGGTCAGGAGCCGTGACCTTCACAGGGTCAGGTGGAGACGCCCAGGAGGACCCCAACACCCAGCCTTTTGAGTGATTACTTGGGCTTCACCTTCACCAGAGGCCCAGGAGGCCCACCCCTCTGAGCTCATTCCTAGGCTATCTGATGGAGTTCCCACTGGGGCAGACACTATAGTGCCAGGCCTTCCAGAGGATTCCATGCAGCAGCTGGGCCTGAGGGCAGGGGTCCAGCTGGGTCTTCATGTAGGTGTGAAGGGAAACGGTCTTCCCGCTTGCTCCTACCAGGAAGGAGGCTGAGCTGGATGTCCTAGCCGGGGGCAGGAATCCTCTGGCTGCCAGCTTTCTGCTTTTCTAGGGCAGAGAGTGACGAATCCTAATTGGCGTCTGGGGAGGTACTGCACCTGAACCAGCTATCCTCCCGGCCAGTGATTCACGGAAAAGCCCACACCCTGCTCAACCCCCTGCCCCAGCTACCACCCCCACTTCAACTTGCAGCCTCCAGCTCCTGCCCCCAGCTCATAGGACCCACCTCCCAACCTGCTAGTTCCCAGCCCTCTAAACTTCTGGTGCCCCCCTCAATCCCCCAAGCTCCTAGCCCCCACCTCCCAAGTCTCCATTTCTCAGCCCCCCAACCCTCCTGCCCTAAAGATACTCCCCTTTGTGCTCAGTATGGACCAGATGTCTCCCTGAACATGGAAAAGAAGTGGAAAGACTGTGGCTTGTGGCTGAGGGAGGCAGGGAGAGAAGCAGATCGGAGGAGCCACTGGACACGGGGAAGACCTGCCCTTGCTGCAGCCTGGTTCTTACACATACTGAAGAAGCGGTGGGGCCCACCAGAGCCGTAGACCCTGTGAGCAGCTCCCAGCAGTGTCTCTCCCTGGAAAGATTCTGGGCCCAGCCTGCCTTGAAGTGGGGGGGGGGGGGGTGGAAGGCACACATTCCCTGCCCAAGAACCCCCAAAGACCCAGAGATAGCAGGCCGGCTGAGCTGTAGCCTGGAACCTGGAAGAGTCTGGGAACAGAGATGCTGGGAAATAAGAAGGCACTGTTCCAGTCCAGAGGGTATGGGCAACTTAACCCCAAGGGCCTGGTGCCCACTGCTTTCCAGAGCCCCTGGGGTAGCCTGGCTCTGCCTGTAGGACGTACCCTTATAGCAAGCTGGCTGCTAAGCAGAAAATGGGGTCACCCTCACCCCTGCCTACCAAGGATTCCCCAAGGGCACTGGCAGCTACTCAGGCCAACATACCAGAAATAGCCAGTCCCAGGGCTGCCCTGCAGGTAACGTGGAGACCAGCAGGGGCTGCGTGTCTCCACCTGTCCGAGATCCAGGCAGCAGAGCCCCTCCCTACACTGTCTCTTCCCAGCAAAGGTCAGCAGCTGCCCACAGGCAACAAGGGCAGTAAGACCACATGCAGGACACACAGGACACACACGGGACACATACATGATAGGACACATAGGACACACACAAGACACAGGAAGGATACCCAGGACTCACACAGGACACATGTAGGACATGCAGGACACACAAGACACACACGGGACACACACATGACAGACAGGACATGTAGGACACATGCAAGACACAGGAAGGATGCCCAGGACTCACGCAGGACATATGCAGGACACACAGAATGCACGCAGGACACACATAGGACACACGGGACATACACATGACAGACAGGACACATAGGACACACACAAGACATATGCAGGACACACTCAGGACATGCAAGACACTCAGGACACATGCAGGACACCTGTGGGATACACATGGGACACACAGGACACACGCAGGATACCCAGAACTCATGCAGGATACACGCAGGACACATGTGGGACACATGTGGGAAACACGTGGGACACAGGCAGGACACGAGGGCAGGGGCCATAACTAGACATCTGAGCTGGGAATAGAGCGGGAACAGAGACATGAACAGGCCACGGGACTACTACTGCATGTGAGGTGGGGGACGGAGCAGGCCAGAGCACCAGGATTCTCCCATCAGAGTGGAGGAAGGGGCAGGAGCTGAACCCCACGCAGGAGATGGGGTGCCGGGGACCCTTTTGCCTCTAGGCAGAGTCAGCCCCTGACTGCACAGCTCAGCCAACACCCTTGCTGCCTGGCCATGACTTAGCATGAACATGGCCTCAGTAGGACAGTGGGGCTGACTTCGGGTCCCCAGGTTAGCCAGTGCTAGCTCACAGCTACCCCACTCCACACATACTCTGGAACCTCAGGCATATCTCTCCTCTGTTCCCATCCATACGGCCCTTCCTCCCCACAGAGGCCAAGCTCTGCTGGCAGGGGTCAAATCCAAGTCACCACGAGAGTCCTGTCCCCAGGGGCAGGCTCCGGCTTGGCGCCTGCACACCCCAGGGACCAGGTGCTCACTCTTTCCCAAGGCCACGCTGACCGGGAAAGGCTGAGTTCAGCCCTGCCCACAGGGGCCTGTCTGGGGAGTGAAGGCTCATCTTTCTGTCCAAGCCCATCACTGTGCCCCTGCACACAGTCCAAACCAACTTGTCACATAAAGCCCCATAAGAACTTCCAGGTGCCAAGTTTGCCTGAGGCTCCACACAGACTGGACAGGGCTGTGTGTATACCTGTTGATGTGTGAACTGACCCTGTCCACACAAATCTGGGACGTGGGCAGAGAGGTGGCATTCCCTAAAGGATCTGGGTGCCTGTTCCTACCCCAGGACCAATGTCCAGTGCTGCCCACACCCACATGGCCATTGCTGTCCTGGCTTCTGCTCCCCTAATCTCTGACCATGGTGCAGGGATGAGGACTCAGCAGTGCCCAGGGTGGCAGAATGAGGCACCAGCAATCTAGGACCAGGAGGCCCCACAAAAGGCAGCCCTGTTGCTTGAGACTCCAGCACATGGTAAGGCCTCCTTGCCCACAGAATCTGCCTAGAGGATGTCCCAGGAGAACAGAGGACCTTCTCCCAGGGCTAATTCTCCAGGCTAGCCCTGCTCCAGGCAGTCCAGGTGGATGGAGGTGGGGTAGGCAGGTGTCTAGGTCCAGACTCCCAACTCTAGGCTTGTGTAGATGGCTGAGCTTTGGAGATCCTTGGTAAGTGGACTGGTGGTAGGCAAGGCCCAGCTGGCCTAGAGTAGTTTGCGACCATCTTGCTGACTGCCCCTAGCTCAGCATCTGGCCTGGCCCCTGCACCTGTCTCTGTTTGCACAAATCCTGTCCCTAATAGACTTAATCATGGGGCTTTGATGCTTGTGCCAGGGCTCTGTGAAGTCCCTGGGGCCTCACAACAAACAGGCCATTGTCTGAAGACTCAAGGTAGGCCTGCCTGTTAATGGTTAAACTGGGAAAGACAGCCCTACCTGAGGCCAAGGTAGGGAGAGGGGAAGCACAGACCATGGGAGAGCAGCCCCCACCCCTCAGGGAGTTGCTGTCCTGTGCTGGGCTCTCTATAGGCAGCCACGTGGGCATAAGGCTTTTCCCTGTTCTAGTGGCAGAGGACACTGGTACCTGCCTGACACCCAGTTCCCCAGAGCAGGGCACCAGCCTGCAAGAGCCCAGGGCAGAAGCAGAGAACACTGATACCCACCTCATTCCCCAGAACAGGGTGTCAGCCTGTAAAAGCCTAGAGCTCAGGAAGGCACTCTGACCCTCGAGGCCCAAGGGAAAGCAGTAGAAACACAGCCACACATTGTCAGAACCCAGCAAGAAGTCCTCTGACACAGCTGGTGAGAACTCAGAATCAACCTCTGACACACAGCTGGTGGGAACTCAGAATCATGCAGCTGCCTTGGCGGACAGTCTGGTTGCCACACAACATGTCCAGTCTGGGTCCACAGCCACAGAAAGCAAAACCAGGCACTCAGAGAGGCACCTGCACCCTACGGGTCCACGAACCAACAAGAGGCAGAGACACACTGGAATATTATTCAGCACCAGCAAAGGATAGTGGCTCATACCTGTATTCTGAGCACCGTAGAGGCTGAAGCAGGAGAATTGCCATGGGTTTGAGGCCAGTCTCTCTGGGCTATATAGTGAGACTCTGTCTCAAAAAACAACACAGAAGGAACAAAGCTCTGATACATTCTGCAACTGGACTGAGCCTCTGGTACACAGACTCTGAAAACGACTTCTGCCCCTGAGGCTGGAGGAGCTAGAGGGAGGGGTTGGTGGGAAGGGGCCTAGGCTGGAGGCAGGAGCTGGAGGGAGGGTCTAAAGGGAGGGGCTGGAGGGAGGGGGCTGATGGAGTGGCTGTGCCTCCCTCTCCCCTTCCTCATCTCCAAATGCAAGCTACTTGCTAACGAGCAGACCCAGACTGAGGTATGTGTGTGCTCACCCCAGCACCATCCAAAGTGGCCACAGCTAGATGGAAGCAGGTGCTGCCTGTCTTGGATACTTTTAATACAGCCACACATAGGTACACATGGTCACACCTAGTCACACCTGGGTGCACATGGTTACACACAGCCATACAGTCATACATGGCCACACGGAGTCACACACAGGTTCATATGGATACACACAGTCACACACAGCCAGTCACACACAGGTCCATATGTCCACACACAGCCACATATGGGTACACATGAGCACACACATCCACACACAGTCATTCATGGGTACACATAGCCGCTCATGGGTACAGAGGGATACAGACAATCATATGTAGCCACATATAGTCACACACAGGTATACAAGGCCATACACAGTCTCACAATCTCACATGGCCACAGACAGCTACACACAGGCATGCATAGCCACACATGGTCTCACACTGTTACATATGGTCACACACGGCCATACATGATCACACAGTCACACATGGTCACATACTATCACAGCCACACCCAGCCATACACAGTCACACATGGCCACACAGGGGCATGCACAGGCATGGAGACTCGTGCCCAGCCCTCTGAGCCACACGCACGTGCCCGCACCCACAGCCATACCCGTGAGGATTCACCAACACCCAGCTGTTCCTGCAGTAGTGCCCGCAGGCAGTGACAGCCCCACAGAGGCCCAAGCGCACGTCCTCCGCTGCGTCCACCCAGACCTACAGGTTCAGACAGACACCACCCCAGGCAACAAGTGTGCCTGGAGCCAGCCAGCTGGAACCAGGAGGCCTTGAGTACGAGGGTGCCCTACCTGCACCCACCTGCCATGGCCAGGGGTGTGGTGTCTTGTTGAAGAGCTTCCCAATTCCCAGCCCAGGAAGGGCTGTGGCTCTGCCTGGCATCTCCAGAGTCATAGCAGCTGCCCCATGCCCTGTGCCTGGCACCACCGGGACTCCCTGAAGTTCATCCTGTGGACCTGGTGTTGGAAACTTCAGAGCCTCACACACAAGGGTACTCGATACCTGGAGCCTCCGGTACCTCAACCACACCTCCCTATACCATGCGTGCAGCCCCAGCCCTACCTAGGTCAGTGCCTAACTGCCCACACCATCCTCTGTGGTAGCTCTAGGTGAACGGGAGGCCAGGCTGGCTGGGTACAATGGTCAGCCCCTCACCCGCAGGCAGGACGATCTGTGGAAAGTGTGTGTGTGGAAGTGCGTGTGCCCCAGGCTCCTGTCCATCTGGCACAGCATGTCTGCTGTGGAGACACCTCTCCTCTGCACATCAGCCATTCCCTTCTCCCTGAGGTCCCCACCAACAAATCCCACAGCTAGAACCCCCACCTCAGCCTCTGTTTTGGAGGGAGGTTAACACAGTTGGTGCCAAAGCAGCTCAGGGGGATTTGTCACAGCCTCCCCAGCGAGCTCCAGCTGGGGGACTCACCCAGGTCTGGACAGGTGACTTGCAGTTGCTGCCCTGCCTTGCACTGACTTGGGGGAGGGCATCTGGTACCGTGTCTCTGCACTGAGGAACTAGGACAGGATATTGTCAAGCAGAGGACTTTGGGGTGGGCAGCTTCCAGAAGAATGGGGAACACTTGTCCCCCACACCCGACTGCCACACCAACAGGGTCCTGAGTAAATGGCGCTGACGGCTCCAAAGGTCTGGCTTTCTGAGGTGAGGAGTCAGAGGAGGCTGCGGCCAACATGAGAGACAGAGCCCAGGACTCTAGAGGAAGATGAAACCTCTGACACCCACAGCGACAGCCACGTCTACACAGCTCAGCTCCTTGTCAGATTAACCGAGCTGAGGGCACTTGTTTCCCCCAAACATCTCCACCTGACAAGGCAAACAGCAGCCACAAGAAAGAGTCTGAGGACACAAAGCACCCGTGAGAAGCAAATTTGGGTATGACTGAAGCTGGGATCTCCCAGCCGGGAAAGCAAAACCCGTGTGAATTGATATAGTGAGAGTTGTAACAGGAAAAGCAGAGACCAGGGACAGCGCTGTCTGCTGTGACATGGGCACCCGGGGCAGAACCAGGAGGGGCCCAGAAAGTTTACGGCCAACAGGGGCTACAGAGTGAGCTTGAGGCAGACTCTGTGGGGGGAAAAGTGAAAGAAGAGGGAGGAAGGGAAGAGAGGGAGGAGGGGGAGAAGAGGAAGGAGGGGAGGAGGGGAGGAGGGGAGGAGGGGAGGAGGGGAGGAGGAGGGGGGGAGGGGAGAAGAGGGAAGAAGGGGAGGAGAGGAAGGAGGGGGAGGCAGGAGGGGGAGGGGGGGGAAGAGGGAAGGCAACATGTCACAGCCAATGGAGAACAGCACCGATGTGGACATTCCAGGTAGGAGTGGAGGCACTTTCCCACTGGATGCACCCAGCACCCCCTTAAAAGCCGGGTGGAGCAGTGAGTGTCTGTAACCCCAGTGCTAGATGACGGTGAGACAGGTGGGTCCCCAGAGCTCCATGGCCAGCCAGGCCAGCCAAGACTGAGAGCTCCATACGTGTGCACACACATGAACACACACACAAGCACATTCCACACACACCAAAATAAAAACATATTCAAATCATATGCAGAAATCAGAGAGAGCCAGTTGGAACTGGGGCAAGGCTATAAACCATGCACGCACACCGCCAGCAACGTCCTTCCTCCAGCAAGGCTCCACCTCCTAAAGACTCCATGACTTCCCCAAACACTGCTGCCAACTTGAGGACACAGTGTTCAAAGACCTGAACCTGTGGGGGACATTTCTCACTCAAGCTGATGGGGCTCTAATGAACTGTGGCCTCAGTAGAACTCTATTCTGTGTGGTAGATAACACTCACAAATGTCTTTGACAAGAACCTTTTGTATTCATAATAGTAAGTATTCGGAGAGATGGCTTGGTGGTTTAGAGCACAGGCTGGTCTTGTAGAAGACCCAGGTTCAATTCCCAGCACCCTCAAGGCAGCTGACAACCATCTGTAGCTCCAATTCCAAGGGATCCGATGCCCTCTTCTGACCTCCGTGGGTATTGCATGACACGGTTGCCCTTACACACAGGCAGGAAATACACTCAGACACATAAAATAAAAATAATATTTTTTTTTGTCTTTTTGAGATAGGCTCTCCATGTGGGCCTGGAACTCACTATGTAGACCAGACTGGCCTTGAACTCACCGAGATCTGCCTGCCTCTGCCTCCTAAGTGCTGGGATTAAAAGCTGTGTGCCACCATGCCCAGCCCATAAAAAAGATAAGTGACAGGCCTTGGAAGCTTCTACTTGTACTCAAATCACAAAGGCCACCCTGAGCTTGGTCTCAGGCTGAGATAAGACAGGGCAGATAGCCATAAACAGTCTGTGGGCACCTTGAAGATGCCACCTCTTGCAGTGATCCTTCAGGAAGCACCTGCTACCATGTGTCTTAAATGTTAAAATAGTTAAGACTGTATTGACATCAGCATATTAGTAGAAAGTATCACAATCCAACATTTGCCCAATATATCTACTTCTTTGTAAAACACTGCCAAATTTCATATAATAACCTAAGGGCGGTGTACTTCTGGGTGGAAGTCTCAGATCCACCATGACGGCTTCCGAAGGATGATGTGAAAATATTATAAAAATATGTATGTAGTTCTAGTCAAGACCTCAGTTCCTCTGGAGCAGGTCTTCCCCAGTCTAAGGCCCACACATTATAATAATAAATAAATAAAAACTAATCTCTCAGCTGGAATCAATGAAACTCCCTCATGCAACACAGGGCCAGAGACACAATAGGTCACCAATGGCCAAAACATGGAGATGAGGAGTCTGCAGAGTGCGGGTCCCTGGATGGGACGCCTACACTAAGCTCCACTCACCCAGGGCTCAGGGACCATTGCAGAAGATGGGCCTGAAAGATTGTGAGAGCCAGTGAGGAGGTGCGTGACCGTAGGAAATAGAGTCCTCCAGGCTCCTGGACCCGCTTATATGAACCTACAGCAATGGTATCGGCCTGCTCAAGACCCATGCAGACCCAAGCAGACAGAAACCCAGCGTGGTGCTGGGGAAATGGGCAGCAGACCCCAATCTTTTCAGCCAATTACTGTTAAGTAAGGAAGAGGTAATATTCTTAAAGCGAAGGACTCTAGACACGCTGACTAGACCTCAGTGGATGAACTTGCCCTAAGGAATGTCTGGGGACACTAACTTGACACAATAAGCCTTAACACAAATGGAGAGTGTATGAATTTGGGGGGAGAGGGGCTATGGGAGGGCGCCAGCGGGGAAGGAGTATGAAAGTGATTAACACTGATTGAGATGTTCTGTATGAAATACACAAAAATTCAATCATAGCAAAACGACTCCCTCTGCATCCTGAGTACAGTTTGGATCTTCTCGATGGGCTAGGCCAGTCTGTGGTTAATTCCCATAACACACTGCGAAGTCCCACCCTGACAGGAGGAAAACACTGGGGGTGTCCTATTTGACTTTCCTGTGACTGTGACAAACACCACGACCAAAGCAACGTGGGAAGAAAGGGGTTTATTGGACTTCTAGCTTCGAGTCCATCAAGGAAGGCCAAGACAGGACGTGAAGCAGAGACCATGAAGGAACACTTTACTGGCTTGCCCCACTGGCTTTCTCAGCTACCTTTATCTCCTTAATATTTTATTTATTTTAATTTTATTTTTGTGTATGAGTGTATTGTCTGCATGTGTGCAAGTGCACCCATGTCGTGTAATGCCCACGGAGGCCAGATTCCCCTGGAACTGGAGTTACAAACGGCGGCTGTTAGCTGCCATCATGTGGGTGCTGGGAATCAAACCTGGGTCCTCTGGAAGAACAGCCAGTGCTCTTAATTGCTGGGCCATCTCTAAAGTCATTTGATGGACCTTGAGACCATCTTTCACTAATCTGAAAAGGCAGCCGGACATGCCCCTTGCCCAGACCCCAGGCCCTGGTACACAGGCAGGTGCTATAGGTGTGTGGGGTAAAGCTTCCAAGGGGCAGGGGGCCAACTGACAGCCTGTGAGTGACGATGATGAAGAGGGCGAACCACACAGGCCCAGAGTCCCAGGAGGGCTGGAGACATTCGACTCCAGATGGGCTGCCTCCTTCCTCCTCCCTGAGCCCTGGTATCACTCAGCATCACAGGAGACTGCCAGAGAAGAGAGATGGAGACAAGGTCAGGCTGCCAGGCTCCAAACCAGCTCCTTCACCTCTGTGGCGAGTTCTAGGATCCAAATAGCCTGCAGTGGTCCTTGTACATTTGCTCAGGATGACAAGAACTAAGCAAGAAGTGCTTGTGAGAGTCCTGGGGACCACACCAGGTGCCTGTAGCTTCTACTCAGGACACAGAGTCTTCCCCACCCTAAGCAGCAACAGCAACATACGGTGCCCAAAACCCCAAGTGCACAACTTTCCTTAAAACAATCAAAGCTGAGCCCACAAGGCAACCAACCGGCAAAGCTGAAACGGAAGGACAGGCAGAGCCTGCCAGGAAAGACAAACACATGCTTTTTGGAGGACCCCTGCAAGAGAATTCAGCTGTAACAGCAATAAATCCCTAGAAGCTGAGGAAGAGCACAGAACCCCAGGATTGCCCCGAGTAACATTCACACCTGCTGTGTGACCTTTCATGGGGAGGCCTGAACAAACATCTGTTCATCCCAGAGAGGGCACCAATAAAAACCGAAGATGGGGGCTGGAGAGATGGCTCAAGCATTAAGAGCACTGGCTGTTCTTGTAGAAGACCCAGGTTCGAATCCCAGCACCCACCTGGCAGCTAACAATCATCAGAATCTGATGCTGCCTTCTTTCTCCCTGGGGCACTGCATGACAGGGTGCACTTACACACAGGCAAGTATGACACACATGCACCCAAAATAAAAATAAATAAATAAAAATAAAAACCAAAGAAAGGATTGCACCCAAGTCCAGCTTAGCGCATCAGTGAGTTTACTGGGGTGACTTACCAGAGCAGGGGTGACTCAGAGACAACTGCATCAGGGAGCAGCCCACCGCAGCATGGGCAACACCTCACAAAAGCTGTGTCCTTGTGGCTCACTGCCCAGCTTACAGGCAGCACAATGGAGAGTTCTCTCCCCAGCAACTGTGACTGCTTATGAAACCAAGCGGTGAGCTCTTGTAACTCTCTGGAGCTTCCCGAGTCATATGAATCCTCTACTCTTCTGAGAGGCAATGCTTCAATTTAAAGAAAGGTGCTGTACACCACCCACTGCAGGTTTCCATATACACAAAAACTGATGGGTGAGTCTCGGGAACCACCCCTGTAGCCCTGAAGTAGGTGTTAGGTTATAGACCTTCTTTTTTAAAAAATATTTTAATATTTTTATTTTATGTGTATGGGTGTATTGTCTGCATGTAGGTCCACACACCCACGCAATGCCTGCGGAGGTCAGAAAAGGACATCAGAACCCCTGGAACTGGAGTTACAGACGGCTGACGGTTGTTGGCTACCACGTGGGTTCTGGGAATAGGACCAGGCCAGCTGCAAGGACAGCTAGTGTTCCTAACCACCGAGTCATCCTTCCAGACCTTCTGAGACTCAGAAGCAAGCCTGCAGTGCTCTTACGGTCTCCCTCCCCTCTACAGCTTCAAGTCCAGCTCCCCCTGGTACCCAGGGCCAAGATCATCTTGAATTATACCTACTTTTACCTAGGGCCTTCCTGTGGATCCTGGTACATAGGCCAGGTCACATGGTGTGTGACTTCCTCCCCTCCCTCTTCCAAGAAACCTCTGTAAGAACAAGGAATTCCCTTTGGTATTCAGAACTGAAAGAAATCTTCTTTGGGGACCCCTGTCATGCTCTCTGCTGGTTCACTTTCCTAATGAAGCTCTTCTTGCACCTGAAGGCTCTGTCTCCCCATTTAGGGTCTTGTGTGGCTGTCTGTGGCCATGATGCTGTAGGAGGGAGCTCTACCGAGCCTGTAACATCTTTCTAAGTTATAACCTCTTTCTATGTGGACCTGGGGGGTTCCAGCAGTCACTGCCTGGTAAGATTGGATCTGGATTGTTCCCCCAAAGACTTGAGGGTTGCAGGCTTGGTCCAGGCTGTGCGCTGCTGGGAGATGACTAGCGTATGTCCCATGAGTCATCCATGGAGGACTCCTATGATGCATCCACAGCCTAGTGGGCTGTAGGGAGGGGCTGGCTGGGGGAAGCCGGCCACTGAGGGGTGTGGCTTTAACGGTGAGGTGAGCAGCTACTCAGGCACACCCTCCTGCCACAGTGCTGACCCCCCCTCACTGCAGGGCTGGGAGCAGCGGAGCCAGCCCACCGGCTGAGACCCGAGCCGAGATGAACCTTTGGTCCTCTCAGTTTCTTCCTCAGGTTTTGTCACAACAACAGAAAGACAACTGGCATTCTGCCGCGGCACAGAACCAGCCAGGTCATGTGCTGTTGGGTAAAAAGCCATGACTGCGGGGAGAAGGCACTCCCTGATAGCGAAGAGGACTGAGTTCAGTTCCCAGCACCCACTTGGGGCAGCTCAAAACTGCCTGTATCTCCAGCCCAGGGGATCCCATGCTCTCTCCTGGCCTCAGCAGGCATCCACTCAAACGGCACACTCACACACTCTCTCTCACACACACACATATACACACAAATAAAAAAACAAAGTAAAATCTTTAAAAAGAACACTGAAGTCAGAGAATCATAAAACATATAAATAAAAAAAAAAAAAACATATCCTAAGTGAGGAGTGAGCAGTGTACCCCAGAACGACAGCTGGAGGTAGACAGGAGCCTTGAGAAGACTCTGTTCACAGAACCCAAGGACACAGAGACAGCTAGAAAACAAGGAACAGCCCCCAGAGCTGACAGGAACACCCCCCCACACACACTGCTAACAAACATCACATGACAAGCGACACTGGAAAATTACTAGGAGGACGACAGGGAGTATAGCGAAATCCCCCTGAGGGACAGCCCAAAGGTGGTGCTCACAGCTGTGGGCGGGCCACGGGGGGAAAACATCTCTACGTCAACTCCAAGCTGTAGAGAGAATCTGATGACTGCTACGTTCTGAGGACAGCTAGCACAAGGGACTAATCCCAGCTCTGCTGGGAGTAACAGCCGGCAGGCCACAGGGCTATTTCTAGATGTGTGACTTTTTATGTCCGTCCCCCCAAATCTCCCCATCCCAACCAGAATGATGCAGCCTCCTCATGCTTCATACTCTGTGCATCCATGGGTATGTGTGCATAAATGACACTACTGAAAGAAAGCGTTCAGAACAAGCAAATTCAGAAATTCAGTCCTGTGCTGAGACTGCCAGACAGGATGTTTAAATGACTACAGCAAGGAAGACGACTTGGGGGAAGCAGACCAAAGAGACCGTGTGATAGGAATCCCCCTCCCCCCCAAAACGGAAAAGCAGTGTAGCTTGGTCCAAGCCTGAGTGTGTGGACACAGTTCTGTCTGTCCTGGCCATCTATCACAGAAAAATCAGGGCATGTGTGCCACCATATGCGGGAGACAAAGAAACGGAACTGTAAAGGGAAAGTAACTAAAAGGCTGGGTCCTCCTTTGTTTCGGGCTCTGTCTCTTGGCTATGAACCCACAGAGCCAGGTGCTAACACAAATGAACTGCTTCCCAGAGAAAAGCAAGCTTCAGTGTCCTGTCTCTGCACACAACACTTGTAATCCACTTGGGGGATCTGACTGGACATTCAAAGACTGCGTTTTTCCTCCCTTGTCACTGGGGTACAAGCCCTGGGAAGCTAAGGTGGGGAGCTCCCCTGGCGTGGTGGACCCATTGCTCTGTAGTGGCATTAGCCCTGGGAGCCCAAGGGAACCTGGAGGCCCAGGAGCCAGTTCAGGACATACCATCACATCAGACTGGTAAGAACTGGGG
Organism: Eospalax fontanierii; assembly: GCA_035773235.1. Taxonomy (NCBI): domain Eukaryota; kingdom Metazoa; phylum Chordata; class Mammalia; order Rodentia; family Spalacidae; genus Eospalax; species Eospalax fontanierii. Next base: position 2,066,120 of record CM069526.1, read on the forward strand.
TTCCTTTGTTCTAGGAAGCCTACCCCTGTAGGCAGAAGAGATTTGATTTCCTCCCAGAGTTGGCTGAGTAGGATTCTTCTATACAGGAAATGTGTGTGCTTGAAGTGAGATACTCCGGACCAAATGCCTGCTTATAACTTTGCCTAAGGTTGAAATAACTCTAGAGAGGGATGTGGGCTTGATCTTAATACATCCACAGACCTTCCTGTTAGGAAAACTGAAAGGCAGTTTCTCCGTCTACGCTGGGTCTCTCCTCACTGCCTTCTCTACAGTTCCAAGGCCTTCCAGTCCAGATTCCTCCAACCGTCCTTTCAGCCAGGGAACTGAATGCTGCTAACAAGATAAAAGGAAGCCAAGCATGGTGGTGCATGCCTTTAGTCCCAGCACTCGGCAGGCAGAAGCAGGCGGATGTCTATAAGATCGAGGCCAGCCTTGTTCACACAGTGAGTTCCAGGTTAGCTGGGGCTGCAGGGAGACCCTGTCTCAAAAAAAAAAAAAAGTTTTAAAAAGAGAACAAATTGGAACTGATTTTGGAGAGGCTCTTCTGGTGCTGCCAACCACCGAAACTGGGTTCAGACGACAGAACGTGATTGGACACATTATGTCAACTGAAGGGTTAGAGGTAGGGTTTGTAATAACCTAACAACAGCACCCGAGAAAAACGGACAGTCTTACCACCAGGGGATCCTTTGAAATTAAGACTAAGAAAGAGTTGGTTTCAGCCTCTATTATGAAGAGCACTAATGAGAAACTCGGTGGTTAATATAACTAAGACAGCACCTCCCCTGACCGCTCTGTCTGATGTCTACTCTCACTCTTAGAGAACCAGAGAGAACGTTCTTGGATGAACAAATGTATGTACCCCAATTTTTTCTCCATGAGTCATTCTAGGGAGCCTTTTAAACTAATTATAGAAAGGGTCCAATAATATTTTATAACCTGAAGGGCATAATGGATTTGCTTTATTTTTACTTTTGCTAGTTGTGTGTTGCTTATAATTTACCTCTGTTATTATGAAACCATATATACATTATGAATCAATAACACTGTAATCTAAAAAAAAGACGGCCAGTCCAAAAGCCAAAAGGAAAATATATTAAAACAGTTCAACCTTAAGTCTCCCCATTTCCTGATGGGGCTCCTTGGTTGGCTCCATTTCTGAAGCCCAAAGTATGGAGAGTAGGCATAGGAAAAAGGTTTTTAAATAGGATAAAAAAATTCCAGGAAGTTGATCTGTATTCTTTTCCTATTAGCTTAATGATTAACCGAAACCCCATCATGGCTTATTATAAGATGTGATGCCTGACAAGTTTTACATTATGGAAATCTAAAAGAATCAAAAACAAATATATAAATATAATTAAGATCAAAGATTTGATACAGACCTTAGAAACACAAACTGAATATGGAGAACTGGTAAAATTTATATACATGTGCTCAGTAAGAGTGCCTGTTATGCTTGTAGGGCATCCCCAGGCTCAAATAGTTCCCTTCCCCCTTAGAAGAGACACAGACCCAACAGGGGTGAATTGCATGCTGGCCCTGTGACTGGATAAGACCACACAGGGAAATAAGACTTGCCAGAGTCTGTTTCTCCTGCCCCTGGCTATGCAGGCTGGCCCATTGGAATCTCCACTTCATCAGCAGGGAGAATGAGTCTCTCCTTCTGTCTCCCATAACAGGGGGATGGATTATCCCACCCATGGGGAATCTTGAAGCCTGGACCTAGGTCCTAAATATCTTGAGCAACAACAGGGCAAGGAGCAGCTACTCTCTACTCAGTGCCTCCCCAGCTGACAGGCAGTGGAACTGTGGACAGGGGAACCTTTGCTCAAGCCTACCACCCAACTGCTAAGGGACTTCGCTGACTCAGCTGTCTATGCCCTCGACCCTGGCCTTCGAGTCGCCTCTAAGCCAGGCTAATCCCAGGGATAAGTAGCCATTATGTGAGTCCTTTAATGTCCTTGTTGAGGGAAATCCAAATAGATTTCAGACTAGAAACCAAATAGCTGCAGGGTTCAAATAGACTATATTATGGTGATCAACGATAAACAAGAATGTAAATCAATCATCAAAGATTTGTCAATTGTACCAAGAATGACTTTCAGGACTATCTAGGCAGCTGGATGCCGCCAGCAGAATGGCGGGAGAACAAGATCACGCTTAATGCTCACAGAGGAGGTACACATTTCTATTATGCTTGGAGGAAAATATTGTATTTTCTTCCCAATAATAAGTGCCTGATGGAATAATTACAAAGGCTCTCCAAGAACTACTTGGTCTAATGAGTCGGCTGGGAATTCAGGAATAAATGACCCCTTTTTCTAATCCTATAAAACAGTAGTTTGAAAAATAAAAAGGGACTCAATTTCTTAGAGTCTTAGGAGTCATAATTACAACTAGGCTCTGTGTAATCCTGTGCATACAAGGGCCAGTTTAACAACCATCACTGAAGAAATTCAAAAGCAAGCCAATGTTAATGAAATAAATTGATGAAATCTCTTCTGTCAAAAACATTTCAGAGTTACGTGTTTGTCTTTCTCTTCAGAACCCTTGTTTTTGAACTAATGTATACATATAACTGACATATGTTTGTTCCATCATGTGTCAACTGTAATCTGTCAAATTATAAATAGTTTTCTTACCCAAATTATAATTAGTTTTCTTACCCACGACTCCTAAACCAAGATGATGCTTTGAGACACTGTCTCAAGACAGTAAGGTGGAGACATCTGATGTCCTCTTCTAGCCTCTGTACACATACACAGCAGTGCATGTCACCTGCACTCATGGATACACTCACAGATACACCACACACCCAAAAAGAAAGGAGATGGATCACCCAAGAGTTGTGGATATTCAAGACCTGATGGATGTGTAACTGGAACTCAGAAAGGAAGCCTAGAAAAAACAAACAAGAAATATCTAAAGAAATAACAGATGAGAAACTTTGTAAAACTAGAGTCCACAAAGCACACGTTCAAAGAGCTCATAGAAACCAAACAATATAAATATCACTAAAATGGTTCCAATACAATAGTACAATGGTACAATAGTCATCCTACAGAAAACCTAAGACAAAAAGAGAACATCCTAGCCAGGCGTGGTGGCGCAGACCTTTAGTCCCAGCACTCAGGAGGCAGAGGCAGGTGGATCTCGGTGAGATCAAGGCCAACCCGGTCTACATAGTGAGTTCCAGGCCAGCTGGGGCTACAGGGAAACACTGTCTCAAAAAGACCAAATAAATAAATAAGAAAGAACATCCTGGAAGCACCCAGAGAACAAATACACATCCCCCCAGAGGGCAAGAACATCCTGTCAGAAACCAAGCAAGGGAAACGTTCAACCCAGAATTCTATAACCAGTGCAGATAGCTTTCAAACATAAACAAACAACAATGTCCTTCTTAGACAAAGAGAAACCAGAGGGTTCATTGCTGGAAGCGCTTCACTGCAAGAAATGTCAAAAGATGGTCTTCCAAAAAAGGAAATTGATGCCAGACAGAGACTTGGATCTACACTAAGAACAAAAAGCAGTGGAAAGGCAAACATAAAACCCACTCCTGCCTGCTCAACTTGTCCAGAACACAACAGGTCATCTAGAAAAAAAATGTAGTGATAAAGTGCATGTGTATGGTATGGTATATGGTATAAAGTATAACATATGACAATCATCCAAACAACGGAAGGGAGGACATGAGAGGAGATCAGTTACAAATTCCTCCTGCAGGAGCTGCGGAGATGGCTGAGACCACTGCTTGCTCTTACAGAGGACCCGGGTTCACTCAGGGCCCAGCACCCACATCAGGTGCAGACAATTACAGCTCTAGATTTATTGTGACAAGAATTCTTGTAGTATTTATTTATTTTTGTTTATTTATTTATTTATTATGGTTTTTTGAGACAGGGTCTCCCTGTAGACCCAGCTGGCCTGGAACTTGCTATGCAGACCAGGCTGGCCTCCGTCTCAAAGAGATCTGCCTGCCACTGTGCTCACTTTAAACGTTTTTAAAGGTTTTATTTATTTTTATTGTATGTAAGTGCACCATGTGCATGCCTGATACCCCTGGAGGCCAGAAGAGGGCGTCAGATCCCTTGGAACTGGAGTTAGGACAGGTGTCAGCATCCACGTGGGTGCTAGGGATTCATCCGGGGTTTTCTGGAAGAGCAGTAAGTGTTCTTCACCACCGAGCCAGTGCTTCAGTCTCTATTTTTATTTTATGTGTATGAGGGTTTTGCCTGCATGTGTGTAAATGCATCGTGTCATGCAATGCCCACGGAGGCCAGAAGAGGGTGTCGGATTCCCTGGAACTGGAGTTATAGACAGTTATTAGCCTCCATGTGGGTATATGTAAAGTGAGCTTGGTTTCATTCAGCTTGAGGATTTCTTTACATTGGGGTTCCTTGACCCTGTGGTCATGCGTTGAGCAGATCTGCCACCATGCTCTGCACTTTGCTCCATGTGCTGTGGGCTCTTTCTCTGCTTTCTTTTGGATTATTTTTATTATATTGATTCTATTATGTTGAGTATTTTTATTATATTGATTATGATCCTCTGTTGGCTTATTAAAATCTCCTTTTTCACATTATGTTTTCTGAGGAGAAAAATCGTCTTCAGTGTGGAGACATCTAACCATAGAGGTCCAAAACACATAAAGTTAAAACCATTAGACAGAATTTAACATTTGGGGCTCAGCAACTAAGAGTACTGGCAACTCTTGTAGAGGTCCCAGGTTTGGTTCCCAGCACCCACATGGCAGCTAACAACTGTCCTAACTCCAGTTCCAGGGGATCCGATGTCCTCTTTTGACCTCCATAGGCATTGCACATACATGGTGTAGTTACATGCCTGCAAGCAAAACATTCATACACAGAAATAAAAATAAATTTAAAAATTAATTCACTATAAAAATAAAACCTCTCAGAAAATTAAGAATGTAAGAGAACTTAAGCCAAGCCTGGCCTATAAGGCCAATTTTGGGGGAGGCTGAGGCAAGGAAGATTGCAAGTTCGAGGTCAGCAAAATAAAAAGTGGATATAGTGCAGTGGTTGTCTTAGCTTAGCATGTGTGTGGCCAGGTTCAACACCGGAACTGAAAATTAAATATATCAGTAGCATCCCCAAAAGAAGCTAGCAGATTAAATGGTGAAGGGCAATGAGGTCCCCATGATGATTAGGAGAAGAACGCACGGCCTTTCCTCTTGCACTTTGCCTATCCAGTGTTTTTCACTAGAGAGTCTAGCCAGTGTAATCAGATAAGAAAAGAAAATAATACACAGATTTTAAAGGAAGAAATAAAACTCTATTCTCAGTGATGTGCATGTTATGTAGAAACACACTTCCCTTTAAAAATAAAACCAGGAAACTTCTAGAGTAATTCAGTGTTTGTAGAGGTCTCAGCATAGAGCCGCCATATAGGACTAGGATGCTCTTGGAACCAGCAACAAATTATCAGAATTCTACACTTTCAGGCTGGAGGGATGGCTCTGTGATTAAGAGCACTGGCTGCTCTTGCAAAGGACTAAGGTTCAATTCCCAGCACCCACATGGTGGCTGACAGCCATCTATAACTCCAGTTCCAGGGGATCCAATGCCCTCTTTCTGACCTACATGGGCATTTCACCACACATGGCACACTTACATACATGCAGGCAAACACACACATAAAATTAAAAATTAAATTTTGTAAAGAATTCCCCATTTTCAAGCCAGGCATGGTAGCTAGTACACGCCTTTAGTCCCAGCACTTGGGAGGCAGAGGTAGGTGAATCTCTGTAAATTCAAGGCCAGCCTGGTCTACATAGCGAGTTCCAGACCAGCATGGAGCTACAGAGAGACCCTGTCTCAAAAAGACAAAAAAAAAGTCTTCCATTTTCAAAAATAGCTCTAATGTACAATAATACCCCAAAATGAAACAGTTACAACAAAGATATATAGATTCTATCAGCTTAAAATACAGAACACTGTGTAAGAGGAGGTGGTTCAGGAGTTAAGGGCAGGTACTCAAGTTCAGTTCCTAACATCCACATCAGGCAGCTCGAAGCTGCCTATAATTCCAGCTTCAGGGGATATGGGATCCTCTTTTGGTCTCTGTTTGTATCCACACACATATACACATAAATAAAAGTAATAAAAATAAATCTTAAAAAATAGGGGACTAGAGAGATAGCTCAGCAGTTAGGAGCCTATATTGCTCTCGCAGAGAAACTGAGTTTGGTTCCCAGCATCCATGTTGGGTGGCTCACAACTTTCTGTACTATAGCTCCGGGGATAAGATATCCAACACCTTCTTTTAGCCTCTATGGGCCCTGCATTCACATGTGCGCGCGCACACACACAGATGTAATTTAAAATAAAATAAAAAATAACATAGAATACTACTGATAGAAATCAAAGACTGAAACAAGTGGGTGGATAGACCATACTCGTGTCCAATTCAGGATTAAGATGGCAGTTCATCTCAAGTTCACCTAGACATTCATAAATCCCCAAAAGCACTCCAACAGAATTTTTATAGACAGCAGTTGGTTAAAACATTCATATGCAGGGGCTGGAGAGATGGCTCCAGGGTTAAGAGCACTGGCTGCTCTGAAGAGGACCAGGGTTCAATTCCCAGCACCCACATAGAGGCTACAGTTCCAGGGGATCTGACGCCCTCTTTGACCTCCGTGGGTATTGCATGACACAGGTGCACTTACACACATGCAGGCAAAACCCTCATACACATAAAATAAAAATAACATATAAAAATTTTTAAATGTATATGGAAACACAAAGGCACCAGAAGAGCAAAGACAATCTGGAAAAGGAAGAACAAAAAGCACTTGCCGAGTCCATTATGTCTCTGGGAATTTACTATCCAACATGAAGCTCCTTAAAGCTGTAGTGTTGTTGGGGGAAAGGACAGAGAAGAGATTCCAGACACAGACGCCTGTAGGTGTGTTAGGTGAGTTTTGTCACGATGCAAAGGAAGGGTAGTGTAACGAGACACTCCCAGAGAGACATGAACAGACATCCATTCGGCCTGGATTTAGTTGCTTTCTTGTCGCTGTGATGTAACTCCGTGACCAAAAGGGACTTGTGCGTGAGGTCATTTGGGCTTCCAGTTCCAGAGTTGGTCCATAATGATGGTGGAAGCGCGGTGGTGGGTGGCTGGAGCAGGAAGTTGAGTGATCACATCTTCAATCACGTGGGGAAACCCGAGGAGCAAACTGGAATTGGGCAAGGCCACACACCTGAAAAGTCCACCCCCCCACCCCTAGCCTCCCCCCTACCTCCCCCGTGACATACTTCCTCCAGCAACACCCCGCCTTTTAATGAGTCCATAAACTCCCCAAACGTGCCACCAGCTAGGGATGGAGTGTTCAAATACAGGAGCCTATTGAGGGACATTTCTCATTCAAACCACCACAACCCCAGATATGGTGGTGGACTTGGATCAAGTCCAGTCAGGGAACTGGAGAGTTCACTGAGGTGACTTATGGGAACAGAACAAGGAATGTTGGGAACGTGGGTGAGGGGTCACTTTAGGAGGGTACACAACTCAAAGGCAGCTACGTCAGGAAAGCGCACCAGAACCCACCAAAGACTCATGAAGGCTGCATTGCCGGAGCTCCAGGCGCCCTCTCCAAGCAGCTCCTCACCATCCCTGCCTCCATGGACTGTTTCTGCTTTCATACCCTTGGGGAGGGGCCTTGTGAACATTTCAGAGCTTCCCTCCCTCCAGAACAGAATGTTTTAATACAGAGGAACTAGGTGCACAATAAATCGTTTTATCAAGGATTGGTACTGGATCAGCTGACTATCCATAGGCAAAAATAAATGAACCTTGACATACATAACTCACACCTTGTAGAAAGTGATTCATATGACTAAACATGTAACACAGAAAAAGCATTGGCTGTGGAACATGTTGGCGCACACCTATAATGAATGCCAGCACTTGGGGGGCAGAGGCAGGTGGATCTCTGTGAAATTGAGGCTTTGTAAACGGCAATGTTACAAACACAGGAGGGCTGGAGAGACACTCAGGGGAGAAGAGCACTGGCTGTTCCTGCCTAGAGCCTGAGCTGGACTTCAGCACCCACATGGTCTCTCACAACTGCCTGTAACCCCAGTTCCAGGAGATCCGATGCACTTTCTGACTTCTGAAGACTTTATATGCTTGTAGTACACTTTTATACAGATATGTGTGTGTGTGTGTGTGTGTGTGTGTGTGTGTGTGTGCAGGCAAAACATCATATACACGAAATACAAATAAATAATTTTTTTTTCGTCTTTTTGAGACAAGGTCTTCCCCAGCTGGCATGGAATTCACTATGTAGACCAGGCTGGTTTTGAACTCTCAGAGATCCACCTGCTTCGCCTCCCGAGTGCTGGGACTAAAGGCGTGTGCCTTTTAAAAGAACACAGTCTGGAAGAAAATGTTTGAAAATCACACATCTGGTCCAGAACATACAAAAATCTCTGAAAGCAAACATCTTTTGGTTTTTGGCAGGTGTATGTGTGTGGTGTGTATACATTTATGTAGGCCTACATATATGTACAGTGCACTTGTGTGCACATGTGTGTTGAGATCAGGGGTTCATGTTGAGTATCTTCCTTGATTGCTCTCCATCTTATATGCTGAGTCAAGGTCTCTCACTTAAACCCAGAGCCCCCTGATTTACCAGCTCGCTCCGAGATCGCCTGTGTCAACCCCGGGAGTGCTGGGATTACAGGTGGGCCACATCCTCTCCTCAACATTTACGGGGATTCTAGAGATCCAAACTCTGGGGCAAGTACTTTCATCTCTGACTCCAGAAAATAAGATTTTTAGCTGATGAGATGGCTCAGCAGGTAAAGACACTCACCTCGAAAGCCTGGCAACCTGAACTTGGTCCTTGGAACCCAGGTAAAGGTGGAAAGAGAGGGTCAGATCTACTCCACAAAGTTGTCTTCTGACCTCCACACGCACGTTGTGGCACACACACCCCCACACAGCGGGCACAGACAGTAGTGAAAGATAATTTAAGAAATCTACAAAAGCATTAGATGAATACCTCTCCACAGAAGAAATATTCATAGAAATGAACAACTCAAGAGGGGCTGTACGCCATCGCTAGAGACGTGAGCCTTGTTCATCTGTGGTCTTCAGCTGTGCTTAGAGCTATTTGGAGGCTGAATTTAAAACCACAATGGCCACACACGGTACTTTCCCTATTACTTTCGAATCTTTTCTAAACTGACTGAACTTTCAGGGGCCTACTTCTGGGATCCGCTCTGTCCAGTTGACCTGTCAGTGGGTCCTTCCACTCAGTACCACATGGGGCTACAGAACCAAGAGCCAGTGCTACTCCATCCACAGGATGAGCACCAGACACGACACCTTTTGTGTGTTGGAGTGAGCTTTCCCTTGTGGGGTGCAGGGGATGAGGACAGTTTGGAGAAGGGCCCGTGGGTGAAAGGGGAAGAAATGCCAGGAAACAGGGTCCAAAGACGTCAGACCTAAAACCTTGTGCCCAGCGTGGAGCCACCTAGGACTGTGTCTGTGCTGCCCGGGATTGCAGCTCAATCTGGTTCAGTGATGTCCATGTGTACATGCGTGTATGTGTATGTACACATATCTATGCATATGTCTGAGTTTGTGCCTATGCATATGTGTGTGCTGTGTGTGTACCTGTGTATATGTCTCAATGTGTGTATGTGTCCACGTATCTCTCAGAGTGTGTGTCTGTGTGTATATGAGGGTGTGTCTTTGTGTGTGTGTATTTATTTATGTTTCAAGGCCTCTCTGTGTGTATCTGGGAGTGTACATGTGTATATTGGGGTGTCTCTGCATGTATCTGTGTGTTGGGGTATCTCTCATGTATCCTGGAGTGTGTATGTATGTTGGGGTGTCTCTGCGTGTATGGGGTGTGTGCACATGTGTGTTTGGGGACATCTCTACATGAATCTGGGTGTGTGTTGCACCTCTGAATCTCTGGGCAAGTGGGGAGTGGAAAGGAGGGGCAGGGCTAGGCTGCTCCGTCTCTGGGAGCAAAGCCCTGGGGCTGAGAGGCAGAGCCTGAACCACCAGGGCTGGGTCAGACGTTCCCAGCATCAGATGAAGCTGAGCAGAAACAGGCTGGAATCCACCCCGAGTGGTAGCCCTGCCCAGAACAGGTTCAACCTGAACCAGCCTGGTGCTGCCCTCGGGGGAGGGGATGCCTGCCCCCACTCCGGGAGGGGAAGGCAGGCCTTGGGTTAGCGCCAGGCTTGCCTGCCACCCAGAGCCCAGGCCTGTTGCCTACTGCTCACGGCTCCCTTCCCCTGGGTCTCAGACCTGCTAGTCCCCTGGGAGCTCCACCCAGGCCCCTCCTGTCAACTCTGCCCCAGGCCAACTCCAGGTCTTCTCCAGGACTCTGTCTGGGTCAGGCCAGTGGACCCATGTCTGCGTTCAGTCCAGACTGGTCTTCCCAATCCTCAGGGGCACCAGCTGATCAAGAATTCTACATCCCACCCATAGTCACCCAGTGTCCACTCTGGGAAGTCCCCTGTCCCCAGGTTGTCCTTGACCAAGCTCTTAAACGCACACACCAGGTCTCCCTAACAGCTCATGGGGGCTTCAGCAAGGCCGCAAATCCCCAATAGTCCAGAGACCCTTCAGCCCTCAGCTCCGTCAGCACTCTGGCCCTGGGGCTGAGGTGGGAAGGTCAGGAGACAACAGAAGGGTGTTCACCCCACCCTGCTCTAGGAGAGCCCGGGCCGGAGTCACTCACGGGAGGAAGGCCAGGTTGGTCTGGGCCGATAACCTTTCAATCTCTACAGAATAAATGATCTGGTCCTCTAACATTTAAAAGCAGAAAACTGGGGGCCTGGAGAGACGGCTCATCAGTTAGGGGAGCTGACTACCCTGTAGAGGACCAGAGTTCAGTTCCCAGCACCCAAGGCAGGTGACTCACACCTACAGCTCCAGTTCCCAGGACCTGATGCCCCTTCTGGCCTCTACGGGCACTGTATGTACATACGCACATACCCCTTAACACACACACACATACCTGTAATTAAAAATAAAAATAAAATTTTTTTTCTGGGTGTGGTGTGGCACATGCCTTTAATCCCAGCACTCAGGAGACTGAGTGGATCTCTGTGAGTTCAAGACCAGGTTGGTCTATATAGTGAGTTCCAGGCTAGCTGGGGCTATAGGGAGATCCTGTCGCAAAAAGACCAAAAAATAAAACCATAAAAATATTTTTTTAAAGCGGGAGTTCTGTTAAGTGGTTTGCTTCTTTGCCTGTCAGATTTGGTTGGTCGGTCGGTTGTTTGGTTGGTTGGTTGGTGGGTGAAAGAGGGTCTCACCATGTTGCCCCAACCAGCCTTCTGCCTCAGCCTCCTAAGCACTACAATTTCAGGAGTGTATCACCATACAGGAGCATCTGCCAGTTTTAATTACTCTGCCACAGAGGCAAGGCAGGTGGGAAGGATGGCTCTGAACCTCGGGGGAGCTGCACCTCAGATCAGACGCCTGCTCCTAGGCTTCAGAAAGCTGCAGAAAGAAGCTGTGGGCCAGTACCCACCATGGGGCACCCAGAACCAAGGCTGGACCACAGGGAATAAGATGGAACTGGCCCACCTGCCAAGGTCCTCCCAACACAGACTCACTGGCCTCTGCCCCAGCACCTTGCATTGCAACCAGAGGTCAAGCCCAGTATCTCCTGAGGAGCTCTCAGCTCAGGAGTCCTCAGGGACCATCCTTGATAGAAACTCAAGGGGTCAGGCCAGCCTCACCCCCTCCTGGGTACCAACATAGGACACAGCAGGACTTGTGGGTCCACTGAGGCTCACTTGCCTCAGCAGACCCTGGAAGCAAGGCAACCCACAGGATCTGAATCATCGGTCACCAGAGGTCATCAGCAGGAGCTGGGAGGACAAGTCCCATGTGGTCACCAGCGCTTGTCTTTGCCAACCATGGTAGGTACTGCTTCATGGGTTCCTGCACGGACTCATGTTCGTGTGAAGTTCGAGAATAAAGCCAGTGTGTAGCAGGCAGCAGGACAGGATGGGAGTGGGGGCAGGTCTCGGGGAAACGTGCTGTTCTAGAAGCACTGAGTGTGGCAACTCGGCGGGGGGGTGTCCAAGTGCAGATGCACGTAGGATTCATCACACAGGGGATTCATCACACGGGGGATTCATCACACGGGGGATTCACCAGCAAACACTCCAGGCTCCTGGCCTGACGTTCTTACACCTCAGCTGTCAGCTTGCTCCCCTGGCCTCCAAGCACCCTGGGAAGCCCTGAGGAAAGGGGACTCGGGGGTACAGGTGATGACAGGCCTCCACAGTCTGGCCCTGTGTTCCTGGTGGGGCACCTGACTGAGGACACCTCCTTGGGGAGGGGACTGTGACACCCACACTTGCTGCAGAGCCTCAAGCATGGGTCCTGGGTCCTGGACTGCCAAGGCCGCGCTCTGTTGCTCTCGCCCCAGTCCTCACCAGCCGGCACCACCCCTGGGAGCCCTCTCACCCCTCTTCTTTGGCTACAGATGCATCCAGAAATCGCTGACTGTGCTTTGGGGAGGCAAGCACAGTGACCCTGACCCCAGCACCAGGGGCAGCAGGGTGGATGCAGATGGCTGGGGCAGGCCGTTTGGCACCATTCTGCAGCCTGCTCCTCTCCATTCCAGGGGCCTTCCTTCCACCAGACCCTCTTGGTCTACAGGCCGGGGCCAGTCACAGCCTTCAGGTTCTCTCCCGTCCAGCACGCAGGTGAGCAAAACCCCCTGTGCTATTCCATCAGTGCTCACAGTGTCCCCAGGAGGGCAGGCAGGCTGGGAACCTTGAAGAAAGAGGAGAAGGAAGACAGACAGGTGGGCACGGCCCCTTCTCCCACCTGTGCAGCTCCCTCCCTCCGAAGCACTTCCCAAGGGCTGGTGAGGTAGAGGGGCCTCCTAGAAGGCTGCGTCGGGGGAGGGGCCGTAAGATCATTGCAAAGTATGTCAGCGCACAATGATCCTGGCAAGGCAGGACAGGGGCCAGCGTAGCCTGATGGGAGTGGCTTTCAGGAAAACTGACCACCCAGGTGATCCCAGAGCTCGTCTACCACTCTCACCACCCCTCTCCCAGACTGCAAGAAAACTATGACCCTTCCTATTCTCCACAGGGTTACCTAGCCCAGTTCTAAGGGCTCAGGGCAACTAAAGGAAATCATATAGGTGTTCCAGAAAGTTGCCTTGGAGAAGCAGGTGTCAGCCACACTGGCTGATCCTGGGGAAGATAACAGAGTCTCATCCCACACCTATGAAATGGGTATAGTACACAGGCATCAGTGAGAGAGGAAGAACCTCAGACCCAGTACCTCATCAGGGTAGACAGAGGAAGTTGTTCTCTGCTCTGGAGACTGGCCTCAAAGCAGCTTTCTCTTTTCAGATGTGCCAGGGGTGACCAGGATCCCACTTACCCAGGCTGTCACCTTCGGGGGGACACCAGCTGGTCACACACTGCACCAACTCAGAGTAGGACTGAGGGGCAGCTGGAGAGGTATCAGATGCATGTGTCACATACCCTGTGCTCCTCTGTGCACACCTAGGGACCCGGATCACACACTCAGGCCCATTCAGCCTGAGACAGCTGAATGCTTGGAGCTGTTGTATCTCTCCCATAGAAGCCTGGCTCTATCCTGAGCAAGAGAGACCCAAGATCTATGCCTGTCCTCTACTCCACAGCTAGGTCCTCACACAAACCTGTCCCATGTCAAGCCTCAGTCTTGCCCTCTGACAAGTGGGTCTCTACCTCTCTTCTCTGTCCACCATGCTGGAGGGCATGGCCTGCAAGGTGGCCAGCCTATGGGGGCTACAGAAGGGTGGTCAGAGGGAAGCCAGGTTGTAGTCTAGAATATGGCATCAGATAGGTAAAACCCAGCCCATGTCTTCCCCAACATGACTTACAGGACAGCTGTTGTTTGAGTTCAAGGCCCCACCTGCCAGCCCACAATAGGTATTCAAATGAGAGACAAATATTTGAGGCCCCAAGATACAGCCCAGCCCAGCCTCTGCTACTCTGACCTGCAGCTCCCAGGCCCTCGTTTGGGTATTAATTGCATTCATTTAGAGATTTGCATTCTTATCAATGTAGCCAGCCCCTGGGGGTGGTGGGACTGGACTGTGGCCCCGGGCTCCCCAGTAAGCACCAGGTGCACCGCTGGGCAGCTGGGCAGGTGGGCAGGAGAATCGGGAGCCTAGGGCTACCCTCTCCTTCCAGATCAGATCAGCACAGCACAAGCACCCCCTTGGGCCACATCACCTAGAGGACAGGCCCCCGGGACAAGCCAGGGGAAAAAACTGTAAACCAACAGGTGTGGGAGGCCAATCTCCTAGTCACACTGGCTCCTAACATCCCAAGGTGGTGCTAGGGGCATGGCTACCTGCTCCTCAGTCTGTCATGGCAGCCTCAGGGAGGGTCCCTGTCACATGAGGTCACTGGTAAAAGGGAGAGACCTCCTAGCCATGCGGTCTCTGGGAGTCTTGGGGAGTCCATCCCACCCTCCTGAGCTCCACCTCCCTCAGTCTGAGACCTTAAGAAACGGCCTTTGCTCTGGGGGCAAGGAGGTTCACACCATCTAGGTCGCAGGAGAGATGTCTCTGTTCCCTCGTTCTGCGCCGGATACTGTCCACAAGAGGTGCCCAGAGAGGGACTTGCTTCCCCAAGAGGACATGAGCGGGGAAGAAAGAAGGCATGGCCTGGGGTGTGGCTATGTGGGGAGCCCCTCCTTCTGGTCTGATGGAGGCTGAATTGTTCCCCACACATACACTCCTGAAGTCACCATCACCCAGTCTCTCAGAGTATGACTATCTTTGGAGACTCTTAAAAGAGGTGACTGAGCTAAAATGAGGTGGCTCTAATCCAAGAAGAGGGATCAGGATGGGAACCAGGGCAATGATCACCTGAGCACACCGGGAGGAGGCGTTGCCTGCCAGCCATGACCGAGGCCTCCCAGAGCGGTTCCCCCGTAGCTCCTGTGTCTGGGACTTAGCGCCTCAGAGAAACCCTGGGACTTAGCGCCTCAGAGAAACCCCTGCAGGTGCTGTCTGTCTGACTCACCTCTGCCTCAGCAGCTGTCATACCCCCTGGGTCCCGATGCTGCTCTGCAAATGTGCCCCTCAGGCATTAGTGACTGGAGCCTGTTTTTCCTGGTCTTGGAGGTCCAGGCAAGCAGCACCCAGCTCGGAGCCCATAGCCTCTCCTGACCTTGCAGGGCAGTGGGGTGCCTGGGGGTGTAGGGGATGGGGCATCTCTTACCTTTCTCCCTGCTGCTGTGAGGCCTTGGGCAGGGGTCATTCTGGAGAAGTGACAGATGACCCCTCAAGAAGCCCCTGCCCTTCTGTGGCTGAGAAAGCACCTCTGGGGGACCCCTAGGCAGCTGGCATCTCAGAACCCATGGACAATGGTCTATTGCCAGATGCAAAAATGGAATAGGGGGTCAAGTTCAGAATCTCAGCGGGGGCCCTGCTGGGAACTGGGAGGAAGAACAGTGGGGTTCCCTGTGCATTCAGGCCACTAGCCAACTGATTCACCCCATTAAGCATAACCAGAAGCTGGGGAGGGATGGAGCCAGAGAGGTGAGGGCAGGAACTCATGGGTCCTGGGGAGGGACAGGCAGGACCCAGTGGACCTCCCCTGCTTACAGCCAGGTCCAGCCTCCTCCCTTCCCCCTCTCCTTTCCTCCAGACCCACCAAGAGGAGGCAGTACCTGGTGCTCAGGAAAGGACCTCACCCTCCAATCAGCCTCTCCCAAGGGAGTCCTAGGCTCTGCATCCACCACCACCCCCCCACCCGCCACTTTTCCTCCTCTGGGCCCTGGTTCCCCTTTGACTGACAGAGAAGGCCTTCCATGTAAGCAGAAACAGAAGACATGGTGGCCCTGCCTGAGGTGGGCACAGGAGAGGATCACCCCCTCCCCCGCTCACTTGGAGCCCCGCTAACCTTGGGGTACCTGGGGCCTTGGGCAGGGTGGGACCCCTCTAAGGAGTCTGGAGGATAAGTGATCCAGCTGAGGAGCTTGGAGCTTTCCACGTCATTGTGGCTGTGCACCCTCCCTGGCAGCAGCCTCCAGCCTCCATCAGCCGCTTCCCCGCCCAGCCTGGACTCCATGTCCTTTTCATCGCCTCTGGGCTCCAAGGTGGACCTCAGCCAGTTATCTGGCCCTCAGAACTCGGCCAATCCAGCTCACACACTCAGACTCAGTTTGGGAAGCCACCAGCCTTCCCAGGCCCCATTTTCAGGGAAGCAAAGAGATCACCCCATAGGCCCGCTCACACTGAGAAGGCCCAGGAGCCATCCCTCCTGAACGCTCCTCTTCTGCAAGCCTTATTGCTGGGGAATAAATGAGAACAGCTAGCTGAGGCCTCTTCCACTTGACCCCAACACATGGGGTCTGCCACCCTCTAGGTCTCCCAAGCCAGCTGTCTCTGGAAGTGTGCTGTTGCAGTCCTCAGGAGGGTCAAGGCCTCTGAAGGCCGTGGAGGTCACCTTGGGCGGACGAAAGGAGTAAGGGCACCCAGGCCTCGCTCACAACAGTGTCCCTCGCCTCACCTCTTCCACTGCATGCTGGGTCTGAGTGTCACCATCTGCCAGATGCTCCTGTCTCCAGAGGAGTAAGGGCACCCAGGCCTCGCTCACAACAGTGTCCCTTGCCTCACCTCTTCCCTGCATGCTGGGTCTGGGTGTCACCATCTGCCAGATGCTCCTGTCTCCAGAGATGTAGGAAGCAGCTGATGTGTAGGAGCCTCTCCACATAGCGGCTTTGTTGGTAGCATCAGGACCAGCTTCCCGGAGAGCTCTGCAGGCCCCACAGTACCCCGTCTTGAAATTCTTGAATCTTTTCACCTTGAACCTGAATGGGTAGGTAAAGGTCAGTGGACACTGGAGGATGTTGTGAGCTAAGGAGACAGTGTACCCAGTGCAAGGCCACCCTTATCTCCCCAGTCATGACCGCCATGGCCCAGTTACACCTACAACTGAGTGAGCTGGGTGCTGGGGACCACACTTCCCATTCAAGTCAGAACTGGGCTTCAAAGGTAGGAAGACAATGGTATGCAGAGAAGCAAGGAGAGAGGAACAGGGGACATGTTGTGCCTCTAGGGGACTCTCCGATGTTAGACCACTTATGCTCATTATACTGATAGGAGCGTGGGGTGGACCCCAACGCCCTATTTCCCTTCTAAGTGAGGGTGGAGAATGCTGGCACACGGAGCTTGGACCCAGGATGACATGAAAACCGCTGGGCTCCAGTCAGGCATCCAAGTCTTCACCGTTCTGGGAATGATAAACTACTCGTATGGGCTGCAAACCCAGAACTGTCTCCTGTCCATGTTTCTGCATACCAGCTAAGAGGTCTTATTTTGCCCTCTGGCAAGACACAGAAGACAGACGGGAACAGTCACACCACCTACAATCAGCCTACCATATCTGAGGGTGACTGATTTGGGAAACTACCATCTGGGCTAGTGAAAACAAATGCTACAGGCCCCTCTATAGCATAGTGTGGTGTGTGCACACATGTCTCTGTGGGCTTTAATCCTTTCTCCAAGACTGACATCACCCTGTATACTGAATGTCATGTACTACTGCTATACTGTGTTGCTTGAGGAAGAATGACCAGGGGAAAGTCCCTACAAGTTTAACACAGGTAAAATTGTTTTTCAAAATATTTTCAAGGGGCTGAGGGCTGGGGAGACACCTCTGTAAGTACTTAAGCATTCCAGACCTGGTGGGGCACGCCTTTAATCCCAGTGCTCAGGAAGCAGAGGCACGCGGATCTCTGTGAGATCAAGGCCAGCCTGGTTCACATAGTAATAGCAAGTTCTAGGCTAGCTGAAGCTACAGGGAGACTCTGTCTTCATAAAAAAGCCCAAGCCACAAAAACGCCAGGCAAAGTGTCAAACATCTGCAATCCCAGAACCGGGGCGGCAGAAACAGGAGGGTCCCTGGGGCTTGGCGGCCAGTCGTTATAGTGAGTTCCAGTTCAGTGAGAGACCCTGTCTCAAAAAATAAGCTGGAGAGTGATTGAAACAGACACCCAACATCAATCCCTGACCTTCACACAAGCACACACACATGCACATGTTTTCAAGTCACAGTTGGAGAACCTTGGGATGTAGAGGACATACAATATTTTGTTTTATTTTATTTTTTATTTATTTGGTTGGTTGGTTCTGGTTTTTTGAAACAGGGTCTCCCTGTAGCCCCAGCTGACCTGGAACTCCTATGTAGAACGGTCTGGCCTTGAACTCATAGAGATCCACCTGCCTCTGCCTCTGAAGTGCTGGAATTAAAGGCATGTGCCACCACGCCCAGCAGACTTACAATAATTTAAATTGTTAATGTACCTTTCCTTAGAAGGACATTAAGTAAATACAAAACTCTCTAAGTCACGAGACAAAGCACATCTTTGTATTTTAGCATCTTTAATGTTATTTTTAGAAGAATTAGTGTCAGGTTTCAGTCACTTAGATGAGGTTCCTACGGTAATCAGGTTATTTTGGCTCCCGGGTTCAGAGTTTGGCCATTGGCTCTGTTGTTTTGGGATCTGTAACGAGTCATCATATCATGGTGGGGGCCCATTGTGGGGAGAAAACTGCTTACCTTCTGGGTTCATAAAACAAAGCAAGAGGAAGGGGCTCAGGTACCATACCCCCTTTAAGGGTGAGCAGTGGCCTTCAGTGGCCCCACCTCCTAAATGTTGCTTCCCCCCACTGGCACCGCCAGCGGAGGACCAGGCCTTCACACATGAACCTTTGCCGGGGTCTCAAGACGTTGTGTTTCTTTTTGGCTGAGCCCCAAGGTGAAGGTTAGGGTTAGGGTTTGGCCTAGACATCCCATGTCAAGCCAGCTTGAAGACTTGTTTCTGAGTCCCTGGAGAGCTCAGAGTACTGAGGTGCCTAATGAATGAAGTGGGCAGGCCACAGCAGCCTCAACCTTCTTGAAAGTACATCCTTCCGGAGAGTGTGGTGCCTTCACCTGAGGGGTCATTTGCAACACAGCCTTGATCAAGGGTCTGGTCTGAACGATGTGGGTGGACCCTGACCTGGTACTGGACAGGTGACAGGTAGTAGCCCTGTGAGGTCAAGAGAGAGCTTATGCAGAGAGCTTGGAGAAACTGAGAAACCTGGATGCCGCTGCAGACCTCTACTGCAGCCCAGGGCCCAGTGTATGTCCCCTGCACGTGCTGTACAAATGACACCTTGGCTGTCAGCAAGATTTGCCCACTGGAGGGTGAGCTCCCAGCCGGGGTGTCTATGTGGCAGGTCCCATTCCTAACGCAGAGGTGGTGTCTGTGAAGACTCCTCAGAATGCGTGGGCCCTGGGTCCACGAGACTCTTAAGTTGGGTGACTTCCTAGACCTTCCTCAGGGGTCCTGGTGTGTCAGTGACCTCCACAGGTGGAGAGATACTTGGAAGCAAGAGTGATGTTGAATTGGACACCACAAAACAGTAAAGTGGATCTGGGGAGGGGCGGCCGTGATGAACGAACAAAACCATTCATCGATCACAAGCAAGAGTCCCCAAAGCTCCCTAGGGCCCAGGTCATGGGGACAGCCCTCCAGCTCACCCCACCAGGCAGATTGGGTATGCCTTGCGGTATCCTATGGTCTATGGTCTAGTCTATCCCTGCACTCCCAGGCTGATCCAGATCACCTCTGCCTGGAATGGGCGTCTCTTACCTCCCGGCAGAGCCCTGCTGCCCCTCTTCCCCCTAGGGCAAGTCAGGGGTCCTGTCTGGAAGGGGCCTACTTCATCCAGAAAGCTGAATTGCTGACGGTGTCCTCCCCGGGACAGCTGCAGGGTCACTGGTCCCAACTATCCAAAAGGGAGGAACAAGAATCCAGGGTAAAAATGCCAGTGGCTACCACAGTCAAGTTCTGTGGCTTCAGGCACCTAATCATTGGGGACTGGTGCTTGGTGACAACTTAGGGGACTTTCTAAGCAGAGGAGCAGTAGCCAAGGGCCCAGGTGACTCACCTGTTGTCTGACTGGTTGCCAGTAGCCCTTGCACTCTCCCCAGTGGCCCTGTTTGGATAACTCATTATGTCTTTAGGTGGTGTCTTTGGGCAGGAAGTAGGCAACTAACAGGGCACTGTCAAAGGAAAGCCAAATCCCAGCCCCACTCCTGTCCCTAGTCCCACTCCTATCCTTTAGTCCACCTCCTGCAGGAAACAGTCAGGCACTCCATATATAACATCCAGGACAAACAGCTTCTAGAAGGCCTATCCCGCAAGTTTGGTGTGTGGACATGGGGTGAACCCTGGTTCCATGTTTCAGAAGGCATGGTAGTGCCAGCTGGTGGTGGGTTGCAGAGTCATCACTGTGGGTGAAGGACACTGGGCTTCCTTAGACAAAGAAATTATATGAAGTCTGGAGGTGCTTCAAAACCATGTGGGGGTGGGGAGCTGGATGGGGCAGGGAGCAGGGTGGGGCTGCATGCTGTGGATTTAACCAAAGCTTCGCTCATGGGCTGTCCCATGATCTGGTGGTGTCTCTTGCCAATAGAACTGTCTACAGCACAAGGCGTGATCTCTGAGGTTAGACTTTCTGTCTGGCATACAAATGATATTCTCTCAGTTCGTGGGGCAGAAAAGTCAGTCAGTCTCTCTCTCTCTCTCTCTCTCTCTCTATTCATGCATGGAGGTCAGAGGGCAACCTCAAGGTGTTGGTCCTCACCCTCTACCTTATTTAACACAGGATCTCTGTTGTTTTTCTGTGGTGTATGCCGGCCCAGCTGCCGCACACTTCCAGTCCCCTGCCTCCGGTCTCCCCGCTAGAGTGCTGGGTTTACAGACACAGTGTGGGTCCTGCTTTTATGTGGGCTCTGAGGAGTCAAACTCAGGTCCTCCCACTCGCACAGCAAGCACTTTTACCCACTGAGCCATCTGCCCAGGACAACCCTCCCACCCAAGTTCTTTGAGACAGAATCTGGCTGTGTAGCCCAGGTTGGCCTGGAACTCAAAATGATTCTACTGCCTCAGTCTCTCCAGTTCCGTGACCACAGATATAAGCCAAGAAAGGTGATTAATGAAGTCTTCAGGCATCCCAGACACAGGCACACACCAATGACATCACTGTGAAGATTTGCAGGCCATGTGCCACGTTCCCCCACCCTAATGCCACCCTGTGATACAGGCAGTAGATCAAGAGATCCCTAGGCTCAATAGAGACTGGCTGGCACCAGGCTCTTGGGAGAGCAACCCTCACTGAGTAAACATGATGTGCCCTATATTATCCAGGTCCACTCAGCCCTGCGCAGCTTGCAGCTTCAAGTCACTGACCCCAACTGAGCCTGACCATCAGAACAACTGGTAACCCTTGACTCAAGCTGGGGATCCAGGCAGTCTAGGGAAGGCAGGACCCTGTCGACACAGCTCTGGGATACACATGAGTCTCATATGTAGCCTTCTGTACCACCACAGACATGTGGAAGACACCTGCTCTGTGACGGCCTTCCTACCTTCCAGGGCTCCAACGGCTGTGCCTTAACCACTCCCTCCTGAAGGAAGAGGTGCCGGCAGCACCCTGAAGCTGCCTGGGGATTCCCTCAGCCCCTCCCACACCCCTGCAATAAAAGCCAGCTTTGGGCATACCGAGATGTTCAAAGCTGCCGAAGCCCGGGGTCAAAGGTAAACTGTGTAATATCTAATATCCTAGCAATCACCACCCACTCATCCCTGAGCTTGGGGGTGGGAGGAGGTTGGGGGATGGAGACTTCTTGGGAAGTGCTTCAGGGTCTTCCTTGTTCAGTGAGGATCTTACAGCTGGAGTTGGGACCTTCAGGGTCTCACCATGGCCACCGGCCCCAACTGCCCACACAGGGGCCAGGTATGTGCTTGCTGCAAGCTTAGGGATGGACGGGTCCAACATCATCACCATTAGCAAGCTAGGCAAGTTGCCCAAGGCACCCTGCTGGTAAGAGTCAGCTGAGATCTGGACCTAGAGTTCATGCCCATAGTCCAAAGAGAGAGAGCTCACGGTGCTCACAAAATCAAACGACCTCCAGCCCAGCACCCTACACCTCTCTGCCCGGTCACCCACTAGCTTGCTGTCCTTCTCCAAGGTGGTGAATTGCTTTGGGACTCTGTGGAGAAGTGGCTGGACCAGGCTCTCACGTCTGTGCGCCCACCCTGGAGGTGGCACTGTGGGTCTCAAGAGCAATAGCTGCAGTGTCAGGGTCACTTCTATCCACCCAGGCCTAGCCCTCAGCTGGGAGCCGCGAGCAAGACTGAGGGAGACAGCGCGGCAACACTGACAGACAACCTTTCTATACTCCGCTTTGCAAAGCAGGTTCCCACACAGGTCATCAGACGCCAGCCCCAGGCTGCGATTCAGAAGGGAAGGGTGCAGCCTGGCAGCTGGCCACACCTCAGGGCCTGCCTGGTCCACACTTTGGCCAGGTTGGAAAGTTCCAGTTAGTCGGGGCGAGGGAGCAGAGACCATCTTTATTGTGCTCCAAGCCTAAGGATCCTTTGTACAAAAATAAGTCTTCATATTTAAGAGTCTGTCCAGCAGTTCAAGTCAATGCATAAAAAATAGATTCTGTGTCACTGTAAAATCCTGAGAAATCTCGAAGCGACGGTGCCCCACTGATAAGTGTCACTGGCAGAAGTTACCATTCCATGTCGAGCCTGGCAGGCGGAGATCAGCACTTGGCACTTGGTCAGGCTGCAGTTGGTCCAATCTCAGGCCCCAGGCCCCAAAAAGGCGGGTCCACTCGGGGCACCCAGGACGCGGGCGCGCTGTTGTCCGGATGTCCAGGGCTGCGACTGTAGGGGAGGACAGAACGCGTGGTGAGCAGACCCTGCCCCCACCTCCCAAGGCGCAGTAGGCAGTTTCGTTCGCTCGGTTGGTTTTGGAGACTAAGTTTGTGGGTGCTGCGATTAGGTCGGAGGCCCCGAAGGGGGCGGGGCGGGCGCTAGGAACCGGCCCGCGGTGACTCAGGGCTCCTCACCCGCCGACTCATTCCTGCACCCCGGCCCAGGACGCGATTTGCAATGCAAACTCAGCCCGCCTCCAGGACCCCACTCAGGATCCGCCGGCACAGGGACCTCACCGGCCCGGCCCTCCGGCCGCTCCCCTCTCCTCCCTCCCCTCCCCTCGCCTCGCCTCCCCCTCCCCCTGGGGCAGCAGAGCCACGGGAGGAAGTTTTGCAATCCCGGACAAACAAACGCCCGGTCTTGCTCGGGCTTGAAAAAAGTTTTGAGGGAAATGAGGAGTGAGCGCAATCGAAGCGATGGCCCGGGCCGCGCCGGGGGCCCGTGTCGCGGTGCGCACCCCCCGCCCCGCGCGCGCGTCTCCCCGGTCCTGCTCTGCCCGCCTGGGCCCCGCAGTCGGTTACCTGACCGGACGTCGGCTCTCAGTAGCCCCCCAACCAGCTGGAAAAGTCCAGCAGCTCGCGCTCCGCCGGGCTCAGCTCCGCCTCGCAGCCGCTGTCATCTGAGGAGTAGGCGGAACGCGGGGAGCCCGGCTCCGAGCTGCCCCCGCGGCCCGGGGACGAGGAGGCGCAAGAGGGCGAGGCGGCGGCCGGGGACGCGGCTGGCGGCCCGCGCGCGGCGGACGGCCGGGTGTCGGGGGCCAGCAGCCCCCCGGCCAGCGCGGCGCGCACGGCGTCGTGCTCGGCCAGCAGCCGCTGTAGCGCACGGATGTACTCCACGGCCGAGCGCAGCGTCTCCACCTTGCTCAGCTTCTTGCTGGCGCCGCCGTGCGGCACGTGCTGCCGCAGCGCCTGGAAGCCCAAGTTCACCAGCTTCACGCGGTTGCGCTCGCGCTCGTTGCGCCGCGCCACGGCCGCCGAGCCGCCCCCCGCCTCGGTCACGCCGGATCGCCGCCGCCGGCTGCAGCGCAGCAGCTCCGGGGACGCGGGTCTTCTCCGGGCGGTGCAGGATCCGGGGACGCCAGAGGAAGGGGCCAGGAAACGGGGCAGCGCGCCGCCGTCCATCGCGCCTGCATCCACCCCGCGGGCCGCGACTCCGAGTCCGGGCGCGCGGCAGGAAAAGCGCGCGCGGAGGAACGGGGGCGTCGGGAGGAGGGCGGCCGCGCCCCCGAGGGAGCCTGGGGCACTGCGCCGCAGAGCGAATCCCGGGGCGCACGTCCCTGGTCGTCCGGAGCCCGGGAACCCGTGTCACCGAAGGGCCAAGGGTGGCGGACTGCGAGCGCCGGGAAGCGTGGGGCGCTCGTGTCCAGCGCGTGCGGTCAGACTCTCTCCGGGTCTCCCCCTGCGCGGCGCAGGCGGCTGGTTTTTAAACGTATAGATAACCCTCCTCCGCGCCGCCGCCTCCTCTCTCACGCCCTCCTTCCTTCGCCTCGCCCTCCCTCCACGCTTCGCCCTCCCCCTGGCGCACGCATTCTGCAAAGCTCTCACCGCGCGCCCCCCCGCCCGCCCCCACCCCTCCAGGGCTCAGCCCTCAGGTCACTGACGCGCCCCTGTGCTCCGGGCAGGTGCCTAGTGAGTCTTGCACGTCGCTGGGAGTTCAGATCCCCGCCGCCACACGCAGGCCACAGGCATGTCCCATACCTCCAGGGCCTGTCAGAGGGTCGGGGTGTACTCCGTAACCCCACCCACTCTGCGCACCCCACAAGTCGCAAGAGCTGCCGGCCCACCACAGGCCCACTGCGCTCAGGGAAGGGGAAGGCGCTCGAGACCCCCCCCCCCCCCCCGGGCAGCACGCGCCGCGCACCCGCACCCGCGTCCCTCCCGCCTGGGGCCAAGAAGGTGGGAGCCTGGGTCCCGGCCAATTGGGGACCGCGCGTCTGGCCAATAGCGGCGGGCGGGGCCCTAAGCCCGGCCCCAAGGAGGAAGCGTACGCCTGGCGCGTGGCTCCGAGGAGCCCGGAGCATCGCGAACAAAGCTCCACGCCCGCCGCACCCCACTCTGCTCCTCCTCCAGTCACCCGGGTTTCCACGCTCCGCAGCGCACACCTGTGCGCCTTTTGGCAGGGCGGGGCTTGAGGAGTGGTCCAGCCCTGAGCTGGGTGGAGGTTTCAAGTTCCCAGGTACTGTCGGGCCCCTGGTCCCATTGCGCCCTTAGAGCACACCCTTGGCTTCTGCGGGTGATTCCAGTGCGCCTGATTCCAGGTTGGAGCCCTGAGTTGAGGGAAGGGAGTTATGAAGTCAAGTCCAAACCGACCCCTGTATCTCACAGCCTGCCCCTCTAGTCCTAGGTCGCTTTTCCTGATAGTTCCGGATAGCCTAATTGCCTTTCAGTTACCAGGCTGCTTTTCCTCAGTGACACTTCCTGTCTCATTCTTCCCGTGAAGCCGGTGGAGGGAGGATTGAAGGAGAAAGGACTACAGAAATTCGCAAAATAAGGTGATCGTGGAATAGTTTGAGTCCTGCCCCATTGTTCCAGAGGGCCATAGCCAGTTGTCCCTAAAGGTGCTTCCAGAGCCAGGACCTCTAGGATTGCAGTGGTAGATGCTGCCTGTCGGGTAGTCTGGAGTTGCCATCCTGTATATAAGGACTGGGGGAGGGCTACCTGGCTCTGGGCCTCTCCTCCCCTGTGCCCACAAGCTAAAGAGCATTTATTGCCAGTGTCCAGTTCCCATTAGCAGCAGGCTCCTTCTGGACTACATCTTCCTGGGCTGGCTTTTTAAACCCTCCTGCTGTGGGAAACACAGACCTGCCTGGTGCCCCCTCAGAGGGTAGGGCTGCATCGGGTCACCCCTGGATCATTCCAACTAAAAGTGGCCACAGTCAGGCTGGAGAGATGGCGCAGTGGGTAAAGTGGTTGCTGTGTAACTGTGAGGACCCAGCCTGGCGTGGTGGCACATCCCAGCACTTGGGAGGCACAGGCAGTCAGATCACTGTGAGTTGAAGGCCAACCTGGTCTACATAGCCAGTTCCAGGCCAGCTGTTACTACAGGGAGACCCTGTCTCAAAAAATAAACCAAAGTAAAGAGAAACAAGTGTTAAGACCTGAGTTCGAACCCTAAAACAGGCAGGCCTGTGACGCCCATGAGTTTGCGGTCAGTGCAGCAGCGAACCAGAGACCCTGCCACAAACATGGTGGCAGTGGGGACAGACGTGAGACTGTCCTCTGACTACTCTCACACTGAGGCACACGTGTGCCCACACTCACTTGAACAAGCACGTTCAGAAGAAACAGAAACAGGCTGAATCCTGGTCCCCTGACCAGCCTCATTCTGTAGGCTCTCCCGGTCCTTTCTTTCCTTTCCTCTCCTTCCTTCCTTTCTGAGACAGGCCTACCGTAGCCTAGGCTTTCTTTAAATTTGCTATGTTCAAGGATGACCTTGAACTTCTGATCCTCCTGCTTCCACCTTGAGTGCTGTTTGCAAGCACGGGCCACCAAGCCTATGTCATGCAGTACTGATGATTGAAGCCAGGACTCCACTGGTAGGCAAGCACTCCACCAACTGACTCACATTCCCAGCCCTTTTCCTGATTCTTACTTGGCAAACTGGAGGGAGATGCCTGACCACCATTCCCATACACACACAGATGAAGGCTACACAATCAATAATCAATCCTACATTCATCCATAATCAAGAAAATACCTTGCACACAGGCCAGTCTGATGGAGGAAATGCCTCAGCTGAGGCTCCCTCTTTCAAGTTTGTCAGATTGACAGCCAAAACTGCGACAGACTGTATTGTGTATGATGACATCTCAGCAAAGCAGTTGGAAAACTTTGATCCGGCATGTGCCTAGCCTGCCCCGTTCCGGGATGACTTACTCTTGGGTTGTGCCCCTCATGAATCTTCACTCTGGAGCTCTTGAGCAGGGGCAGAAAAGCATTTTCTGAGGAGGACCTGATAGCAAAGCAGACCTCCCAAGCTGCATGGTCTGTCACTGCCCTCCACTGCTAGGGGACAGATGCACCACAGGTATCAAAAAGAACCCAAAACCACCAGGAATGAAGATGTCCAGCCAAAATGAGTAGGAATGATGAGCCTTGAATTCCAAGTCCTATTCATGTATCACAAAATGTTTTGATTTTGGTTTACGGGGGAGGGGGCGGGGAGATAACGTGTGTACATGCATGTGGAGGCCAGAAAACAGCTTTGGGTTTTGTCCCTCAAGAGTTTTTTTTATATGGACTCTGGGGATCCAACTCAGGTCCTCATGTTCACACAGTACTTCTGAGCCGAGCTGTCCCCCAGCCTGAACTTTGACTTTTTAACCACTTAAACGTGTTTTAAAGGCCCTCTAGCTTTGGGGCAGGACTGAAGCAGGTGACAGTCTTGATATGCACCATGTTCTCTGCCCACATCACATGTGGACTGAGCCTTAGCCCCCAAGACTCCTCAAATCCAACTCATGGCAGGCCGACCTTGGCCCTCTTTTTCTAAGCCCACCCCTGCCCTGCGGTCCCCTCCTCAGAGAAGGCCCCATATCCACAGCAGGCCAGCCACACATGTCCTCCTTCCCCTTTGCCCTCGGTCACGCAGCCCTTCCTACACCTGGGTTGTCTTCTTGCCCGTGGAGGCTGCCCCGCCCTTGGGTCCGCGGGGTATGGGGTTTACCTCCTCCCGTCTATGCACAGTGAGCCTCGTCAGGTTGCCCAGTCAGGTCAGGCCCTGGCCCTTGGGATTCAGTCTCAGCTCACCAGACCCTGTCCCAAGGGCCTCCTGCCCTGTGCAGTCCCCATGCCGAGCCATGCCATCTCCTTGGGCATGGTTTGAACAAAACCGTCCCTCATGGCCAGAGTTCAGCACTAGTGACTTCTTCAGTCCCCTCTACCCCTTGCTTGTTGAGGCGTGGTCTATCAATAAAACTGAAGCTCTTTAATTTGGCTACACTGGCTGGCCAGCAAGCTCTAGGGAGGAGCTCTGCCTTCCCAGCACTGGGTGTACAGGTACCTGCTGGCTTTTTCATGGGTGCTGGGGATTGAACTCGGTTCCTCACATGGCAAGCATTTTACTGACTGAGTCATCTCCCCAGACCAAAAACAAAAACAAACAAACAAACAAAAACAAAAAACAAAAAAAAAAACCCTGATTTTTTAAAAGACCAATAAAAATAAGCATTAAAAATTTTTTTCTCCTGTCGGCTGTGGAGCCGAAGGCCTCTTACCTGCTAAGTGCTTTGCCACCAAGAGATACCCCAACCTGCAGAACAGACAAGTCTCATCTAGAAAATGGGTTTCTTTTTATTGTTATTATGCTTTTGGGGTAAGGTCTAAAGTATGTAGCCTAGGCTAACCTTGAGCTTTTTATGTAATTTGGGCTACTCTTAAAAATTGTGGTAGTCTTGCCTACACCGTCCAAGTGCTGGGATCCTCCACGTGCACATTGGGCCCCGGCGATACATGTTTTATATTTGGTTTGGTTTGTTTTTTTGTGGGGGACAGGGTCTCTCTGTAGCCCCAGTTTATCTGAGCTCACTATATAGACCAGGCTGGTCCATAGAGATCTGTCTGCCTCTGCCTCCAGAGTACTGAATTACATCCAGCTGATACACACTTTTTAAGTAACAGAAATAATGGGCTGGGGTGTATTTTGAAGATAAAATCACTTGTTAGAGGGATCAAAGGCCTGGATTCAATCCTTTACTATATAGCCCTGGCTGGCCTAGAACTTGCCATGTAGACAGGGCTGGCCTCTAACTCACAAAGATCTGCCTGACTCTGCCTCCTGAGTGCTGGGATAAAAGGCGTGTGCCACCACACCTTGCAAAATTATTTTAAATTAGGGGAAAATTTTAACCAAGATGGAGTCACTGGAGCCAGAGCTTCCCTCCCTCTTCCTAACGCAGAAACTACGATGTCCCAGAGGTGGGCAGCAGTGGAGGGCCTTGCCCTGCTCTCCCTGCTGCGGCCCTGAAGTTCTCAGTCACCAGAGGGCGTCTGGGCTGTGTGTGGAGTCAGAGGCTGGGGAAGGATGCACTGAGGACTGAGAACGGAGTCCCACCTCTTCGGACAGGACAAGGCTGTCCACCAGCCAGCACAAGGAACCTCATCACGCAGGAAGCCTCAAGTGGCATGCATCGGCTGCAAGAGCAGAGAGCAACTCACCCTGGATAAGCAAGTCCAAAAGTTCACAGATACCTCCACTGTGTAACTCAGCAGAACTGAAAAACAGCTCAAAATACCCTGCACCTCAAACGATAAAACCCAGGCTGGCCAGATGGCTCAGCAGGTATAGTGCTTGCCCTGTGAGCCTGATGACTCGAGTTCAGCCCCTGGATCCCTGGGTGGAAGGAGAAAGTTCACTCCTGAAAGCTGTCTTCTGACCTTCGCATACATGGTGTGGTATGTATGTGTGCACACACACAGAGAGACAGAAATGAGACACGTAAATTTAAAGAAGAGGGTCTCGGGAGATAGTTCAGCAGTAAGAGTGTTTGCTGTTCTTACAGAGGACCCAAGTTTGGTGCTTAGCATACCTGCTGTTGTCTGTCATCGGTCCCTGTCTGGAGTGAGTAGATACTGCTCACAACAGTTAACAGGCAAAGTCACAGAACAGTACCGGGGCCGTGTTTCAAACGTTGGAAGCTAAGTAGAGGCATGGGAGGTATTTGTAAACAGAGGAGATGTCCACTGCAGGTGAGAGCTCCAGTGTCTGTGATGAAAAATTCATCAGAAGCAAACTGGATACAATAAAGAAAAGGTTAAAGAGCCTGAAGACACAGCAGGGGGTGCTATCCACAGTCACAGAGCAGAGGTTCAAAAGTCAAGACTGAGGCACCCCGGGAGGTGTGGGCTGTGGGCAAACAGCGTCTAAAACACCTGGGAGCAACAAAATGAGGAGACAGGAAAAGGCACTCGAAGAAAGAAATAGCTGACGTTTCCAAATTTGATAAGACTATAAGCCCACGAAGAGTCCAACACACCCCAAGAAGGAAAACTCTGTCAAAACACATCTTAGTCACACTACAGGAAAACTAACGAAGGAGAAAGTCCTTAGTCAGAGGAAATTCATGCACTTATTTACACATGTAGAAACAGAATTTTGCATGCAGAGAAGTCAGAATGAAATTACACAACATTTGCACAGCTATGTTCATGGAAGCTCACGGACACACTCTTCACAAGAGCTGAGGGGTGGTGGCCAGGGGTGGTGGCAGCCCAAGGTTTCAGTGCTGAGTGAACAGATTAGCAAAATATAGTCTTATCCAATGATCGGACTATCCCTCAAACTTAAAAATGAAGGACGAGAGCCGTGAGATGGCTCAGTGGGTAGAGGTGCTTGCTGTCAAGCCTGACAACCTGAGTTCGAGACTAGGGACCCTCATGGTGGAAGGAGAGAACCGACTCCCACAAGTTTTCCTCTGAGCGCCACACACATGCTGTGGCACATGCCCACCCATAATAAATAAACGCACTTTAAAAGATGAGGGAGGGCTGGGAATGTGGCTCAGCTTGGTGATTTTCTAGCATGCACGAAGCCATGGGTTCAACCCTCTGCACTCGTGAACCAGGTGTAGGGCACATGCCTGTCGCCCTAGCAACTGGGAGGTGGACGCAGGAACAGAAGGTCAAGGTCATCCTTAGCTATGTAGGGAGGTCAAGGCCAGTCTGGGATACACGTAAGACCCTGTCTGGAAAATGAGAATATACAAAGAAATTCAAAGGAAGGAAATTGTAGCCAGATGTGGTGATATACATCTATAATCCCAGCACACAGGAGGCCAAAACAGGAGGATCACAAGTTGGAAACCAGCCTAGACCATCCAAAACAAAAATGGAGGCTGGGGGAACTCAGAGAGATTGATAGCACTGAATGTGGTAAACCAGTCCCCAAAGGACAAGTACAGGGGCTGGAGAGCACCCTGTGGTTAAGAGTGCTTGCTGCTCTTTGAGAAGATCCAAGTTCAGTTCCCAGCACCCATGTTGAACAGCTCACAACCACCTGTGACTCCAGCCCCAGAGATCAGACACCGTCTCTGACTGCCACCTGCACTCACGTCACATGTGACACATACACATAATTGAAAATAAAAGAAGTCTTTTGAGACTGGAGAGATGGCTGTGGTTAAGAGCACTGGCTGCTCTTGCAGAGGACCCAGGTTCAAATCCCAGCACCCACATGGTGGCTAAAAACCATCTGTAACTCCAGTTCCAGGGGATCCAAAGCCCCACTCTGTCCTCCACGGGCATTGCACGACACCGGTGTGCTTATCCATGCAAGCATAACACTCATACACATAAAATAAAAATAAAATTAATCTAGTCCCGTGTGAGCCAGTCAGTCTCTGTGGGATCCCTAGAGCAACACACTCATTTTTGCACACGTAAAGTTGAACGATGGGTTTCAGATAGTCTTCTTGTTGCTGTGACCAAATATGTCACACACAAAAAAACAACTGAAGGGTCTGTTTGGGCATACAGCTCAGGGGGTTCAATCCATCAAGAAAGGGAAGGGGGCAGAGCATGAGGCGGCTGGAACGGGCAGCCACAGTCCAGAGGCTGAGAGCGAGGCACGCTGGCTCTCTACTTGCCTTCTCCCTTTGATTCTGTGTGGAGACCCAGTGCATGGGAGGGTGTCACTCACACCGAGGTGGGTCATCCATCTGCAATTAAACCTCTGTGGAAACACCTTCAACAGCCACACATGTACACAGAGGTGTATCTCCTGGGTGACGCTAAATCCTGTCCAGTTGACAAGATAAATCCTCCCAGAAGGTGCCCGGCGCTGGGGAGGAGCATTTGCAGTCCATATTTAATGGGAATAGAACGTTGGAAGATGAGAGAGAAGGTTCTGGAGTTGGATGGTGGTGATAGTTGCACAGCTATGTGAATGTTGTTTGCCTCCTCATGTCTGCTCTTAAAAACAGTTAAGATGCACTCTGGTTTGAATGTGAGGCATGCGCCACAGGCTCCTGTATCTGGACACTTGATCCCCAAATGGTGGTGTCTGGGGAGGAAGTGGGTCCCTGCCTTGAGTTTCATGGCCCAGCTCGGCTTACCTGCTTACTTCCTGTTCTCTCTCTCTCTCTCTCTCTCTCTCTCTCTCTCTCTCTCTCTCTCTCTCCTTTCTGACTGCCAAGGACCTGTAACCTGCCACACTGCTGCCCCAGCCATGAGCCACCCCACTGCCCAGCCTCCCAGACTGAACCAAAATAAATGCATCCCACTTGTGAGGGATCCCATTTGTGAGGGGGCCTGGCCCACTGTGGGCAGTGGTCTCCTGGTCTGGTTCCTGTATCTGCGACAAAGGACTCTGTGCAAGAACAGCTCAGAGAAGATATCCTATACAATACCCAAACAATACATAATCGTGTCCTCACAAAATCCTAATAATGTCTCATTGCATCCTCACAATACTCTCACAATCTATTTGTGAGGATATTTAGCTTACATTTTCAGGTCACAGTCCAAGGAGGTGAGTCCCAGCAGGAGCTCAAGGCAGGAACCTGGAGGCAGGAACTGAACAAAGACCACGGAGGAATGCTACTTACTGAGTTGCTTCCCCTGGCTGGGTCAGCTCCCTTTCTTACACAGCCCAGGCCCGCCTGCCCGGGGCTGGCACCACCCACAGTGGGCTGGGCCCTCACATCAATTAGCCACCAAGAAAATGCCCCACAGACATGGCCACAGGCCAGTCTGAAGGAGGAAATTCCTCTGCTAAGGTTCCTTCCTCCCAGGCAACTCCAATCTGTATCTTATCAATAAAAATGGGCCATCATGGGCACCATTCCTAGATGGGCCTGGGCCATGTCAGAAGGGGGGCTGACTGAGTCTGCAAGCCAGCCAGTGAGCAGTGCTCCTCGGATCTCCGCTCAGGGTTCCTGCCTCCAGATTCCTGTCTTGAGCTCCTGCCCGACTCCCCCACTGTCGGACTGTGACCCTTTCTCCCACAAGCTGCCTTGGGTCACGGTGTTCATCTCAGCAGCAGGAAGCACTGGAGAACCCTCCCCTGAAGTGCCTCCGTGGTGTATCTGTCACGAGAAGAAGAAACGTTAGCAACCCAGAGAATGGGCGCCAGGAGGGGCAGGGAAGCCGTGGCTGTGGCCACCCTGGCCACGTGCTTCATGGGCCCTTGGAACTGTTCTGTAGGAAGAATGTGGATGAGTTTGGAGTTGTGGGCCACCAAAGTCCTGTAAGACTGCTTAATGGGCAGTTCTGGCAGGTGCTCCAAAGACCAGAATGTCCACAGTAACGCAAACATTGACAACTATATTCATGGGGTTTCAGAGAACGAGGACTCAACCAGTAATTAGGCTAGAGGTCATTCACACTGTATTTTACCAAAGATCTGGCTGCATTCTGCCTGTGTTCTAACAACTTAAGTGGAGCTAACATCAAAAGTAATAGACAAAGTCATCTGGCAGAGGACATTTAAGATCACATAGCAACCACGCTGTGGCGTGGTTCTTGCTTTTGGCATTTACCAGGATGAGCTTTGAGTAAGAGGAGAGGGTGAATGTATCCTTTGCTGAGAAAAGATTCATGGATGAATTTATGGCAGCAGGCAAGGCAGCCATGCACAAAACAGTAGCAGATATTAACGAGATCAGTGTATTGAGAGAGACCCACACTCTGCACTTGAACAGTTGGAGCTGCGCATTGAAGGCAAGATCCCACACATCCAAAGCTCCAACTGATAAAAATGGAAATTCATTTGAGGGCTGGAGAGATGGCTCAGCGGTTAATTGTAGAGGACCTAGGTTCAATTCCCAACACCCACATGGAGGCTAACATATAACTCCAGTTCCAGGTTATTGGACGCCCTCTTCTGACCTCTGAGGGCATTGCACAATAAGAGTGCACTTCTATACATGCAGGCAGTACACTCACATATATAAAATAAAACTAATAAATAACATTTTTTTAAAAAAAGAAAATTCATTTGAAAGGATAATCTCTGAGCAGAAAATGTGGTCACGGGTGTTCCCCTTGAAAAAAAAACAACAACTACCTAGGGGTGTGTTTTCCCAGGACCACACTACCCAGACCCACAGAGACCCCTGAAGCTGACCAAGGCTACAATTGAAGCTGTCAGATGTTGGCAGTGTCATCCTCGTGCAGCTGGTTTGGCAGGCATGCATCATTCAAGAACGATGGGGTTGTGGAGGTCTGCACTGAGGCTGGGGTGAGCCACCAAGGCTAGGCATATGTGGCAGGGTTGGAATCTCTGCAAGGAGGCCCTTAGAGGCCATTATGTGAGGCTGTCACGGAAAAACCTAAACTGTACTGGAGACCCCAGGTCATTAGAGGTGCAGGTGACATCTACCATGGGAAGCTGCAGGTATCGGACCCAGGTCACCTGAGAGGCTGCATGTGGGGTGGACGGAGATGCTGGAGGGTGGGACTGTACAAAGCTTCTGAACACAGGCCCCTCCTCCCTCTTGCCTTACCCTTCATCTGGGTCTTATTTTCCCTGTTCTGTTTGTCTGTGTCCTTTTCTCAAGAGAAACTACTGTCGGGTCCATCTCTACATGTTGCAGTCTATTTAAAGCTTATCAGATGCATGACTTTGCAGGAAAGCTTGGCTGTTAGCAGTTTTCTTTTTTAAACTTCTAGTTGGGGCGGAGGGGGCAGGATAGCTAGACTGGTAGGCATTAGCAGGAGCCTATGTTTTTCTGTTCATTTGTTAACCGAACCATAAGATTTCATTCTTAACAGTATGTAACTTTTTTTAAGAAACAAGGGCACATAGTTAAGAAACTGCCTTGAGAGTCAAAAGAGGACTTGGACCTTGGAGTTCTAGACAGTGAGACACTAGAGACATTGGAAACTGAATGAATGCATTATGCCTTATGAGGTGGGCATGAGCCTAGGGGCCATGGGCGGAATGTTTGAAGGCAAAATGTACCTCTGACAGACTCATGGATAGGAACACTTGGTTCCCAGATGGTCTCACTGCTTAAGGAGGTTGTAGAACCTTTGTAGAATCTTTGAGATGCAGGGCATAGCAGGAGAAAGTGGGTTGTTTCAAGGCAGGCCTTGAGACTGATAGCCAGTCCTGCTTCCTGTCTCCTCTCTGCCTCCTGATTGCAGAAATGACAAACCAGCCCCTCACAGTCCCTCTGCAGCATCGCAAAGCCAGTCCTTCTGCTGAGCTACCCACACCTGGCCCTACTACATCTCCCAGACTGTGAGCGAGGGAACCCGTTCTTCAAGTTGCTTCCATCAGATGCCATCCCAGCAATGAGAGAGGAACTGATGGAGATGGTAAATTATGGGCTGGAGAGATGGCTCAGCGGTTAAGAACACTGGGTGCTCTTGCAGAGGACCCAGAATCCATTCCCAGCACCCACACAGCAGCTAGCAACCATCCATCACTCCAGTTCCAGGGGATTCCATGCCCTCTTCTGACCTACATGGGCATTCCATGACATGCATGCAATTGCTACATGCATGTCAGCAATACACTCATACACACAAAATAAAAATAATGAAGAAAATAATTTTTAATTTATTTTTATTTTACTTTATGTGTATGCATGTATGTAAGTGTATCCATGTTATGCAATGCCCACAGAGGACAGAAGAGGGCATTGGATCCCCTAGAACTAGAGCTGTAGACTGCTATGTGGGTGCTAGGATTTGAACCCAGTTCTTCTGCAAGAAGAGTGCTCTTAATCACTGAGTCATCTCTCCAGTCCAAGAAAATGTTTTTTAAGAACAGAGATGGAAAACTATATTGTGTGTCTTATGAAATGACCATGTGTTCTTCTCACTGAAATAGGAGTGCAGCAGTATCTCTAACGTCAGGGAACTTTGCCAGCTTAAGACTGAGCCCAGCAAGAACAGCTCCTAAAAGTGCAAGTCAAAGAAAGACAGTTTGCACTGAAACACAGTGAATTCACCATTTGCAGACTTGTAGCACAAAAATATTCAAGTCTCGGGGGCTGGAGAGATGGGTCAGCAGTCAAGAGCCTGTGTTACTCTTCAAGAGAACCCAGGTTTGGTTCCTGGTGCCCACTTTGGGTAGCTCACAACCACCTATAACTCCAGCCCCAGGAGATCTCACACCTTCTGGCTACTGCAAGCACCTGCGCACATGTAGCACATTCACACACATACACATACATACCTTCACACATATACACACAAGTAAATTGTAAAAAAAGGACACAGTCATCAAGATAAATAATAATTGAATTCAGTAGCTTTTAAAATACAAGTCCATTCAAAAAATTCTATGAAAAGGGACTGGAGAGATGGCTCAGGGGTTAAGAGCACTGGCTGCTCTTGCAGAGGACCCGGGTTCGATTCCCAGTACCCACGTGGCAGCTAACAACCATCTGTAACTCCAGTTCCAGGAGATCCAACTCCCTCATCTGACCTCCAAGGGCATTGCCCCAACATGGGTTCACTTACATACATGCACGCAATACACACATACACACAAAATAAAAATAATAAATAAAATGTTTTTTTTTATTCTATGAAGAGATTTAAATGCAGACAAGAGTAGTGGCAGTAGGAGCCGCGCCTGGCCATGTTGGGTCCTGAGATGGAAGGAGCCTCCAACCTTGGAGGCTCCCTGATCTGCAGGCCCTAGCTATCCTGTGCTACTTGCTGGCTCACAAGGAGCCCCGACAAGAAATGTCTGTTGTTTTAAGCCACTCTGTTTGGAAGTGTGTGTTTAGTGACAGGCAGAAGCACAGAGGTCAAAAGATATTCTGTGTCAGAATGAATCATTTTGACAGGCCTGTTGATGCACGCCTGTCATTCCAGCACTTGGGAGATGAAGGCAGGAAGATCAGGAGTTCAAGGTCATCTTCAGCTGCACAGCAAACTTGAGGCCAACCTGGGACACACAAGGCATTGTCTCAAAACATGAAATAAAGTAATAAATAACTAATCATTTAAACCCAGACACAGGGCCAGTGAGATGGCTTAGGGGTAGAGGGCACTTTTCTGCCAAGCCTGCCTGACCACTTGCATTTGATCCCTGGGACCCACATGGTAGAAAAGGAGAACCAACTTCCATAAGTTGTCCTCTGACCTCCACATGCATACCGTAGTCTACATGTTCCCACACACATGCACAAGCACACACAAAATAAGTGTATAGATGTAATAAGAAAAAACAGAGTGGCCTTCAAGTTTTAAAAATTAATTATTACACTTGTACAAAATGTTGGGGGAAGGGTGCACATGCCATGGCGTACGTGTGGGGATCAGAGGGCAAATGTTCAGAGTTGGCTCTCTCATTCCACCTTTATAGAGATTTCTGGATCACACTCTGATCACTGGACTGGCACAGGCAAGTGTCTTTACCTGATGAGCCATCTTGCTGGCCCCAGACAGAACCGATTTCATAGTTAAGGCCATTGCCAGGGGTAAAGGTCATCACTCTGATAATTAAGGGGTCCATGAAGAGAACAGAATCCTAATGTTAATGTGCAAAGTAAAAGCTGGTTGACCTGCAGGGAGAAATAGCTGGAGACTTCAACACTCCTCCAACTATTGCTGGTAATTGATAAGAAAACAGAACATCACGGAAATGTAGGAAAGGCAAACACTGTCAACTTCTCTGTTGCTAGCTGCTGCACAGCCCAGGCTCCATCCACATCCACTGCCTCCATCTCCCTCCTGCCTTAGGAATGCTGGGATTACAGGTGTCCATGATGGTGCCCAGCTCAAACTCATGTCTTCAAGCATTTTACCCACTGAGCAGTCTGCCCCGCCAACATCCTTTTGGTAAAGATAGTTTCTAATTTCTTTTTGTTTACTGTTTGTTTAATTTTTTTACTCCTGTTTATATAACTTATTTCCAAATATTTGAGAGTTTTCTGGATATTTTATATATTATTAATCTAGTTCTGTTATTGTCAGGGAACATGTTTTGTAATGTTTGAGTTCTTTCAAATTTTTAAGATTTAAATTATAGCCCATAATATTACTTATCTTGATAAATTCTTCATGTATTTTGATTTTTGAAAATGGGTGCTACTACGTAGCCCAGGCAGGTCTTAGACAGACAATCCTCCTGCCTTGGCCTCCCCTAGGCTGGATTGCAGGCATGCACACCACACCACACTTCAGATGCACTTTACTTATTTTAAATGTTTTAATTATTATTTTTATTTTATGTGTATGAGTGTCTTGCTTGCATGTAGGTATGCACACCCGTGTCATGCAATGATGCCTGAGGAGGTCAGAAGAGGGCGTCGGATCCCCTGGAACTGGAGTTACAGATGGTTGTTAGCTGCCATGTAGGTGCTGGGAATCAAACCTGGGTCCTCTTCCAGAGTAGTTCTTACCCACTGAGCCATCTCTCCAGCCCCATCTTATGTTCACTTCAAAAGACTGTTTTGCTGCTGTTGGCTAGACATTTCCATCAATGCCAGTTAGGTCAAGTCAGAGAAGACCCTACCCCAAAGCAAAGACCTGCGCCCAAGGCTGCTGTCTAACCTCCACACACATGCATCAGCACCCACACTCACATGTGCAAAGAGCAGCTGGCTGATTTCCAGTTTACAGATTTCAAAGTCTGTGGAATACAGTACCTAAAAAGAGCTAAAGCACCCAATACTGTGTTAGAGTAAAGGTCTCAAGCCAAGACTGCTACCTCCTCAAGAGCAACAGCAAAAGAGAAAATTAAATCCAGTGGAAGTGTGTGGAAGAGAGGCTCCGAGGCAGAGAAGATCCCGTGAAGGCAGAGACACCAAAGAGAAACCAAATCCAGTCTGTGAAGAGGTAAACGACACTGACAGACACCAGCTTGATGAGAAAAAAAGAAAAAGAAAAAGACAGGGGTGAGCAAGAGGACATTACCACAGGCTCTACAGATATCCATCTCCTATTGAGACTGTAGGAAGCAACTTTATGCCAATAAATGCGTTTCCTGAAACACACACACACGTGCAGCACTCATGTAAGAAGTTAAGGCAGAACGGCCCCATCTCTATTCAGTAAACTGTATTTGTGGATCAAAATTTCCTGCAAAGGAAACTTTGGGTCTATGTGGCGACCCTAGTAGAGTCTAACAATACTTGCAGAAGAATAAAGCCTTCTATACAAACTCATCCAGAAAACTTGAGAAGGACACAACACTTCCCAGCTTACCTTTTAAAGCCAACAGTGCCAGGACATCAAAACCAGAACCACAAACTTATATTCCCCGTGAATGTTGATGCAAGAATTCCTGAAGAAAGTGAAGCCAATCCAACCACACCTCAGCCTGTGAAGTTTTTCCTAGGAATGCAAGGTTGGTTCGACATTTTTTAAATGAACTTGATTAAGGGACCCCAGTATACTGAAAAGAAAAGCAATATTCTATCCTCAAAAGATACAGAGAAACTTGACAGACTCAACAAGCATTCACAATGCTCAAACCCCAACAAGCTCAGACTAGAAGGAGAGTTTCCATTCTGAAAAGACGTTGTACCTTGTGGTAAAAGGTAAATGCTTTTCCCCTGAGTAAAGGGACAACACAAAAATCAGAACTTCTGTTTGATGGTGTTCTGGAGATTTTAGTCAGTGCCATAAAGCAAGAAAAAGAAACAAAAAGGCATCTGGATTGGAAAGAAAAGCAAACCATCTTTATTCACTGAAAAAGTGCTCGCCTATGACCAAGTCTGCCCAAATCTACAAGACACTTTGCTAATTAAGACAAGCGTATCCGTGGGCACCATGTAGCCTGGCCTGTATCTCCAGCCCAGCTCCAGGGGATCTGACATCCTCTTTGGGCCTGCATTCACACACACACACACACACACACACACACACACACACACATACACATAATCAAAAAAATCATAAAAGAAAAGGTATATC
This sequence comes from Eospalax fontanierii, assembly GCA_035773235.1. Lineage (NCBI taxonomy): Eukaryota > Metazoa > Chordata > Mammalia > Rodentia > Spalacidae > Eospalax > Eospalax fontanierii. The sequence goes on from CM069526.1 coordinate 2,105,755, forward strand.
AAGTTTCCAGACACAAGATCAATTTAGAAAATCAATTGTATTTTTACACACCGGCAAAGAATCGTTGGAAACTGAACAGAAACATGCCATTTATGAGGATATCAGCATGTTACATATGGAGGTTTTAATATGGCAAGATGTATAAAACCTCCAAAATGAAAACTGCAAGATACTGATGAGAGAAACCAAGGAGCAATTAAGACCAAAGGCCTTCAAGACACATTCATCACACAGATTCAGGATGAAGAGATCATTTTTCCCCAAATTTATCTAAAAATTCAAAGTAATCCCAGTGAAAATCCCAGGAGTTTTTGTTTTTTATTTCAATTAAAATCTGATTTTGAAATCCAAGAATTCTTTCTTATTAAAATTTATTTTTATTCTTCAATTGGCTTTTTTTTCTGTGAAAATGCAAGGGTATTATGTAGGCATAATATCAACAATATGTTGATAAATTGCTGTGGGCCTTCACTCACTGAGAAACTGGCTCTGGAAGTGGAGTTTCCTCTCTGCGGGTCAGACCCAAGCTTGTTCGTGTCTGGGGACTGAACCCCCTCCCTTCTGAGGCACAGAGAGAAGAACACAGTGAGGCAGCCCAGGAGAGAAAACACTATTCCCAGCAGCCCTTGCTGTTGTTTACCCCGAAATATAAAAGTGCCCAAGGCAGGAGGGAGAGGCTCCGCTTTGGGAGCTCAGCCCAGGACAGAAAACTCAATGGGGAATTTCAGCTGACCACCTCGCTTCCCCCCAGTTTCTCCTGGGTGCTGTGAGTCCCATTCCTTACCATCACCTTTCTACTGTTATTTCATGTGGAAGCCTTGCTGGAGGACACTCTGTGCCCCAATTGGGACTGTTCTCTGCTGGGGCTCCTGCTGGCTGCCTTGAAGGAGTTTTCCAGGCAGTCTCTGCTGGAGAGAGTGTCCAGTTTGTTTTTTTATCCTGTCTATTGTCTGTTTATCCTTTTATTTTGATTTGCTATATACTTAATAAACTCATTCAAGATCCAAAATGTGGCTATTGCAAATCATTCTCTAGATGATAATTTCCCATTAAGATAAGCAGAAATAGCAGCTAGAGAGATGCTCAGCAGTTAAGAGCACTGGCTGTTCTCTCAGAGGATCCAGGTTCAGTTCCCAACACCTACATGGAGGCTAACAGCCACCTGTAACTCCAGTTCCAGGGGATCTGTTGCCCTCTTCTGGCGTCTGTGAACATTGCATGCACATGATACACTCGTGCAGGCAAAATACAAATATTTAAAATTTTCTTTAAAAATTAGCAAAAATCTTTTCTGAAGTAGCTGATTTTCATTTTATAGAATGGCTTCCATAAGCAAGTGAGCCAGCACTGGAAGGTATGTGGCATGTGACGCAGCAGTCAGTCTCCAAGCTCTGCCCCGTCTTGGGTCTAAATTTCTTCTTGGGCCAATTCCGTGCGGTTTGGGATTTGATAACAGGCTATGTCATGTGTCTTAATATGATGGAAAAAAACCTCTATTTTTGTTCTTTTCATTCTAATCCTGAAGCTACTCTGGGTCTTTGTGCTTTGATATCAGTGTCTCCGGTAAGTTCCTGAAGTGGTGTTTCAAGCTCCCTGGCTACATACATGCTGAGGAACACATGGATATCTTCATTGACTTAGGGTCAGTGGACCAACTGTAATCGTGAGGCATACTTTCATGAACGGTCTGTGTCTCTAGATAAGGCTCAGCTTCTTCCACATAAAAGTCAGGCACTAATGGCTAGTGAACTGATTTCTGGAAACAGTGTCTTCTGCAGCTTTCTGTGTAGGCGCTGGCACCTTCTCGTCTCTCCTGCATCTCCACACCTTTTAGGACTTTCTTCTCTGGTTGTCTGAGTGCCTGCTTCCATGGTGGCTCTATCTGCAACACGCCTCAGCTCAGGGTGCCCAAGACTATTTCATTCCATCTACATTTAAATAATAGTTACAACCTATAAAACCCCATGTCTGTGCTGGAGTAAAGTACTTGCACAGCATGAGAACCTGAGTTCTGATCCCCAGTATCCACATGGTGGTGCATACCTGTGACCCCAGGGCTGTGGAGGCAGAGACAGGAGGACCCCTGGGGCTCGCTAGCCAGCCAGTCCAGCCTAATTGGTGAGCTCTAAGCTTAGAAGAGAACAAATCAAAACTTAAGGTGGACAAGGCTGGAGAGATGGCTCAGCACTTAAAAGCACTGGCTGTTCTTGCAGAGGACTAGAGGGAGTTTGTTTCCTAGTGCCCATGTGGGCCCTGGATCCATAACCAGTGGCAACTCCAGCTCTAGGGGATCTGATGTCTTCCTCTGACCTCTGTCACTGGACACATGTGGTGTACTTATATACACGTAGGCAAAACACTCACACATAAAATGAAAATAAAGTGGGCATCGGTCAAAGACACCCATTGACCTCTGGCCTCCACACGCATGCACACACATGCATGCACACACATGCACCAGCACACATGCCAGAAATAAGTAGAAATCCCACACCCAAAATTATTTTTCCTCAGAGCCATGGAACATTATCTCCCTTGTATTGAGTACTATTCTTGTTTCGTGGGGGAAGGCTTGCTCATATGCCAAAGCAGTCTTGTGGTGGTCAGAGGACAACTTACAGGAGTTGGTTTTCTCTACCACATGGCCATCTCACCAATACTTTCTACTGCTGACAATGACCTTCTCCGCTGAGTCCATCAGGACCCTCAGTGGGCTTGGTCTGTCTGTCAGTGATTCTTCCCTGTGATCTGCGATGATCAGGCCACTGCTCTACGTTCTCAGTAGTGGAGCCTGGGAACTCCAGTTCCTGTGGAAGCGGAGGCTGTTGGTCTGGTCCTGTGCATGGAACGAACCAGAACCAGGATCTACATCTGACTATGATGTGGGGGTTAGGGTTCTCTTCCCTCCCTTCCTCTCTTTTGAGTCATAATGTATCTGTTGCTTCCTGTCCTTTCTCTTTCTTTCCTTTGAAGGAGTCAGAGCCTAAAGTCTGGGGAGCTGACTACACAGGAACAATGCAGGAGACAGAGGTCAGGCGCTGGGCCTGCTGGACCAAGGATGTGGTCAGGGACCAGTACCCCCGGCGGGGTCAGGAGATTGTCACAGGAATGAAGGCCTGGCCAGGCATGTGTGTTGAGGATGATGGGAGCCCGGTGTCTTGTAACAGGAACGGCCAGCGGGGCAGAGTGGAGCTTGGTGCACACAGGGGGCTGCACTCGAGTCAGAGGAATCAGGGTTAGCTCACATTTTAGTCTGGAAATCAGTCGGCATCGAGTTGGATACAGATTCAAGCATGTACCGATGGAACACACATCACCAGTCCTCAGTAGAGGAACCTTGAAGGCTGGTGTTCAAACGACTCGCCTCACACCCAAATCTTGGCTTCTAAAGAATCTAAATTCTCTTTTTTTCACTTTTTTTGTATGTGGTACATATGTGTATGTATGCATGCTTCTGAATGTATGGGGACGGATGTGCGTGGGTGAGTGTGCGTGTGCTTACACATGCGTGTCGGTGCCCATGTAGGTGGAGGCCTGAGGCTCAGGTCAGGAATCGTCCTGCACAGTTCCTCCACCGTATTCATTCAGGCAGTCTCAATCACACCCAGAGCTCACAGATACAACTAGCCTTGCTAGGCGGCTTGCTCTGCCTTCCAAGGTTGGACTTACAGCTAGTCACCACGATCTCTGGTGTTTCTGGGACTCCAAACACCTGTCCTCATGCTTGCAAGCCAAGCCCCTTAACTGCCAAGCCACCTTCCCAGCCCCCTCCCCTTTTAAATTACATTTTCAGTCATTCATTTATTTATGTGTGTGTGTGTGTATGTGTGTCCTGAGATGCCTGTATGGAGGTCAGAGGACAACTTTAGGGAATCTGTTCTCTCCTCCTAACCGATGGCATCCAGGGATTGAACTTGGGTGGTCAGGCTTGGCAATAGGCAATGTTACCTGCTGAGTTATCTTGCTGGTCCCCTACAAGCACGATCTTCTGATCAAAGCAGCAGAGGGCCTTGGCAGGTGGCTGAGTCCAAGGCCAGGGAGGAATCACCTGACATGATCATTGTATCGTATCATTTTGGAAAATAAACAAGCCACTCGGAAACACTGGGCAGTTGTCAAAATGGCACAGGAGTATTTAGGGAACATAAATTGGACTCAGTGGGCCTTAAAAACATAAAGGACACTAGCCAGGTGTGGTGGTATGCACCTTTAGTCCCAGCACTCAGAAGGCAGAGGCAGGTGGATCTCTGTGAGTTCAAGGCCAGCCTGATCTACATAACAAGTTCCAGGCCAGCTAGGGCTACAGGGAGACCCTGTCTCAAAAAAACCAAAAAAAAAAAAAAAAAAAAAGATAGAGACAGAAAGTTGGGGATGGGAATTCTCAATGAATCAATAAAAATATTATCTTTTTAAATGACACAAGAAGGTACTCAGGAGGCAGAGGCAGGAGGATCTCTGTGAGATTGGGGACAGCCTGGTCTACATAGCATGTTGCAAGCCAACTGGGGCTACAGAGAGAGCCTGTTTCAAAAGAATCGAAACAAAAATACAAGACACAGGAGCCAGTTTGAAGGGCCAGTGCCTGCTGGGGCATCAGAGCCGTGACGGAGGCAGATTACAGAGGAAGAAAAAGAGGTTTGTTTATTTTTGTTTGTTTGTTTGTTTGCCATAGAATGTCAACCAGTCCATGTAATAGGAAGGGTGGGACCAGAAATTCATCATTAGGATGGTATCACCACCACCTAGTGAGTGACAGGTTAGGTTAGGGCCACAGCTTCCCTTCCACAGAAAGACGCTGAAGGCAGCTGCCGGCTACAACTTTCACCCAGTTCCCAGGCAGGGCTTCCTCTCAGGAGGGAGGAAATGCGCAGAACCTCACGTGCCTGTCCACTTCCAACAACTGAGGACAGGACGTGACCTCACCAGGTGAAGCCGCTGCCTCTGGCACCAGAGGCCAGTGAGGCCAGTGAGGCAGGAAGCAGCCAGGGACCTGAGTGGCTCTGGTGAGTGGAGGGTTCCCCAAGGTCTCAGGAGAGAAAGACAGAGACAGAGACAAGAGATAAACAGTGACGGAGACAAAGAGACAGAGACCAAGTTAAAAGACAGAGAGATAGAAACAGAGAAAAGAGAAAGAAATACAGAGGGATTGGGGAGGGAGGAGAGAGGTGGGGAGGGAGGAGGGACATCAGTAGAGAGTTTGTGGAATGAGAAGAGACTGAGGGAGACCATGAGAGAGGGAGGGAGGGAGGGAGAAAGAGGACAGAGAAGACAGAGAGGAGAGCAAGGCCACACTCCCGCAGGCACTGCTGACCAAATTCTAGTCCCCACAGGCACGAGTGGCCTGGAAATAGGTTCCCACCAAACGGTAGACCCAAGATGGAGAGGAGAGTCCTCAGAAATCCCTCTCAAGTGCCGATGTCAAATGAAGCCTTGACCATCAGAGGCTCTGCCAGCACCTTTAAGCCCAGCAAGACCTTCCCATAGGATGAAGAGACTGGGGTGCTGTGGGATGATGTGGTCTGAGTGTCCCTGAAACGTTACTGTGTTGGAGGCTTGATCTTCTGCATGGCTCTCTCAGAGATCCGGGGGCCTGTAAAAGGCAGATCTGGAGAAGCTGATGGTCTCTGGGACAGTGTGGGAGGGATTATCTGGTCCTCTAGTACCCCAGCTGGTTCCTGAGAGTGGATTGTAAAGAGGCCCTGGGGCCAGCCTATAAAGTGTTTGTATCACATGGACCTGAGTTCTATCCCCAGCACCCGTGAAAAGCCAGGTGCAGTGGCACATTCTTGCAATTCCAGCACTGAGGAAGCCCAGGCATATGGATGCTGGAGGTTGCTGGGCAGCCAACCTAGCCTAAGAGTCAAGCTTTGCTTCTCAATAAGAGACCCTGTCTCAAAAACACGAGGTAGAGCCAGGTGTGTTGGCACACGCCTTTAATCCCAGCCCTCCCGAGGAGGCAGAGGCAGGCCAATCTTGGTGAGTTCAAGGCTAGTCTGGCCTACATATTGAGATCCAGGCCAGGTGGCGTTACAGAGGACCATGTCTCAAAAATAAGCAATAACAACCACCACAACAAAAAACAAACCAAAGAAGGTGGAAGGACTGCGACTCCTCCCGCTCTCTCCATGGGACTTGTCACATTCTCATGCCCTCCAGCCACTGTGACATAATCACCATTATTAGACTGTCACCAAAACCAAGTTGATAGCCACATGCCCTTGAACCTAAAACCTACAATCCCTTTTTTTTTAACACTTTCTTGAGCTTCAGATGTTTTGTTATAGTAAAAGAAATGGATCAAGACAGGGTCAGACACTCTGCTTAGAAAAAGCAAAAATAAATGACTGCTACCCAGAAGACCCTTCGGCAGATGACAGAGCCCTCCTTGGGTCCTCCCCCCCACGCACCCCCGAGTCCCCTCAGCATGCTCCACTGCAAGCACTTCTCCAGAAAGCCAGCTCCTGTCCCTATGTTTAGCCGTGTGTAGGCTTCACTGTGCCCTGATTTGAAGGTAGTCCAAATCATGAGCTGGAAGCTCAGTCACCAGAGTGGCAGGGTTGAGGTATGTGGTGGTTTGAATGAGAAATCCTCATGGGCTCTGGTGGTTGGACACCTGGTCCCCAGTTGGTAGCACTGTTTGGAGAGGCTTAGGAGGTATGGCCTTGTGGAGGAAGTGTGTCACTGGGGGCGGCCTTTGAGAGTTCACAGCCGTGCCCACTTCTAGCTTGCTCTCTATGTCCTGCGTGTGGCTGACACTGAGTGTGCAGCTCTCTGCTCTGGCCGCCTGACATCATGCCATCCCTGCCATTTTGGATGCTCCCTCTGGAACCATAAGTCAAAATGAGCTTCTTCCACAAGTTAATTCAGGTCATGGTAATTTACCACAACAGACAAGTTACTAACGAAATGTGGTCAAATCCCTGCGGACAACCCCCTCAGCAGGGTCAATGGGAGTCTCAACCCCAAGGACTGTATACATTGTTGCAAAGAGGGGCAGGTTGGCCCTGAGTCCCTCTGACTTCTGTGTCACAGTGGGTGCCCTTCCGCATGCCATGTATGGCAGCCAGGAGGACACCCAGAGGATGGGATGTCCTGGAGCTGCCAATGAGCAAATGGAAGGGAAGTTGCCATGGACATTCCAGTGGGGGCTGGAGCGTCCTTGGCATCCCCAGCATGTAAGCCCACGGGAGCCAATTACATCACTGAAGGAGCAAGAATGAAGAGAAGAAGAGCGAGGAGGGGCTGTGAGTGTGTGTGGGGGATCCTGTTAAGTCAAGGGCCTTGCTCAGGAACTGGGCCTTCACAGCTGTGAACTTAAACTTCTCTCTGCTAACGCGCCAACCACAGGTATCTTGTTGTAGCAATGGAAAGCAGACCAAGACAAACTACACACTTTGAGTCTCTACCATATCTGTGTGATTTTCATGTTTATACATCTTAGAAAATGCAAGATGGCTTTTGCCTCTGTTAATCTGTCTACCTTTTGTTTTTAAAATATTTTATTTGGTGTGTATGAGTGTATTGTCTGCATGTGTGTAAGAGTACCTGTGTCATGCAGTACCCACAGAGGTCAGAAGAGAGCGTCTGAGTTACAGAAGGTTGTTAGCCACCATGTGGGTGCTAGGAATCAAATCCAGGTCCTCTGCAAGAGCAGCCAGTGCTCTTAAGTGCTGAGCCAGCTCTCCAGACCTAATTACAGTCTAAAACAGTCAGCTCTTCAGGAGGCCTCATCTGTCCACGTGGTGATGGTGTATCTGCCGCCAACTCTGCAGGAACCACCTACTGAATGGCATGTGGAGTTCCTAGTCTGCCCTGCCATCCCCAGCCCACCCACTGCTGCCCACTCCTGTGCTGAAGGGGTCCGAAATGGTGGCTCAAGGCAGCTGGGGGAGACTTTCTCCAACTGCATCCCCCATCACTGCCTCTAGCCACCCATTTGCATGCATGTATAGCCATGGGCACGCTCACCATGCACAGCATGGTGCAAACACATGGCCTGTATTTTCACACTCACCATGCACAGCACACTGCACACACATGGTCTGTATTAGCTACCTTTGTTGCTGTGTTGAACACTGTGATCAAAGGCAACCCTTAAAAGGATGAGCTTCTTTGGGCTTTATAGTTCCAGAGGGAGTGTCCTTAATAATGGCAGGGAGGACATGTGACCTAAAGGATTCACAACCTCCCCAAACAGTGCCATGAACAAGGAACCAAATGTTTAAATACATGAGCCTATGGGGGACATTTCTGGTTCAAACCACCATATGTACCCACACACATGCACATGCAGAGAGACAGGGACCTGTGTGCACAGGATACATGTGGATACCTGACACATGCATGCAAGCAACTCTGCACAGATATAAATATACATGTGCCTGGTTACACACACAGTCAGGCATGCACATTTGTAAACATGTAATGCACACATGTATGTACACCTGTTCACGTGTGCACGCACACACACAGATGCACACATAGACACCCGCACAGCTGTTGGTACCCCAACAGGCTTGTCATGTTAAATGGCACAATTGGTGGTTGCTCATCCCTTAGCTCGGTCCCTTAGCTCTTGGTGTAGGATTCTACAGCATTGACTGGGGAATAGAACCTCTGCCAGGGCCACGTCCTGGTGCCAGTCGCCAATGCCAGCATCAGCCAGCCAGTCCTGTTAAACAGACAGGGTAAATGGGGATTGGCTGACTGGAGTGTGGTGGGGGCTGCTGTGAGCAGGAGTTGAGGTGACAGTCTGCACAGGCCTGGGGAGTTCAGATTGCTAGGAAGATCACTCAGCCAACAAGCCCACCCCAGACATGTGGCGTGGAACGCCTCCTGAGAGTCCGTGGAGTCTTCAGACCCACAGAGATAGAAAGCAGGATGGGGTGCCAGGCTGCAGCGGGCTGGGGGAGCGGGTCAGTGTTCCCTGAGGACAGAGTTTCAGTCGGGAAGATGGAATATTCTGGAGGCAGACCATGAATACTTCTGAGCTGCCATTTAGACATGGCAGAGCCAGAAAATTCAGCTGTCTAATTTACCACAAAGAAATGTCTTGCAGGAAGTGTCAGCACAGGTTGCTGGAAGCTGGGATAGGACCTGCTAATGTGGGGCTTCTGTTCAAGCCTGTGGCTGAGGCAAGAAAGTGGGGGTTGGGAGGACACACCACACAGGGACGTGGGATTAAGGCCTTGGGAGTTGATTACATCACCAAAGGAGCAAACTTGAGAAGAGAAAAGGTGGCTAGAGGGCGCCCTGTGTTTCCAGGAGAGGGAGGGGAGTGGCTTCAGGCTGGCACTGGCCACACAGCAGGGACCAGAGCTGGGGACAGATGCTGCCCAGGGCCTCCACAGCGAGAGCCTGGGACCAGAGGACAGCCACCACTTCACCTCCACACCCAGAGCCACCACCCCCAGCTGAGTGAGGTGACACCCGCCAATCCCTCTCTGCCCCATCCACAGAAACTTCTTTTTCAAAACAAAAAGCTTCATTGCATCTAAGGGGCATTAATACAACTCGCTCTTACCAAGCATACGGTTCCATGATTGAGACCACCACACAACTGCCGCTGCCCTCGAGTTAGAATGCTCCTAGCACCCCCCCCCATGTCCCCACCCCATCCTGCTCAGCACTCATCCCTACTCCCTTCCCTCCGGCAATCACTCCTAGTCTCTAAGGATTTATCCCTTCTGAACTTGTTACACAAATGGAGCCCTCTGCCTGAACTTCCAAATAAAAATGAAGGGGGCTGGAGAGAGGGCTCAGTGATTAAGAGCACTGGCTGCTCTTGCAGAGGACCCGGATTTGGGTCCCCTCACCCACATGGTGGCTAACAGCTATCTATAACTCCAGTTCCAGGAGATCCAATGCCTTCTTTGGGCCTCCAAGAACACAGGTTCATTTATATATATGCAGGCAAAACACTCATACACTAAATAACTAAATACATCATAGATCAGTCAAGTGAAGTTCAGTTTCCACTGTCAGTTTCTTGACAGCTGGGCCAGTGCAGCCAGACACACAAAATCTCCACAAACATGGGGGTCCCTGTGTCCCTCCCTGGTGGAGGATCTAGTCCCTTCCTGGCAGGAAGCCCAAACAATATATCCTGAGATCCCATTACATCCCAATACATCCCATTAGCAGCTGGGAACTCGTATGCAGTCCGTACAGGGGTGGGGAGGAGAGGGAGGGAGCTGTCCTTCAGTCATACCCGGTATCTGGTATCTGCTTGCCGCGTTGCAAAGATCCTGGGAACCCTGGCAGGTCACGGGTCTGCAGCTGGTCACATGGTCTGACTAGTATTTATAAGCATCTTCCTGAACCACAGTGAGCGCCTCAGCTGATAGTGGCCCTTTACCTGATGGGTGACCTAAGCCTTTATTCCCGCAGGGTCTGGACCATCAGTGGTCCTGCCTGGATTGGGCAGTGGAGACTTTCCACTGATGTTAATCGGGATCAGAGCCTCAGGGCATCATCTACCTTCATCTACGTGTTCCTCCAGTCTGTTGTGAAACCTCAGCCGGTTTCCCCTGGCGGGGGAGTCGCACCAGGCTGCTTCAGTCACTAGGTTCTCTTGCAGGAGGGCCCCAAAGTGGTTCTGTGGTCACCTAGGAGAGGAGGGAGTAGGTGTCACAGCTGAGAGTCAAGGTCACAGCTCTGGTGGAAGCCCTTGACCCAGAGAACTTAGGGAGGTGGGGAGGAGAAACATCACTGGCAGAGGGTTAGGGGTATAACTTAGGGCAAGAATGCTTGCCTGGAGTGTTCAAAGGCCCCAGGTTCAATCTGCCAATCACCGGTGGGATTTCCCTGGGGAACGAGAAAACTAAGGATGCATTTCTTTCTCTTTTTTTTCCTTCTGATTTATTTCTGTGTATAAGTGCTTTGCCTACGTGTATGTAAGTGAGTGTACCCATGCCATGCAAAGTCCATGGAGGCCAGGAGATAGTGTTATATTGCCTGGATCTGGAGTTACAGACGGCTGCTATGTGGGTGCTGGGAATTGAACCTGGATCCTCTGGAAGAGCAGACATTGCTCCTAACCACTGAGCCATCTCTGCAGCCCTGATGCATTTATTTCTCAATTCCCATGACTGTGAGCTTAGCTACAGGGACAGAGAGGCGCAGATGGGTCTTAGAGTCATTTCAGCTCCTCCAAGTGCAGAGACTGAGTGCCTGCCACGCGGAGTCCCCAGAGGCCTGTCTTCTGTCCTCCAGGCAGGGCAATGAGAGCAAGGGGACAGCGATTCCCAAGCTTGTGCTCTCTGTGCTACGTGCCTGACTGCTGAGTCCCTAGAAGAGAGGAATGGAACCTCAGGTGTCAGGCAGGCTGTGAGGGCACAGTGGGTCCGGAGGGCCAGCTGCCATCCAGGTACACAAGTGTCAGTGATGACAGAGGTGTCCCTCCTGTGAGATCAGCGTTCCAACCTCGCCTGGGCAGGGAATTTAGCAGACAGATCTTGGTGAGTGTCCACACATGACCTCTGTTCTAGTTTGCTTTTAATTGCTGTGACAAAACACTCTGAACAATACCAACTTGGGGAGGAAAGGGTCTATTTGACTTACATCTCCTGGGTCACAGTTCATCACTGAGGGAGTCCAAGGTAGGAACTCAGGACAGGACCCTGGAGCACAGGCCACGGAGGAACCCTGCTCACTGGCTTATTCCCCTGGCCCAGGTTCAGCCTGCTTTCTTATACAATGCAGAACCACCTGCCCAGGGGTGGAGCCGCCCACAGTGGGCTGGGCCCTCCCTCATCACCAACAATTAAGAAAATACCCCACAGACATGGCCACAGGCCAGTCCAATGGAGGCAATTCCCCAGTTGAGGCTCCCTCACCCCAGGTGTCAAGTCGACATTAAAGCATCCAGCACAGCCTCCATCCTGCTGCCCCTCGTCACAGACCCTTCAGAAACCCTTTTTGCAATGATGGAGCCACTGACTGGTTTGCCTCATCCACCACTGAGCTTCCCTCAGCCCTGGGGGTTAGCTCTGTGGCCAGCATCCATATGGGCACAAGTCTTCTCATAGCCTATTCTGTGCATTTGGGGAGAGGTCTAGCCAAACCACTCTTCTGACCTCCTGCCACTGTTTTTCAAATGCTTTCCTTCCGAGTCCCTGGAAGTCATTAGCTATCAGCCACTGACTGGCTGTCACCCTGGCCTATCATTCCAGGTCAAATGGAACTACTCGGTTGATACTCCAAGCCCTGCCCTCCGAGGAAGCTGCAGATCACTTGCTTTGGGAAAGTGCTGATGATGGGTCATGCAAAACGACTGAAAGCCAGGCCCAGATTTTTTCTTTCTCAGTGGTCAGGTAACAGGAAATTACTTATGAGAGAAGCCAGAGGTGCAGCAGGAAGGGCTCAGCGGGGAGGGGCCAGCAAAGGAGCAGGGGCGGACTGCCAGGGCCACCAGCATCGGAGTCTCTGGGGTATGTAACGGGTCATCTTGATTGCCTACTTGATGGGATGTAGAGTCATGATGTGCCTGTGAGGGACTGGGTTAACCAAGGTGAGAAGACTAGCTGTAAATGTGACTGTGAGGGACTGGGTTAACCAAGGTGAGAAGACTAGCTGTAAATGTGACTGTGAGGGACTGGGTTAACCAAGGTGAGAAGACTGACCCTAAATGTGGGCTGCACCATACATAGGCTGGGGAACCGGAGTGGAGGAAAGAGAGGCAGCCACTGAAGACAGCTCAGCGGTTAAGTGCAATTGCAGAGGACCCAGGTTCAGTTCCCAGCACCCACGTGGCAGCTAACAACTGTCCATAACTCCAGTTCTAGGGGATCTGACGCTCTCTTCTGACCACCATGGGCATTGCACAATGCTGGTGCACTTACATATATGCAGGCAATGCAGTCATACACAAAATAAAATAATAAAAATAATAAACAAAACTTTATTAAAAATAGAAAGCAGGCTGAGCCCCAGCATCTCTGTGCTTCCTGACTGTGGTGTGCTGGGACCAGCCGCCTCCCGCTCCTGCCACTGTGCCTTCAACCGTGACGGATAGCGTCCTCAGTCTGTGAGCTGGATAAAACTTCCTTCCTTAAGTAGCTCTCGTCACAGCAACATGCATAGCAAGGAATTCGGGGTTACTAGTTGTGAGCCCCGCCTCGTGTCTGCTGCCTTCACTGGATGGCAGAGCACACTTGCATCTGCTCAACCCCACAGCACAGTGGGTCATTCAGCAGCTCACTCATGAGAGTCAAGTCAGGTCACATAGTCCCTTGGTGGCACCCAATCACATGCTCTGTCTCTGTGGAACCCAGAGGTGATCTAGACTCTAAAGAAGTATCCACAGAGGCTGGCAAGGCTCAGCTCCACAGACCAAAGGCTGTGATGTTCCTGTGGGAACCTGAGCAGTCACTACAGAGCTTCCCACCAGCCATAGGCTCCTCACACACCATACATCTGATGCTCAGAGGCACCCATGCAGCCAAGCAGCCTGCATAGCAGCCTGGGCCTGTGGCAGAGCCTCCTCTTGTCTAGGCCTCACTGAAAAGTCACTCGCTATCAGGATTGTAGTATCATGCATCTGCTAACTACAAAAATCCAAAGAGACTCACCAGAATACGACTTCTGAAGTAGGAAGGGCCACATGTAGATCCCCATGTGACCTAGTCCACTGGACACTAGCGACATCATCAAGGCTGCAGACCCCAATGTGATCTCTCTTCTCCCACTTTCCAGGACACACCATGTGGCCAAATGGTCTTCTGGTACCATGATGGTTAGCCTTAACTGTAAACTGGACACAACTAGAATCAGTTGGGAAGAGAGTCTCAGTGAGGGGTTGTCCACACAGGGTCGGCCTGTGGGCATGTCTATGGGGATTGTCTTGAGTGTTAACTGATGTGGGAGGACCCCACACTCCGTGTGCCTTGCCGTTGCCTGGGTAGTACTTCCTGCTCTTTCGACTAGTGGAGACGTGGAGCTGAGCACAGGCGAGCATCACGCGAGCACTTGCTTCTCTCTGCCTCTGACTGTGGATGGGATGCAACCAGGGGTTTGGAGTTCCTTCCTGGACTTCCCCACTGTGAAGGGTAGTCACTGTACTGTCCCCTAAGTTATTGTCCCTGCCGGAATGTTCCATCACGGCAGCAAGGGAAATCAGGACAGTCCAAGTTTTCTTTTCCTTTTTGGTAGAAGTTGTGTGGTTTTATCTCTGACCCATTCTTGAATTACCTTTTCCGTGTTTTGTGATATAGGGTTGGAGTTCATTTTGATGGCTACCCCAGGGTAGCCAGACATTCCTTCTTCCACTGATTAGCCTTGGTGACTAGGTTGACAGTCAGTGGATGGTATATGCAGGTCTTTCTGGACATCCTTCTCAGATCCACCTTTTCTTTTTTGAGGCCCAGGGTCTTGAGTGTGGTAGAAATGGTCCCACCCACCCTCAGTTCTTTCTCCCTCAGTTAATGTCCCTGAAACACTTTCTAGATAGAGGCACAAAGATCATAAGTTCAAGGTCATTCTTTGTTACACAGTGAGTTCAAGGCCAGCCTGGGATACTTGAGACCCTGTACCAAAAATAACCCCTAAAACAAGCAAACAAAATAACAAGGGGCTTGAGAGATGGCTCAGCACTTAAGAGGGCTTGCTGTGTAATCATGAGGACCAGAGTTCAGATCCCCCAGCACCCATATAAAAACTGGGCATTCGGGCATACCTGTGACCCCAGCTTTGAGGGGAGCAAAGACAAGAGAATGACTGGGCTTTCTGGTTTCCAGTCAAACTGAGAAAGCAGGACCCTCCAAGTACAAGGAGAGACCTTTCCTCAAAAGAATAAGTGGACATTGCAGAGAAAGATACCTGATGTCCCATCCTGGCCTCTGCATGCACACACAGGTGTGTGTGTATACTCACAGACACACACACATACACACACACACACACAGAGGAATAAATAAGTAGATCTTTTATTAAAAAAAAAGAAAAGACGAGGAGAAATGAAAAGGCTGGCAGACTGAAGAAGAAAATCTTCATATGACAAACGACTCTAAAAGCTCAATAATAAAACAACTCCTTCAAAAGAAGCAAACGCCTCACCAAAGGAGACCTCGGTAGATCAGTGGTTGCAAAGATATTCAATGCCTCACGGCAGCCGGGAGCTGCAGATTAGAAACAAGGAGACATCACTACCCACCAGACAGCCAAGGTCTGGAACACTGACAGCCCCTTACACTGCCAGGCCCTGGAACAGGCTAAGACATCATTCCTGTGGGAATGCAACGTGGCTCAGACAGCAGGGAAGACAGACAGCTCAGAGGTGCTGGACCTTGAATGTGAAATGTTCCCCACTGGCTCAGGCATTGACCACTCAGGCCCCACCTGGTAGACACTCTGGGGTCGGGGAAGTTCAGCTAACTGGAGGAAGGAGGTCACTGGGGGCATGGCTTTGAGGGTTATTCCTGGTCTCCAGTCCCTTCACCTCTGTTTCCTGCCTACAATGCAGTGAGCAGACTCCTGCTCAACACACTCCATCTCACTGCTGTGATGTTCTGTCTCTCCACAGGCACAGAGTCATGGAGCCAAGTTTGGCAGATTGAAATCTTTGAGACCCCAAGCCAAAGAAAATCCTTCCTTCTTTAAGTTGTTGGTGTCGTTTTTTGTGCCAACAAAAGTTTTATGAAACTAAATATAGACTCACTATAGTGTAAATTATTTTTCTGGGTGCTGTGACCAAATACGCAACAAAGGCCGCTTAAGGAAGGAAGGGTTTGTTTGGGATCACAGTTTGAGGGTGCGGTTCATTGTGGCAAGGAAGGCATGGTGTGGGAGTCGGGTGCAGAGGGCAGCATTGAGACCCAGCCAGGAAACAGACGGGAAAATGGTCTTGCTCACTCTTTTCTCTTCAGTCAGTAGTCCCAAGCCCAGGAAATGAAACCGTCTACATTCAGGTGGGTCCCCCTCCTCACTTAATCCTCTCTGGAAGCACCCTCACCAACAAGCCCAGACATGTGCTCCTAGATGACTCTGAATAGTCACGTTACCAAGGAAGAGGAAGCATCGGACAGAAGCTCCAGTCTCAGGTCCGCACAAACTCCTGCTCATGATTGCTTGTGGAGTTTGATTCGTCCTCGTTAAAAACTTGAAGAAGGCCTTTAAAAAGAGATTGAAAATTAAATTGTAGAACATCCAGAAAATGGAGTATTAATTGGTGCTTTAAAACAGGAAAAGCAGAGCCAGGCATGGTGGCTCACACACAGTCCCAATACTCAGGAGGCCAAGGAAAGAAGATTGCAGCAAATTCAAGGCCAGCCTAGGCTACATAGTGAGTTCCAGGCCAACCTGGGATATAGGAAAAGACTCTTAAAAACAAAACAAAAAACAAACAAAAACAGCCTTTCAGGCCCCCAAGGAGAAGGGGAACATGCGTAAAGTTTAGGGCTAAGTGAAAAGGCCAGTCTGGTCTGGTCTGGTCTTGTTTTGTTTTGTTTTGAGATGAAGTCTTGCTGGATAGTCTCCAACTTGTACTCTTCTGCCTTAGCTAGGATTATAAACAGAGCCACCACACGTGGCTTAAAACAAAACAAAAGCCTGCGGAGATGGCTCAGTTAGCAAATGGCTTGCTACACAACGGTGAGTACTGAGTTCAATGCCTAGCACCCACATAAAAGTCAGGCATAGTGTCCTTTGCAAAGCTGTTAATGGCTCAACAGTGACACAGTCTGCAATCACCTGGGAAGAGATTCTCAATGAGAGACGGTCCAGATCAGGTTGGTCTGAGTGCTCCTCTGTCGGAGGCTGCTGGTGGCACCATTCCCACGGTAGGGGACCCTGAACTGCGCAGAAGGGGAGAGTGAGCGGAGAATAGGCGTGCATGTGTTAATTCTTCTCTGTCATTGACCACAGATGTGACGTGACCAGCTGCTTCCAGTTCCTGCCGCCTCAGCTTCCCTGTAGTGATGAACTCAAACCTAGAATTGTTAGCCAAATAAACCTTTTCTGCCTTAAGTTGCTGCTGCCCGAGCACTTTATCACAGAAACAGGAAAGCTCTATGTAAAGAGGTCTTCGTGTGGCAAGGGAGCCAGCTTAGTGAGTAAAGAACTTTCCATGTAAGCTTGAAGACCTGGTGTGATCCTCAGCACTGTGTAAAAAGCCAGGCCTAGCAGTGAGGACCGGTAACCCAGGACCGGTAACCCCAGAGCTGGGGCACAAAGCCTGGAGCATCCCAGGGGCTCACGGGCCAGCCAGCCTAGCCAGTCCTCAAGCGCCAGGTTCAGTGACAGACCCTATCCAAAAATAAGGTGGAAGAGCTGGAAAGACGGCTCAGTGGTAAGAGCACTACGGCTCTTGGAGAGGATCTGGGTTGCTTCCCAGCACTCATACAGTAACTTACAGCATCCTCTAACTCCAGTTCCAGGGGATCCATACCCTCTTCTGGCCCCTGAGCTCCTGAACACACGTGCCACATATTCATTCAAGGTGGTACACATACATACAAACAAACAAGTATGTAAATAAAATATTTTTTTAAGTGAAAAGTAGTTGTGGAAGACACCGGACCTCTGGCATCCCCTGGCTGGCTCAGCTCCCTTTCTTACACAACTCAGGTGGTACCGTCCCCTGTCCCCCTCCCCACAGCCCACCCCCACCTAGGGATGGTACACCCACAGTGGGCTGGGCCTTCGCTTCAACAGGCAATCAAGAAAATACCCACAGACATGGCCCCAGACTAGTCTGATAGAGGACATGGCCCCAGGCTAGTCAGTCTGATAGAGGGGAGGCTCCCTCTTCCCAGGGGTCACTAGTTCGTGTCAGGTTGACATAACTAGCTAGCACAGTCACTGACTGGTTACCTTTCTTTCGTGAGCATCAGGCCCTGATACTGGCATTTGAAATATCAGGATTGTCTGGGCGTGGTGGTATAACCTATAGATGCAGCACGTGGCAGGCCGAAGCAGTAGGATCCTGGGGAGGGCAGCTGTAGCCTGCAGGACAAGCTGGGCCCCACTGATGAGAACAGAGGGCCTTACTCCCCAGAGAGACAGGGCTGGGTAGATCAGGGTAGCCCATGGTGTCTAGTGCTGGGGGCATTAGTGGCACAGTGCCTGTGAGTGCTGAGCCTGGACTGAGGATGGGCTCAGTCACCAGAAGCCAGGGCAGGATTTCTGGGACAAGTGACCCAACCATACACTGGCCCCTGGGCTCAGTAGAGGCCGGAAGGCATCTCATGACATGTCTCTCTATAGGAGACAACTTTAGAGCCAGGTCAAAGGCAAGAGCTAGGCCATTCCAAGTTCAGGCCCTCTAATAGTCCCCTCAGGTTTGGAGCTCCACTATCGAGGCAGTGTCAGTGGCAGGGAGAGAACTGGCACTTGGGTGTCCCTGGTGTGCCTAGAGGACAAGCAGGTTGGCCTCCCTGGCTGGGAAGGGCTGTGTGTCACCTCCTCTGCTCTGCCAGGCCCTTAGATGCCAGGCACAGGTTGGGCTGGGCCCATTCTGCTTGTCCCCAAGGAAGGGACAGAGCATCCTGTCACATCTCCTTTTGGTGGCTCTTGAGAGGACAAAGGCTGCCACCTTCTGGCCCAGGGAAACATCCTCTGAATTACAGGAGTCTGTTTCTAGGCCAAAGTGACCATAACCCACCAGGGTTCCTGGAGGCAACTGTCCAGGTAAACTGAGGCATCCGACAACACTATGGAGGATGGGGCAGATAAACAACTACTTGAAGGGAGGGATCTGGAGCAAACAGTTGGTGGGTGGAGTGACGGACACATGGGTGTCGGAGGAGGAGCAGGAGGAGGAGTCAGCGGTCCCGGAGGGCAGGGCTCAGGTAGACACCCTGGGAACCACAAAGACAGGCTTTGAAATGAAATCTACTTTTTAGAGTTGTTTTAGGGTATAGAAATGTTGGAGAAATACTAGACCTGCATGCAGCTGGGTGAACACACAGAAAATGACCTGTGTCCCTGATAGGTGCTCAGCGTGGGACACAGCTACCACCTGATGTGGGGTGCCCCCCACATCGCATTTTCTCCAACATAGGCTGGCTCGTATCCCCTGATTCAAATCAACTCTGTCCTGTCTGCCCAGAGCCTGCAGGTGAGGGCTCTGTCCCACAAGACTGCCCACCACCCTACTGCAGGTGCCAGTCGGAGCCCCAGGTTGAGGCCTATGTGCTGGAGCTCCTGCCAGCCCTCCCTCAGGCATAGCCTGCTTGCTGGGGCAGGTCAGAGGCATGAGGAGGTGCTGGCTTACATCTGCCCACTTACTTTGTTAAAACAGACAGGATGAAGGATGCCCTGAGGGCCAGGAACGTGGGAAGGTTGGGGTATGTGTGTTCATGTTCCCCCAGGCCCACCGCCCTCACGCACATCCCATGTACAATCTCTGGATGGTCCTCCTGACCATCCTTTATTTTTTGGAGATTCTAAGGTGTAGGCAGGCTCATGCCACCACTGGCCATCAGTGGCCAGCTTGGCCTCCAGTCCACCTCCCCTACAGGCTGGGGCCGCAGCGGGCATGAATTTAAGTCCTTTGTCCTGTCCTGGACTTCCTGCAGCCCAGCCCCATCCTGAGGCAACTTGGAGGCCCTGGGCCACCGGCCAAGGCACAGAGGGTACTCTTGCCACGTTGGATATTCTGAGATGTTGCAGAATCAAAGTCCATAACTCCAGAAACTTGCACTTGAATTACAAAAAGCAAAACATACTGTAGAATTGGGAAGAAGGCTCAGTCAGTATAGCAGCACAAGCAAGAACCTCAGCTTGAGCTCAGCACCCACAGTAAAAGCTGGATGTGTAGTTAGGTGTGGTAGCTCATGTTTTTAATCCCAGAGCTAGAAAGGCAGAGGCAGGCAGGTCTCAGTGGGTGAGTTCAAGGCCAGCCTTGTCTCCTGTTCTAGTTCACTTTCTGTTGTTGTGAAAAAAAAAAACCACTAATCAAAAGCACCTCAGGAAATAAAGGGTTTACAGGTCACAGGTCAGCACGGAGGCAAGTCAGGGCAGGAGCTCAAGGCAGGAACCTGGAAGCAGGAACTGAAGCAGAGACCACAAAGGAGTACCGACTGGCTTCCCCCAGCTGGCTCAGCTGCCTTTTGTATGCAGCGGGGGCCCACCTGCCCAGAGATGTACCGCCTACAGCAACCTGGGCCCTGCTACATCAATTAGCAGTCAAGGAAGTATCCTACAGATGTGGCCACAGGCCAGGGTGATGGAGGAAATTCCCTATTAGAGTTCCCTGTTCCCAGGTGACTCCACTTGGTGTCAACATCTACACAGTTCATTCCTGGCCAGCCAGAGCTATACAGCAAAACTCTGTTTCAGAAAAACAGCAGATGTGGTAACATGTGGTATATAACTGGAGAGACAGGGGTTGGGGTCTGGAGCTCCTGCTGGTCTACCCTAGGCAACAAGCTTCAGCTTCAGTAAGCTTCTGTGTCAAAAAATAAGGTGGAAAGTAATCAAAGAAAAAACTAGATATTGACCTCTGGTCTTCACATGCATGCACATACACACTATGCTCACTATGTAGCCCCAGCAACCCTGGAACCTGTTATGCAGACCAGAAAAATCCCATGTTTTAAATAAGCTGAGAGTTCTTTATTGGGCCACATTTATAGCTGTCCTCAGCCGCAGGTCGGCCTCAGGTCGGATATATTTGGTAGGAATTGCGGTATTGCAGTGTCCCAGAGACAGGTGATATTGGTTGTCACTGAGGGTTGATACACTGATAGCTGATAACAGTCATCTCCCTTGTCCCTGCTTGTCCTTTCCAGGCCCCAGGATCCCACGTGATGGTGGTCCTGCCTCCTGAAGCTCTTCCTGGTTGGGACAGTTTCTCACAGCCTTGACTGACCATGGACTCTGGGAGGGCTGGACAGGTGCCGAGCAAGGCCCTGAGCTAAGCGAGGTCTCATTTTCCTCATAGCTGGAGGCTGTGGACTGAAGAAGAAGCAAGACATCCCTCTTCCAACATCCCACCAAGGGTCCCCACCACCAAGAATCCCCACCGTCCACATGATTTGACCCTGAGCCAGACTCTGGCTATCCTGGCTAGGCTACCTGCCAGGCCTCCACTGCACAGCTCACTCCAAGCAGCTGCAGGCGAGCCGAGACCTCTTCCGCAAGGTGGACCCTTGCCACAGAGCCTCTAGATTCTTCTGTAAGGGACATGCTCCTCTCCTTCCTCGGTCAACCATACATTCCATCACGTACCTGCACTGGTAGACCACGGGTTTCTTAGAAATCTCTGTGTGTGTGTGTGTGTGTGTGTGTGTGTGTGTGTGTGTGTGTGTGGTGAGAAGGAGGCTCTGTGCCATGACAGGCTTGTGGAAGTCAGTGGACCACTTACAGGAGTTGGTTCTCTCTGTCCAGGGCTCAAACTCGGGTTGTCAGGCTTGGAGGAAGTGCCTTTAATCACTGAGTCATCTTGCCAGTCCTAAATTTATTTTTAAGCTCATAAACTGAAATCTAACATTTCTTCTGATGCTCAAAGGTTTTAACTTGGCCACTGGATCTCTTTTGAATAAAACTGCTTTTAGTTCATAATTCATTATTAGATGAAGGAAGGAGTGAGAAAGAGGTCCTCTGTAGAAACTACCCTACCCCCCCCACACACATACACTCATAGGTGCATACACAGATACACAGAGACATAAACACACATATATACACACATACACTCATAGATGAATACACAGATACACAGAGAGACAAACACACATACACACACATACACTCAGATGCATACACAAATACACAGAGAGATAAACACACATACACACATGCACACACACAGATGCACACAAACATGATATGCAGATACATACATAGATATACATACACATACACAGGAATACACACATTGAGATATACATGCATAAATATATACATGCACACATATACAGACATCCACACATGTACTTGTTAGGAAATCTGAGGTCCAAGGCCTTCACTGACACTGCACAAGAAACACTGGGACAAAGTGAAAGTAGCCGAACAGACCAACTTTCATTTTTGCAAAAGAGTGCATGTTTCATTCTGGGTCGACCTTTCTTCACAGTGTTTCCTGTTGGCTATTTTTAAAAGAACCAGCACAAAGGCTATTAATTGGGGGAGAGGGTGTCGGAGGGAAGGGAAAGGCTCAGCTGTCCCAGGCCATCAGGTTCCTGGAATGCCACAGGGCTTTTACATAAACCAAAGTTTTGCAGGGTGTGGGAGTGGGGTTAAAAGACTTGAATTCATTACCTTATAAACCAAAGTTTTACTGTGTTTGACAGAAAGAACTGATATTTAATGTTTTTTTACAGCATGCACATACACAGATGCAAAAACGAGAGAAAGAGAGAGAGAGAGAGAGAGAGAGAGAGAGAGAGAGAGAGAGAGAGAGGCTCAGTATCTTAGAGATCTGGGCAGAGGCAGGACAACTACACAATGGGGCCTAGCCTCAGGACGGGGCTATGGAAGGGCTAAATTGGGATATTGGGTGACCTGGGCCCTGAGTTGGCTCCACAGGGCTTCAGGGGGCCAGAGCTGCCATCTACAGGGAGTGGGCCATCTCCCAGGGTGCCCTGAGGGCGAGTGGTGGGCAGGACCAAGGCTTCCCCTGGCCACTTCAGAAGACACTTCAGAACAGACAGACAGCAAGCAGAACTATCCACCAGGCTGTGTGCCGTGCAACACGGGTTCCCAGGCCCTGCTGGTGGGTACAGGGAGGAGAAGTGGTCAGCCTTTGAGTCAGAGGGACTGGCCTGGGTTCTCACCACTTTGAGAGGCCGTTGTGGGGCCACCCATGACAAGCGCCCGAGGAAGCCTGACCCTTCTTTCTATGTAGAAGAAAGGCGGATCAGGAGTGAGCCAGACTAGGCTGTGGGCAAACAGCAGGCTCCGCTGCAGATGGCCCAGCGCACTGGATGCTCACTCCCTCCCGAGGCCCTGTTGGGGCTGCACTCAAGTTGATGCACACCTGGGCTAGGCTGCACCCCCCGAGGGCCCACACCCAGCCTGGGCCCAGGACTCCACACTGAGCCACACAGAAGGCACAGGACACTTGCCCTGCAGTCTCAGGAAGGGGACTGTGGGAGGGTACACCTGCAGAGGGGCCACTTGGAGCTCTACGGTGCCCCCAGGGCAGAGAGAGGAAAGAGGGAGCTATGGTAAATGTGACCAGCATCAGTCTTCCTGCATGGGTAGCCACCTGGGCAGGCACTGTGGCCAGCACAGACCTGTTCCGTGGGCTTGTAGAAGGCCCAGGGCTATCTGCTTTCCCTACCAAGATGCCTCTTGTCTAGCCAGACCCCACATTGTATGATGTGGAAGGGGTAGGCGTCAAGCACAGGCACCCTGCCCATGGTCAGCACCCCCACCTCCCCACCAGAGTACCCAGCAGTGGGCTCAGCAGTTCAGCTGGCCCAGA
Organism: Eospalax fontanierii; assembly: GCA_035773235.1. Taxonomy (NCBI): domain Eukaryota; kingdom Metazoa; phylum Chordata; class Mammalia; order Rodentia; family Spalacidae; genus Eospalax; species Eospalax fontanierii. The sequence continues at coordinate 2,129,123 of CM069526.1, forward strand.
CCTGAAAAGACTATGGTTGTAGAAAGGGCACTCACCTCGGCCTCCAAAGACTCACTTAGCCTGGGCCATATATGTTTGAGCGTGTACCCCTGCCCCTGTCTGTGGCTTACATCATTCTGTGTGATTACAAGTCTGTTTTACCAAAGGAGCCGAGTGCGTGTGAGAGACTCAGGCCTTCCTGTGGGACTCCAAGATGGCTGCTCTGATGTGCCCATTTGTTCTCTTTTCAAAATGTGACTGACCAAACATTTTAAATGTTCTTATTTGCATGAGTGTGTGTGTGTGTGTGTGTGTGTGTGTGTGTGTGTGTGTGTGTGCACATGGAGGCCTGATGGCAGACCTCGGATGTGATTCCTCAGGAGCTGTCCACATTGTTTTTATGACAGTGTCTTTTACTGGCCTGGAACTCACCAAGAAGACTAGATTGTCTGGCGTGCCAGTGAGCCCCAGAGATCCTCCTGTCTCAGCCTTCACAGAGCTGGGATTATAAACATGCACCAAAACCTTACATGGTACTGAGGATCTGACCTCGGGTCTTCATACTTGCAAACTGTTTACCAACCGAGCCATCTCACCAGCCCTAATTATTTCTGAAACACAGTCTCACATCTTCGGCTAGTCTCCAACTTGCTGCAATCCTCCTGCCTCAGTCTCCTGAGAGATGGTGTTTCAAGAATGTGCCATCTGACTTCCTAAGGCCCTTTAGTGTTCGAATTAGACCCGGTCTCACAAAGCCTCCAGCCGGGATTAAAGTCAGGAAGGGCATGGCTCACCGCAGCCCTCATCTTTGGGCTCCGCCCTGTGACTCCACACTCTCCCCGGGCGCAATGTGGCCCCACCCACCAGGAGGTCCCAGATGTCTACAAAAGCCCAGGTGTCTTGGGCCTGGCTAGGGCAACAGCCTGTGTAGGAGCTGCCCATCCCTTCCCCTTCCTGCCTGCCCTTCCTCTGGGGCACCCAGCTTCTCACTTATGGGGACTGTTGACAGACGGGAGGCTACCTCTACCTACTGGGTCTCTGGGTCTGAGGTCCCCACCCAGAGGGAAGCCACAGAAGAGAGGGGAGGGGAGGGGAGGGAAGGGGAGGGGAGGGAGAGGCGAGGGGAAGAGGAGAGAAGAGGACAGGAGAGGACAGGAGCGCCACACCATGGGGCACTGGAGCCGAGTAAAGACTGCCAAATGCCAGATGCTGGTCACCGGCTTCTTTGTCTTGGTAACAAGCAGGTGGGGCAGGAGGAGTGGGTGGGTAGATGTGCAGGGTTAGAAGTAGTATGCCCTGCCCAGGCCTCCAGTGCTCTGGTCAGTCCCTCCCACGGCACACCAGTCCCAGTGCCTCAATACATCCTGAAGACTGGTTCTGGGTCTCTGGTGGCCACCCCAAGAAGATTGTGGACCCCTGGGCATGATGCTCCTGTAGGCAACAGCTGTCCTCCTGAGGGGCATTGAAGCGCCGGCTTGGCTGGTTGCTTGGGCTGTAGAAGGCTGCCAGGGAAGGGATGCTGGTTGCCTGGGCTCCAGGACTCAGCTGCCTCCTTCCACCCTAGGGTGCTCTTATGCGGAGGGCTGGGGGCTGCAGGGGCTCTGCAGACAGTTTGATGTGAGGTCTGGGTCCTTAGAGAAAATAGGTAACAAGTGTGTATATTGTGTACTTGTTAGTTTGTGTGTGTATGTGTGTGTGTATATATTGTGTACTTGTTAGTTTGTGTGTGTGTGTGTGTGTGTATATTGTGTACTTGTTAGTTTGTGTGTGTATGTGTGTGTGTGTGTTTGTGGGAGGGAAACTTGTAGATCTCCTCCAGCTGGCCTGTCTCCTACCAGCCCAGGGAGCTGAGGGAGCCAGGCTGGGGCTCCAGAATCCAGTACTCTGTTGGTGGGGGAGGGGGTCTGCGGCAGGGCCCAGTTCTGATGATGAGCCCACCTTTCTCAGCTGCTGGGCCTCTCTGTGGCCACCATGGCTGTTCTCACTCGATTTGGGGACCACTTTACTGTCATTGGCCAAGCCTCCTTGGAGAAGAACCCCTACAAGGCTGTGCACCATTGGGGTGAGTGAGGTGAGGGATGGCTGGAGAATGAGAGGGACTGCAGGGCTGAAGGCCGCTGGGAGGCAGGGACCCCGTTGGCCAGCCCTGGGCTGCCAAGAAGAGCCGGCTTGGACAGGAGTTAGAAGTGATGGGGGCAGATAGGGGGTGCCCCAGTGCCTTGCTGCACTGAACGAAAGGGGGTATGGGGTGGGCAACTGCTGGCACTCCTGCCCTGTTTCTCATGCCCCACGGGAGTGTTCAAGGAGCACTAGGCCCGAGGACTGTGCTGTCAAGAGAGGGCTTGCCTGGGGATGGGTGCAGAGGGGCCACATTCAGAGGGAAGAGAGTGCTTGCTGGATGTCCCACTTCCACAGGAGCAAGAAAAGCCACTTTAATGGGGGGGTGAGTGTCCCTAGTGGAAATGCAAAGGGTCCTGGAGAGTGGGTACCCAGTGAGCAAGAACAGGAGAAACTCAGGCCCCTGAACGGGGGGCGGGGGATTGGCAGCCCTAACCCCTAGACTCCCTGCCTCCCACAGTTCTGAGCCTCCCAGGCAGGAAGCCTGGACTCTGGCCCTGGACTGATAAGGTCACAGCCTCACTGCCACCTGTCACTAGCATGAAGGGATGTGGCTTCAAGATAGTCTCTGAGGCGGGCAGGCGGGAGAAATGGAGGAGGAGGCCCCACTTCTCTCACTCCTCTCCCCCTCATTTCCAGTCTTGGGAGGAAAGAGGCGGTTGGGCGTGGGGAGGCCCCTATTTGCTGGGTCCCAGATCTGTGCCTTTTGTTTTTGAACCCTCTGCAGAAGTCCAGTCCCATCCCCATGACCCCCAAAGTGGCTTTCTGGTCCAATGGCCATGCCCAGTCCCCATACCAGACCCCTCACCCTCTGTCTCTCTCCCCACAGCCTTCTACTTGGGCATCAGCCTGGCAGGCCTGCTGAGCCTGGGTGCTGCACTAAGCACCACAGCCACAGTTCGAGAGGCCCAGGGCCTCATGGCCATGGTGAGTTCTATGTGCTGCCAGATGACCCCAGCCCCTAGACAGGGACAAAGCCAGAGAGGTTAGCCCAGGGAGCTCCCTGACCCTAGCAGAATCCAGATAGGAGCAAAGGCGAAGAGATAATGGCCAGTAAGACCCTCCACCTAGGCCAATCAGGACCCAATACTTGGTTAGTCAGGGCCCTCTACCTGGGCCAGCTAGGACCGTTTACCTGACCAATCAGGACTCTCTACCTGGATAGTCAGGACACTTGTCTTGGCCAGGCAGCCTCCAACCTGGGCAACGTAGGACCCCTCACCTGGCCTATCAGGCCCCTCCACCTGGGTCAGTTAGACTTTCCACAAGTCTCCCCTTAACCCCGTCTCTCTCACATCCAACAACGGTTCTACAGGGCCTCTGAAAGGTAGTGCTGCCCCTCTGAGCTCTGGGACCATCTCCGTCTTCTGGCAGGGTCCGGTTCTGACACCAGCAGGCAGTGGGGACAGAGTTGGAAGAAGGCCACATCTCCCCATCAGGAGACCATCCATACACAGGGAGGGCTCTGTAATGGCTGTGTCCCTGGCCTCCTCCTCATAGCTTCCATCTAGCCATGTGAGGCAGCTGGTCTCCGACCCCACAGAAGCCTTGACTGCTGCCATGTCTGTCTCTCCATGTGGGTGCCCTGCTGTGTCTCACAGCCCTGGCAGTCAATCCAGACTCCACCTCCCAGCCCCTCTGCACTCTGGCCACCCTATTCCTGCTGGGCTCAGGCCTTCCCAGTCATCTGAGCTGTGGGGCTACTCCCTGATGTCCTGGGTACTCACTCACCTTCCCGTCTCCATTCCGGCCAGGAGGTCCCTCCCCCAACTTCCATCCTCTTTCCTGGCATGTGGGCCTCCCCACCCTTGCCTGTGAGTGTTTGCGCATCAAGGGACCCTCACCTGGGAGAAGGGCTTTCCTTCCTGCATGGCCTGGGGTAGGACTTTCAGGAGCTCCCAGACACAGGCTCCTCAGCCCAGCTTCCATGTTCAGCACATGCTTACTAGTGACCCATGGTCTCCAAGGACAGGGACAGAGTCACCCCTTAGAGTTGCTGCAGGGACTAGCCAGGCCTGGGTGGGCAGAGCAGAATCTGACAGCCTGGCCTCACCAGGATTCTGGAGACAAGGCGGGCATGAGGAGGCTAAACAAGGTTAGTGTGGCTTTGGGACCCAGAAGGGGCCCCAGCGAGGAGGTGACAGGACTGGTACCTGTGACTTCAGAGGATCGGTGCCCTGCTAGCTGTGGGTATCAGGGTTGGAGGTAACCACAGAAAGCAGCTTGAGAGGCCTGGGCCAGAGTGCAGCATCGGCCACCAGGCGGCGCCATAGGGCAGTCAGAGGCAGGCGGGCCAAGGACTTGGGGTAGTAATCCTGCCCAGGCCATTACAGACCTTTCTGAGCTTCCCGCATGCCCCCCCCCCCCCCGCCCCACCGGTGGGCCTCTTGGCACTTGCTTTATGGGGTTCCAATTGCTCTCTCTCCTCCATCTTCTCTCTTCCTCTCTATTTCCTTCCCCTCGCCCCCCCCTCCTCTCCTTCCCTCTCCTCCCCTCCCCTCCCCTCCTCTCTCCTCCTCCCACCTCCCCCCCCTCCTCTCCTGGGTAGTAGATGGGCCCACCCAGGCCTCTCAAGGCCTCAATTCCAAATCCACAGTCAGACTGGAGGCCTGGATGACTGTTAAGTGAGTCAGGCTAATAGAAACAGGCTGCCGTAGGAAGAGCCAGATGCCTGTCCAGACCTGGGGTTCTAAGGTCACTCCAGGCTCAGTGTGGGCTCCTGCACCCTCCTCCTCCCAGCACCCTCTGCCCCAGCATAAACAGCAAGCCCATCTCGGCCACGACAGGGTCCCTGCGGCGTGCTTGTGCCTGTGCCTGTCAGCTGTGCCTGCTTCTGGGCCACCCCCCTTTGCCTGCCCGGCTTGCCGCGGCCCTGTGGCTTCCTGTGTGTATCTGGCATGTCTGAGTGTCTGAGCACATGTGAAAGGGGCTCGCAAGTGGAAATATCCCCCACATGACTGCCGCTGCCGCCTCCTGCTTCTTCCTGCCTGCCTTCTGCAGCCCCTCAGAACAGGAAATGGAAGAGCTAGCTGCCTGCAGCCTCCCAAGGAGGGACACCCAAGTTGCTTACCAGTTTATGTACGTATTTATCGCCATTAGAATGAGTAGAGAGAAAATGGTCCCAGTAAGTTACCTCAGACCCCATCCACCAATCTCTCTTTGCACTGTAAAGGTCTTGGAAGGTCTGGATGGATCTCTATCCAAGACCCTCTTTGGAGGGGGGCGGGGGGGGGGAGGGGGAGAGAGAGAGAGAGAGAGAGAGAGAGAGAGAGAGAGAGAGAGAGAGAGCGCTTTCTCTTCTGAGAAAGATAGAAATGAAATGGTTTCCGGAAGGGCTGACTCACAGCCTCAGCTGAGAAGAAAGTTGAGGAATGGCTTCCAGATGGGGAAGGCAGCCCTCAACCACCAGCAAAAAGGAAGGGGGAGGAGCAGGAGGAGGAAGATGAGGGGGAGGAGGAGGAAGAAGAGGGGCAGGGGGAGGAGGGGGGGGGAGAGGAGGGAAAGGAGGAGGAAGAAGAGGAGGAGGAAGAGGAGGAGGAGGAGGAGGAGAAACAGGAGGGGAGAGGAGCAGGAGGAGGAAGAGGAGGGGGAGGGGGAGGAGGAAAGGGGGCTACAGAAGGATCAGGTAGCCCAGGGCCAACCCCAGACAGGAAGGAGGGAGCAGGAGAGGGGAGTCTCCCCAACATGCAGAGCCCAGGACCAAAGTAGGTTTGAGGGCCAGTGCAGGTGACCCGGCTCTTCCACTCTTGGTAGAGCTAAGCCGTCCCCATCATAAGCTGTTTCTTTCTTCCTAACATCCCAACTGATATCTGTAGGCCCCTCTGCATACTGATAGACTGTCTTCCAGGGAGGGGCATCTGAGTGGGCTGGGCTGGGGCAGCCGAGCCACAGAGGCTGGGCTGCAGCTATTCAGTGGGAAGCCTTCAACAGAGAAGTTTCCAGTTGAGAATATAGCTCAGCTGCTAGAAAGCTGGTTTAACACACTCAAAGTCTTGGGGTCCATACCCAGCACTGAACGAAAGTCAGGCGTGGTGGTTCACATCTGTAACCCTAGCACACAGGAGGTGGAGGCAGGAGGATCATGAGTTCAAGTTCTGCCTGAGCTACACAGACCCTATTTTTAAAAAGGGTGGTGGCATGGGGGAGTTCTATTCCCAGAATTCCAGATGCCTGAAGGGCACTGCCTGGGCTCTCTAGGTCAGTATACCTCCCAGAAGCAGCTACAGTGGGCAGGGGTCTCAGCTGACCATTCCTGGGTCAGGACTGTGGCACGGTGATTCACGGGGTCTCAGGAGAGAGAAAGGGGCCTCCTGGAAGAATTCACAGAAAGAATGTCCCCGTTCCGGCTGTGGGCAATGGGGCTCAAGTCAGATCCTCAGCCCAGCCTTCTGGGGAACTGCCCACCTGTGACCCTGCCCTTCCCACCAAGGCCACATACCTGGCCTATCAGTGAGCAGGCTCTCTCTGTCCACAGAGTTTCCTGTGCTATGCCCTGGCGTTCTGCATCCTGGTTCAGGTAGTGTTCTGGAGATTCCACAACCCTACGCAGGTGAGTAAAGCCATACCCACCTCCTGGACAAGCCAGGCTCTGTCCAGAGTTGTTGCTTGTTTATTCTTCTCTACCAGAGAAGGTCACCAAAAGGCTCACCCCAAACCTGACATGAAGGCAAAATATATTTTTGTATTATCTGGAGAACCTGGACAAACCCTAACCCCAACCCTGACCATAACCCTAACACTATCCCTAACCCTAACCCTAACCCTAACCCTAATCATAACCACAACCATAACCCTAACACGAACCCTAACCCTAAACCCTAACCCTATCCCTAACCCTAACCATAACCCTAACCATAACCATAACCCTAACACGAACCCTAACCCTAAACCCTAACCCTATCCCTAACCCTAAACCTAACCCTAACCCTAACCATAACCCTAACCCTAACCCTAACCCTAACACTAACCCTATCCCTATCCCTAACCCTAAACCTAACCCTGACCCTAACCATAACCCTAAACCCTAACCCTAACCCTATCCCTAACCCTAACCCTAACCCTAACCCTAACCCTATCCCTAACCTTAACCCTAACCCTAACCCTAACCCTATCCCCCAACAGCTATAGCTTGAGAGGAGGAGTGTCCAGTGGGGCCGCACAGTATTGTGGTGACACACTTCCTGTCCACTGAAGGGTGGTCTGACTGGCTGGTGGTCCGGGTCACATCATGGGTGGCCTCAGTCAAGACAGCTGCCAGGTATCAGAGGCTGGCCTGGAATTGTTCTGCAGCAGCTGGGACCCATCTCCCCGCTCCAAAACTACGTATTTACATTCTGAGCCTGGACGTGGGGTCCAGGAGAGGAGGGCATCTATAAGGACAAGGGAACAGACAACATATGGGACTTATTCTAAGGGAAGGAAGAGAGCCTGCCCCAGCCCCTTACTCCGTCCTCACACAGACTGGCCATCAGGACAGTTCTCCAAGCTCCACCTGACTCTGAGTAGGCTGGGACACCTCCCTAGCCCCCAGCCTGGCAGCTATCACTTTCTTTGGGGTTCTGGCCTCCAGCAGGGCCCATGTGAGCCCTGGTGAGTATGGAGGTGGCCTGGATGAAGAAGCCGTGGGTTTGAACCAAATTCAGCAGGACAGTCCTCTGCAAGAACTTTATTGACCCTGGGCCTCAGTTTCCTCATCTGTAAAAGGAAAGTAGAGGACCCTGCCTGAGGGCTACTGAATGCAGGAGATGAGCCAGCAGTGGAGGGCTAGGCAGGCACCTCCGTAACCCCTGTACCTCACATCACATGGGTTGTCTGGAATGTGGGTCTAGTTCTGGGCTGTGCAGGCTGGGCTGAGGCCATGTTTGGTACCCAACACAGCCGATGTAGAAACATCACAGCAGCTCCATATCCTATGTTCTCCCTTCAGTTGGGCCGATTCAGGCCAAACAGGTTCCAGCCTTGAACTTGATCACCCCAGCTGCTCTCCTAAGACATCCTGAAACAAGATGTCCAATGGGGGGTTGGAGGACAGAGGACCAAGGAACCCTGACAGTCCCTATAGTTACAGACCTGGCCTGGAGTGAGGATAGGGTGCACTTGCTGGTCCCCTCCAAGAGCCCCACTCATAAGGTTCCTCAGCCCTGCTTCCTAAGACGCAGACCTTGGCAGCTGTCCAAGGCTGGTGAGAGTGGTGGTGTAGCCCAGTTATAGACTGGAAATGGAGTGTTAGGGTTATTAATTACACCTCACCTTGGCTTGAAAGCCACTTCACCACAACTGTCTTGTTCCCGAAGAGTGGAAATGGATAGGCTGGCTTTCTTTAATAATTCATGTCAAGACGAAGCACAGAACAGGGGTGTCCTTTGCAACCTCAGGACCCAGTGCTGGCCCACAGGCCACCTGCAGCTCCACATGGGGTTCCCTCCGGACATGGTCACAGGGCTACCCTGAGGGGAGTCACCAAACCCAGGCAAGTATCACAGAGCCCTGGTCTTAGAAAGGAGGCTGGGGAGACTCACTATACAATAGGCCTCAGTCGGCCTAGGCAAGCCCTTATGAAGAGTACTTACCACAGCCTTGCTGCCAAGGTCCTATTGGGAGGAACCCTGGACAAATGGCAGTGGGTCTTGGGGCCCTGGAAACTGGTTGGAAGCTTTTAACCCACCCTCTCTATTTCCATGAGAAACTCAGACCTCAGTATCTTATGGAGCGCCCTGAATACCATAATGGGTACAGACAGCAATACGCACCCCCAGAAGTTGGGCTCTGTAGGGAAGTCCAGCGTGGTCCCCAAGGTCCCAAGGTCAGGCTGAGGTCCAGAGCAGAGCTCTGTGTTCTGGTCATTAGGGGTCGGATGCTGGGCAGAGCCACGCTGAGCTGAGCCCTAGAGCTTATATCACTCCTATTGTCCGGTAGGGATGACAGTGAGCACAGGGCCCTGGGGACCTCTCTGGGCAATGTCAGGACTAATGAGGGAAACAAAGTCCCTAGCTGGGGAGTGACATAAGGAAGGGCAGTCCAAGCTGTCCCACCCCCACTGAGCAGCTCCAGGAGTCCCCAGCCCTCCCCAGGATCTGCTCTCTTGAGGACACAGTGGCCTCACAGAGCTCAAAGCAGCTGAGCCTGTGAGAGGGCCCTGGCCCTGGCCCTGACTGGCCAGCAACTGAGGCCAGCTTGGCCCCTGCCCTGGGGTGGGTGGGGGAGGGCAGCAACAATCTGAGCTGGCGATGACTCACGGGGATGTCTGGCTTTGTGGCATGGACGGAGGGGGAGGAATCCGTGCCAGGAGCAGCGCTTGGCACAGAGTCCCCCTGGCTCCTGCGGAGCATCGGGCCTGGGCTGAGCTAGCCAAGTACCTCTACTGCCCACTCACCCACCACCACTTGCAGACGGCTGGTGGGGCCTGTGGTGGAGACTACCAGGCCCTGACTCTGAGGCAGGAACCCTTTCTGGAGGGCAGATGTGAGTGACCACGTGAGGCATAGGGCCTTCATGAGCCAACCCCCTCAGTCCTTCAGGGCAATTCTCAGTGGGTCCTGGCTGCTGGTCTGGCTTGGGGAGGACAGAAAGGAGGTATCAAACGTCCTGCCCCGGGGCCAGGAGACCAGCGAGCCCTTGGACAGTCCAGGATGTCTTCTTGGAGGAGGCAAAATTCCAGTTTGTCTCTGCACCCTTCTTGCCCGGGGAGGGCGTCTTTATGATGGGCAGAGGAGACAGCGGTGCTGGTGGGTGAAGGCAGCAAAGTCTAGGCAGAGCCAGCTTGAGCCCCCACCAGCAGCTCCCTCCCTCCCTCCCTCCCTCCTCTGCCTTGTCCTGCTGGATGTGACTCCAAATGCCCCTGGCTTCCCTGGTCAGAGACCTTTCCCAGAGCCCAGCTGCCCAGAACTCTGGTGGTTCTAAAGAAAGATCCACAAGCATGTTTGGGGAGTTAAGGTAAGGACGTGGTCCAGAAGCCCCTGCCCGGGCCTCTCGGCAGGCTGGGCCCATACCTGTATTCAGGTCAACAGTAGCGTCAAGATGCCACGCTATGCTCCCCTGAGACCACTGCCGAGGCAGCTGAGCCCATCTGGCCTCTGCATTAACTTTAGGACCCTTGGGACATCAAGTAGGGCCACAAGGTGGCTATGGTTGGGGGAGAGACCTTGGAGGAAGAAGTTCAAGGCAAGGGCTTCCCTGGTTCTCCCGTGGGCCATGGTTTCCCACGATGTTCTTGGTGCAGGTGGAAGACACAGTGTTGGACATCTATGATCTGGTATATGACCAGGCAATGAGGAGCCCATCTAGCAGTCAGTGGCGAGAGCTGGCCGCCATTCAGGACACGGTGAGCTACGGGGCAGGGTGTTCCTCCAGCATAACAGGAGGCAGAATGCTCAGACTTGCTGTGTTCCAGAGAATGGACGCCAGACACCCTCCTCCGAGCCAGCCATCCAGGCCAAGCTTCAAGTGGGGTTCCCTCCCTGGGTAGTGGACAGGGAGCTCTCTCTGCTCCCTCTGTCCTAAATACAACTGGCTACCAAATGTATGAGCCAGGACAAAGTGGAAGGGCAGAAGGACAGGGCCCCTGCTGAAACGGACTGAGAATGTGTTCCTGAAGGAAGCAGGTTATTCAGGCACCAGGTGGAGAGCATGGCCTTTCAGAGGAAACAAGCCCTCAGAGAGTCAGGCAGCTCCATCACCAGAGCCAGGTGCTGCTGGCCACTTCTCTGGAAGTAGCTATGTCTCTCTGAGCCCCGGCCCTGGTCCTGGGGGCCAGTGCTGTGGTATCCGTCTCCCCATCAGTCCTGCCTACTTCATGCTGTTCCTTGGCCTGTTTTATAGTTTCTATGTTGTGGGAAGAGATCTCCTTTAGGGCTTCTGGGGAACACAAGAGCGGACCTCTGCCAGGGCCAGGAGGCCATGAGAGAGGTGAGGAGGAGGAGGAGGAGTGGAAGGAGGGGGAAGGGGGAGAACGGGAGGAGGGGGGAGGGAGGAGGAGGAGGAGGAGGAGCATAGGAGGGGGGAGATAGGAGGATGGGGAGGAGGGGGAGGGGGAGAAGGGAGGGGAAGCTTCTGCACTCAGGTCATGAGACTGCCCCCGAGGACTGGGCAATCCCGGCTACCCCTGGCCTGGGAAAATCCTCTTTTTTTCTTTCCGCTTGGCCTCTTACCCTCCTGGGACTTGGGGGGCAATGGGAAGACAGCTAAGGGAAGCCTATGGAGTGCCCAGCCTGACCTTAGCCTAGGCCCAGGTCCTGTCAGCGGCTGGTGGCGGGCACATGCCCCTTCCACAACTTCCCTCCTTCATGAGGTTCCCTCAGGCCAGCAAGAACCTCCCCCTTCCCTCAGAAGCTTCTAGAAGCCCAAAGCCAAGGATCCAGAGAACAGGGTGGTCAGCTATGTAGGGGAGCGGGAACGGATCTGGAGGGGCCCCATAGGGAATGGAGAGGTTAGAGGGAGGGCAGGGTTCGGCTGGTCTACCCTGCGGGCTAGGCTGGACTCACTTTCCCCTCCCAGCCCTCTCCTGTCCCATCCCCCTGCTCTCCTGGAAACAAACCAGCCCCATCTCCCAGGGAGAGAGGTCTGGCTTTCCTCCAAGAAACAAGAGAGTGGGAAGTGGCTCAAGGCCCAGCAGGGAAGGGAGCTAGCCTGCTGGGGAGGGCTGAGTCAGGAAGCCGGGTTCACCCTAGAACAGAGCTGCAAATTGAGCCAGGGCCTTCCTGCCTCCTGCCTCCAGGGTAGCAGGGAACCAGGACCACCGAGCTGTCGAGGCCTCTCTGGGGAGGAGGGGCCTGGAAACAGGGGTCCCCACCCCCACCCCCGCCAGACCAGGAAGGGCCAGGAAGACTGCTTGCTTACCGGAAGGCTAGGTGGCACCTGTAAGGCTCCCCGATGGTCCAATGCATCCTCACCCTCCCCAAATGCCTATATCCCGTCCCAAGTCAAAAGCCACCATCCATGTGAGTGGCCCAGAGATCAGCTATCACCTTCCTGTTTCTTGAGGGAGAAGTTCTGTTGATGTCCAGCCCACAGCAAAGGGACCCCCACATTCCACTCCAGATGCAATTCCCCTGCCTCCACTAGCTAGCAGCCTCTGGACAGTGGGGGTGCATTGACAGCCCTGCGCTCCCCTGGGAAAATAGCAGCCCACTGTAGGAGCTCAGGGCAGGTGGGACACAGAAGGGCCTCCCTGACCACCAGGGCAGTGACCCACCATCCCCAGAGACCAGCCCCGTGCCCTCCAGTTTCACAGCTTGTGAACCTTCCTTCCTAGAGAGTTGAGCAGTTCTCTCTGGAAGGTACCGCCTGGACTTTCCCGCCCTGCACTGGTCGAGCAGACCGCGTAGCCCCAGGGGCTCTGTGGAGCCTGGTGGGGTGGGGAGAGCTGGGCACTCTGGCCAGGGAAGGGTTGCCAGGGTGGGCACCATGCTACCTCTGCCCAGGACTGCCTACAGAGCATCGGGAGCTTTCTGAAGACATACTGCAGCATTGGCGTCATCCTGACCTGCGCCAGCCTGGCCCTCACGGTAGCCGCCCCTCCTCTACTCCCCTCCCTCCATCCTCCTGCCCTGCCTGGTCCCTCCCAGATAGAGGGCAGCCCTAGGTTACTGCCCCAGGACAGGACTCTAGTCTTGGCCATTCCAGACTCCTCCAGGCCTTGGCAGCAGGAAGGAGCCAGCCTCTGACACAGGGAGGCGGCCTGAGGGTGCTAGTGTCTACTTCATGCCCTCAGCTTCCCAATGCTACAGTCTAGAAACTTCCCTTGGCAGTGGCAAGACTCCGCCCCAGGGCTGTTGGCGGGTCTACAATTCGTGGGCATCTCTCTGGTCTGTCCCAGGTGTATGCCATGATGCTCTGTGCTTTCCTCTGGTTTGCCATTCGTTGTCACTGCGGCTTGGATCGAAAAGGCAGATATGCCCTCACCCCACGGTAGGTCCCTCTCTCTCCCGAAGGGTCTGAGGGTGCCATACACCCAGAGTATCTGTACCGCTCACCACTGAGGTGTCGGTCCTGCCCAGGAGGGCAGCTGTGGCTGTTCACGGGAAGCTCTTTGGAAGTGTGGGGCAGCCCACATACTCTCCTCTCTGCCCACCTCAGGCCCCTGATGCGCCCTGGCCTCACTCTGCCACTTCCCTAACATCAACAAAGAGAGATGGGGTTTCTAGGCCCCCAAATACAGCCTCCAGGCTAGGATGTCCGGTCTGGGAGAGCCCGGGACCCATCATACATAGGGGTAGGAAGGACCCAGATCCAGCAGCCACAAAATCCCTCTTGCTGCCACGGCCCGTGAGCCTTCACTTCTCCAGCTCCACCCACGACCCACTCTGCTCTGGCCTCGGGACCTCTGTGGCCTGCATCTGTGTCCCCCCTCTGTATTCTGAAAAGAGCTTGCCATTCCCTTAATGGGCACACGTGTGTCGAGGCTGGAAGACTATCTTGACTCATCCTCAGGAATGCTGTGCTCCTTTGAGACAGTCTCTCCTTGGCCTGGTCTTTACCAGTTAAGCTAGAGACTGGTTAGAAGATCCCAGAGATTCTCGTCTCCACTCCCCAATCCTGGGGTTACAGCACGTGCCACCACACCTAGCATTTTTATGTGGATTCTGGGAATCAAACTCAGGTCCTGATGCTTGTAAGGCAAGCACTTTAAAAATATTTATTTATTATTTATGTATTTAACTGGGGAAGGCATGCGTGAGTGCCGTCAACTGAGATACCCACCCCCAGCCCCTTTAGGGACATCCTTACAATACCCTCTAGAACATCCTGGAAAAGCCTCATCATCCCCCTCTATTCTGGAACAGACTTATAGTCACCTCTAAATATTCTATAACAGCCTCATGGTCATCATAGAACATTCTAGAACATAGTCCTAGTCCTTTCTAGAACATTCTAGAACCTCACTGTTCCCTCTGTTTCTCAGAACCTATGACTGTCAGCCCCAGGAGCCCAGCCTCTTCAGATGGACCCAGGGTGGCCCAGATCCTCGATGCTCCTCTGAGGGCATTTGCTAACCATTGGGTCTAGTGGGATACTTGGATGACTCTCAGTGGCTCCAGGACCGAGGCTCTGCTTCACGTCTGCCCCACTACTTGGCTGCCCACAGAGATGAAGATGCCAGCCATCAGCACTTACACAATCCTCAAGCGAGGAGACATGGTGAGGCAGGAGAAGATAGACTCCCCACCCCCAGATGTGTGGTTACTTTGGCATTGCTGCAGATGGATGCCAGACAGACACAAACTAAGAGAGGAAAGATTTGTTTTGCTCACAGTTTCAGGGAAATGACGACTGGGAAGGCAGGGAGGAGTGCCTACGACTGTGGTAGCCAGAACAGGGGTGCGGCCGCTGTTTACATGCTGGATATTAGTTACTTCTCTAACGCTGTGATAAAACCCCACAACCAAGGCAACATACACAAGAGAGTTTAATTGGCTTACGGTCCAGAGGGATGAGAGTCCATCATGATGGGGAGGCATGACTGAGCAGAAAGTTGAACATTCATGTCTTCAAGAACAAGAAGTAGAGTGAAGGCCAAACTAGAAGTGGGCCAAGGCCGTGAACTCTAAAGCCTCCCTCCAATGACATGCTTCCTCCAGCAAAACCACACCTCCGAAAGATTCCCTGACCTCCCCAAACAGTGCCACGAACTGGGGACCTGAGACCAAGTGTTCAAATGCTTGAGCCTATGGGGGACATTTCTTGTTTACCACCAGGGTAAAGCAATCTCCTCAGTTTCGTTTGGGCCAAACTGGAGCAGAGATGACTTTGGCCCTGTAGTCGTGGTGGTAGATATGCAGTCATATGTTCATAGCTAGGTTTTTTGGTAATGGCATGGGACTGTTAATACTCCCTAATTGAGGGAGCAGAAGAGGTCCTCAGACCCGCACCTGGGATCCAGCCCCCACTTCTTCCTGCCACTAACCGTCTATGATCTTGCGAAGTGCGAAAGTGAACAGCAACAGCGGTAAAAGGTTAACTGAGGGAGGACTCCCTGTTCCGGCTTCCGAAAGGTTGTCACCCGTCATGGGGTGGGACTTTCAGGTGATGAAGCTGTTTGAGGGTCAACCACTGGTTCACCACGTTAAATTTGGGTAGGATCTCTCCTTTGGTTAGTTATCTGGGCCCCATCTCGGGGTGAGCACATGTTTGTTTCTATCCTGGGACAGGAAACATAACCGCAGAAAACAGAGCTAGAATGGAATCAGTCCCTGGTGGCCTCGTTCTGCCAGTCGGGTCCTACTTTCTTAAGGCTCCGCAGCCTCCAAACTAGCACCATAAGTTTAGGACGGCGCATTCAAAACAAGCCAGTGGGAGCCCCTTCAGATCAAAACTGTGACCGCTGGTAAACTCACAGGAGCATGTGGGAGACACTTCAGACCCAAACCACATTTATCAGTTACTTTTCTGTTGCTGTGATAAATACATTGACCAAGGCAACTTACAGAAGGAAGAGTTTATTTGAGCTTATGGTGCAGGGGTAAGGGTCCATGACGGTGGAGAGACGTGGCAGAAGGAGCTGGCCAGAGCAGAAAGTCGAGTGATCACATTTTCAAACAGACACAGGAAACAGAAAGAGACAGGAAGTCCAGCATGGCTTAAGAACTCTTACGCTTGCCTCTAACTGATGGGCTTCCTCCAGCAAGACCTCACCTCCTAAAAGCCCCAAAATAGCACAACCAACTGGTGTCAAAATATCAAAATACTCGGAGCCTATGGGTGGCAGTCTCATTCAAACCACCGCACCATCACACCAGGTAAACTCACAGGAGCCTGTGGGAGACACTTCAGACCCAAACCATCACACCAGGTAAGCAGGCTCCACGCAGAACTGTTAGAAACACCAAGGGTGATTTCCAAGTCTGTAGACCAGGCCAGGATCAGTAAGGATAGAGGAAGACAGGCACAGGGCAGGCAGGAGCCCTGCCCAGATGCCACCCTGTGCCTGCCGTTCCCAGTCACTGCCACATTCACTTTCTGTGCTTCTTAATAAAGAGCACAAATCTGGCAGCCACGTTGGTTCCTTATCAATGACAAATACCCGAGAAAATCAATTGGTTTGACTCATGTTTGCAGAGGTTTCTGTCCATGGTCAGATGGCTCTGGGGCTTTTGGGCCCAGGGTGAGGCAGAACATGGGAGAGCACGCATGCCGATGCAAAGCCAACCCCTCACGGTGGGCAGGAGCAATGAGTAGGACAAGGGTACCCGTCTCCAGGACACACCCCAGGGAGCTGTTTCCCCACTTTCTAGCTTCCTCCCCACAAAGTACCATAAAATCAAGAACCCAGGGACTGGAGACCCAGCTTGGTAATTAAATTAGCACATACTGAGTTTGGTTCCCAGCACCCACATGGTGGCTCACAACCATCTGTAACTCCAATTCCAGGGGACCCAACACCATCATCTGGCCTTGTTGGACAACTACACTGACCACCCCCCCCGACACACACACATACACATAATTAAAAATAAAAATGAGCACAGGGAAGCAGAGTCTTTCAGGCCCCTGGAAACTTACTCGTGAACTTGTGGCAATGCCGGCATCGAGCTCCAGACCCGCGCCGACTCAGACAGAACCCCAGAGTGGAGCTAGGGGAGCGGGCGGCAGGCGGACCCCAGCCTGGGAACTCTGGAGACTGACTACTGCGATCTCCAGGTAGACTGACTAGACTCCGGTGGATGAGCTTGTACCAAGAGCATCTGGGTGCAAGTGCTTGACTGGCTAGGACCTAACATGTGTGGCGGAATGCATGAGGTCCGGCAGGAGGGTTGGGGGACATGGGTGAGGTCGGGGGTCTACATTTGATTAAGAACCATTGTGTGAAATGCATAAAACTCAATAAATTTTTTTTATCTCTTTAAAATATTTTGAACCCATCTATAGATCACTCCATTGATTAGGTCTCACCCTCACATATCTAACTATTGTCTACAAACCTAACCTCTGACTGCCCTGGGGAGTTACTAGTCTGAGGACATGTCTCCTAAGAGTGGCCTCAGGAAGCAGTCGCTCACTGTCTCATGGTTCTGGGAAAGACCAAGTGGGGGAGACATGTTCTCCACTCAGCCTCTTGTTAGGCCAGAAGCAAGAGGACAGGTGGGTTGGGCCTCACCCAGAGGCTTCCAGAAGAATCCACTTCTGGGCCCATTCTTGCTGCTGGAAGAATCTAGTTTCTTGTAGTTGGAGGCTTGTGGTCTCTTCCCTTGCTGTTACTAGCTGCCAGCCGGGGTGGCTTTCTGCTCTATACAGTTGCCCGACTCCTCCTCCTCCTCACCCGGTCTCCTTCAGGCACACAGGATGGGCCGAGCTGTCCACAAAGTGGGGAAAGCACTCCGCTTTAAAAAATCTTTCTAAATTTTAATTCCTATTTTATTTGCATGAATGTTATGCCTGTGTGTATGTAAGTGCACCCATGTTGTGCAATGCCTGTGGACAGAAGAGGGTATGGGACCCCTAGGGAGGTGGTCCTGCCTCCCACCCAGATTCACCTAAGGAGCCCGCCCGCCCTCAAATCAGAGCCATCCACAATGGCCAAACAACTCAAGGAAAAGGCCTGTTACAACCAGCTAGTGTCTGATGCTTCCCACACGTTCAGTCCCCAAAAGAACTTTCTCAGCTCTCATAAAGCTGCCACACCTAAAGACACATGAGACTTGTGCCCCTAGCGACAGTCTCTCGTGTCTCAAGGGTTCTGTGCCCCATAACCGATAATCTGGGGTCTTGGTGGCAGGTGCTCCTTCTCAGTACTGTAACCGTTGTCTCACTCTTTTTCAACCTATGGAAACATTAAAGAAAGTATGGTGAGTCATGCCTGTAATACACAAAGCATGGTGAGTCGTGCCTGTAACCCCAGTACTCAGAAGGCAGAGGCAGGAGGTTTGTGAGTTTGAAGCCAGCCTGGGTTACATAATTAGATGGTCTCAGGACACACACACACACAGAGAGAGAGAGAGAGAGAGAGAGAGAGAGAGAAGAAAAAAAGGAAGGGAAGATAGGAAGAAGGAATGGAGAGAGAGAGAGAGACAGAGACAGAGACAGAGAGACAGAGACAGAGAGAGACAGAGAATCCCATCCATACTCAGGCCTGGTAGCACACACCTGTAATCACTTGGGAGGCAGAAGTAGGCAGATCTCTGTAAGACAGAGCCTAGCCTGGTCTACATAGTGAGTTCTAGGCCAGCTGGGGCTACAGAGAGACCCTGTCTCAAAAAATGAACTAAAATGAAAGGAAGCAGCTCCCATGCACAGTGGTGGCCGGATGAGAGACGGGAGACAGGTCTGTAAAGATGCAGAATACGGCCTGAAGAGAAACGCTACCTGGTGCCTCTAGACAGCACTTCCCTCTGAGCTGGTCACCGAGCCCGGGTGCGTGTCAGTCACTTTCCTGCCCCTCGGCTCTTTCTGTGTTCCTTGGGGATCTCTTGTTGGCCCCTGTTGCCATCACCCCCCAACTTTTATCGCCGACTGGTGGGGTGAGGAGAGTGCCCACCCACAAGGAGCATCATCAAACCTGTTTCCTCACATTAGGCCACTCAGCCAGTGCCAGGGGCCCTTTAGGACCTCTTAACCCAGTGGTAGAAGAGCTCAAAGTGGCCAGGTGAACCCACAACTTCTAACCCAGCAAGACACTTACTGTGTTCTCTGACTAGACCCCTGTTGGCTACTGAGATCCTAAGTAAGTCATCTGAGGATGAGACACAGTCCTTCTGAGATGGTTCACTGGCTGTCACCATGGTGTGAGGACTAAATCATCCCAGTCCATTTGCAGCATGAGGTGTGTTTAGAGATCATCAGAAAGTCATGGATGAGCAGGAGGCACTGGGCCTCCGTCTTCCCTTGCCGGCAGCTGGACCAACTTGTCTGGGGCTGTCAGTTCATCCTAGGGTTGAGAAGTTACAGCAGTCCACTACATGACTGAGCCCATATGTCAGAAGAGGAGGGAATCTGGAGCCCAGAGACACACATCAGATAAGGCTTTTTGCATCCTGAGCCAATAGCATGGGGACTGTAGGGAGGGGCCACATTGCCCCCAGTCCACCCCTCAGGCTTCCAATCTGGGGATTCTGGATTTTTCCAATAGCACATTTTCCTACTGGAGCCACATGTTACAGGCCATCGAGCCGTCTTGCAGTGGCATTTCCTCAGTGTGGTTGTAAATGATACCTAAGGAGCCACCCACAATCCCACAGAGCTCTTTTCAGTAACAGAGTAAATGAGGACCCCAGTAAATCCCAGTGACTTCCTGCCTCTGACCATAAAGTTACTTCCTTAGCCAAGGAACATGTGCATATGGTGCTTTGGTTTTGGTGCAGAGTTCAGTGTTAAGTGTTGAAGTTCAATCCCCATTGTGAGTGGGGCATTGTGGGTGGTTCTCCCGAGGGTGCAGAAGACAGACCAGGGAACTAGGGCACATTAGAGCCTACCTAAGAAGTCATGGTCAGAATGCTAATGGAATGGACAATCAAGACTGGGCTGATGAGGGCTCGGATGGAACTGAGGGTTCTGGATAATGATGTGGAGACCAGCTTCCTCATTCTATAACCGAGAACTTGGATATCTCTGGTCCATGATTACACTTTGTGGGAGGCTTAATGACAAATTGTTCATCTGCTGAAAGAAACCTCGACAGGGTACAGCAGTCAGGCTGTGGCATGGGTATCTGTGCTGGTTGTTTAAAAAAGATTTTCTATTTTTATTAATGTGGATATGTCACATGTGTGCAGGTGCTCGCAGAAGCCAAAAAGGATGTAACTTCCCTGGAGCTTAAGTCATAGGTGATTGTGAGCCTGACGCGAGTGGGTGCTGGGACCCAAACCTGGGTCCTCTACAGGAGCAGCAAGCATTCTTAACCACAGAGCCACCTTTCCAGCCCTGTGCTGGTTAGTTTTAACGGTCAACTTGACACAACCTAGGAGGAAAGTCTTATGAGGAACTGTCTGGATTCAGTTGGCCTGTGGGCATGTCTGTGGAGGAACTATCTTTATTGTTCATTGACGTGGGAAGATCCAGCCCATCATGGGCAGCACCATTCCCTAGGCAGGGGGCCAGGACAGGATTTAGAAGCTAGCAGCAAGCAAGCAAGCAAGCCCACACGTGTGCGTTTCTCTTTGCTGTTGAGGTGGGTGTGATGTAACTGCCTGTCTGAGCTCCCAACTTGGCTTCCCTGAAATGGTGGGTTGTAACTTGGAATCATAAGCTAAATAAACCTCTTTCTCCCTTTGTTGCTTTTGTCCAGGCATTTGTCACAGCAACAGAAATGAAACTAGGACAGTATGGATGAGTGCTTTCCATCACACTGACAGGTTCAAGAGCAAAGGGACCCAGAGCTCAAGGATCTAAAAAAAATCCTCAGCCTTGCCAGGGAAGAGCAAGAAAAAAAAGAGGACCGGCTGCAGCACAGAAACTGCTTTCCAAAGATATCAGCACAGATAGAAGTGGCTTTACGCAGGGCGGGGGCGGGGGGGACCTTCAGGGCCTCTCAGAAACTTCTAGGAGAAATCCTCCTCCAGGGTAAAGAAGGAGGATGGCTGAGGCACGGCCCAAATCGTACTGGTTCTAAACATTTGCCAGACATTCGTGGGTGCCCTGGTTGATACGTGTCCTTGCTCAAACATCTGAAACCCGTGCCAATCTGGTAGGTGTTACACGGTATTGCTTTCTAGTTTTGAGTTGCCATTTCTCCGCCTGTTGACTAGGTTTGCCTGAGTCCTGGCCTTGTCTGTTTCCATTTTACAAAACACCTGCTGTGTCTTTCGCTGATCGTTGGATGGGATAATGTGCCTCATCTTGCTGGTTCTTGGAAGAGCTCCAGCGCATTACGGTAGAGGCCATGTGTGGCTCATGCATAGGGGTGAATGTGGTGTCCTAACATGTGAGTTCCTTGAGGTCTCCTTACAGCAACTTCTGTGTAATGAAGGATCTTGATCTGTTCCATCTTTTCATGGAGACACAGCAAAGGAGCACAGTGAACACACATATTGTGACAGCACATTCTGCGACACCCTGGCAGGGTGGGATGGATCGTTTTGATTGTCAATCTGGTTGGATTAAGAAATACCTGAGAGGGCTGGAGAGATGGTTCAGTAGTTAAGAGCAGTTCTTACTCTTGCAGAGGACCAGGGTTCGGTTCCCAGCACCCACAAAGCAGCTCACAACTGCATGTAACTCCAGTTTCAGGAGATCCAATGCCCTATTCTTGTTCTATGGTCATTGCACACATGATTACAAGTGCCTATATAGATGCAGGCAAACATATACATAAAACAAAAATAAATCTTTATAAACAAAACACTGCGGGGGTTGCCAAAGAGAAATCCAGCGGTTAAGAACCTAAGCTCTACAATCACAGAGACTAGAGCTTTGAATCCCAGCACCCACGTAACATGCCTGGCACCCTCAAGAACCCCGGGGACCTCATCTCTGAAGGGATGGAGAGAAGGCTTTCTCAGGCTTGCTGGCTTCCTGTCTAGCTGAGAGTAAGCCACATGTTCTGGGACAGACCCTGCCTCAAAGGAAGAGTTGGGAGTGATAAGAGAGGAACACTGAACACCCACTTCTGGCCTCACACATGGGTATGCATACACTCACACACAAGCACAAATAAATATAGAAATAAACCACCTGGAGCATTAATGAGGCACACCTTTGGGTGTATATTTGAAGATGTTTCCAGTAAAGTTTAACTGAGAAGGGTGAGACGCACCCTGAATGAATGTGGACACAGCATCCTGTAGCGGAGTCCCGGATGGGGGCAGAAGGGCAGGGACACAGCCACCTGCCGCCCTCAGTCCTGTTCCTGTTCCTCTGCTTTCTGTCGCACAGCAGACCGAGCTGCTCCCTCTCCCCTGGTGGGCGGTGTTGTCCGTCAGTGGGATCCTGAAGCACAGACGCTTGAGCTGCCCAGAAAAGAAGCCATTTGCCCTCAAGAGTGGGACTTAGAAATTGGCCTGGGGCTGATGTGCAGTTGGTACTTGCTGGTCACTGTCACGGGTACCATGCCGTTTAAATGAGCTGTGCTTGAGAGTATGTGTGTGTGTTTCCAAAACTCACAATGAAATGTTTATAATCAAGCAAACTGTAAGATTCATACCCCAAGCACAAGCAGATAAGCAGTTCACCGAATTCTGCTTCCACCTCCAAATATGGAGGAGGCGCTCCCACAGAGTCATAATCCATCACCGTCACATCTGCCCTGTGCATAGTAACTCCCTAGCCAGACTGGAAACATAACCCAGATTGGGTTTTCCCACGTCCCCAGATGGCTCTCCTCTAACACACTCAGCTCAGCTCCAGGCACAGCCTCCTTGGCCTTTGAATGCTCACTCCCTTTCCTCCCCACCCACCCTTGAATCTGCTCTAACCACTGCCTAGCTGCAGAGCTGGCTTAGCAGCTGAAGTTCCTGGGTCTGGGTGCCATGTCTTGGAGGACCACCTTCTATACTACATTCCTTCCTGTTTCGCTGTCTCTGGGGGGTCAGAGCAGGTGACAGAGTGAGGGTCCTCCTAGATGAGGCCACTGGTCCCCACAGCCCACAGCCAGGCACATACTGTCTGTTAAGGTCACCAGGACACTTCCATTTGCTATGGTTTAGAGGCCCCTCTCTTAGCTATCTTTCTTATTGCTGTGACCAAATACTGAAAGAAACAATGTAAGAAAGGATTCACAGGCTAAGCTCCTATAGTACAGTCCCACAGTGATCCCCATCATTTGGCTAAGGCTTACCTCCTAGTGTTCAAATCCAGGAACCTGTGGGGGTCATTTTACATTTAAACTACAACACCCTTAGCTTCCCAAAATTTCATACTGTAACTTAATCCTCACAAAATAGCTTTAGAAGGAGGGATTTTTGCAGAGAGGAATGAGTTCCAAGGGTTCCATCCTGGAGAAATGGATTTGTATGTTCCTCTGTGCTCCCCACATCCCAAATCCCTTCTATCATGTGAGGACAGGGTGTTCATGCCCTGCAGAGGGTAAAGCGCCAGTGTGGACCTCACCAGACACTAGTTCTGCTGGCATCTGGATTCTAGACTTCCACTGTCCACAGCTGTGACAAATTTGAATAGTGTGCACATTGCTCCATCTGTGGCATTTTGTTGCAACAGAATGGACGGGCTAAGACGCCATGGTAAAGCTGGATCTTTTCTTTGTAACCACACATCATCCTGCTTCAGTCACAGTATCCTCTGAGGGTCCTGGCCTGGACCTTCCCTCCCAACGAGCAATGCAGACTGGCAGGCTTCTGATAGCGGTATCTCAAGTGGCCCCCAGAGGCTGTGGTCCTCACTGGAGGAGGTGGGTCACTGGGGATGAGCCTTGGGATTGCATAGCCCAGTCTTGCTTGATTCCTCGCTTCTTCAATCTGCTCTCAGCCTCCTGCTCAGCCCAGTGAACACAAGCAGCCTCAGGTTTCCACTGCTATGCCTTCCACACTGCGCTGGCTTGCAGTTTCAAACTGTGAGCCCAAGTAAGCCTTTCCTTTCCGTCAACAAATAAAACAAAAGGGCCCTGAAGATGCCTCCTGACATCAGAGCTGTGCTGGCAAGTTTTCTGTTGCTTGAGGATGTTGCTGTTTTTTGGTCTTTTTGAGACAGGGTCTCCCTGCAGCCCTGGCTGGCCTGGAACTCACAGGGATCCTCCTGCCTCTGCCTTCCAAGTACTGGGGTTAAAGGCCTGTGCCATCACGCCTGGCTGCTGTAACATGGCACAACCTGGAGTCGCCTGGGAAGAGGGAACCTCAGCTGAAGAATTTCCTCCATCAGGTTGCTCTGCAAACCTGTCTGAGGCTGTCTTGACTGATGGTTGATGTGAATGGGCCCAGCCCACTGTGGGAGGTATCATCCCTAGGCAGCAAGGCCTGTGTGTGTAACAAAGGCAGGTGGCAGGAGCCAGTAAACAAGAGAATGAGCAGCGTCTGCCTTGAGTTCCTGCCCTGCCTTCCCTGAGTGAGGGGCTGTGACCCGGGCGTGTAAGTCAGACCTTCCCTGAGTGAGGGGCTGTGACCCGGGCGTGTAAGTCAGACCTTCCCTGAGTGAGGGGCTGTGACCCGGGCGTGTAAGTCAGACCTTCCCTGAGTGAGGGGCTGTGACCCGGGCGTGTAAGTCAGACCTTCCCTGAGTGAGGGGCTGTGACCCGGGCGTGTAAGTCAGACCTTCCCTGAGTGAGGGGCTGTGACCCGGGCGTGTAAGTCAGACCTTCCCTGAGTGAGGGGCTGTGACCCGGGCGTGTAAGTCAGACCTTCCCTGAGTGAGGGCCTGTGACTTGGACGTGTATGTCAAACCCTTTCCTCCTCAGGCAGCTTCTGTTCAGAGAGTTTTATCACAGCCACAGAAAGCTCACTAATACTACTCTGTGCCACTCTCTCCTCTAGACCCTGGGCCAGTTCTGATCAGGCTCCTAAAACACAAATCAGGGCTTAGGCAATGGGGACCCCATCCTCATTTTGCATGGGCTGCAAAAGAACCCTGACTCCATTTCCCCATCCTCTCTTGCTCTGGACTGCAGGCCAGCTGTGTGGTCTGAGCAGCCAATGGAGAGGCCCAGGAAGCTGACAGCAGCCGTGTCCAGCCACGTGTACCAACCCATAAGAACTGAATTCTGCCTAAAGCACTACGTGAGCAGGACATGGGTCCTCCCCAGCCAAGCCTGCAGAGTAGACCACACAGTCCAGGCTCCGGTGCAGCCTCCAGGTAGACTCTAAGTCAGAGGACACGGCACCAGGGAGGCTCTGTGCACCGTGCCACCGGGTCTCTGCGCCCATTTTCAACACAGCACTATTTACCTCTGGCATCACATGTGGACAAAATTCCCCCAAATAAAAGCTCTAGTTTGGGGGATGACTCGGTCATGAAGCACTGTCCTGGCTAACAGGAAAATTCAAATTCCATCCCAGAACTCCCGTCAACATGCTAGGCATGACAGTGCATGTTTGCAGCCCCACAGTGCTGGGGAGGCAGAGAGGAGGGCTCCTGGGCTCGTTGGCCTGCCAGTCGAACCTAAACAGTGAGCTCCAGGCCAGTGAGTGGCCCTGTCTCAAGGAGGTAGACAGCCTTCCAGAAAATGAAACCCAAGGTTGTCCTCTGGCCACCACATACATGCATACACACATGCAACTGCACCATAAGCATGGACGCATATTTAAATGCTATAGTTTTTAGTAATGCATCAAACTAAAAACAAAAACAGTTTTGGTACCAAACCTTAACTGTGATGAGAATCTGACTTTTGGAATCTCCAAATAAAATTATATCTCCAAACTAAAGGAAAGAGTTTATATCTGCCTTCAGCTTGATCATGAAAAGTAATTACATAATTAAGACAGAAGGGATGGTAGGAAACTTGCTGAAGTCTGAATCAGCACGCAGGGCATCCAGGCCGCGCACGGGCGAGGAAGACGCAGATGTAAGAAGAGATGAAGACCACTGCCTTCGGGCCCATCTGTTACACAGCCACCGATCGCTGCTCCCCTAATTATACCATCTGCTCCACGTTCCTCAGCTGCCTCCCCTCAAACAACAGCCTGATTCCTTCCTCGCCTTGGGCTACGTAGAACCCTAAGAGAATCTCCACTTTACTCAATTTATTTATGTTTATCTTATGTGTGTGAGTATTTTGTCTGCAGCTAAGTATGCCTATGGAGGTCAGAAGAGGGAGTCAGATCCCCTGGAGTGGAATTACAGATTTTAGCCTCCATCTAGGTGCTGGGAACTGAACCCGGTCCTCTGTAAGAGCAGCCCACGTTTTTAACCACTGAGCATCTCCCCAGCCCCAGCTTTATTTATTTTTGAGTCAGCATTGTCTATTTAATTTTTCTATGTCTAATGTTTAATTTCACTGACATTTTTAGCTTTCACGGTCTAAACTTCTTTTAAACACTATATTTTGAGACAACTACAGAGTCACCAGAAGTTCTCAAGACGTGTGCAGGAAGTCCCCGTGCTCTTTTCCCCTGGGCCTACCCACACTGTGACGTCTGGTTAAATACCAAAAAATAACCAGAATCAGAGCCTGCCTGTTCTACACAGAAGATTCAGACTTCACCAGGTGATCCCAACTCATGAACATCTGTGTGTGTGTGGAGGGTATGTGTGTGTGCACGCATGTGTATGTGTAACTGTGAATCTATGTTTGTGTGTATATGCTTATCTGTGTGTTTCTGTGTGAGTGTGTATGCTTGTGTATATGTGTATCTGTGTATGTGTGTGCATATGTGGTGTGTATGTGTGCTTCTGTATGAGTGTGTGTATATATGCTTATATGTATATGTGTAGGTGTGTTTGTAATATGTATGTGTATATGTATTTGTGTGATTGTCATGTATTTATGTGTGAGTGTGTATGTGTATATGTGAGTATATATGTGTATGTGTATGTGTGTATATGTATTTGTGTGGTTATGTATTTATGTGTATGTGTGTATGTATGTATATGTGTTTCTATGTGTGTATGTGTGTGTATATGTGTATCTGTGTATGTGTGTGTCTGTGTAGGAGTATTTGTAGTGTGTATGTGTATGTATTTGTGTGATTGTTATGTGTTTACATGAGTGTATGTTTGTGTGTATGTGTGTGTGCCTGTGTGTGTGAATACATATACCTGTAACTTTACGTAACCACCTTACATTTAAGCTGCATCCTTCCATGTAGAGCTGCTGACCTCCTTAGACATCACCCAACCATCAATCTGTTCCCATCTCTGTTGCCATCTTTCCTTGGGAGGGGCCAAGACCTGTTCCCAAGTAGCCCAGGCCTTGGGCTCTGTGTGCCAAGGCTGATTTTGAACCCCTGATCTTTCTTCCTCTATGCCCTATGAGCTGGGATGACAGATGTGCCTGTTCTTCTTGGACAACCAGGCGCGTTTAGGCAGTTTTGTTCCACACTCGGGGGCTGTATTAGTTACTTTCCTGCTGCTGTGATAAAACACCGTAACCAAGTGCAGAGTTTATTTGAACTTACAATTCCAGAGTTCATAACTGGGTGGTGGGGGCACAGAGAAGGAGGCTGGAGCAGAGAGCCGAGTGCTTACATCTTCAAGCAGGCACAGGACGCAGAGCGACTGGAAATCTGGCCAGGCTTAAAAACCTCTAAAGGCCGCCCCTGTGACATGCTTCCTGCTGCAAGGCTGCACCTTCTGTGATCTGCCAGCTGGAGACACTCGGAGCCTGTTGGGGGCCCTTCTCACTCAAACCACCACAGGGCCTTGTTACTTTGTGTCAACTTGACACAAGATTCCTGGGAAGGGGGATCCTCAACTGAGGAACATCTTCCATCCGACTGGCCTGTGGCCATGTCTGTGGGGCATTTTTCTTGGTTTCTAATTGATGTGGAGGGCCCAGCCCACTGCGGACAGTGCCACTCCTGGGCAGGTGGGCCAGGCTGTAAGAAAAGCAGCTGAGCAGCCAGGGGAAGTCAGCCAGTGAGCACCGCTCCTCCCTGGTCTGCTCAGTTCCTGCCTCCAGGTTCCTGCCTGGGCTCATGCCTGCTGTCTTTGAGCAGCCACCTGTAAGCAGAAATAAACTTTTTTCTCCCCAAGTTGGTTTTGTTTTACCACAGCAATCCAAACAGGAGCTTTTTTTTTTTTTAATTTTAAAAACTGGGTGCTGGAGAGATGGCTCAGCAGTTAAGAGCACTGACTGCTCTTGCAGAAGACCCAGGTTTGATTCTCGGCATCCAGATGGCAGCTAATAACCATCTGTAACTACAGTTCCAGAGGAATTCAACACCCTCTTCTGACCTCTGAGGGCATTGCACAACAGGTGTGAACTTACATGCACGTAATGCATCCATGCACATAAAAATAATTTTTTAAAAATTAAAAAAAAAACTGGAGAGATGGCTCATGGCTCACCTGTAGAGGACCCAGGTTCAGTTCCCAGCACCACATGGTGATTCCATTCATCCAGAATTCTAATTCTAGGGGGGAATCTGATGCCTTCTTCCGGCCTCCATGGGCATTGCATGCACCCAAACACATTAAATCAATCAATCAAAAAATAAAATACATATAAAGCGGGGGGGTGGTCTTTAGACCAACCTATGCAGTAGGAGCTGGGGAGTCTGACTGCCCGTCTGCATGCTGGAGAGGTTAAAAATCTGGTATCTGCTCAGTGCATGAAGCTGGTTATCTCAGCTGGTATTAAAGGTTCAGAAGATTCCTGGAGAGTTACTGGTGTTCAGTTCCCATTGGAAGGCTGAAGAAGCTTGAGCGTGACGTTCCCAGAGGATGTGGCAGAGTCAGGGGTGACCGCACTTACTCAGGCGGAAGCAGAGACAGGTGGCCAATGCTGTCTTTTTCCTCAGAGATTTTTGTGGGGGCCACCTGTCAGACGGTACTGTTCACTCCGAGAGCAGGTCTTTCCTTGCAGTTAAACCTCTCTGGAAACATCTGGTAGAAATAAAATCTAATGGTTCATTTTCAAAAGTACCTTGAGACAGTTTAGGCCCTGCTATAGACAGACAGATGACGCTAGATCCCCGATGATGCTACGGGTCGAGCTGTCCCCTCAGATTCTGCTAACCACTCCCTCTTCAAATTAGAAACTGAGTAGAAAACCACAGCCACGCTTGCGTGCAAGGTCGTGCACCTGATGACTTTAAAATAATCAGGATGTAAAAAGTAGATATTAACCAACACATGGATTTTGTTAGGGAAAAGATAAAGATAAGCCACAGAGTGAAAGATAAGATCTATGTGCAATGTAAGACTGTTTCTTCCTGAGGCTGGTTTAAGAGCACTGACTGCTCCTACAGAAGACCAAGCACTCACATGACATCTCATAATCATCCTTAACCCCAGGGAATCTAATTCCCTCTTCTGGCCTCTGTGGGCACTGCACACATGTGGTGCATTTACATATATGCACACAAAACACTCATACACAGCTGGGTGTGGTGGTACACACCTTTAATCTCAGCACTGGGGAGGCAGAAGCAAGTGGAACTCTGTGAGTTCAAGGACAGCCTGGTCTACAGGGTGAATCCAAGTCAGCTGAGGCTACAGAGAGATCCTGTCTTTAAAATACTATATATATATACATATATAATGTACATATACAATATATATGTACATTATTTTGACCGGGCATGGTGGTAAAGGCCTTTAATATCAGCACTCCAGAAGCAGAGGCAGGCAAATTTCTGTACAATCAAGGCCAGCTGGTCTACATAGTGAATTCTAGTCTGGCTGGCTGGGTGGGTGGATGGATGGATGGATGGGTGGGTGGATGGATGGATGGATGGGTGGGTGGGTGGGTGGATGGATGGGTGGGTGGATGGGTGGATGGATGGGTGGGTGGATGGGTGGGTGGGTGGATGGATGGGTGGGTGGGTGGGTGGGTGGATGGATGGATGGGTGGGTGGATGGATGGATGGATGGGTGGGTAGATGGGTGAGTGGGTGGATGGATGGGTGGTTACAGAGGTGATTCATAAGTGAATGGAGAGACAGACAGATGATAGATGGACATGTAGATATATGTATTCTCCTAAATAAACACATGGGTTCTGTAGAGAACACTGACTAATACAGATTTTGATGCCAAGAGTGATTTACTGGAATCTTCAGTCTAATGTCCTTCGATTTAAAAACACTAATGACTCTATTACCAAAAGTAAGAAGCTGGGAGCTAAGTAACTCTGCACATGACACTTCTGAATGTTTCTGTGAAACAAAGACATACAGAGACACCAGTTGGTCACGTCTAATGTTTCTGGACAATGTGACAAAAGAGAAGGAGGAGTTCAGGGTTGGCAATTCCCTCCAAGCACCACACGGATGACCTGGGCACTCGTAGCTGTGTCCTGAGGCGAGGCCCCTCACGTTCTGCAGATGCAGGGCAGAAAGTGATGAAACACAGAAACTCATTGTAGACTTTCAGCATCAGAAGGCAAGGCAGATCCTTTGTTGCAGGGAAGACCCTGAAAGTTGGGGTGTGGACAGGTGGGAAGACTCTCGTAAAGCTGGGGACACTGAAACCCTATATTCTGAGGCACCTTCCCTGGCAGCAGACACGGTTCTCACCTCATAGTCTGAGCCTCTGTGTCCACCTGGAGGGATCAAGCCTACAGTTCCCAAGAAGACGGGGGCCGGGGGGTTCATCTGTGGCAGCTGCCAGGCAGGTTGACACTGGTTCCCTCAGCACCACCCCTCTCTTTGCATCCTAGTTTGCTTTCTGTTGCTGTGATAAAAGCGTAACCAAGAGCAACTTAGAGGAGGAAAGGACTTACTCCATCTCACAGGCCACAGTCCCCCTCGGAGGGAGGTCAGGGCCGAGCGGAAGAGGCACCCCTGCAGGAACACCACATATGGTCGCGCCCAGTCCAAGCTCAGCTAGCTTTCAGATTCAGCCCTGGCCCGCCTTCCTAGGGATAGCACCACCCACAGCCTGAGCTCTCACACACCAATCACCAATCACCAATCACGAAAGTCTAGAGAGATGGCACCACTGGCTGCTCTTTCAGAGGACCTGGGTTCAGTTCCCAACACTGATATGGCAGCTAACAGCTGTCTGTCCGTAACTCTAGTTCCGGGGATCTGATGCTTTTTTCTGTCCTCCATGGACATTGCACTTACATACATGCAGGTGAAATGCTTACACACATAAAATAAAAAGAAATTAAATAAATCAAAAAAAATTTTAATGATAAAATCAATCTCTCACAGACATGGCCGGCCACAGGCCAATCTGACACAGAGGAAAGTCTTCAGCTGAGAGTCTCTCTCCCCAGGTGACTCTAGGGTTGCCTCAGGTCAACAATAAAAATTAACCAACCCAATTGTTTCCTGACTTGTACTAGACTTGAGTCTCAGTGGCCCCTTACCAGTGAGGAACCTCCTGGGATCCACAAGGAGGTGTGCTCCCCTTTAGAGGACCTACTTGAGTCATTTTTACAAACAGAAATAAAGTGAAAAATAAATTAATTGAACTCGTGGGACTAGACACAGCAGGGGACAATGAGACAGAAAGAATGAACACGAAGTTGGACCAGGCATGCATACACTGAACACAATGCAGGATCCAATGATGTAGCCCATGTAATCACATGTTAGCTAGCCAACTCACTAGTTTGCGCCTCTTTGGATCAGATCTCAATGAGGTCTGCAGAGAAGTACTCAGAAACAGGAAGTCGAATTGGCTTAACGGGAGGGAGGGTGAAAGACATAGGGAATGGAATATTCTAGAATGGAGTCAACATGCTGAACTTGCTTGCTCACACTAGGCGGGTCCAAGGGCTGACCTTCACCAGGACTGTGAGGAATAGGCCGGCGGGCAGGGCAACGTCCTCCTAGCACCCTGGGACGGCTCATGTCTGTAGATCACACTTCACAATGGGAACTACATCCCTCAACTAGAAAACTCAGATTCAGTCTGAGTCACTACAGCCCAGGGTGGCAGGGGCCACAGGGTGGCAGGGGCCACAGGGTACTGCTCAACTGACATAGGCAAGGTGACTGTAGCTACCATAATGGACAGCAGAGGCCAAGCTGCTGTCCGAGCAGTCTGGGTGGTGCTGGCTAACTGATAATGGTGTTCCCCCAAGGGAAATAGACAGAATTCCTACTGAATCTGCATTTCATCTT
This sequence comes from Eospalax fontanierii, assembly GCA_035773235.1. Lineage (NCBI taxonomy): Eukaryota > Metazoa > Chordata > Mammalia > Rodentia > Spalacidae > Eospalax > Eospalax fontanierii. The sequence continues at coordinate 2,160,772 of CM069526.1, forward strand.
CCTAAGTGGAAATCTTCCAGAATCAGTGAGCAAAGGTATGACTTGAGTCATGAAGCAGTTACAGACTCAAGCAATGCCCAACCTGAGCCAGTTGACAGACTGCATTGTCGGGAGCCATGTGCCTGCCTTGAACTATGCCCTAGTTTTGGGTTAGGCAGAAGACAATCTCGTGCACAGAAGTGCTGTTGGAAGCAGGAGTTTTCATTAGGCAAAATGATTTACATCTGAGGAGAAGTTTATTTTTCACCTAAGACTGAGGTCACATGAAGATCTTTGAAGGAAGCCAATCATATCTTGAGTTATTTTGCCTGTGTTAGTATTGGTTTGCTTACTCATAGTATAAATAGGGAGGGGGGCTTATAGGCAAGCTGCTTCAGTGTAACTGACAGTCCTCCTGAGTCTGTCCTATTCATTCTCTCTCTCTCTCTCTCTCTCTCTCTCTCTCTCTCTCTCTCTCTCTCTCTCTCTCTCCTCCCTCTCTCCCCATTTTCTCATCCTCACTCCCCGCTTTGGGTATGGTCTGATTTCTGCCGGCGGGCTCCAGCAAGTGGCGCCTGCACCAGTGACCTGAAGACTGGGGGTGAAGTAAAGGACACCAAGGTATGAGTGAGCTCACTTAAAGAATGTGAAGTAAAAGGAAGAGTAAAAGAAAAAGGAAAGGAAAGGAAAGTAAAATAAAGGAAAAGAGTGCGGTGAGAAATCTCAGGAGTAAAATGGGTCAGGGTGATAGTTGTTTGCTTTTTGTAAATATGTTGGAAAATATGCTTTATGCTCGAGGGGTTGGTGTAAAACAGCAGCAGCTTTGTAAATTTTTGAACTGTGTAGAAAAAGTCTGCCCTTGGTTCCCTGAAGATAGGTCTGTAGATTTTAAAACATGGGAGAAAGTAGGAAGAAAACTTCAGGAGTATTTTGATGTTTATGGACTGAGTAAGGTTCCAGTAGATACCTTTCGTTTGTGGGCTTTAATTAGGAATAGTTTAGATCTTAAATAGAAAAAGTAATAGAATGTACAGTAAAGGAAAAGTAATGTATCCGGTAAGAAATCTGATAGTCGTTTGCTTTTTGTAAATATGTTGGGAATCCCATAGGTTTAAGATAAGTTTATGTATTAAATAGTTTATATTCATAAGTATAAGAAGCACGTGCTAAGTAATTCTTATAGGTTTACTAGTTTGTAAGATGTAACAATGTATAAGTATAGGTAATAGGCAATTAGTTTATAAGTAGTGAATAAGTTGTGATCTTTTTTCTTACTAATGTGGTGATCTAACGGGGCTTTGATTAGGAATGGTTTGGATCTTGGACACGGGATAGAAAAGGTTTGAGAAAAAAGAAAAAAAAAAAGAAAATGGAAATGGGATCGAGACTCAAGCTGCTTTGCTTGAGGAGCTAGCTTTTGTGAAACCTGAAATCAAGCAATTATTCAAGAGTCATTAGATCCCAAAGAAAAAGAAGAGAGGGAGAAGGAAGCAGTTAGATGTCTGAGAGAGGAGGATTTTTCACCATTTGTTGCCTAAGTAAAGAATATCTAGAAGAAATGTAGCATTTATAGGGTGTAGTTGAATATCTTTATAAGTCCATTCTCCTACAGCAGCTCGTGGTCAAGGAGGCTAGAGCCTAGAACATCAAGGGACCATGATCTCATGTTTTGTTAATTACCTGAGGTTTTTTTGCTACTTAGCTACCAGGTGTTTCACATAAATTTCACCAGTCCTACAGTGCTTTGTTTTCCGAAATAACTACTAAATAGGCAGTTCTTTTTTCAGTTTACAGTTTGCTGGGTTGAGACTATAGCTTAGTGGTAGGATACTTACCTAGCATACATAATGCTGTGAGCTCAATTCTCATCCACGTCTCTTATTTGAACAACACAAGCACAACTGATCTTTTCCCAATCAGACAGCTGGTTCCTGTCCTAACAGTGCTTGGTATTAATTGTACTATTATTTTGCTACTCAGCAGAGGTGATGGCAACAGAAATAGGACACGTGTTTTCATTCCTACTGGTAGTTACTGAACTCGGCAGCTCTTCTGTCCCTTGTAAACTCTGAGTTAAAGGACACAGGATGAGGCTGGCCACCTGACCCTGTGCAAAACAGCCTCAGAGTAAGGACATTGTGCTGTTGAGAGTAACTGAGGAATAAACTAATTTCAACAGAGGTAGTTATTCATTTTATGGTATAACATGTCTATAGCAAGTGTAGTTCATGGAATTCTCTATTATCTCATACCAACAAAAAGTCACTAATACAATTTACAGTTCCTGGAGAAGGTAAATGGCAACCTCTACCTAAAAACTTCTCAGTTAGTGCTGTAAGCTTCAATTTGATAATATGTTCCCAGGAAGCTCTTTTGGGCATGGACAATCAGGACATCAAGTGAAGAAATGTCCTAATAAAACAAAATATGTCTAATCAAGGTTTATTTAGGAATGTTTGGTTTCTGCCCAAGTTTTAGCTGCATAGCATACAGTAATTTCATAAACAACAAGAAACTTTGCTTGCAGCTTATGCTCATTTGCAGCAGGCTCTGAAAGAGCAAGGGCTAATTGTAGCACCTGAGAAGGTACAAGCCGAATTTCCATATTCATATTTGGGTCATAAATTATATCCTAAAACAATTTTGCCTCAAAAAATTCAGATTAGGAAAGATGGGTTGAAAACGTTGAATGATTTTCAAAAATTACTGGGAGATATTAATTGGCTTAGACCTCATTTAAAAATTGCTACAGGAGAACTGAAGCCTCTTTTCGACATTTTAAAAGGTGATTCAGATCCTAAATCGGCTAGAAGCTTGACGGAGGAGGCCAGAAAGGCACTATCTCAGGTAGAACGGGCTATTGAAAATCAACAAATACAATATATAGATTATAGCAGCATATATTTTGGCTATATTCATACTCCGACTGCAGTTTTATGGCAGGAGGGACCTTTGCTATGGTTGCATTTACCTGTCTCACCTGCTAGAGTGTTAACTCCTTATGAGGCAGTAGTGTGTTTAGTTCAGATGGCTAGAGCTGAGTCTCGTAAGTTTTTTGGAAAGGAACCTACTGTAATAGGACTTCCATTTACAAAACAACAGATTGGTTATTTCAAAATGTGGATTCATGGGCCGTAGCTTTTGCCTGTTATTCTGGCATCATAGATAATCATTATCCGAAAAACAAGCTATTAGAATTTGCAAATAGTCATGCTTTTATTTTTCCAAAAATTGTGAAACAGGATCCTATTAAGGACACTTTAGTGATATTTACAGATGGGTCCTCTAATGGTAGGGCTACTTATGTGTTACAAGGACAATCCCATGTTTTTCAAACTTCTCCAGCTTCAGCTCAAGTAGTAGAACTTCAGGATGTGGCTGCTGTATTTCAGTTTATGACCTCTACTTCTTTTAATTGGTATACTGATAGTCATTATATTGTTAAAGCCTTGCAGGTACTTGAAACTGTATCTTACATTGAGGCAACTAACACTCAGGTTCAAGAATTATTTGGTCAAATACAAAGGTGTTTATTAGAGCTCATACTGGGCTCCCAGGGTCTTTGGCTTTGGGGAATAATTTAGCGCAGATAAAGCCACGCATTTCATGGGTTTATCTCAATTGGAATTAGCACAAAAATCTTACGCTCTTCATCATCAAAATAGCCAAAGTTTACAAAAGCAGTTTCACCTTACCAGGGAGGCTGCTAGGCAAATTGTTAAACAGTGTCGCTTATGTCCTGAATTTCATTCTGTCCCTCAATGTGGAGTTAATCCACGTGGACTAATGCCCAATCAATTGTGGCAGATGGATGTAACTCACATCCCCGAGTTTGGAAAATTAAAATATGCTCATGTGTTCATAGATACTTACTCAGGTTTTCTTATGGCTACTGCTCAAACTGGAGAAGCTACTAAACATGTCATAGCACACTGCATTAAATGTTTTGCTGTAGTAAGTTTACCATCTATAATAAAAACAGACAATGGCACAGGCTATACTAATCAAACTTTCTAACGTTTCCGTGCTCAATTATCCATTAAACATAAAACAGGCATACGTTACAATCCTCAAGGACAAGGGATTGTTGAACGTGCCCATGGAGCTTTAAAAAATCAATTACAAAAAATAAGAAAGGGGGAGTTATATCCCAGATCTCCACAGAACTCTTTGAATCATGTTCTTTTTGTTTTGAATTTTTTAAATGTGGATGCTTTTGGTCTTTCTGCTGCAGATAGGTCGTGGCATCCTAAGACTTTGGATACCTATGCACAAGTGAAATGGAAGGATCCGATCGATGGGAAATGGCATGGCCCAGACCCGGTACTAATATGGGGAAGAGGGCATGTTTGTGTTTTCCGCAGGACGCTGAGAATGCCAGGTGACTGCCAGAGAGGCTGGTCCAGTTTGCAGGAACGGAACGAGGAAAGAGTGACATTGCTGTTGCTGTGGAATCAGTTCCTGATGGACTTATTGGACTTATGTAATAAATCCAACTATGCTGCATCCAGCCATATGGGAAGAAAGAGAGATTGCAGTGATGGAGAATGATACTTGCCTATCCAGACGTCATTACATGAGAAGAACAACAGTGAATCAGAATTCTACTGCAGGGAATGCTGATGAACAAGAAAAAGGACTAAGTACAGGACTTTGGTGATCAGATGACAGTTTCCCACAGACTTATATGGGGAAACAGACAACAGCCATGGACAAAGTTAAGAACGTGTGATAGCTTGCCTAAATCAACCCTATATATATTTTTGATTGGACAGTTTAAATATTACTCATAATGGTACTAGTTTCAATGTTTTCTGTGTTCACTGTATTTCTTGTGTTTTTAATGTAACTTGATTAATTGCATTTCAGTTGTTCCCATGGGTGAATGCAAGTTATGGTATCTTAGTAATTTTCATTTATTATGATTTCTGCAAATGTTATGTGTGGTTTGAGGGTTATAAATGTTGCAAGGTTTTGGCATAATGAACATATATCCTTAGATTTATGTTAACTGTAAAAAATAGTTATTTGACTTTGACACAGCAGAAACTGCTGCTGATTTGTTAGATAAGCTGAAAGTCTTTTTGCCTTCAGGATCTTCTTTGACCTCAGATCAGGAAATAGTATAATCTTGGGTCTATGTTATTCTCCTTAAAAATTTGCATACTCCTTCCATAGGACATATGTGCTCAGCACATTCTGGGATGTTACAGCTAACGTGCACAGTGTTCGGCTCTGAACTCTATAGAGTTGCCCCTTGCAGGAGAGGCTGGCAGCCAAAGACGGGCAACTTTCTCTCGAACTAAGCTGACCTAAGACAGGGCATGGATGGTGGGCATTCACGTACCAATGACAGGGCGTGGATGGTGGGCATTCACATACCAATGACGGGTAAGGCTTGTGTTTTGGAGAGAATGGCCAAAGACAGGCACAGTCTTCCTGGCCATAATCAGAAAGGTTATGGTATCTTTAGAAAATAGAAAAGGGGGAGATGTCAGGGGCCATGTGCCTGCCTTGAGCTATGCCCTAGTTTTGGGTTAGGCAGAAGTCAATCTCATGCACAGAAGTGCTATTGGAAGCAGGAGTTTTCATTAGGCAAAATGATTTACATCTGAGAAGTTTATTTTTCACCTAAGACTGAGGTCACGTGAAGATCTTTGAAGGAAGCCAATAATGTTCTTAAGTTATTTTGCCTGTGTTAGTATTGTTTTGCTTACTCATAGTATAAATAGGGGGGACTTAATAAAGGCAAGCTGCTTCAGTATGACTGACAGTCCTCCTGAGTCTGTCCTATTTTCTCTCTCTCTCTCTCTCTCTCCCCCCCCTCCATTTTCTCATCCTCCCCGCTTTGGGTATGGTCTGATTTCTGCCAGTGGGCTCCGGCACAGCATGAAGGAGGCTGGGTCCGAGTGGAACGCCTTGGCTCAATACCTAAAAGATGTCTTTCCCTCTTAACAGGGATACTGTGCACTGGAGAAAAAAGTGAGCTCTCGGAGACGATGGGGAACTCGTTCTGACTTGACCCTGACTCCAGGAAACCCAAACTCACGGCGGTCCCACAGTCAGAGTCAGTGCTTACAGAGGAGTCATGGGGTGTCAGGTCTGATCCATTTCACTGTGAGCTCAAAGGACTCTACTTGATCATGTGGTCACTTCCCCAGGTCTAGAAAGTACAGTAGCAACAGCTAGGCTGAACAGGTGGCAGAGCCCTCCACTTGGCTCCTTGACCTGTGAGGGTTGCTATGATGACAAAGGGCTAGAGCCACTTCACCTGGGAATAGTAAAATAAGTGTGACGACACCCCTGGATGGGTTGCAGGAATGGGTGGCTCTGAAAGACACAGGAGGACTGGGCATCGTAGCACAGTGATTATAGGCAAGACTGTGATCTCAGGAGGCAGAGGCAGGAGGATCACCACAAGCTCAAGGTCACCCTAGTCTTCACAGCAGGTTCTAGGCCAACCTGGGAGTACAGAGTGAGACCCTGTCTTAGAAAAACAGGTAAAGGCACCTGTCACCAAGCTCCAGGACCCCAAAAGGTGGAAGGAGAAAACAGACTCCAGGAAGTTGTCCTCTGACCTTCATGTGTGCTCCATGGCATGTATGTGCACATGCAAATACACACATCGGCTAAGCAAATAAACTAATAAATTGTTCTAAACAGAGTCTCCCTATGTAGCCCCAGCTGGCCTGGAACTTGCTATGTAGACCAGGCTGGCCTAGATCTCACAGAGATCCATCTGCCTTTGCCTCCTGAGTGCTGGGATTAAAGGTATGTGCCACCACACTTGGTTCTAATTACTGAATTGATTTTTTAATTTTATGTCTGAGTGTATTAACTGCATGTGTGTAAGTGCACCCGTGTCATGCATTGCCCAAGGAGGTCAGAAGACGGTATTTGAGTCCCCTGGAACTGAGTTACTGATAGCTGTTAGCCGCCATGTGGATGTTGGGAATCAAACCCAGGCCCTCTGCAAGAGCAATCAGTGCTCTTAACCACTGAGCCATCTCCCCAGCCCGAATTTAATTTTTTAAAACTCAGAATGAGTGTTGATTCCCATCAACCGCCACCCCCCCCCCCCCCCCGCACACAGACTCAATTCTCCTGACTGTAAACCTTTAGGAATGACTGGATCTGTCACTGCTTGTCCTAGATGGCAACGCCAGCACCACCTCTGTACCAGCTGTGGTCCCCGGTTTGAGCTCATGAGCGTGTCTGCGGTGGCTAGTGTGCAGATGTGGACTGGCAAATGCCTCTTTCCCCAGCCTTCCCACTCATAAGGCCCACTGGAGTCAGCGTGCTTTCACCTGGCCAGGCCAGCGGCATGGGCCACAATTCTTGTGTGAGTCCGTCTCTAGCCCTGGATCATAGTTCCATTCACAGGGATCTTGGTGACCTTTCTGTTCCTCTAGCTGTCACTGGCTCATTACACTGACGTCATTAAGTCGACTGGACTGAGCAAGTCAGAAGTCGTGACTTCCCAGCTTCTTGGTAAGACTTGTTGGTGTGCCGGGTGGAAAGTATATTCAACTGAATTTCAAGGCCTTCTTAGGAAGTTGTCTAAGCTTCCAGTGATGTGGGGCCTGTTGAAACATCTCTTCCAGGGAAAGGCAAGATTTTGCATGAGGCCCCTTCTGTAACCCAAAGAAGCCCAATGTCTTGTGGGCCTAGTCAGCTTTCCTGTATCTGGAGTATTGCTCAAGCATTTGCTAAGTGATACAAATGGCCTCTAGTTTTGTGTGAGGCTCAGAACAGGAGGAGGGTCCAGAGGCGGCACAGCTGCTCTTCTGTGAGGACCATATGACCCAGGGGCTCCCAGTGCTTTGAGAGCAGTGGTAGAGGGCAGGCTGTGTGCAGGCTTTGTCTAGCCCCCCGGGGGAATAGTGTGAAGCCTGTAGGACTGTGGAGCAAGGCCTTGTCCTCATCTGCAGATAACCACTTCCCTAATGAGAGCCAGCTCCTGGCTGCTACTGAGGCGTCATAGAAACTGGGGCTGCACATTAAGATGCATAACCTGAGCTGCCTGTCCAGGGTGTCATAAAGCTGGCTGTGCAGCAGCAATCCATTGGCAGATGGATGTAGGCTGTGTGACTGGGCCTGAGCAGGTCTGAAGGTACCAGGATCAGGAGAACGTTGCCTGGGTACCACTGCTTCCTCTCTCCTAGTGGGCCCTAGAGCCAGCTGTCACGGTAGAGATGCCCTGGGCCTGATTTACCCAGAGCCACACAGGCACCTCCCACCAGGGGCAACTGTAGTGTTGCAGCCCTTTGAACATCTCTAAAGGACAGTGGTGAGGGACCCTCTCAGTGGACAAGAGCTCTGGTCAGTGCACCTGGCTCTGCTCTTTGCTAGAGAGGAGAAATGGCCAGATCTGGATTATACACCAACTCATGGATTAGGGCTGGTGGTTTGGTTAGATGACCATAATCTTAGAATAAACGTAATTAGAAAATTGATTAAAGGCATGCACCACCACGCCTGGCTCAACCAGCTTTCTTAAATAATGCAGAACAGCCTACCAGGGAATACTTCTGCTCACAGTGGACTGCCTCCCTCCCATCAATCAGCAAGCATCAATTAAGACAGTCTCACAGACGTGTGCACAGGCCAGTGTGAAGGAGGAAATTCTTCCATCCAAGGTACCCTCCTCCGAGGTGACTCCAGTTGTGACGAGTTAATAATAAAAACTAACGAGCAGTGTTAGTAAAGTGCTCAGAAAGCTCTGGGTTCAGTTGCCAGCACTGCACAAACTGGGCATGATGGTGCACACCTGTAAGCCCAGTCCTTTAGAGGTAGAGGCAGATGGATCAGAAGCTCAAGGTCATCCTGGACTACATAGTGAGTTTGAGGCCAACCTGGCTATGTGAGACCCATGTGATAAGGTTATGTTCATTAGAGAATGACCTCAGCAAAGGAAGTCAAGTGGACAGACTGCCTGGTCCTGGGGATAACAATGGCTTCTTCTTCTAGCCTCACCCGTCATCACCCTGCTGGCCATGAACACAGTAGCCATGGAGGCGGTGTTGGAGGTTGTGTGGGGCTCAACATCATGGATTTCCACTACCAAGTTCAGCTGGATGTGACCACTGCCAAGTTCCAATCTGCCTGCAGCAGAGACCAGCCCTGAACCCCTATAGTGCAGGCAGCATCATTCTTTGGGGACCAGCCAGGAACCTGGTGGCAGGTTGAATACTGGGCTGTTTCTATCATGGATGGATCAGAAGAGACATAGATACATCTACTGGAGTAGGCACATACTCTGGACATGGGTTTGATGTCCTCTCCTGCATTGGCTCCCAAATTACCATCCACAGACTCACAGCAGCTTTATCCTCCCCCATTATCATCATCATCTTTCACACAGGCCTGTTCACGCAGCTATAATATATCTTATATGGGTATGTGTGCTTGTGTGTTTGTTTTTAAGACAAGATCTATTGGGAGCCTTGAGCTCATCCAGTAGGCTAGGGTAGCTGAGCAGCAAGGCACGGGGATCCACCTGCCTGCCTCCGCAGCACTGTGATTTCAAGTCCTCACTTTTTATGTATGTTTTGGGGATAGAACTCAAGTCTTCATGTTTACAAGACAAGCACTTTACTGACTGAGCCATCTCCCTAGCCCTAAACTAGGGATATAAAGACAAAAGACATTTGTCTCCCCAGTTTCTGGAAGATAAGTTCAAGGTCAAGGTGCCTGTTCTGACCCCTGCTCCTCCTCATAGCAGCTCTTCCCTCATGACCTAATCCCCAAAGGCCCATCTGCATACCATTATAGCATCACAGAACTTTAAAGCACTGCAAGACAGCATGCCTCTGGTAGGGAACGCATTTCCTAGCAAACAGTTCAGCATTATGCCTCATCCACGTGACTGTGGGTCTATGTCCCTACCACCCTGAAGCAGCTGGAGGGGACCCTGAAGACACAGATGCAGTGCCAACTGGATGACAGGACCTGGCAGGACTGGACAGTGTTCTCCCAAGGGCTATATGTTACTTTTTCCCACAGAGCCAAGATTCACGGGTCCAGGAATGGAGGGTAGAAAGGGGAGCGGTGCCCCTCACACCATCCCTAGCGACCCACAGGCACACAGCATCCTGTTCGCATGACCGTATGCTCTGCTGGCCTAGACCTTTCAGAGTGGGGGGGGGGTGTGCCAGGAGGCACAGCAAGCACTGACCTGGAAGCCAAGCCTTCCCCATGGTCAATCTGGAAACCTCAGGTGGAAGAGGAGGTAGGACCGGGAGGACTCTGTAGTGCAGTGGCCTGTCGGGAGCCATTTGCCTGCCTTGAACTGTGCCCCGCTCTAGGGTCAGGGAGAGGTCAGTCTTGTTCACAGAAGTGCTGTGGGAGCAGGATGTTTTGCTATGCAAATAATTTACACCTGAGGGGAAGTTAATCTTATGCCCAAGGCTGATGACCCCTGAAGACCCTTGAAGGAAGATGTGATTGGCTTAAGTTGTTTTGCCTGTGTTAACATTGTTTTGTGTTGAACGTTTGACCTGTTGTTTTGTTCCTCATTTCACAGAGTATAAATAGTTTGTACTTGATAAAGTCACGGCTGTTTCGGTATTGACTGACAGCCTCCCGATTTTATCCTTTCTCCCTCTCTATTTCGCAATCCTCACTCCCTCCTTCAGGTATGGTTCGATTCTGCTGATGGGCTCCGGCAGTGGCCCCTTAGGACATCCTCACCAGGTCCCAATGCTAAGGTCAGTTGGACCACAGTGATCCACAGCAGGCCAGGGTAAGGTGTGGGTCACCTGCCAGGCAAGGAACCAAAACCAGTCAGGATGCTTGCTGAGGGCAAAGGGGACACCAAATGGGTCATGAAAGAATGTGGCCCCACATGCCAGCTATGACCACGTGGCCAGCGACAGACACACAGTCTGCAATGGCCGTGGGTACTTCCTCCTTTTAGAGTCTTGTTTTTTGTAGTCTCATGTGCAGAAGTACCTGTTTCTCCCTGTGTCTTACCATCACATTACCTAGATCACATGACCTAAGAGATATAGCAATACAAATTAATTTTGTCTCATAGTCCTTGAGTTATGGGATGTCACAGGAAGAGCAACCACCACTCACAGACCTTACTTCCTCTTTGGGGGAAGGGCTCAGGGGCTGCTTGAAATATACCGCAGAGTTGGATCTGGTACATGGAACCATGGCCTTTCTAGTTTTCACTGGGAGACTGAGTGAGGTCCAGAGAGAGGTTGCTGGCCACGTGGTTCCATTACATGTGTCATGTTGATATGGGAACTCGGGGATGGGCAGCTTGGGCTGTCAGCCTGAGTGGGTTATGGGCTGCCAAACAGCTAAGAAACTGCTGGGCAGGTCTGTGGGGCCATTTCTAAAGAAGACTGAAATTGCCATCAGTGGGCTGAGGGGAAGACCCCCCCGCCCCCCGTAGGGTCAGGGATGATGCCATCTAAGCCTCTGAGACCTCTGATGAAAGACAGTCAACTCCTCTTCTGTCCTCTCCTGAGCTCTCCTCTCCCCAACCCACTTAGCTGAAACACTTCTGCCCATGAACACCAGAACTATAGGTCCTCTGAGGAAGCTTCTGGACCCAGGACCTGCACTGGGAGCCCCGATCGTAGGTTTTTACCTTGGACCGTGGATTAGTCCATTGGCTCCCTTGATTCCGGGGCCTTTGGTGCAGTCTGCTCCCCAGGTCTGCAGTTCACATGATGAACTCATGTGGGACTTTTGTCCCATATACACTAGTCCTCCTAATAAATCCCTCTTGCCTGTCTCTGTATCTTGGTGGAGATGTTTTGACATCGGCTGGGTGGCTGTGCACTCCTGAGTCTCCTCCCTGAACAGCTGCCCCGTTTTCAGCAGTGTCCTTCCCCAGGAAATGCACTCAGCTCAGGGGAGCTGCCTCACCTGAGTTCTCCCCACTCTGGGGTTGCCTGTGCCCCCCCAGTGACAGCCAGAGGGGCACAGGGCAACACCTTACCCACAGTTCCTGGTGTCTCTAAAGGGGCCTCAGGTTGTCGAAGCCAACATGGAAGGGTTCCTGTTCCTCCCTCTCAGTGGCTTTGTCCCCTGGGGCACTCACCACTCAGGCCCTGGCAACCTGTGCACCTGTCTTAGCCGCCTATGCCATCCAAATTTCCCTTCTTAGGACACTACATTAGTTATTTTGCTCACTGTGTAGCAAAATACCAAGAAAAGCAACTTAAGAAGGGTTTCTCTGGCTCACAGTCAGAGGACACAGTTCCTCATGGCAGGAAGGCACACAGAGGCAGGAGCGGGAGGCGGCTGGCCACATCACATCCACATCAGGAAGCAGACAGATCCTGCTCAGCTCGCTCCTCCTTCGTATTCAGCCTGGGACCCCAGTCCATAGGATGGTGCCACCCAAAATCGGGGGGTGTCTTCCCTCCCCTCACAGACACACTCTAGTTCCTGAGCCCATCAAGATCAACCATCACAGATGGCAAGAGGACTTGGGGGGGGCACAGATCAACCCAAAGCATCACTCTCCTGTAACAGCATCGGCAGGCACATCGGCTCTGCCAGCATCAAAGTAGGCTGAGATGCAAGGGCTGTTTCCCCGAGACTCGTGGGAGGCACCGGAGTGGGACCGCAGGTGCCAGTCTGTGGGAGCTAGAGAACTGTCCCACTTCTGCAAGTGTCCAGGGCCGTGAACTCTACCCCCGTTCGCTGTTGTATTGGAGAAAGCGTTGCAGAGATGTTAAACCGGACAGCGGAGAAGCTAGGAGGGTGGAGGGCTTCCCGGCAAGGATGGCTCTGCACTGACTCAGAGCAGCACAGGAACGGGCATGTGGCCAGGAGCAGGCTGGCTCCTGGACATTCATGGGATATGAGGAGCCTGCCCGGGAGAGGGAGCGTGGTGCTGTGGGACTGCAGGCCACAAACGCAAAGCTTAGGGTTGGGAGCTAGGAGCTGCTGTGGGCAAGAGACTCCCTGCAGGATTGGAGAGCGAGGACCCTCGGCTTCCTGTCCAGAGACCTCTGGTCTGGCCAGAGAGACAGAGGCCCACAAGGACCTGCAGGCCTCCATACACGCTCTATCCACATGGTGGGTCCTTCCTATCCCAACACCGGTGCGGTCTGGGTACTGAGTTAAAGACTAAGGTGGAGAAGACCCCAGCCCTACCAGACACCATGCCCTGCCCTCGGCAGGCCTTGGGAATGGCCTTTGGGGCCCAGCAGTGCATGTGTCCTGAGGAAGCTGACCCAGAGCACTGGGTGGCCTCACTGCGATCAGCAGAGTGGACAGCTGGTCTTTGGCTTGAACTACAGGGGCAGCAAGCATTCTTAGCATGCTAGAGGGAGGGGGTGGAGGGTAGAAGGTGGAGCTTGGGCCCTTGCACTTGAGGCCCAGCCCCTCCCCCACGCTCTCCTCTGGCAGTCCCTGCACCTGTCCCTGCAGCAGTGGCCTGGGCTGTGTCAAGAGCCCTGTCATGAGGCTCTCACTCCACGCAGCCTCCTCATCACCCACCTGAGCTCCAAACAGTCATTTCCAGAGCCATGTTCACCAGAGCCTTTCCCAGTCCCCATCCTGGAGGGCAAGCAGGTCGTTTGTGGGATCTCCTGACTCCCTTCTCTGCTATAACCCTTGGACTAATTTAATATATTTTCTCTTTTAATTACTTTGTATTGATCTAGAATTCCGAGCCAAGTTTCACCACAAAGAATTAATAGCAGGAAATGCTGAAAAGCTAATCATTTCCCTTATTCTTAAGAACAGAACCTGGCCGTCCCCCACCCACCCAGCGGTTGGCACAGAGGCCCAGCTCTGTGCTCCCAGCCGCTCACTCCTGAACACCTCCCCACTTCCTTCTTCTGCAGCCTTATGAAGACTGGCCTGGTCACTTACTCATCTTTGAGGGTGCCAAGGAAACAGGAAGCAGCGACAGCTAAAGATTCAGGAACTTTCTCCCATGGCATCCACTCTTCCTGTCTGCTCTGAGTACTTCCAGGCCCAAACAAACTTCCTTGCCCTGAAAGACCTGCCTTCAGCCCAGCTTTCAGATCGCCACTGAGTAGACCCACTCTCTGCTGGATGCCACTCCACCCTGCAGTGAGCTCGGGGCTTATCTGCACCCGGGGAAGAGAACTAGTGGAGGGCATACTCAGTCGCCAAGCCTTCTTTTTCTAAGGCACCGCCCACTTCATGTCTCAACCGATAGCCCCTCGGCAAGGACCTCAGGGTCCCTTTGGAGGTCCATATTTCCTCTGGGTGGCATGGTCACATGGAAATTGGCAGGCAACACTATCAACTACTGGTACAGCTTGTCCAAGTGAGTAACTCCCAAGAGTCCCTTGTTAGGCCTGGACGGCAAGGGACACAGACCAGGAAGAGCCCCCGGGCCAGAGTGGAGGTTCTGAGGTCCTGGGGCACCCTTTGTATTCCCAACAACACAGGCTAGGGACAGAGACGCTGGGCCATGTCTAGCGCAGGCTGAGCCAGACCGAAGGTGAGCACCAGGCCTGTGTGAGATTAGTCACTGTAGAGGCAGGAGCTGTGTCACCCAAGATGTCCCCACTGGCACCTCTAATCCAATGCTGATAGAGAAGAGGCGGGGGTCAGTCAGAGGTTTCTGGACCTCCAGAGGTTTACATTCCACAGGGCTGGAGGCACCAAGGGAATCACAACCAGCCCTGGTCACTCCCCAGAACCACTCCTGCCTCCAGGAAGGTCCTAACAGACTAGTTCCCCCAGCGTTAAACAAGGACCCCTGGACAGATGGTGAAGGTGGTCCAGGCCCCACTCCAGCATGCAGTGCCCCAGGGGTCTTAGCACAGAAAGACCCAGAGCCCATGAGGGGACCTTCTTACAGACTGGGACTCCACCTCTCCACCTGACAGTGGGATATCTGACCTTCTCCTCAGGGACAGGGACTCCACCTGCTGGCTCAGCCGGGATTTCTGGATTCCGTTGCTTGCCTTGAGTCTTGAGGTGGGAACTGCTGTGTGCACTTGGTCTAGCAGATGCCTATGGGGCTGCACCCAAGAGGTGGGGGTCCCACAGTAGAGGCAGCTGCAGTGCCTGACCTGGCCCTTCAAGGTTCCACCCATCATAGTGAGGGTTACATTCCTCAGAGGCCAGCCAGCATCCTCCTCACAGCTGTTGTAGGGTTCCAGAATTGTTACTGCCCACTCCTCCAACAACTGGACTGAAGAGATGGGGGAGGGTTTGGGGCCCCTGAAGATCCCAGAGAGACGCCCCTGCCCAATAGCCTGCCAGAGAGTAGAATGAATCCCACGTTTCAGGGCCCCCAGGACTCAGCAGTGTGCTGGCATGGGCACAGCCAGCCCAGGCCTCCCAGCTCCAGCCTGAACCCTAATTTCCTCCAAGTACAACTCCACAGGTGGCGCTCAGCACTCAGACTGCTACACACGGCACCTTTCCTCCTTAACCCTGAAGGCTTCCCGGCTTGGGTCCCTTGCTGCCCCGAAGCAGGAAGATCCCCCTTCCTGGTCACCTCTTGACTCTGTCTTCAGACTGGCCACGGGCAGCTCAGCCTGGACCTGCCCTGCTGCCTGTGGGTTACCTTGCTTTCCTTCAGGCTCCCGTCCACCAGGGCACACCCTTAAGAGCACAGTTGAGAGTCCACTCTTCCCTGCTCCCCAGGCCCAGGGCCTCCAGCCTCCTGGAACACCCTGACCCCCGCCCTTCCCACGCAGTCTGGCCTGGGGGCTCTGCCCACATGCCAATCAAGTTGGGCCTCAGGTACTGCTCTGCTCAGCCAGTCAGTCTGTGCTGCCGGGCAGAGGTCACTGTCTCCCCACTGCCTCTGGCTCCTCACAAGTTCCCTGACTCGCTGACCTGTCTCTTCTGTCACCCCATCTAACCCCAGAGTGCTCCTGGTCTGCTGAACGTGGTGACCAGGAATGAGGGAAAGTCCCTGGTTTCATGTCTGTGACCATGAGTAAAGCACGCTGACCAAAAAAGGCAACTTAGGGGAGGAAAGGACTTATTTGGCTTTTACTTCCAGGCCACAGGCTGTCATCAAGGGAAGTCGGGGCAGAAGCTCAAGCAGAGACCTTGGAGGAGGCTGCTGGCTGCTTCATCTGCAGAATCAAGCTCGCTTTCTTACACAGGCCAGGACCACCTGTCCAGGGAATGGTGCGGCCCACACCAAGTAACAATCAAGGCAACCCCTCACAGAGTGCCCACAGGCCAAAGTGAACTGGGAAATCCCGCCATTGAGATTTCCTTCTAAGCCCTAGGCTGTGTCAAGCTGACAGTTAGAGATAAGGAAGATACTCCCCAGACAGACAGTGGCCATGCAGGACACTAGGACTCTGAACTCTCAGGAAGGAGAGCCCCGCCTCTAAGCCATTCAAAGGACACCCCACTTCGACCCAGACTACCCAGGCATCTCCAGACCAGCTGCTTCCAGTGAAGGTCGCTCGAGGTGTGCTTGGAGGTATTTTACAATGTGTGCAGCTACCGTTCGTCTTCCGTAAAAGCAGCCGCTGGACAGCCGTTGGTCGGTGGTCAGGTGCATGCAGCAACACCGCTGCCTCTTTTAGGGTATTTTCAGCCTCCCAGAGATGGGACCCCTCACCCTCAGGTGCCATCCCAGCTAGCCCGCCTTCTACCTCTCTTAATTTGCATATTCTCAAAATGTCACACAAAAGGCATCAAAGAACACGGCCCATCACACCAACTTCTTCCATTCGACACCTTTTAGGGTTTATTTTTGTTTTTGTTTGGAGACCCAGGTCTCATTTTATGCCCCTGGCTCACTTTGACTGAACTTGCTATGTAGGCCAGACAGACCCGGAACTTGCAGTGATTCTCCTGTCTCTGCCTCCCAAGTTACAGGCCTGTGCCACGACACTCAGCTCAACACAGCATTGCCAAGCCTCATTTGAACGGCAGCACGTGTCATGGCTTCCTTCCTTTTCATGATTGCATAATATTCTGTGGTCTGGACAGACAACATCTTGTTGATCCATTTGTCAATTGAGCACTTGAGGGGCATTTTGGTTGTTTCTTTTTAAAAAGATTTATTTCATGTATGTGTTTATGCTCATGTGTCTGTGTATATGTATATACACATATGTGTGCAGGTACCTGTGATGGCCAGAAGAGGACATCAAATTCTTCGGAGCTGGAGTTACGGGCAGTTGGGAGCTACCTGATGTAGGTGCTGAGATCCAAACTCAGGCTCTCATGATTGGACAGCAGTGCTCTAACCCTTTGAGCCATCTCGCCAGCTCCTTTTCTACTTTCTGTAAGAAGTGCTGTCACAAATGTGCTATTTTTGGTGTGGAGTTTTTATCTCTTTTCCATGGTGTGTATATACACACATTATAGATAGATAGATAACTATGTGAACCACATTTCTCAGTTATCAACTCCAGCAAATCGAATTCTGATTTTCTTTGGGTGGTTTTGGAGGATTTGTGATCTTAGAGTTTTCATTCATGCTGGTAGAGAGACCATCGCATCACGAGTTCCTTAGAAACACCTTTTCCCTGAAGTGCAGGTTCCTTTTCCATTTTCTACCACATGCACAGAGAAGTCAGAGAACGTGGCAACCACTGTTCCTGGTATTTCAGCCCGTGCTGTAGTCACAGCTCACAATTCTGATAGGAAGATACTTTCAGAATCTGGCTTTTTGTGAGATCTCAAGAGCGTTACTGAGTTTAGGGTCACTGCTAGTACCCAAACAAGCCAGGTTCAAGCCCATCCCTTGAAAAACCAATTAAAAGAGGCTGAACAGAGGGCTCGGTGATGAAGAGCACTGGCTGCTCTTGCAGAGGACTTGGGTTCAATTCCCAGCACCCACAGGGGCTAACAACTGTGTAACTCCAGTTCCAGACCCTCTGCTGGCCTCTGCAGGGACCAAACACGCACATGGTGCACAGATACACATGCAAGCAAAGCACCCAAATCATAAAATAAAAATAAATATTTCAGTCATTTTGAATGTAGGGATGAACAGAGCCAAATCAAACATGAAGAGCAGAAAAAGGAGACATTCAAAGTGGGCACACTGGGAGGACAGACAAAGGATCCAGTGATCTCCAAGACTATCTTAAGGGTCCATTAAATAGACCCGAATAGGAGGTCTGCATAGCTCAGCAGTCCTGGTCAAGATGTGGTCCTTGTCCCATCAATCCCTCAGCTCCAAGTCTCTTCTCCAAGGTCCGCTGACAAGGTGTACCTCTTTCTCCACCAGACAAGTTCCTCTTTGTTTGTCCTAGGCCTTCATCCTTTGCTTTTCCCATCAGATTTCTGAAGAAATTCTAATTTGGGGGGTTCCATTGTCTTATCAGTCTGATAGCCAAAGAGGGGGGCACAGTTGGCTCTTCAGAACGCATTCATTTCCCTGACAGGCCATTACAGAAGGCCTGACAAGCCGCTGCCTGGCTGAGTTCCAGCAGTGTGACAGATTTGGAAGTATGGCTTTCAGTTCCTTCTCTCTGAACATATCAGAGCAATTCTTGCTAATATGATGCTTGGATTTCTGGTTTTAGCACAAATATTGTATAGTTACTTCTGTCCTCGCCGTGATAAAATACACAGCAAATCAACTCAAGGAGGGAAGGATTTATCTGGCTCCCAGTGGGAGGACAACAGTCCATCACAGCGGGGAAGGCACTGCAGTAGGAGTGAGGCAGCTGCTCACGTGACTTCCACAGTCAAGAAACAGAGAGATGCTGGTGCTCAGCTCGATGTCTCCTTTTTATTCAGTCTGGGCCCCCAGACCATGATGGAGCCCTCCACATTCAGGGTGGGTCTTCCCTCCGCAGTTTCTGGAAACACCTGCATAGACATGCCCATGCCCAACCCCCTCCAGCTGACAACGAAGACTGACCATCATAAATCCCCAGGGACAGACCTTCCACACACATCAATGGATCCTGAAGAGCAAGGAGTGTGATGCCGACCTCGGATGGCTACTAGAGGTGATTTAGCATCTGGAGAAAAGGCCAGTTTAAGTTCCAGGGTGGCCTCAGTATTTTAGGTTCCCACCAGCAATGAACAAAGGCTCAAATCGGACAGGAACTCCCCCAAATACTTGGGACTGTCTGTCTTTTTTTTTTTTTAATGCCTGTCTTCCCCTGTATGAATTTATGTGCATCATGTATGTACAGTGCCCACAGAAGCCAGAAGAAGGCATCAGATCTCTTGGAACAGGAATTATAGATGTTTGTGAGCTGCCTGATGTGGGTGCTGGGAACTGACAGCAAGCACTCGTAATTGCTGAGTAGTCTCTCCAGCCCTGTCTCTCCTCTGTATCAGAGCTGCGCTGGTGTCCTGGTGGGTGTTTGGTGGTCTGTTTGTGATTTGAATTTTCATAGTCCAGGCAGCTGTGACATCAAGTGTCTTCTCACAAGCTCACTGGCCAATTGCATCTCTTCTCTAATGGTTAGTTTTTGTCAACCTAAAACAATCTAGAATCTTCCACGAGGGAGTCTCCATAAGGGAATGTCTAGATCAGGGTGGCCAGTGATCGTGCCTGTGGGGGATTATTCTGGTTATGTTAAACGAGGCGGGAAGACCCTTTCCCATTGTGTGTGGCACAACTCTCTAGGCAAGGGTCCCCAAACTGAACCAGTGGAGCAGCAATGTGGGGACACAAGCACACATTCATTCATTCCTCTCTGCTCTCCACCCGTGGGCATAAGGTGACTGTGTTGCTAAAATTCCTCCTGGTGGGTGTAAACGTCCACCCCCTCCTCCCTCGGTACAACTCCACCAAGGTGCACTCTGGGAAAACAGTGAGTTTATTGGGCTTACTTACAGAGCAATGGGTGAGGGTTTACTTACAGGAATGTGGGTGCTCCCCTCCTGAGGCCACACAAAATGGGGAGTGCCCCCCTGTTCTTCCCCAACCTATATACTCTAGCCCCTCCCCGAGGCCAGGAGCAATTAGAGCTGAATGGCTAATCCTGGGTTGTGGGTGTGGCTGGACTCCCAGGCTCTCTTCCCTTCTTCCCGCCTCTTCCTGGCCCACACGGGGTGTGGAATGTGAACAGCCAAGAAGCCCAGCGGTGTTGAGTTTAGGCAAGCCGGCACAGCTGAGCTAGGACGGCAGTCCTGGTGGAGGACAGTCCTCTACGACAGACTGGCTCTCAGGCTCCTTCTGCTGTGAGCTCTCTGAGGGGATGGACTGGAGCCTAGATTGATGAGCCAAATGAATCCTTTCTCTCCCGAGTTGCTTTTGTTGTCAGGGTCGTCTTATCACAGCAAGAGGAAGAGAAACCAAGACATCATCTCTTCCAATCTCCTGCCCCTTTGAAAGCCGAGCCACTTGTCTGCTTTGTTCATAGCAGTTCATGAGTTTTAGATGGATTGGCTCTTCACTGTCCCTGAGACAGGAGCTAGAATTACCTAGGTGACACACCTCAGAGTACATCCAGTAGGGAGTTTCTTGATTGGGTTAGGGAGAAGACCCACCCTAAATGTGGGGGCCCCAGCCATCCCAGGGGCAGGGACCTGGGATGAGTAAAAGGAGGAAGGAGCTGAGCACCAGCATCTCCCTGCTTCCTGACCGTGGATGCGATGTGACCAGGCCCTGACGTTCCTGCCACCATGCCTTCCTGCCAGGGTGAACTGTGTCCTCAGACCCGGAGTCAGAATCTCTCCCTCCCCCGAAGTTGCTTTTCTTGGATGTTTTGACAGAGAACGAGAAGAGTAAACACACTCAGTAGCCTGAATCTGTAGCACACTTCTCTCTCATTCTGTGGGCTGCCCTTCTGCCTTTGCTGTCCTCCTGTGACCTGTTTTTCATTCCGGCCAAATCCAGTTCATCCGTTTGTTCTTTTGCCGCTTGTGTGTTCAATGTCATTCACCGGATAGTGCTCTTAACACCCTAAGAATTTCGGAGTTTTAGCTCTCGCCTTCAGGTCTAGGACTCGTTTTGATGATAATGTTGATAACTGGTAGGTTATGGTGTGGGTTCCGCTTACCGTGGGCCTGCATGTGGATGGTGACAGCAATGCCATCTGTGGAAAGATGGTTCCTTCCTCACTGTCCTGTTGAAAACCAAAGATCAGCTTCTAGATTTTCAGTTCCATGTATTCCACTGATCTGCATGCCTGCCCTTAACACCACATTTCCCCAAACCTTCTGGGTCTTGTGTAGTCCAGACCTGCAACTCCTGAAGTTCCTCTTTCCATTGCCACATGGATGACAGCCATGTTCTTATATCTGACAGAACTACTCTCTCCACAACCACAGCTTTGGACTAAGTGGGATCAGGAAGTGTGAACCTTCTACTTTGTTCTTTTTCAAGATTGTTTTGGTTATTTTTAAGTTCCTTGCCTTTCCCTGTGAAGGTTAGGATCAAAGGGTGGTGAGATGGCTCAGTTGGTAGAGGAGTTTGCTGTCAACCCTGCCATCCCAGCATCCAAGTAGTGGAAGAAGAGAACCAAGCCTTCCTATCCTTGAATTTAGGATTAGCTTGTAAAAAGCCAATTGGGCCTGCCTTAGAGTACTACACAGGGACAACTCCCCATTTCTCAAACACCAATCTTCTGGCCATATCAAAAGACACAATGTGGAGAAATTCCAGGACTGATGACCCTTTACTCAGGTGAACGGAAGTTCTAGCCCCAGACTAGGGTCCAGACAACTAGCTACTTTGGTGCTAACCCTGACATCTTCCAAGTCACAGCACTGGGGCTAACAACTGGGGCTTAGCTTTGGAAAAAGACCCTTTAGGCAGACGGAGAGGCTTCTCAGGGAGGAAAAGACAACGAGCCTGCTGCCAGGGCCACTGCCATTCCTCATATGCTATTTAAGGGAGCAAAATTAAAGGCGTCTGAATTGCTTTGGTCTGTTTTTTAAACCCACTGGGCCTCCACGGGGCTTGCCTTGAAGCCACAGATCAGTTTGGTTGCCTGAATATCACATACTCTGATCCATGGAGCAGATGCTCCCCTGCACCACCACACACACACAGGGTTAGATCTCTGGTTTCTCCTTGGTTTACAAGGCTAATCCTTCCTTAGTGAAACTCATTCCTAAGTGTTTTGTGCTTTATGCTGCTATGGTAAATGGGATTGTCTTGTAAATTCATTCTAGATAGGTCATCCCTAGTCTATGTCTTTTGTTTATCTGTCTTCTATCCTGTCATGTTGCTAATCGATACCTTTACTTACCCAAGTAGGTGCTTCATGGGTGGATAGTTATCTTCCTGATCCTCTGACAAAAATATCTGACAGAGACCAGTTTAAGGACGGAAGGGTTATTGTGGCTCACAGCTTGAGGACACAGTCACTCACAGCAGGAAGGCACGCAGCAGGAGCCGGGCGGCTTCATGCACTGCCTTGTTCTTATCACAACCTACAGCACGTGTCACTTGTGAGGTCCAATACAGGAAGACCCCTGCGCTCTGAGCAGGGGCTTAGCCACAGGTTTCTACAATAAGGAGAGCGCTCTGAGGCCCTGAGCAAGGGGCTCAACCACAGGCTTCTAATATATGAAACTATGAGTTTATAACATCACTATTTATAAACTAATTATTTATTACACGCTCCTTACAGTTAACCCATCCTAGAAACTCCCTCACAGACATGCCCAGAGGCGTGTCTCCATGGTGATTCTGGATCCTTTAGGGTTGGCAATCAGTATTAACCTCCTACATTGTGCCTAATCCCCCTGGGGAGAAATGGCCAGACTGTCTTGTCCATTTTACCGTGTCTTGTTCTGATCTTTGAAAGTGAGGAGCTTTCCAGACATCCTTCAGTCTTTGATTGGGTTTGAGGGACAGACTCCCTTCAGTTGCTGGTGACAAGTGTTCCTATCAGGAGAGTGTGGCACTTTGGAGGGTGCTGCATTTCCTGTGTCTATGGGGCTGATGACAAGGGTTTTGTCTAGTACTGTTCTGGTTGTTTTGGGACATTAAGCTCTCTCTGTTTAAATAAACAGCTGTCCTTCTCCCTGACCTGCCTATGAATCTCTAGCAAGCACAGGGTGACAGTGGCCAGCCTCCTTGCTTAAGCAAGCGCTGCATGGGTAGTCTTCATGAACTGCAGGTAATTGATCCCCTCACCCCCCGACCCTCAACCCCCACTCCCGACACAGTCACAGACACAGCAAGACTGCTCTGTGGGACAGTGAGTCACCAGCCCTGGGGCTGGGCCAGGCAGTCTCTTGGTCAAACAGAGCTTGACCTTGAGTTTCCTGCAGACCGGGCCCTGCTCCAAGTGACAAGGGCATAGTGTCACAGGACATTCACCAGGAGAACCTCCACAGCACCTCTGCTACACATGGGGAAACCAAGGACCAGCTCAGAGTCATACAAAGGCAGGATTCTGAGACAAGCACTGGACTATACAGGCCTGTTTTTCTAGCCTTCTGCAGTCCCACTTTCTCTGGACAGCCAGCCCTCTGGGAGAAGGGGCTCTCCCAGGAGCCAGATGAAAAGCAGGGAGGGGCCCCCATTCCAGCCCCGAGTCTCCCTTATCTTCTAACCCAGCCCATCTGCCTTTGTCCCCAGAGTCTTGGAGCAGGAGCTTTGTCAGGCTGAGCTAACCACAGGTGCCCTTCTCAGATGAACCCTCTGGGCATCCACCTGACAAAAGTCCCATAAAGCTGGCCCTGGTTCCACAAGGTCTTCATGAGGTCATGCCAGAAGGCTGCTGGGCTGGGCACTTCTGGTGTGGTGCTCACAGGTGTGGGCCCTGCAAGGCAGCCAGCCATCCTCCCATATGCCCTTGCAGTCAGTCCTCCCCGAGAGCCTCCTGGAACCCATGAACGGCAGGCCTGTGAGATCGCCTCCCACTTTAATCAGAACAGCTTGCAGCTGTGTCTGCCTTCCACCTGTGCCTGACTTGCCTCCTCGTCTGCCTCCATCTGCTCCTGGTCCAAGGGCTTCCCTTCTGTGCCTGGCCCTGGAAGGGTTCTCCCAGCTCCCAGCTCTTTCCGTTGTCAGGGTCTAGATCTATCCGAGCTCCTACTGCATTTTCCTGGAGAGAAGCAGCACATCTATTCACCCCGGAGAGGGAATGAACACTAGACCAAAGGAATGGTGATGCAGAGTCCAACTTGCTGAGCCAGTGAGTTGACTGAGGCTTCTTCCAGGAATGTGGTGAGGGCTCACTTACAGGATGTTGTACAGGGCTGCCCTCTGAGCCAAAATGCCATCTTCAGGAGCTCAGCTGGGCCCGCTTCCAGAAGGTCATCCCAATTGGGCTTGCTGACTACTGATGTTCCCTCATAGAAAGGGGGGGGGGGTCATGGGACCCTCACCTGAGCATCCAGCCAGGCCTCCCAGTCTGTTGTATGGAGTCCTGTCCTAATTGCACATGGCTTTGAGGAGGAGCTAGAGTGTGGAGGCAGGAGAAGACTAGGGGAGGTGGGGCACTCCGTCTATGCGTCTATGGGGAAGCATCATCCATGTGAAGACTTCCCAGTGTGGCCTTAGTAACCCCCCATTGATGCTCTGTAATAAGCGCAATCTCATTAATAAACAGGTAAAATCGGACCCTGGTTTATCGCTAGGACCTTGGGGGAGAAGGGAAGATGTTGTTTGCATCTTCCCCCAGGGAAGGAATTCTAGTAACACAAGGGCAGGAATGACTCAAAGGTACCTGCATCACCAAACACACACCCCGGACTGGGTGATGGACAGCTGGAACCCTGGAGTTCTCTGACAGACTTGCAGGCAGTTCAAAGGTGGGAAGATGTGTCTCTCTTCAGTTGTCATTGCTTATATATCCTTGGAGAGGGAGGGGGAGGGAGTGGTCTTGTGCATCTAGTAAGTTTTAGGGACTTTCGAAGACTTCTGACTTGTGTCCTGAGTCTTAAGAGCTCTCTGCTAGGATGGAATGTTTCATAACATGTAGGAGGAAATTGCTACATAACCTGGTCAAGCATCCAGGAAATTCCCTCCATCCTCAGCACTGATGTGATCATCATGAGATGACATCTGTCATCCCCACCACCTAACAGTCCTGAGGAGAACTGTCCTGGCTGCCAGGCTACTCACAGTCAGCACCCACCAGGAGCAAACCCCAGCACACAGTGGCACCCACTAGAAACCTGATGTACCACCAAGAACGAGGACAGAACCACTGACCCTGCATGACCCGCAGTGTGCAGACCATACTTCTGGCAGGAAGTTCTCCAGCCCTGGACACAGTGGGGAGCTGACAGGAAAGCAGGTACCCATCTCTGCACAGCCGAGAACCATTCTTCCCGCTTTTAAACAAGAAGAATTCTTGTAGCTCCCATGCGGGGATCCGAGGGGCTTTTACAGTGATGGCACTTGAACATCCAGGAACTATAAAAGCAGGCATAAGCATGTGTTAACATTGGGTACACAAGCGTGAGGCCAAGACAAACGTACAAATTAACCTCAAAAACTCTACCAGCCAAGCAGAGTACAGACGATTCCAGAACTGCTCTGCCCAGGCAGATTGGCAATCTGGGGAGGGGATGTCGGAGGAGTGTTACAGGTAAATGAGGACACAACAATTCAAAACTGAGTTCCTTGGACTGCTGGGTGTGGTGGCACACAACTTTAATTCCAGCACTAGGGAAGCAGAGGCAGGCAGCTCTCTCTCTGTGAGTTCAAGGCCAGTCTAGTCTACATAGGGTCTCAAAAAAGAAAAAGGTTTTGGGTAAACAAACTTCCAGATTCTGTACCCACCGGTGCTAGGTGCAGCTTCATAGGGAGCACATCCTTCACTGCTCAAAGTTTCAAGAGATGGTGGTGAAGTGGAGAAGGCGGGGTTCTAGGGGCTGCTCCTCCCCCTCCACAGTCCCCAGTGAGCCCAATGGATGAAGCCCATTGTCTTCCAGTACGGCCAGGAGGTGGGGAGACTATCACGTACTTGTGCTGGTTAGTCTTTCAACTTGACAGAAACTAGAGGCAGTCACCTGGTTAGAACTGCCCAGCTCACACTGGCCAGTGAGGCATTTTCTTAATTGCTGGTTGATACTGGAGGGCTCAGCCCACTGTAAACAGTGCTAACCCTAGGCAGGTGAGCCTGGGTTTCTTAAGCATGTTGGCTGAGCAGAAGGGTGGGCAAGGGAAGAGAGCCTGTAAGTAGGTTTCTTTGCAGTCTCTGCTTCAGTTCCTGTCTTGAGCTGTAATAAATCCTGTCCTTCCCAAGTTGCTTTTGGCTGGTGTTTTATCGCAGCAATGGAGGAACAGACGAGGACACATGGTGGCAAACAGCAGCCACTCCCACCCCAGGAGAGGACACCCTCTTTCTCTCAATCTCTTCTCCACTTCTCTATTCATTTTTTAAATTTATTTTTATTTTATGTGTAGGAGTATATTGCTCGTGTCTATGTAAGTGCCTCTGTGTCGTGCACTGACTGTGGAGGTCAAGAGGGTGTCAGATCCCCTGGAACTGGAGTTGTGGACGGTTGCGTCACGTGGGTGCTGGGAATCTAGCTCCTGTCCTCCGCAACAGCAGCCAGTGCTCTTAACCACTGAGCCATCGCTCTAGCACCAGCTCCTTACCCATTTTAGCCCCGACACCTTTGGAAGGCACAGCGAGGATGGCCCGGAATATAGTATTTGAAGGTACCACTGCGGGGGCACCTGTGACCTCGCGACACGTTGCCTCGGAGCTGCGGCAGGAACTCCCCTCTGTCTCCGGGACGTGGGGCTGACTGCCTAGCATTCCGTTCTAGACCTTCAGGCCCACCCAAGTTGCTGCCTGGGAGAGCACAATAAACCAAGCTTCGAGTCTCGGCAGGACCCATCCCTTAGAGTCACCTCCACTGAGAAGCTGTCCCCCAAAGTCCAAGGCGCTCGAGGAAAGCTGGGAGGGCGGTGGCGGGCCGGGGGCTTTTTCTAGGCATATCCGTGGCTGTCGCGGTCCTCACTGAAGACCCAGCAAGCAGCCAGCCCAGGGGGTTCACAGCCCGCAGATAGCTCCCGGACGCACCCCCCGCTCGCGCAAACCGCAAGGTCTGACTGCACCCACTTCCGCACCCTCTAGGTGCAGCTCGGCGTGCAGGGTGCAGCGCCCGGGCGGCCCCCAGCCTGGGCTCCCCGCCGGCGGGAGGCGGGGCCTGGGCGCCTGGGCGGGGCCTAGCGGTCTATAAAGAGCGCGGAGCGGGGCGCGCGCGGTCCCAGAGCGAGCGCGCAGCATCTGCCTTCGCAGGGTCTGCGGTGTCCCCTCCAGTCCTCCAGCCTTTACTTGCCGCGCCAGGCCCTCTGCACCCAGTTCCCCGGCCGCCCTCCCAGGCCCCCGGCCCCCGCGCCCGAGACCGCCCGCTCCAGCGCCAGCCCGAGCTCCGTAGGCCGCCCGCCGCGCGCCGCCATGGGGGTGGAGGGCTGCACCAAGTGCATCAAATACCTGCTCTTCGTCTTCAATTTCGTCTTCTGGGTGAGCGGCTGCGGGGGGCGGGGCGGGCGCACCCCACGCCGGGCCGGCTGAGCCGCCCGCTAGGCCCCGGGAGGGGGGGCGCAGCGCGGCCGCCAAGTTGTGGGGCCACCTGTGGGCTCCGGTGGGCGGATGGAGGAGGGGTCCCGGGCCCCGCCACCCCTCGCCAGCGAGGTCCAGGCGGCTGGCGGAGCTCCGGGGCTGCGCACGATGAGCTCACGGGGTCCAGGCGTCAGGGGCTTCGGTGGCCTGTCCCCGCTGCGCGCTGGCGACCGTTGCCAGGACCCGGGGGCCAGAGCTTCGTTCCTCAGAGCCCTCCTCTCTGGAGGGGTCCAGGCAGCCCTCCGGATCGCTGTTTGGGGGGCCCATCCTGCTTCGCGCACACAGAGGGGGCTCAGAGGCGGGGCTCTCGGGGCCCCGCCCCCATGAGATCATCGTAACCACCGCCCCTGGATGGGCCTGGAGGTGGGGGGGCACTCTGTCCAAGCTTTGGGGACTTTACCCCATCCTTGGTCACCCTCTACCCTGGTGTCGACACCATGGAGCCGTCTGGGGGTCGGGCTGCAGGCCTAGGGAAGGACCGGGTGGCCGGAGTGCTGGTGCGCACCATGCCTTGGTTCCTCGGCCTGAGCTGTCCCTCCTTGCTGACGTAGAGCTCAGCCCGGGCCTGGCCCCTAGGGGACTTTGGGGGCTTCGGCAGGAATGAGGCAATGGGGCAACAGCTCTGAGTTGGCTCAGGCCAGGATGAGCCAAAGATCTGAAGGGTCTGTACCCACCAGGGGCTTGGGTTCTTTTGAGATGTTCGAGGTCCAGACTTTGGAACGAGGTGCACACTCATCTGGTCATTTTGGGGTGCAGACTTGGGTGTAGGAGAGTGTCCAGGGGTGCCTGGGCTGGGGGTACCTTGTCCTGACTCTTGACTGCTGGAGAGTGACCTATGCTGTGTGGCCTTTTGTTTCCATTTCCTGCCGGGGTCTGGGATTGCCGAGGGTTAGAAAGAGTCTTCCAGGCCTGCCTGCCGGGGACTGAGTGGGTGGTGCTGGCCACTCCTTGGAATAGTGCTCCACCCTGCCCCCCTGCAGTGCTCAGGCTGTCTCCTTACCTCCTGTTTTTTTAGCCAGGGAGGAATGGGGTCATGCCTAGGCAGTGTCTCCAAAGTTGAGGCAAGGAGGACAAACTTGTAAGATGGCCTCTATAGTGGGTGTGTGGGATGGGGGACATGACATCTGTTTTCCATCTGGATTGCTGAGGATCCCAGGGCCGGCATAGGGGTAATGAGATGTTGGGGGTAGGCAGACACTGGGCTGAACTCAGCTGAGAGAGACAGAGTGACACATCCCACCTCCCAAGCCAAGGAGTGCTGTGTGGTCCACTGGAGGGTCAGTGGTTGGCAGTTTCCCAGGCTCCAGGAGCAGCATGGGTGATGGCTGTAACCCCAACGTGCCCCAGCATGTCCTGAGGGCCGTAGCTGGATGGCCATGCTGATCAGTGTTTACCTGCTGTGGCTCAGGCAAGACATTAAATGCATACCCTGGGAGTGGAGTCCTGTCCCCCAAGTCCCCCACTGGCCCTTGTACTCCTGATGTGGGCTCTGGGAAGGCTGCAGGGAGCTGAAGGTGGATAGGCCTTTTTCTTTTGCCCCAGCTGGTAGCCCCCCAGGGAGCTAGGGTTGGGTGAGAGGTTGGTTGTTTCCCAGGCAATTTGTCCCTGGAGGTATTCTCTATTGAGACTCCAGGAAACCGCTTTATGGCCTCTCCCTGCTCTGAGAGGCCCACCCAGTACAGAACAGTGAAGACCATATCCTTGCCACGAGACTTCTCCACCCATGCCGGTCCCACAGTGACCATGTGGAGCAGAGAGGTGCGGCTGCCCCTGGCAAAGGGGACACCCTCTACACCCCCTATAGCAAGGCTTGTTTCTGTGTCTGAGAATATCATAGGGACCTCTGGGGAGCCCCCTACCCCACTGCTCTGATCCTCAGCCTCTACTTCTGATCTAGTTCTCAGGGTCCCTGTCTCCAAGGATTGCAGACAGAGTAGTGTGGGGCCAGGGCTTGGCACGGGGAAGGCTCAGGAAGTGGATGCTGGGCACGCTGTCCAGCAGGGAGCTGGGCCAAGGAGATCTGGACAGTGGTACAGGAAGTGCCTGGGGAGGGGACTGAGAGGCTCCGAAGAGTCCATGGTGGGCACTGGGGCCGCTGAGGGCTCAGGGAGGCCGGGGTGAGAACAGGCTGACCAGTGGATGTCTGGAAGAACACTTTTAAGAAGTTCCATTTTTGAGCTGGAAGTGGCTTTTCTGTGGGAGGGGACACCACCGGCACCCTCATTCGCTCCCCAGTAGTCCTCCCTGGGCGGAGACCCATACTTGGGCTCATCCTGCTCAGAGCTGGCTTTGGGGCCAGCAGAGTCCTGAACTCTCAGGCTGTGTGAGACAGGGAATACGGCAGGGAGACCAGCAGCGAGTGGGCTCAGCAGGAGGCTCTGCAGATGCCTTTCCCGAACAGCCTGGACACTGGATACCTGCCCCTTGGGATGGGTCTGGGGGACAGGGGGCCAGTCCCCCTGATGCCTGTTGCTGGGAGCAGGGCAGAACAACATGGGTTTTGTTTTGTGCTGCTTATCTACACACAGCTGATGTCCTGGGGTAGGTGATTGGCCTGTGGGAGCCTTATTTCCTTCATCTGTGAAATGGATGTGTCAATAGATGTCCATGGAGCTGGCCAGGGAGCCAGGGAGGGCTGCCACAAGTCCCTGCTGGGATGAAGGCTATGTTCCCTGCCTGGAACTGGCTGCTCCTCCAGCCTGAGCCTGCTGGTGGCCGTCTTCCAGTGGCCCAGGCAGCTAGAACCACCACCAACAGCTGATTACAGCCTCCTAACTGGCATTTAATTCTCCAGACTGCACATGACTGTCTGTCACCTAGCCGTCTGCTGTCTTCCTTCCGGGAGAGGGGCTGCAATCCAGGTGGGCTGAGGACTTCCTGTGCCCGTTTTCACCAGTGGGCAGTTCCCTCAGGCTGTCTGGTTGCCCAGCTTTTGGGGATGACCATTGGGCTGGGCTGTCTGAGAAAAGGAAGTCTGTGGTTTGTCCCTACGCTGGCCTAGTTGAGGATGTCTGAGCAGTGAGGGCCAGGGCACTGGAGCAAAGAAGTTAGTGCATTCTGGGAGTCTCGGAAGCCCCCTTGCGGGCTCTGCCCAGTGCCCACACGTTCCGCCCCCTGATAAAAGCCTGAATTAATGAAATGTTGTAGTACTTTCAGCTGAATTATTTTGTTTGCTGCAGCAGAGCTTAGTGATAGAGAGGGTCAGCTCTACAGTCAGACTGACTGACTTTGAATTCTGTACACAGTATGAAAAATTCTGTGTCCCCACTTCTGAAGTAATAGTACCCTCCTTGTTCTTTCTGGGCCTGCAGGCTTTCTCCCTGCACTCCACCTCAGTTCAAGTCTGGCCTCCAGAACAGGAGTTAGCAGCTTCTAAGCTGCTCTCCCTCTGCCCTGATTCCAGCACCTGAAATCCCGCCAACGGGTATAACCTCAATCACAAGATCAATAGGCTTAGAGTCCAGGTGCTCCAGGGAGGGAACAGGCAGTTACCCTTGCACATGGGCCTGGTGTTTGGAGAGGGTTCTGGGTGGGGGTAGGGTGGGGCAGGATTGGGGAGAAGTGCAGATACCTGTCACTCTGGCCCTGATGCCAGGGAACTGGGTAGGACATACTGAGCACTGGGTACCCTGTGACCCACTTTGTTCTGGGACCAGATGCCCCCAGAGTTGGTCCCCAGTGGCCTTCACCAGTTCAGTAGAATGCAGAGTGACCTAGCCTGCCTGTGGCCTTCCAGGAACCTCTTGACTGACTGCTGTGACCGTGGCAGGTCCTCTACACATACTACACACACAGACACACATTTAGCACTTCTGGGTCGAGCCTAAGCCACTTTGCCTGGCTGACTGCAGGGTATAGGTAATATCTTTAAAAAACATTTGAGGGTCCTCTGGGTGGGCCCCAAGTTTTGGGGAGCTGTTCCCAAGGGGTTGGCTAATGATCAGCTGGTGGTGGGCCTCCTGAGCTCTAAAGGGGGTGTTGGGAGAGGGCAGCCACCTTCCTGCATGTGAGACCTGGTGAGGTCTGCAGGGCTGAGAGTGCAGAGAGGTGCATCAGAACCAGGGTGTCCAGAGTTTTGGAGCCCCAAAGCACCATGGGTTGGTTCTCCAGGAAAGGGACCAATAGAACCCAGATGTGGGGTCCAGATAGCCTAGGTGTAGGGTCCAGACACTGGAAGCTGGTGGCATGGGAGCCAGCCAGCTTGGGAGGATCCACTGGGTGATAGGGCCCCCAGACATTCCGTGGTTCCCTTGTGGTACCACGTCTCCCAGATCGCTCTGTGCCATACATCTTAAGAGTCATCATCACATCCTCAGGGTGGGTCTGTGGCATCCTGTGGCCTGTTAACCGTGCTGTCACCTGTTAGGCATCGGAGTTGGCTCTGCACTACAGCTAACAGTGGGCTCCCCTGTGAGACTTCAAGGTGCCCGGTGTGGCAGGTCACAGGAATGAGGAAACCCAGGCCACCTGCCCTCCTGGGGCCCCAGCCCTGAGCTCTGGCATGGGGCCCAGGCTTGCAGGGGGCTGTGTTGTGTGGCAACAGACTGGAGCTGCCACCGGCCTGCCTGGAGCTTTTTCACCCTTTCACAACTTTGACTGCTTGATTGTGCCCACCCCATGGGCACAGCCTGGCCTCAGCCCCTGGGAACAGTTTTCTGTGCGCTGGAGACCATGATAACGGTTCATCCGGCTCACCCGAAGTACTGCTGGGCAGAGCTGTTATCGCCACCCTTGAGTGAGAAGGGCACTGAGGTTTCTAAACTACCAACAACCGCCACGACGTGAGGAAGCCGTAGGATGGGGTTAGAGCCGCAGCCCATTGGAGCGGGCTGTAGAGCCTGCGCCCCCAAAGCTCCTTGTGAATGGGGGCTGTGCCCAGCTGGGAGCAGATGCAGCCTTTTAGTATTGCTGGTGGCGATACCTGAGCCAGCCAGGATTTCTACCTGCTCTCCATCCGGTGCCTCCCCCCTTCGCCCTCCCATCACACCAGGCCCACTCAAACTTTCTCTGAAGCACAGAGCTCTAAGAGGCCTGGCCTCCGCGCAGCCCTGTACTCTTGTGTAACAGGTCACTGTGGCCTTCTGGATTCACACAGTCTCCCTTCAGGGCCTCATGGGGCGGGGGTCTGCCTACAGAAAGGCAGGTGTGTGGGTAGGGGCTGAGGTGGCCCGATCCTCTGTACTCGAGGACAGCAGGGTGTCCTCCACAGCCTGTGACCACTTCCTGTCCCCTTGAACCCCCAGCCCATCAGCAGGGCCCCAGAGCTAGGCTTTTGCCTTGTCTCTTATTTTTAGACACGGACAGTGGCTTCCTGAGCTGAGGGGCCTTGTGGAAGGAGCTGAGCTTCCTGGCTGAGGTGAAGATTCCTGTCCTCCCTCAGTCTCCTTCCTTCCTTAGCCTCCTCCGGTGGACTGCAAGTCTTGACCTCCTGGGAAGGCCTGAGAAGGGCCTGTGTCCCCCTAGAGAGGATTTTGGCTTTGTCCTTGCCTTCCACAGCTTGTCCAGGCACTGGCCTCTCGTGCTGCCTGAGGGACTCAGGGTGGAGGGATAGCACCCCACGTCCCCTTCCTCCCATCAGCATCTTCCCAGCGGCACCCCCCAGCTCCAGAAAGCAGCCTGACCAAGCCTCTTTCCTCTGGCTTGCTCAGGTTGCCCGGGAATCCCTTCCCTCCCCGCCTGCCTTTAGCCTTCATTGTGCACACACACACACACACACACAGCAACGGGAAAGCCCCATCTGAGGCGGGGCAACCAGCAGTTCATAGTTAGCTCAGTAGAATGCTGCCCCATGCCTGTTCCTGTCCAGTCACTTCTGGGAAACTACGAGACCGGCCAGGCAGGGACCCAGCACGCCGGGCAGCTCCTCCTCTTGTTAAAGTTTGAGTCTCTGATGCGTTAGTCCCAGGAAGGAGGAAGCAACATAATCCCAAGTGGAGTTATGAATGCACCCTTCTGTCCCCTGCAATAGTGCTCCAGAAGGAATCTGGACACACTACCCGGACTCCTCCACCCCCACCCATAAACAGGACGTCTCTGAGGCTGCTGGAGCAGGTGGCAGAGCCGCCTCCAAAAGGGGAGCTTTGGACAGAGGTGACTTGTGCCCCTGAATGGAGGCATGAAGAAATGTCAGATTCTGCTGGCCTAAAAACCCAATGTGGATCATGTCCTCAGCTCTGATGAGAACTAAATCCAGCTACCTCACGCAGAGCAGCCTGTGCGCGTTGACTGTCCCCTGATTACAAGTGAGGATGAGGATGGAGGAGGCTGAGATGGGCCTGAGCTCACCCAGCTCGGGCATGACACGGCTGGAGGCTTGGGCCACCTTGGGCCTTACCTGGGCCTCCGTCCTGCGGTCCTTCCATATTTCTCTGACACTGGGCTGGGGTCTTCTGTTCTTATTGCTGTTGTTTTGCGTTTGTTTTTGTTTTCTTGAATTTTTAAAAAATTGGTATGTATGTTCCATAGTTTTTGCAGATTATCCTAACCTATGGATCTGTAGACAAGACGTGTGTCTGGCTGTTATCTGCTGGCCACTGAGATGGGCAGCCCTGGCTTGAGCTCGAGGTGGTACTGTAGCCCACAGCCTGCTTCAAGGGATGGGACTAAATAGCTCTCTATAAAAGTGTTTGACATGCAGCACGGTGAACCTTTATATCCTGTGAAACCATACCCACTGTCAGGAGATCTAACCCAGAGGGTCCTTTGTGGCCTCTCCTGCCCCTGCCATTCCAGTTCCTCTGCTGGTCATCACTGAGCTACCTTGAACGAATTTTAAATTTTGCTTTTATACAGAATCAGAAGGTGCCAACTGTTCCATGCTTGATGTGCTGTTCTATAGGTTCAGGTCTTTCCTCGAGGGTCCCACCGTATGATGGACCCTAGATTCTTCCTAGTCATCAGCTGGGACACGTGGGCTGCTCTAGATTGAGAGATAGAACAGGGAGGGTTTGGGGAACATTCATGTACAAGTATGAAGCCCGAGGAGGAAGGCTGTCTATGGTGTGCAGGAGGTGCTGAGCTAACTCTTAGAGGCAGACTTCAAGAACCACAGGCTGCCCCCCCCCCCCAGGACAGCAGCACCCCTCCCCACCCTCTCCACAGCACTGGGCAGCAATTTGGGTTTTAGTGGGAAGGTTGGCAGTCTCACTGTGGCTCTTCTTTGGCACCTCATGGTGTAAGGAGGGACCCCACTGTCTGGGTGCCTCTTTCCCTGTATACGTCTTACGAAACGTCCCTTATGGTCATGTGACACACTTATCTGTCCATCCATGGCTGATGGTGGGGTTTTTTGTTTTGTTTTGTTTGGTCTTTTGAGACAGGGTCTCCCTGTAGCCCCAGCTGCCCAGGCACTTGCTATGTAGAGCAGTCTGGTCTCTATCTCACAGACCTTCACCTGCCTCTGCCTCCAGAATGCTGGGACTAAAGGGGTGCCCCACAACACCGGGCTGATAACATTCTAAAGACTATGTTCCTTTCCAGCCTCTGGCTCCTTGGGGACCCCACCCCACCCCCCAGTGCTAGCTTCCTCAGCCCCTTGCTTATCCAGATCTTTTGGCTTTCTCTAGGGTAGGAGGCAGAGGGTTACCTTGCTGGGAGCAGCCAGCCCAGTGACCCTTCTCCTACCTAGAATGGCTCTAATCATCTCAGGGACAATGGAGTGAGTGACCAAGTCCCCCATTCCCCGCTGTCTCACCCCGCCCACCCCCAAGCTGTCCACTTTTTAAATTGAAAGTCATGGGCTCTTGGTGTTTGTCTTGTCAGAATGGAGGACTGAGGCCCAGAGTCTCTTCTGGATTTGGCCTCACCACCCTACCCTGGAAGCCACCTTCCCAAAACCTGGACA
This sequence comes from Eospalax fontanierii, assembly GCA_035773235.1. Taxonomy (NCBI): domain Eukaryota; kingdom Metazoa; phylum Chordata; class Mammalia; order Rodentia; family Spalacidae; genus Eospalax; species Eospalax fontanierii. Next base: position 2,195,983 of record CM069526.1, read on the forward strand.
TGAGTGATGACTTGGCCAGACACCCATGTCGGCAGGCAGTAGGCTCCTTCGAGCGGGGCTGAGCGTCAGCTCTCACCCACTTCTGCTCCTAGCTCACAGTCAGTGTCTGCCCGGCTGGCGAGGGTGTCACTGGAGCAGCCTGAGCCAGGCACGGTTGCATAGTCAGCTGTTTGACAGGTGGGCACACAGGCGGCAGGGCAGCCCACCAGCTGCCTTTCAGCGTCGGTGACTGAGTCAGGGTGTGCCACCAGTTTCTGACCACAGAGGGAGGATGGGGAAAAGGGGCATGCCACCTATGCCTGCCCTGCAACATCTCAGTGACCTTTAGACCTGTTTCCAAACAAAATACGTGACATTACAAAGCTGCAAAGGAAGCCAGGGTTACTAGGGCAACTCAGAACCATCACCTCCTCCCTCAAGCCAGCTCAGGAGGAGCCTGGCACACTACAGCCTGCTGGACCGCCTGCCATGCTCACCCTCCTGTCTGCTGCGCAGGCCAAAGCCCTGGCTTCTTAGGGGTATACAGGCACAGAAGCGCAGAGACCTGTCAGTCCCTGCAGGATTCTGGAAGTTCTGGGGACCCCAGCAGCACCGAGACCTTGGCACATGAGGGTATCCTGAGGGGCCCAGCCTCTAGGCTGTCTGTGACTTGGCCAGCAGCCCCCCAGTGTGGCCTGATGGCTATCCTACACACCTTGCTTTTCCAGACCCTGGAAAAGGTCTCATAGCTCCTTGACCAGTTTGAGTTGCAAGTTGAAGACGAGGACTGGGAAACCACAGCTTCAGGCCCACGGGGTGGAATAGAGGGAGAGGATGCTCTGAGGGTGAGGTGGAAGACCGAGGGTGAGGCTGGGGTGGCGGAGGTAGGTGAGCCCCACAGCTCCTCTTTTCTCCAGGACCAGCTTGTCCGGGGGATTTCCAGAGCTTACTGGGTCTTGAGCACTTATCCTGGCCTAGGCCCAGAGGCCACCCGGTGCTTTTTATCAGGCTCAGGTTTTGGTTTCCCTTCCTCTCTGTCTGGGCTGGGGAGGGCTACTGGCCCCCAGAGGAAGGAGGAGGGACCTCCCCACCAGCTCTTCCTGAGGGTCACCTGACTCCAGATGCTTCCATTTCAAGGCTTCACTCAAAGCTACCACAGACTGTGGCCTGTGGCGTCCCCCTGTGCAGCCCAGTGATATCAGACCACCACTCCTCTCTGCCTGGCAGGGAAAACTTGGTCTTGGTTCCCAGCACTCTTCCTACAGCAGTCCCCAAACCAACTCAGTACCGTTGGGAAGGGGCACCAGAGGCCTCGCATCCCAAGTGCCCAGGGCTCAGCGTGGCCTCTGGCTATACTCAGCAGATTAAAAATATTGCACTTCTAGTCAACCTGGAACTTGAGATCAGTAAAAAAAAAAAAAAAAAAAAAAAAAAAAAAAAAATATATATATATATATATATATATATATATATATTGGAAACAGGGTTCTTAAGTAACCCAGGCTGACCCCAAACTTGTTATGTGTCTGAGGATGACCTTGACCTTACTGATCCTCCTGCCGTTACTGCCCCTGTGCTGGAAGTAGAACCCAGGGCTCCATGCATGCAAAATCACTCCACGTTATACTGACTGAGCTACCTCTTCAGCCCATACTTTTTGTATGTCTCATGAGGTATTTGGGGTACGCTTGAACTCTGTCCTGGTCATAGCTCAGAGGTTCAGGTGGGGCCAGGGGCTGGAATGGACAGTGGTCTGGACAGTGGAACCAGCTGGGGTCTGTCCCTCCAGTTAGAGGCAGTGGCTCTGGGTAATCAGTACTAGGGTTCTAATGCCCAGCAGTGCTCTGGCCTTTGTATGACACTGTTTTCTGCTTTTTTAATAGCTCGCTGGAGGCGTGATCCTAGGTGTGGCCCTGTGGCTACGCCATGACCCTCAGACCACCAACCTGCTCTACCTGGAGCTGGGAGACAGGCCAGCACCCAGCACTTTCTATGTGGGTGAGTGACTCGGGCCAGGGTTTGGTTACAAGCCCAAGACAGAAACAGAGAGGGCTTCCAAGAGGAGGCTGAGGGTCCAGGGCTGGTGATAGATGGGGCATCAGACCTAGCAGTGGCCCAGGCCTAGTGTGTGCCAGACAGGGAGGCTGCCTTTGCAATGGGCTCTTGGGACAGGAGAGCTGAGTTGGGTGTGGGACTCCTGGAGACCCTACAGATCTCAGAGATAAGGCTAGGCAGAGGGGCAGTCACAGGATGGGGCAGGAGCCTTTTGAAACCTTGCTTATTTTGACATGAGAATTTCTCAGGGAGCCTCCCAGGGCAGGGTGGGGCTGGATGCCTGGGCAAACAGCAGCTGAGGCCTCTGAAGCCCTGAGCTGTAGAGGACTAGAGCCTGGGCCACAGCGGCTGACTCAGGCTCCTCCCCCAAGGCCCACACAGGCCAGGCTGCTGCACCTGCTTTTTTAGGCTGCCTGTGGGGCACTGAGCGCTCCCCGACCTCAGCAGGATGAGCAGGAGGAGGGCACAGCACTGTGCTCTGCTGTGCTGAGAGAGACAGCTCCCCCTCCTCCCTGGAAGGGAGACCTGGCACCCTGAGAACGCTGGCACTGCTGAGCTGTTTCTGCCCTTTCAAGGACAGGCCCTGGTTCGATGGTCCCCTCGGGGGCCCTCCCTCTTGTGTGGAGCCTAGAAGGGGTCTGCCTCTCCCACTCTGAGCTAGAGGAACGTGCCTGGCTGCCGAATGGGGACCTGGGAGGTCAGAAGCACTGTATTCTCCCTTTCTGCCCAGTGTCCCAGCACAACCAAGGACTCTGGTCATCCCACGGATGTTTTTCCTTCCTCCCCATACTCTGCCCAGTCCTCCCACAGTTGGGAAGGGCGGAGCTGGGGTCCAAGCAGCGTGGGCAGGGGTGCAGCCTGGCCTCCTCTGAAACAGGAGCCTACATTTTATTTCATGGTGGTGGCGGCCCACATTGGCACGCTGGTGCCTTCAGAGGAGAAGGAAATGCATGCCAGCGCCCACGGGCCCGCAGCAGCTGGTATGGGAATCCTCACAAGGGTGCGCTGGGCAGCAGGACAGACAGCCATGTTGGCCCATGGAAGGCTCCTTCTTGGCCCTGAGCCTTTTAGGGTGGATGCTATGGGGTTCTGCCAGAGTTTGTTTCTGCTGTGTATTGGTATGGCAGGAGAGGCTGGACACTCTGCAGAGGCAAGACAGGGTGCCTAGGAAACTGATCTCTGCCCTCACGTTCTTAGCATGACTGCACCAGCCTCCAGTTCCTGCTAGGCTGCTCACCTTTCTGTGATCATGGCCTTCTGGGCTCTGGGGAAATAGCTTCAGGTGCTAGACCAGGTGAAAGGCTGGGTGCTACACAACAGGGCTCATGCCTGTGGATGGGAGTTATGCAGGTCCTGCTGGTAGCCGTTCCCTGCCCACCCTGAATCAGCCTTCTGGAGCCCCTGCTGCTTCTGGCCTGGGGCCCTCTGGGAGCAGATGTGACCTTGACAAAGGGGCTTTGTCCATGCTGGGAAGAAGGGAGAGGTGGCTTTGGAAGAATGCTTAGCACCGTGAGAGACACCTCAGAGGCTTTAGATGGCATGTGCTGGGGAGGGGCTTGGGCCTGGGAGGGGCTGTAGGCAGCCGCGACACGGGTGCCTGTGGACACAGGTGCCTGTATGCATCTGCCTGGGTGAGCTGGTGTGACACAGCCTGTTTCATCTTGAGGCTGGGGTTTCGAGGCCTGAGGACAGAGGCCTAGTTTGAGAGTGCTCTGCCTGTCATGGGTCAAGGAGGGAGCCACCTGCCAGGGAGTCCTGGTGGGAGGCCTTCCCTGGACCAGATGTGTTCAGTGAGGCCAGAGAAAGCCCAGGCCCCAAGTCTTTCCCGTTTCTAAGCCTGGCAGTGAGTCCCGGCCCTGGCGCCTTCTCCCCAGGGCTGGCCAGGCGGGGGACAATGGGCCTGGCTTTGCACAGGGAGGCTTGGGCTGCCCAGAAGCGTTGCCCTGGAGACTGGGGGATGGGCTGCATCTGATGAGGGCCCAAGGGCCAGGACGACTGCAGAGACAGTGGCCTTTCCCAAGGAGAGCAGGAGACTGTGGGCACCGAGACAGGGACATAGCCCAGCCGACGCCTCGTGGGCCACATCCACGTGTGCTCAAGCTGTCGCTGCTGTCCTCTCCTCCAGCTACCCATCCACAGGTTCCGACCCAAGGAGCTGGGGCCCTGCCCAGCACAGCCACACCGAGCGGTGCAGCTCATACCCTGGTGCCCCGAGACAGGGGTGTGTGGAGTTGGGTGTGGAGCTCGTTCTCTCTTCCCCTTCACACGGGCCCATTACCGGGGGTCCTGGGAGCCCACCCCGACCCTGCCAATAACCGGGCAGGGCTGCTTCCCTGTGCCGAGCCCTGAGGTGGGCGGTGGGGGTGGCAGCAGGGCTTGCCTGTGGAGCACAGGTTTGTCATGGTCTTTAGGCAGAGTTGCTGTTCTGCTGTTTGCTGGCCATGGCCGCCGCTCTAACAGGACACGCAGGTGGCCAGGCCCGACTTGCGGAGGGTGCCAGCGCACGCCTGTCTTGGACAGTGGTGCATGTGGCCATTCTTCTTCGTCTCTCCCCAGGCATCTACATTCTTATCGCTGTGGGAGCTGTGATGATGTTTGTGGGCTTCCTGGGGTGCTACGGGGCCATCCAGGAGTCCCAGTGCCTGCTGGGGACGGTGAGTTGGGGGCCTTTGGGGGCCAGGACCAGGGCTGGGGAGCAGGGTCTCTGCCTGCCTCTTTGTGTTCCTCAGAATTCCGGTGCTCTAATTTTCCCTTCAAGTTGATTTCCATCGAGTCTGACTCTGAGGCTAATGTCAAAAGATGGAATTCCTTTTTTTAAAAAAAACACAGATGACACAGGCGTGTGTCTCCCCTCTAAAGCTAGCACACCAGGTACCCCACGTGTGTCCCTGGAGTCTTGGCTAGCCACAGAGCAGGGAAGAGTGACCCCAGCTGGGAAACTGAAGCTTGCTTCCTATCTCCTTTCCTAAGCATGTGGGGGAAGGGGGCAGAAAGCCACAGTCAAGATTGAGGGCAAACGGCTGCACGTGCCTTCCCAAAGGCCGTGGGTACTGGGATATGCCACCTGTGGCCCCCAAGCACAACCTGCTGAATGGGGAATGGGAAGGTCATCAGAAGCTGGACGTCTCCGTGCAGGGGCAGCACGAGGCTCTGTCTTTTGTAGTTCCACGTGGCTTATTCCCAGTCGGCATGGTTGGTAGACATAGCCGATCCCCTCGGCATACGGCTGTTGGTCACGCAGGTCCCTGCTCTTTGGACTCACTGGCCTGGGCTCTGACCCATTTTCTCCCCCAGTTCTTCACCTGCCTTGTGATCCTGTTTGCCTGTGAGGTGGCTGCTGGCATCTGGGGCTTCGTAAACAAAGACCAGGTGAGCCTGGGTTCACTGGAGAGGGAGGAGTGCCCTCTGCCCAGGCTGCAGGTGCTGGACGACCTCAGCCCATGGGTTTCTGGGGTACCGTTGGTAGGAGGGTCGTAGGAGCTCTTTGGAAGGGGTGGCATTGGGCCGACGCTGAGTGCTCTTGGTAGACAGGCCCTGCTGCCTGTGACCATGTTTCTCCTTCAGATTGCCAAGGACGTGAAGCAGTTCTACGACCAGGCCCTTCAGCAGGCTGTGGTAGATGACGATGCCAACAATGCCAAGGCCGTGGTGAAGACCTTTCATGAGACGGTGCGGCTGTGGGGGCGGGGAGCTGGTGTGTGTGCTCTTTGGGGACGAGTGCTGCCTTAGCCCAGACCTCAAGGACAGGACAGGGCCTGGCCGAAGCCATCCTCTGTAGCTGCGGCCCGGAGCCATGGAGGAAGAGGATGCCTGAGCAGTGTGCCAAGCGGGGCAGGGTGCCGTTAGGGCCAGTCTCATGTATTTTTGGGGGTGGTGTGGCTGTGTTTGGCATTTCCTCTTCATCCCCTGGGACTCTGGGCTGAACTCATGCCCAGGCTGACTGTGGTGCCCTTGGTCTCTGCAGCTCAACTGCTGTGGCTCCAACACGCTTACCACACTGACCACCTCGGTGCTGAGGAACAACCTGTGTCCCTCAGGCAGCAACATACTCACTAACATCCTGCAGGTGAGTGGAATGGGGTGAGCGTCTGGCCCTGGGTTGCTCAGCCTGCATGTTGGGCGGGGCTGATGTGATGACGGCTCACTGTTCCCCTCAGGTAGTGGAATACAGGTCCCACAAGTGGCCCTACCCTAGTGATACAGTACTACACCCCTCTGATGGAGAAGGCCACTGGCAGTGTGTCCTCGGGTTTATTTCTGAATGGGTGGAAGATAAGCCATAAGCAGAGCACCCCCACACACACACCTGAGTGGGCAGTGGCCGTTAATTCAGTTACTGACCCTGACCACCTGCAGGAGGACTGCCACCAGAAGATTGACGAGCTCTTCTCCGGGAAGCTGTACCTCATAGGCATCGCGGCCATCGTGGTGGCTGTCATCATGGTAAGCACAGGGCCCGGTGGGCGGGCTGTGCCTCCCCTCCCAGGGTCCTGGTGCTGACCATGGTCCTCTCCTCCTCCCACAGATCTTCGAGATGATTCTGAGTATGGTGCTGTGCTGTGGCATCAGGAACAGCTCCGTGTACTGAGGCCCTGTACTTCAGGTCACAGGGACCCTGCAGTGCCCCTAGAGTGCCCGGAGGCCACCTTGGGGGCCGAGGCCTGTGTGTATAATATTTCTGTATTACTCTGCTACACTTAGCCTTTTTACTTTTGAAGTTTGTTTTTGTTCAGAACTTTTCCAGTTACTTTTTGGGGCCTGACATCACACAGAGGTGTGTAGGGGTGGAGCTGGCCCTGGCCTTGGCCACTCTGTGCTCTGGGACTCCTGGGGAGCTCTGCTGCTGAGCCAAGCCTCCTCCACAGCCACTTGCCCAGAAGCTGTGTAGCTGAGCTCGGGGGCCTGCCCGCCTACCCTGCCCACCCTGTGGGTTGTACCCCCCCATCTTTTTAATTGACCCTCTCCTGCCCCATTTCAAGAGCGGGGTCTGTGAGCATTCTCATGCCTTCTGTGCACCTGTCCTCTCTAACACACCACTTTCAATTGTAATTACATCTCGAAACAGTCATTTAATAAAGAAGGAGAAAGTCAGGCATGCTAATAGAGGACTGCTGGACCCTTTCCTGGGCACCGGTGTGAGAGTCAGGGGGCTTGGCTCTCAGCTTTGCCAGGTGCAGGGTAGGCTGGAACCCTGGGAGCATTCCATGTGACAAGTGTCTGTGGATTTCCCTGCTCTGTGCCTTCCTCTCCAAAAGCCCAGTGCCAACCTTACAGGAGTCCTGACCCAATTCCCACTTCACCTGCTGGGTACTGACTACACTTAGGAGGGGCAGATAACAGAGAAACTTACAGAATTAGGGGAGTGGGGTTGCTAGAACCCCTTTCCTGAGGAAAGGCACAGCAAAGTTGGGCCACTGCCAGCTCCCAGGCATTTAGGTCCCTGGAAATGCTCCACTAGGCCATGTGGCTCTGGCAGGCTGGTCCCCCACTCAGCCCTGTGAACTGAGGCTCAGGCCAAGCAACCTCCTGGATCCCCCCAACCACCATCACCACTACTGTGATTTCCCTTTGACCGCCTAGAACAGGTCCTGTCAGGAAGCCTCTGCCTGCACCCCTTCCCCAGGATATCCTGCTGGCTTATTAAATTAGTCTCTAGAGGTAGGAAGACCGGAATGAGATTCAGGTCCCAGCTCCCAGCAGTCCCCCACCCCAATCCTGTACTTGTGTTCGGGGTTCCAGCAGTCATTCAGGGCCTCCTTCCTGTTAGATGCTCTTCTGAGGAGCCCCTTCTCTCTCTTCAGAGGCCCAGGGGCACCTGGACAAAGCTGTTGGGAAGCCTACAGCATGGGCTTCAAGAACATAGGGAAGGGGGAGGGGGCACGAAGCTGCCCAGTGGCCTCCTCTTGTCTCCAGGTAGGGCTGCAGCAGGTGTCCTGGGCCCCGAGTATGCACGGGGACAGCCCTAGACCTGGACAAGGGGCAGCAGGTGTCCTGGGCCCCAGGTACGCACGGGGACAGCCCTGGGCCTGTAATATATGTGTTTGGACCTGCAGTGAGGTCGCTGTATAGCAAGGAGGGGGTATGGGTGCCAGTCAGCTGGGGGAATGGCGGGTTGCCTGCTTGAGCAGAAGCCGGGCCGCGGCTTGGCAGAGCGCCGGGAAGTGGCCTCGAGGCTCCGCACCCCACGCTAGCCTCCGGACACACCCGACCCTGCTGGGCCCCCACCATGTTCCTGGGTGCTAAGAGCGGGGCAGGGCCTCAGTACCGCCCTGCTCCCGCAAGTCGACCGACGCAACTTCCGGCCAGGGTCGGAAATGCCTGGAAAGCTAGTTCGCGCCCGCCGTGCATGATGACGCACCTCCAAGAGGAGGTGGCCGCGGCTCAGGCAGTTCCCGGCAGGCGGCGCTAGAGCCTTCAAGATTTTGCGATTGGCAGTGGGCCCTGGAGCATTGTGGGAATTGCACCCTTGGTTCCTCCCCTTTCTCCTCGCCTCAGTCAGTTCCGGGCAGATACCCGGGATCGCCGTAGATGGCGCCTGCGTACAAGCTGCACAACCCGGCAAGCCTCGGGCGGCGGCCCATTGCCTTATGGGAGTTGTAGTTCTTTGGGGCCCAAAGCCTCGCGGCGTACACGCGGCAGGAAACTCAGTTTCCCAGAAAGCTGAGCGGCAGTGGGTGGGGACTGCGGTCCGAATCAGCCGGGCTCCGTCTGCTCTGGGTTCGCGGGACTCCGGTCTAGGGGAGCCGACTGCGTGTTCACGGACGCCGGAGCGGTGAGCGACCAGGCCAGGCCCGGGTCCGCCCGGTACGCGGTGGCGGTGTCGAGATGGGACGGGCGGCGGGTGCAGCGGCTCGGCCGCGAACCTCCCTCCTGCCCGCGTCGCGCCTCCTTTGCATGTCCGCCCCGGGTTCTGACGGCCAGCTCTGTCTTCTCAGCCTCCAGCTCCGCCCCGACAACTCCCAGGACGCCCGTCGGACGCCCGGCCGGGTCGTTAGGCCCGGCCCGCCCATCCACCCCGCGCGGTGAGCCGCGGCGCCTGCAGACCGGGGAGGCGGAGGAGGCGGCCCGGGGAGCACTGCGAGCTCCGAGAGTACTCTCGACGGCGGGACTCCCGAGCGGATTCGCTCCGGGTCCCCATGGCCGCGGCGGAGGCTGGCGAGGCCGCCCCCGGCTTGGAGGCCGAGGGATCCCCCGAGGATGACACCCTGCCTTCTGACACTGTCTCCCTCAGCGACTCGGACTCGGACTCTGACCTCGGCTTGCCTGGTGGCGCGGAGGTGCGGGTGCTGTCCCCGGAAAGACTTTCTGGGGAGGCCCGGGAGGACTCTGGCTCCGAGGACCCTCCCTCGCCCCCGGGAGGGGCTCCCACCGCGGCGGTCCAGCCTTTCCACCTGCGAGGCATGAGTTCCAGCTTCTCCCAGCGGAGCCACAGCATCTTTGACTGCTTGGAGGGCGCGGCTCGGCAGACCCCGCCCTGTGCACCCCAAGCCAGCATGGGTGACTGTGGTGGCTTCAAGCGTCCGCTGGCTCCCTCAAGCCAGCCTCCAGCAGGGAGCCCTGGCCGACCTAGGGTGGCCCCTGTCCCTGATTATGTGTCGCACCCTGAGCGCTGGACCAAGTACAGCCTGGAAGACGTGGCTGAGGCCAGCGAGCAGAGCAACCGGGCGGCTGCCGAGGCCTTCCTGGGCTCCCGCATCCAGGCATCTCCCGCAGACTATGTGCCCTCCTTCAACCAGGACCCCTCCAGCTGTGGAGAGGGGAGAGTGGTTTTCACCAAACCAGTGCGAGGCAGTGAGGCCAGAGCCGAGAGAAAGAGGGTCCTGAAGAAAGGGGATGCGGCAGGGGCCGAGGGCTTGGTGGAGTTGACCCACCTGGCTGGGCCAGAGGCTGAGGAGTGGAGTTCCCCCCAGGGGTTGCAGGAGATGGGAATACCTTCAGGAGCTGACCACCCCGAGGCCCCAGCAGGCCCTCCAGGGATGGAGCCCGTTGGCTTCCATGGCAGCAAGAAACGGAGCAGAGAGCACTTCCGAAACAGGGGCAGTAGCCCTGAGGTGCCAGGGACCCAGAGAGGGTACCCAGCCTGACCACACTGCCCAGCGGGGCTGGTGTCTGGGAACTTGGCCTGCTGTCAGTGGGGAAGGAAGCTGTGTGCCTTCTGTGGAGGGACTCTTAAGTGTTCCTCTTCAGAGTAGAGAGGTCCTGGGACTAGGGGGCGGTATAGGTCAGGAGACCTTAGAGTCCTTGGCCCCCAGCATCTTGTGGAGAGCAATAAAGGGTTCGAGTCTTCCTTGGGTTCTGTGTCTCTCTAGGCTCCACTCTATGGTGTCATAACAGCTAGGGAACCAACCTCACTTTGCCCTCCCCACTGCAGTGTGGGGACTGCTTTGAGCGTTTTGTCACTGGTGGTGGACCTCACCCTGGCCCTGGGCTCAGAGTCATTTCCAGCTTCATGCCCCTAATGGTCCTGGGTGGGAAGAATCTCCTCACCCCCAGAAGCCAGCACAGCCCCAGCCACAGACGTCTGTGCAGACATAGGTTTTAGGAGGAGGCTGGAATGTGAGTTGTCAGCCAAGATGGAGGTTGGGCAGGACTTGTGTGTAAGGTACTCCTTAATGTCATAGGCTGGTGCTGGAAGCTATACAGCCCCAGACTTGCCCAAGATGGGCCCTGGAAGAAGAGCAGAATCTTTGAGTGTGCAGAATCAGGAGGGTGCTTGGGCTCTACCTCTTGTAGAGCCTAAGACTGGGCGAAGCTAGCTAGCCTGGCTGATAAGGCAAGGCCTCTGCAGCCCCAACTCCAGGACCTGGAGTCCCCATAGAGGAAGGACTAACTTGGTTGGACACCTGTCTTGAGGGGCCATAGAGGAAGCCAAGATTCTGCCCCATCCCCAGATATTTGAGGTGCATGCTTCAGCCACTCCTGGAGTCCAGTGTGCCCATGTGGGAGTGCTCTCTAGTCCTCACTGGAAATAAGGCAACATTGGACACTTCAGGAGTGTCCTGGGATGCACTGCTACAATGATCACACAGAAGGCTTGTAGGGGCAGAGGTGGAGCTGTGGTTGCAGAGATCACCCATCCTTGCCCTCCAGGAGCGGATCAGCTGATGAAACAGGTCTCTGAGGACAGAAATGGTAACCATGAGTGTTTAAACGAAAGACTGGCTCTTAGCAACATAGGGTAGGATGGGCTGATCCTGAGCAGCTGTCCAGCCTGGGCTTGGAGATGCCCTGTATGGGATTTGGCCAGTGTTTGCTGTTCCATCCAAGTCAATTGGAGCTCCAGATAAAACATGATGGGCTCCCCCTACTGGAGAAGTCCTGGGCGTCCCAGAAAGTCAGCAGGAGGCAAGGGTTCCATTTCACCGGAACCTGTGTCTAGAAGGAAGTGGGCTGTGTCCAAGCCTAGAAGGCACTTCTCTCTAGAAGCTGGTGGAAGTGGGGGAAGGTGGAAGGGTCCCCAGAGCCCAAGATGGCCAGGTCTGGGGCTTCAGAAGAGGTGAACCCTCAGTGTCAGGTGTCTGAGGGTGGCAGGCTGGCCTCTAGGTGCTCCTTGTCACCCGCAAAGGTTGCCTGGCTTCTGCGACCACAGTTTTGAGAGCCTGGGGGAATGGGGAGAAGGGGGCCTTAGCTGTAGAGCAGCCCCAGCAGAGCCTTAGGACACTGAAGCTTTGTGCCTGTGTGCCCCGGGAGCCGTGGTTTGCCATAGGCAGTGGAAACCTCTAGCACAGGCAGGGAAGGAAGAGCATGGTGCACGGCCTGCGGCCTCAGCCCCAATCCAGCAGCTGAGGTGGGGAGCCTGTGCCCACCTCACCCCCCCCCCCAACCTAGTCAACACTTAGTAGGTGTTACCTGCAGCGAGTGTGTCAACCATGGAAGACAGGAGGAGTGTACAATAGTTGGCCTAAAGGGAGCCAAGGAAGGAGGTAGGACATGGGGACGCCCCTCCATCTGACTCCCCTTCTCCCATGGCCCCTGGACCTGCTGCCCCTGGTTCCCGCCCTCTGGGCCAGGTTCCCCCACAGGGCGGATAAGGGGGCAGTGAGGATCCGTGGTGTAGGACTTTGGGTTCTGTAGAACTAACCAGCTCTAGAAGGACACTGAGTCTTTGTACCTCCGCGGTGATGTCTTGCCTGCCCTGCCCACAGCCCCTCCACTCTGTCCAGGATGCTGGGAGCAGGGCTGTGGCAGTCCCCCCAGCACCGTATGGACGGCCCCACCCCAGGAAGGAGCGTGGACACGGAGTCACTGACTTGCCTGTGATTCCAAACACTTGATCCTCTTCTCTTGGTCTCTCAACCCCCCAATGTACTTGGCAACCAAGTCCACTCTGTGAAGAGTCAGGGCAGCAGCAGCTGTGGCAACTCCTCGGCCCACCACAAGAGCCGGGGCAGCCTGCTCTGCTCTGCTCTGCTGTCCTGGGCTTCCCGGTGCCCTAGCTTGAGACTGCGGCCCCTTCCCTGCCCACTCTCCTCCCGTCTCCTGATCTAAGGTCCACCTGTGGGTATGGAGCGCTTCTGTGCCCTCCCGGGGACTGATGTCTTGCCAGTGCTTAGGGCAGACCGCCCAGCAAAAGGGAAAACGCCTGTTCTGTTTCTGGGAAGCCCATGAAAGGTGGCACCTGCCAGCCTGAGCCCTGGGGCCAGCCGGTCCCGCAGGCCAGCCCGTCCCAGTACCTGTGTGCTGTTTTCCTCAGCACCTCCCCTTCACTGTCCCTCCTCCTCTTCTCCATGGTACTCAGGAAGTTCTCCTTCTGAACCGTCTCCCAGGTGATGATCTTCTGGTCCAGGGGGTCAGGCAGGTCTCTCTCTGGCAAGTATGAGTGACAGCAACAAGCCTTGTAGAGCCTCGTGGGGGCCTGGGACAGAACCCAGGCCCGGGGTGAGGCAGTAGAGCCCAGGGGCAAGCATCACCAGGCAGAAAAGGCCCCATGCAGGAGCCCCAGGCTGCCAGACAGGTGGGCTGCAAGACGCATGAGACACTGGAAGGGGTGGGTGCGGCGCCGTCTAGTCAAGGAGCCCAGGCCGCCCTTGGTGAGTCTCCCCAGGTAGCCAGCACCCTCAGGAGCTGCGGCGTCTGGCCTGTGGCCTTACCCAAGTGTTGCCGCTTGTGCCGGGCTTCCTTCCTGAAGACCCGCTTTAGCACCAGGCTCAGGTGGCTGAGCAGGATGAAGGGCGGGGCCAGGGCAGGGCGCCCGTGGTACTCCACAATGAGGTGGTAACGCTGGAACTTCCAGAACGTGTCGGCATTGCCCTGTACCACCTGGAACGTGTAGCTACAGGACGCATTGCCAAGCTCTCGCATCGCAAGTTCCTCTCCCGGAAGCATCCAACCAGGACCCACGTCCTCCCCCACCGGCATCCTACTGCATCCCACAGCCCGCCTGGACCCACGTCCTCCCCCACCGGCATCCTACTGCATCCCACAGCCCGCCTGGACCCACGTCCTCCCCCACCAGCATCCCTCTGCAGCCCGCAGCCCGCCTGGACCCACGTCCTCCCCCACCAGCATCCTACTGCATCCCACAGCCCGCCTGGACCCACGTCCTCCCCCACCAGCATCCCTCTGCAGCCCGCAGCCCGCCTGGACCCACGTCCTCCTCCACCAGCATCCCTCTGCATCCCGCAGCCAGCCTGGACCCACGTCCTCCCCCACCAGCATCCCTCTGCAGCCCGCAGCCAGCCTGGACCCACGTCCTCCCCCACCGGCATCCTACTGCATCCCACAGCCCGCCTGGACCCACGTCCTCCCCCACCAGCATCCTACTGCATCCCACAGCCCGCCTGGACCCACGTCCTCCCCCACCAGCACCCCACTGCAGACTGCAGACCGCAGCGGGTCTGGACCCATGTCCTCCCCGACCAGCATCTCATTGCATCCCACAGCCCGCCTGGACCCACGTCCTCCCCTACCAGCATCCCACTGCATCCCGCAGCCCATTTCCCACCCGTCATCTCACTCTTTCCCACCTCCCCATCCCCACATGTATCTAGAAGCAGCTGGGCTGTCCTGGATGCCCCCTCAGAGTCGAGGCTATCATCATAGTTAGCTTTCACTGCGTCAGCTTGACACAGCCTAGAGTCATTTGAGGGATTGCCTTGATCAGATTGGCTTATGGGTATGTCTGTGAGATGGCCTGACTGTTAACTGACAGAGGGAGGCCCAGCCCACAGTCTCATTCCTTGGCAGTGATCTTGGGCTGTACAAGAATTCTAGCTAGCATGAGCCTGTGAGCCCCCAGCATTCCTCCCTGGTTCCTGCCTTGAGTTCTGCCCCGACTGCCCTCATTGACAGACTGTGACCTGGAAGTGTGAGGTGAGGCAGACCCTTCCCCTCTGTGGCTTTTGGTCAGTGTTTTATCTCAGCAATAGAGAAGAAACTAGAACAGAAAGGCCCAGCACCCCTTAGTTATGGTCTCAGAAATGCTATAGTATGGGCCTAGCCATTGAGGGGGGTGGCTCTTCATGTCCTGCCAAGCCCCCAGCCCTGCAGACTCACCCTCCTTCCTAGGAGGACAGAGGTGGCTCTGCGGAGTGGGAGTTGACTTGTAATGTGCCTACACATGGTATTTCCACACTCAACTGCAGGGCCAGCCCAGTGGGCACAGGAAAGAAGTACAATGCCCTCTCTGCCTGCACCCCAGAACCAACCCCACTGATAAGGGGCTGGAAGCTGGGGTCTCCAGTGCCTGTTGCATGGGTGTAGCAAGGGCAGGTGGCTGGGAGATGTGGATGGGGCGGTACCTGAACATGGCGATAAGCAGGTTCATGAGTAGCACGTTTGTAACCAGCAGGAAGGTGACCAGAAGGAGAATGACCAGCCAGTTGGCATAGAGGTTGGGGCAAGAGGCCGAGCCCTCCAGCAGCAGTGGGTGGAGGGAGCAGTTCACACGCGCCTCTGCAAGGCAGGCAGGTACCCTCAGACTGGAAATGTGGTCCCAGACTGAGGCCATCAGGGCTCAGGGGCCAGCTGGGGGGCCACGAGTGATCCACACAGGGCTGGCTGGTTTTAGCACTGAAAGCCCCGTGTGGGAAGCTCCAGTCGCGCCAAACCTGACAGGATGGCCTAGCAACACTTTGTCTTCTGGCTCCACTGGGCCTCCAGGAGGGGCCACAGGCCCTGCAGGCAGCACACTCCATGGGAAGGACAGAAGTGGGGACAAGGGAGTCACAGGAGCCCGTCTGGATGCTGCTGAGCTGAGTCATCACCCATGCCCTTCCCGGGGCGCTATGGGTGGGTATGGAGCCTTCCAGTCATCTCTGCCTGCTCTAAGGGCACAGCCACTCTGGGTGTGGCTGCACCTTAAGGCCCTCACACCCAGCTCTTTACTTCTAACCCTGCAGAGCCCGTTCTGTGCCATGTGCTAGTGTGTGACTATGTAACTATGTGTGGGCCCATGTTCATTGTCTGCATGTGGGTACACCTCCTATACATTCAGTGGGTTCCTGTACCTGCTCCTCCACAACCCCACATGCTGGGCCAGAATCACCAGCTTCCCTCTGACCACAGGCATGATAGAGAACACCATTCCAACATCAGCACAGCAGACTCAGTGTATGTGGGAGCGGGGGTTGCACCCAAAGAATCTAGTGAGGGGAAAGGTGAAGGTGCTTCGCGGCCCTCTCTGACCATCACATCCACAACAGTTCTGCTGACCCTACGGGGGCTGCCGTTCCTGGACTAGGGACCCCTGCCACCCCTCTGCCCTTTCTAGGCTCTGCCCACTGGCCTGCCTGTGGAGGAGCAGGTCAGAGCTACAGCTTCTAGGGACATGAGACCCCAGATCTGCCCTGACCAAGGCACCCTTCTACCCCAGGAGGCTGGGGTCACGGGGCCTTATGGGGGAGGAAGGAAGCACAGAAAATGGCCTGGGGCACCCCAATTAGGAGGGATTTCTAGCCTTTCTGTCCCTGGAGGTTCGGACTTGCTCCAGTCTCGCCGTCCTTCCTTGACAAATATTTATTGAATGTGTGGTTGCTGGCCTGACCTCATTAGCAGCCTCCCCTGAGTCCAGCCTCTTCTGCCCATCCAACTACATGGACCCATGGCCAGGTGACCCCGAGCAGCCTTACACCAGGCCAAGCCTGTTCCTCATTCTACCCCCCAAGTCTGTGAGCCACTAGTAGCGCTACATGGGGCTGCTGTCCTAAGTCCACCTTGGCTTTCTCGTCTGCCTGAGACGCTGAGTCCCTCTGGGTCCCTATATCCCCAGCTACCCTAGGGCCTCAAGGTTCCCATCTTGGCTTCAGAGTTCTCTTTCTCCACTGCCCACAAGACCCCTGCAGAAAGTCCCCCTCTGTACCTCCTTATAATGAAGAAATCCCCAGGACTTCTTCTAGGCCCAGCTGGGTACAGGGCCTAGCTTGGGGCGGTGGAGGGGGCACCCATCACGACACCAACCAAGTCTGATGAGATGAGTCTTTCCTCAGAAGCGAGATGCTTACAGGTCTGGTGGTCATTTGGGTGATGAGGAGACTGTTGGCCAGGTGAGGCCCCCGTAGAATGGCCAGGGTGGCCTGGGTACGCTGTGTTATGCTCACAGAACCCACCTATGCTCTGCCCCTCACAAAACCCTCTAACCAGAGAGGAAACCAGACCTGGGCATTCAAGGTCTCCAAGACCTAGTTCTTAGTCAGGGCAGGGTTGAGGGGCCCACAGCTGGCCACCCCTTGCTCTGCTTATGGGTCCTGGCCTGGGCTTAGAGCTGCCATTGTCTCAGCCATCTTGAACCAGGGCTCTGTACCCAGAAGGCCCAATGGAGAGCCACATGTCCTGGAGCTTAAAACTGGACTTCCCTTGCCACAGGCCTGCTACAGTCTGGCACAGAAGGGTCCCCCAGTCTACCCTCCTGGCTCAGCACAAACCATCAATCTCATCCAGTGGGATCTGCCCAAAGATCTGCAGGTATGGCCGGTACAGCACACGGCGAAAGATCCACTCCAGGCGGCCGTCATGGGGGTGCAGCAGGGCTTGAGTGGTCACGCCGTAGGCCACAAGCCACACGCTCAGAAAGAACAGGAAGAAGAAGACATCCTTCATCTGTGGGCAGAGGTGGCGGTCACAGGGCAGGGCACAGAGGGCCCCGGGTCCCAGTTCATAGGCCTCACCCCCACTTAGGGTCAGGGGCCCAGGGGCCTTACCTCCAGCCAGGGTTGGGGGCCCAGGGACTCATCCCCACCCAGGGTCAGGGTTCTAGGGGACTTACCCTCATCCAGGGTCAAGGTTTAGGGAGGTCCCCATCCACTGACCCAGGACTAAGGTCCCAGGAGGCTCACTTCCCGCTGGGTCAGGGTCCCAGGGTCTCCCTATCCTCTGGGTCAAGGGTACCCATGACCAAGGGTACCTACCCAGGGCTGAGCTCGAAGGGGTCACCCCCAATTGGGGTCCCAGAGACTCACCATCCTCTCTACAATGATGATCTTGGGGCCCAGCTGCTTGTGAATGGCAAAGATGTGTATGAGCCGTAGTGTAAACACCATGAAGTCGATGGCCAGGATGGTGCGGCCAGCCTCAAACACCGAGGGCAGCATTCTAGAGGGGGACACAGGCTGGGCGGGCTGCTGGTGCTCAGAGAGGGGGAGAGATTTTCCCCAGGACACACAGCATGTTAGCCAAATAGCCAAAGGTAGATGCCAGAACCAGGCCAGGATTTCAGGGGCCTGAGTGGCTCCCCTAGAGCCTGCCCACCATCCCACCTGAGGCCACAGACCTGCAGGTGACACCCACGATGAACAGGAAGATGGCCACCATGTCACACTTGTTCCAGTTGTCCTCTACATACAGAGTGAATTTCTTGACCAGGTGTGTGTCCTCATCTGTGAAGAAGCCCTGGTAGAGGGAGAGAGTCTGGTTACCGTGGCCCAGGCACACCCCACCAGGAATGATAGGGTCTGCATAGATCAGGAGAGACAGGCCGCCAAGGTGATCAGAATCTACCAGAGACCTGGACCCATCTGCGGCTAGGATTTGGGGTGGGCTGTCAATTGAAGACCTTCCAGTGTTCTCTGGGGACAAAAATTGAGGTTAATCTGGACTTGGAATCATGGCTTTCTAGAATCCAGGATCCATTTACACTGAGTGTCTGGACTTGGCCCATGATCCGAATAATGGTTCAGACTCAACCTGGGAGCCACAGTTGTGCTCAGTCTGGAGCAAGACTCAGGGTTCAGTCTGGAAACTGGCAACTGGGGCTTAGTCTGTAACCAGAATCAGGACTCAGTTTGTGATCAGGGTCAAGCCTTAGTCTGTGACTAGAATTCAG
Source organism: Eospalax fontanierii (assembly GCA_035773235.1). Classification (NCBI taxonomy): domain Eukaryota; kingdom Metazoa; phylum Chordata; class Mammalia; order Rodentia; family Spalacidae; genus Eospalax; species Eospalax fontanierii. The sequence goes on from CM069526.1 coordinate 2,214,275, forward strand.
ACTCAGTCTGTGATCAGGGTCAGGGCTTAGACTGGAGTTGGAATTGGCCCAATTTTGAGCTGGGATCAGCGATCAGGGTTCAGTCTGGGGCCAGATCAACTCAATCTGGAGCCGGGTTCTGGGCTCAGTCTGTCACCAGAATCAGGAATTAGTCTGTGGCCAGGATCAAAGTTCAGGAGTAGTGTCTCCTCTAGGTAGACAGGAAGACCATCTTGTTCTACAGATGATAAGCCTTAGCCGCGCCGGCCCCCCAACCTCCCTAAGCAGCATCAAGTGGCACAGTGTAAGAGTTGGAGCCGTCCTGGCCACTGACCTGTCGAATTTCCTCCAACACGAGCGTGAATACCCAGAAGTAGAGGATGACCTCAGACTCTGAAGGCCCCAGGGGAGGCGGCCTGAAGTCCACTAGCAATACGTAGGTGAACAGGAAGAGGAAGGCAAAGTACATGACCACGTTCCCTAGGAACACGGTCACAGGAGCACCCCAGAACTTGCGCCAGCGCGTGAGCAGGAAGGTGACTTGTGGGCCCGGGTCGCCTGGAGCCCCTGGTCCCTCCATCAGTTTCTCCACCCTGTGCAGGTGCAAAGAAGGTTGCCATGGTCTGGAGGCTTCTAGCCACAGTGCCCCTTGGGATCTTGTGTCTGTCTAGCACATGTCCAGCTCTGGCCACTACCTGGTGGTCCTTCCCAACTCCTCTTGTCTTTCCCACCCCTCTGTCCTTCTCAGCCACCTCCGCCTCTTGGTCTCTTTATGGCCTTCCTAGCCCCTGGGGTCGCCTCCATTTTCTCTGCCTCTTTCCATCCTTCTGCCCCCCCCACACCCACCCATCCATCTTTCCCATCTTCCTAACCTCCCTCATCCGTCCTGGCTCCTCCATCATTCCCAGCCCATTATACCTTTCCTGCCCCCTCCATCCTTGTCAGTCCCCCAGTCCCTTACTGGCCACTCTGGCTGCCCAGCAGATTCTTCTCCACATCCAGGCTGTCTGGTTCCTGCAGGTCCTCCAGGCCCATCCTCTGTGGAAGATCCTCACTGCAACACAAGGATAATCAGGGCCGGCAGGAAGGATGCCCCAAGAACCCAGCCAACCAGGAAGTGCTGGGCCCACTTAGAAGGCTCATATATCCAGCTGAGCCATTGGGCTATGGACAGTAGGGCTCATGAGACGCAGGAGTCGGGAACAGTGAGAGACTCTGGCACCTGCAGCTGCCCTCGCTGACCTACCTGAAGGTGATGAGGTTGGTGTAGATGAGGGCCGGGCAGGCAAAGGCTCCCAGAAGTCGCAGGATGGGTGTTCCCGTGGCCATGTCCCCCCACCAGATCTTGGTCAGGAATGCCTGGGATAAAGGCCGCCCATCACACACCTTTACCCACAAGGCCTTCAGGGGCATCCTTCTCAGACTCCTTTCAAGGCAGGCTGCAGAGGCCCCTCCGGGGCCTGGCGAGGGCAGGCTCTTTCCGGGAGCACACATTTAGGGGCTGCTGTAGCTATTTATTTTATTTTTTCTACTCTCTCCCTCCCTCGTTTCTTTCTATTCCTTCCTTTTATCTTTGAGACTGACTCACATAGCCCAAGCTAACCTTGATCTCACGATGTAGTCACGGATGAACATGAACTCTGATCCTCCTGCCTCCAGACCGCCTAGTACTGGAATCATGGCGTGTGCCACAGCACCTGGTTTCTTTGGCTTACTGAACCCAGGCCTTCATACATGATGGGCAAGCACACCACCAACTGAGCTACACCTCCAGCTCTGTTGTGACCTTTCAGCAACAAAACCGTGGGTGTGGGGTCAGGGACAGCCAGACTGATGAAGTAATGCTAGCTCTGAGACCTGAGCTGGAAACCCAGCGCCTCCTCTGGTCCCTCGACTGCAGATTAGGTCATCAGCTGGCACACCTCACTGTCTCATGGGGGTGGCCTGGGCCCTGCCCGCTCTCCTTGCCCCCTGGCCATCCCTAGCCCTGCTGGCCACTCACCTGTACACCATCATGGGCAAAGAAAGCTTTGGCGTCAGCTTCGGTGGCCAAGTGAAGGCAAGTGGTCCTGCTCCAGCTGCGGTTCCGGCGCACCAGCAGTGTGAAGGCCCGGTCTTCGCTGTTCCTGTAGCACTCGGAGAAGAGATCTGTCCACAGAGCCGGCTGCTGAAATGGGGTGCTGATGCCGGGTGCCGGGGCCCCAAGTGTGGCATGTACCCTTGTCTGTTTGCAGGGTCCAGCCAGGCTTCCCACACTACGGGGACACTGAGAGTTCCTACCTGGCCCCCTTGGGGGAGGCTTTTCCCAACCCCTGTCATTCTCTGATCCTCCCCTCCCCTCCCCTCAGGACTGTGAGAGCCTCCACCCTGTAACATGGCTGCCATGCGCTGATGTCTCCACCTTCTGCCCTTCCTATTGGGACTTCTGGTCGACCTCCACCCAGCTGGAGCTGGCTTGTCTTCTTTACACAGGTGGCCACTGGGATTGCCCTGGGTCTCAGGGCTTCAAGAAGTGCCTGCAGGGTAACGGAAGTGGAGGCCCTTCTTCTGCCAGTCACTCACCCAGGGCGAGCTGTCCATACTGGGCCTCCCGCATGGTACGGGCCACCTCGGCCTCTGTCTCCAGGTGGGACATCTCCTTGATGATCTTGCAGGCAGCCAAGGCAGCGGCCACGCCTTCCTGGCCCTAAGAGATGGAGAGGTCTTGGGGAAGAGGTAGCCTACCTGTCCCAACTCTCCTCAGCTTGCCTCCTGGGAAGCCGAAGAAAGCCATGTATCGGCCCTGGACTTTGGCAGCTGCTCACCATGGCCCAGAAGTAGGTGGCCATCTCGTGACGGTTCTGCAGCACAGCCCAGAGGAACAGGTCCCTCCAGGGGTCCTCACTCCTCCGGTTGAGGTCCAGCAGCCATTTCTGGCCTCCTGGCCGCTTCGCTGGTCCCCTTTCCTGCCAAATAGGGCCTCAGCATCCAGGCTGTCCAGTCACACTCCAGCCCTGCCTGTCCCCACTCACCTCTGTCCGGCGCCCATCCTGGTAGAAGCCTCGACAGGCATCATGCAAGAAATCTTTGAGCACCCGGGAGACTTCGTGCAGAGAGAAGGTGGGTGGCTCCGTGGGCGGCTCCCGGGCCTGCTGGGTGCCCAGGCTGGCCAGAGTCAGCCGCCCCTCCTCGTGCTTGCGCTGAAGCAAGTCAAAGAGCAGGCTCTTGGGGGATACAGAGCGGTACAGTTGCTGCAGCCGCCCGTAGGTCAGGAATTCGGCCATGTCGGCACCGCTGTCCACAAAGAGGCGCACGAACTCTGGCTTGTTGCTCACCAAGGCGTCTGTCATCACCTCTTCCAGGTCACAGGACTGCACTCACCAGGGGAGGAGGACATGAGGACAGTGAGCCTGAGGGAGAGAGGCTGGAGGTCCTCTCCCACACACCTCAGCCCGTGCCCTGCTCCCACAGCTGGTCCACGTACGGGGCAGGTAGAGCATCCCGGCCCTGAGTACCTGGGACAGGAGGGGCATGGTGGGCAGGCGACGAGGATGTCAGGATTCCCACACCCCAGCCTGGACTTCAGGGTGCCCTGACCTCATCTTGACCTCCCCCCACACACCAGGGCAACAGCTGAGACAGAATGGGGCTCAGCTGACACCCTCAGAACCCTGCTTTCCCAGATCACAGTCTGCTCATTGCTTGGTGCCGGCAAACCAAGCCTGGGCAGGGAGCACCTTCCACTCCACGTCCCCACTGAAGATCTCGCTCTTGGCGATGTCTACACGGTCCCAGGCCACAGCCAGCTTGAGCTCATCTAGGTAGTCCTGGGCCTCTTGGCTGTGGCTTTTGCAGGCTGTAGGCGGAGTGGACAGGAGTGAGGACCCACAGAGCCCTGAACAAGAGACTAGAACACTGTGTGGGCTTGATGGACGATGGCAGCTGTCTCTGAACAGCAGAGAGGCATATGATTAAGCCCTCAGGTGACACCCAGGTCTCCCTGGAGAGGGTCTGGTGAGGCAGAAGCAAGCCTTTAGCAACAGGGCACCTTAGCTAGCACCCCTTATCCCTGGCAGGGCAAGGCGGTACGTCTCCTGCAGGCCCATTTCCTCCACAGGGAAGGCTGGGGACTTTCACTGAATACTGCAGTCATCCCCAGACCCCAGAATTATGAGTGTGTCTCTGTAAATGTGAACTGGACACCAGTTCACAGGCTCCTGGGACCACACTGCGACTCCAGGGAAGTCGTACATGATCCTGCATGTGAATCTCTGAGCCACGCTGTCTTGAGTAGGGAGCTGGCTAAACCTAGAGCTGCCCCCTTCTTTTTATAACCCAAGCTAGTCTTGAACTTGCTATGTAGCTGAAGATGACCTTGAACTCCCAGTCTTCCTGCTTCCCAGATGTGCACTGCCAATCCAGTTTATACAGTCCTAGGATTGAACCCAGAACTTAATGCATGCAAGGCAAACACTCTACCAACTGAGTTCCAGCTTCGGCTTCAGATGCCCTTCTTGGAGGGTCCCATCATTCAAGCATGTCCCTGTCCCTCCCATAGCACTGCCCCTTCCAGCCTCCAGCCTGGGCACACCTATTCGAGGTCATACCCCAAGCAAGGATGAGTCCAGGTAGTGACCTAACACCTTCATTAGTGACTGAGTAGAAAGACCCTTAGTGTGTCTGCATACTGAGCATTAAGACTCAGCCTTGGGAAGGAAGGACCTCCTGATCCAGGCTGCCATAGGGACAGGTCTTGAGAACATCGTACTTTGTGAAAGAAGCTGGCTACAGATGGACACAGGCTGTGATTCCATGAATGGAAATGTCCCCAAAGCTCAGATTCACAGACAGAAAGCATGTGGGGTCCAGGGAGATAAGGTTTAGTTGCTGCTAAGGGGTGTATGGCTCTTTTGGTGGGGGGGGGGTGATAGAAAAGTTCTAGAACTGGTGATGGTTACTGCACCCCGAGACTGGACCTCTGAATTGAATACTTGAGAAGTGGCTGGTGATTTTGTGGGTGATCCTCCCTACCTAGGCAGGGCTGGCCGGCATCCGTCGTGGGCACGGCTGAGCCCTGTTTCTCTCGAGGTTTCCCTGCCTGGCTTACCTTTCACTAGTGCTTTGAGGATGACGGTGTCCAGGTCCTCAGAGCCTTCCTGCTCGAAGTCGTAAACAGTGAGCAGGTGGGGGTGTGCAGCAATGTTCTGTAGCTAAGATACCAGGAAGAGGCCCTGAGGGACGCCCATGGCTGGCATGGAGTCTGGCAGGAGCCCCAGATGGGCCCCTGTGTGCCCATGGCCCCACCAGTCCAGCTCAGGAATGAGGGGCTGACTGCCTGGCTTCTCTGCTCCATGAGGACCTGGATGAGGCCCCAGTGTGGTGAGGAGGGAGGGCATAGTCTAGGATCATAGGATTTTCCAGGAGGGGTAGCCTCTATCCCTGGGGGAGACTGACTGCAACACATACACCCCCAGACTCCCCACCACACAACTCACCAGCTCCGTCCAGTGCACAATGGCTTCCCAGGAGAAACGCTCACCAGGGAACTTCTCTCTGAACTGCTTCTCAGCCACCTGAGGCACCAGGAGGTGCGGCTCATTCACCAAGGCGGCAAGCACATCAGCAATGCCCCCTGAGCCTGCCAGGATCAGCCACGGGGCATCCTGCTCCACAGCCCTGGAGATCCTCTGAGGGCATGCCGGGAAGGAAGGCAGAGCATACTGAGTCAGCCCAGGTGATGCCTAGATGCATGGTCAAGAGGTGCCCTAGTCTTCCCCACCATACCAGGGGTGTCCTGGGCACCCACCACATCTTCCTGGACAGTCAGGGGCTCCACCCTGCCGCTGCTCTTACCTCCAGGGTGCTGGGGTCCCCATTGACCAGAAGGCAGAGAACAGGGATCTGGATGCTGCTGGTACCTGTAGGCAAAACAACAATGAGATCACTTGGTGATCAGAAGGAGGTGAGGAGCTGAGGTCCTCCTCATGAGGTGGGCAACAACCCCAACCTCAGACTTTCCAGTGCCATGTCCCTGGCACAGCCTGGCAAAAGGTCTTCCTCCCTCGTTCCTTTCTTCCTTTCTCCCTTCCTCCCTCCCTCCTTCTCTCCCTCCCTTCTTCCCTCCCTCACTCACTCTCTCCCTTCCTTATTTGAGACAGAGTCACAGGGGCTGTAGCCTGGACTGGTTTTGAACTCAAAATGTAGTTGAGGATGACCTCGAATTTCTGGTCCTCTTGCCTCTACCTCCCAAATGCTGGGATTACACACATACATCACGGAGCCTGGAACACAGGCTTTGTGATTGCTAAACCAATACTCTACCATCTCTGAGCTACAACCCCAGCCCACAAAAGCCTTTTCAAATGAAAGGTGACTCTAGACTCTGTGTCAAACCCCTGGGCCATGGGGACCAAGACTCCAACCATATGTCTATTCAGATCATGACAGTCACTTGTGGCCAGAATCACATTTGGCCATTCAAAGTACAAAGTAGCTTAGGTGAAATGGAGCTACCAGGTCTGCAGCAGCACCAGCCACGCCTCAAGGGCACCCACATTGTGGCTAGCTCGTGGCCGCACTGCATGGGGTAACCTATTGAGAGGTCTGCTCTGCATCCTAGGGCAAACACTGAACTATCAGAAGGAAAGAAGCTGGTGTGGCAGCCTGGACCTGCGGGGGTCCCCGACGGGCCTTGGTGGTGTCAGAAAAGTCTATAAATGTTATTTACCTACTATTAATTTCCTAGTCGGTCTTTCCCGCCCTTTACAGACCACAGATGCACCATCCCCCGGGCAATGCCCTCTGGTGGCAGTGAAAGGAACTGTGTGTTGGGAATAGTTCAGAGGATGGTTGGGAGACCGTTCTCTAAAACCCAGAGATCACAGCTAGAGCCTGCAGCCAGAGAAGCTCTGATTTAAACAGCTACAGCTGCCCTACTGTGTGACTGGGAGGTGGCCGGCCCTGTAGGGCCACTCTGCCCAGCTGTGCCCCTCTCCCACCCTCACCCCTATACCTCCTCTTCCCAGGCCTTACATAGCAAGATGCTCAGGCTTGCAGGGAGTCTCCTTTCTGGAAGACCTTTCCCTTCCCTCCTTAAGGTTCCTCCCTGCTGGCATTTGCCAGGTTTTCATGTCCACTCCCCGAGGTGCTGCCCTGGGCAGCTGGAACAGGCCTCACCCCCGTAGCCTGTTCTCTGCTGCGAGATGTGTCTCTCCAGCCTCAGCTGCAGCTCTGCCAGCCCAGATCCTCCGCTCTCAAGGGCATCCGACTCCACCAAAATGAAATGGGAGAGGTTGCTGTCCAGGGGGCAGAGGGGCCCCTGGATGCTGCCGTTGTCTGCGGGGTAGTGGACGGGGGTGTCCTCCTGTGCCGTGCATGTGGGGAGACATGATGAGGCAGAGCCTCAAGAGCAAGACAGGGCTTCTCCATGCTGTGCATACCCCACTGGGGCCCTGGGCAAGGCTTCAGCGAGGCCTTTGATTCCCCACCCCTCAGGCGGAGGGGGGTTGGGCTGCTGGGCCCGGGGGCCTCCCTGGATTGACTGAACCATGGAAACAGCTGGGGCCAGGGCTGTGTAAGCTCCACCTTCTAGACTCTTCTGGGCTGGAGTCCAGACTTCACCTCAGTGGGGCCTCCTGGGCCTCTAATTGGCTATGCCTTATGCAGTCCCCAGGGTGGGGGATGTGAATGAAGACTAGAGAACAGAAGCCACTGGCCAGGGTTGCCCAGAATTTGAGGGTAAAGTTCCAGCCAGATGAGGTCCCTGGTGCCATCAGCCTAGCTCTCCAAATGGCGCGCCCTGCGTTGCTGCCCCAGTCCTGAGCAATGCTGCCACCTGCTGGTGTAAGCTCCGCCCTGGGGAACTGACACCCTTCCTTTCACTGCAGCTGACCCTGTCCCCTTGAGCTTTCCCTCCCAATACCTTCATGCCTCTGTTACCCTCTGGGAGCCGCTGGGAGCAGCACAAACGCCTTCCCCACCCATCCAGGTCCACTGAGCCCTAGCAGCCACGGCCCCATGAACCCGCCACTCACCTGGACACCATCCAGAAGCTGGTGGTGAAGGATGCGGTCCAGAGAGGCCATACCAATGGCCACTACACGAACCTTGGTGGATGTGCTGGCCAGTGAGTGGTCGCGTACAGCCTGCCCAATGTGGCGGGCCAGGCCCACTTGGAGGGCACTGGTCAGGATCCAGGCACCTATAAGTGTGGGGAAAGGCAGTGCTCACTGGATCATGTATCCCTACAGTGTTTCCCAGCCTCCAAACCCATCCAGTCCGAGACTTGGGGACCAGGTGATAGAGAATGCCCCACACACTCGCTCTGTAGTATAGGCTAGTGATCCTCCTGTCTCAGCCTCCCACACACTAGGAACATAGGCATGCACCACCACATTCAGTCACAGGAATTGCTTTGAGGCTCTGGCAGGGACCGGAGGACTGTGTGTGGTGGGTAGTGGTAGTGACCTCCCCCAGATTTTGTGCAGCAGGTCACAGGTGCAATCCTGTTGCCTGCACTGGGTTAGGATCTGAATGACAAAGCTCCCTCTCGAATCTGACTGCAGACCTTTATTACAATCACTTCTTCAGCGAGTGACTCAGAACCTCCAGTCCTCTTGGTGTGTGTGCATATGTGTGCATACATGTGTGCCTGTGTGCCTGTGTGTGTGTGTGTGTGTGTGTATTGTGTACTGCTGTGCCTATGTGGAGGACAGGTGCCTGTGCATGTGGGGGCCGGAGGGCACCCTCAGGTGCTGTCCTCATTGTTTTTATGAAACAGGGTTTCTCACTGAACCTGGAGCTCATTGATTTGTCTACACAGATTGGCGAGCTCTAGGGCTCTTTCTGTCTGTTTTCCCTAGTTCTGAAATTACAAGTACACACCTCCATGGCCAACTTCTCATGTGGGTGCTGGGGGCTGAACTCGGGTCTTTATCCATTGAGCTGTCTCTTCCTGTGCTAGTTAGTTTTCTTTGTTATTATTTTTTTATTATGTGTGTGTGTGTGTGTGTGTGTGTGTGTGTGTGTGAGTTTGTGCCCATGAGTGCAGGTGTTGCCTGAGGAAGCCAGAAGCGTTGGATCCTCCTGGAGTTGGAGTTACAGACAGTTATGATCCACCCAGCATCAGTGCTGGGAACTCACTCAGGTTCGCTGCGAGGGCAGTACCTATTTTTAAGAACTGAGCCCTCTCTCCAGCCCCTGTTTTGGTTGGTTTTGGCTGTTGATTTGACACAACCTAAAATCATCAGGAAGAGGGTCTTAATGAATTATCTCAATCATCTTGGCAGGTGGGCATTCCTGTGGGTGTGGTCTTGAGTGCTAATGAATGGATGTGGGCAGACCCATCCAGGATGGGCAGTGCCATTCCCTAGGCAAGTGGTTCTGAACAGTGTGAGAGAGGAGTGAGCTGGCTAGGATCAGTCAAGTAAGGATGTGCTTCTTCTTTCTCTGCTCTTGACTGTGGATTTATGTCACTAGCTGCTTTGAGCTCCTGCCTTGACTTCCCTGGATAATTGACTGTGACCTGGATTGTGAGTCAAATAAACCTTTTCTTATCTTAGTTGCTCTCCATTAAGGTATCTCATCACATCATCAGAAAAGAAATTAGGACAGCCCAGACCCATGGATTTTCAAAATATAGCTCATGAATTTGATTCTGATATCTACAACGAGCCAGCTAGATGCCTCTACTAGAGTGGAGTGGAAGGCACACCCTGGGTGCTCTTTGATGCCCTGACATCGGCAAGAGGTGGAGGGGCTCTCCTCTCAAAAACTATGGCATGGCTCTACAGGTGGAGTGCGTGGCTCTCAGGGAGAACCAGTCTCTGTCCACCTCAGGCTGGAACCTAGCTGGGGTTAGCCCTTAGACCAGTCTGTGTCCACCTCAGGCTGGGACCTAGCTGGGGTTAGCCCTCGGTCCCCTGCGCTGCATCTCTATATCCTACTCCCTTGATGTCCCTGGGCAACACCAAGAGTGGTCCTGCAGGAGAAAGGTTGCCAAGAAATGGCCTCCCAAGGTCAGTGGGCAGACCCTGCCCAGGGAGGGCCTCACCTGTGCTCTGAGCTGCCTTCACCAGACCCTTGCGCAGGACATCACGGAGCCAGGACTTCATAGCGAAAGGCCGCTCCTCACCCAGCATGGACACCACCAGGTTAGGAGCTGGCAGGTGCCACTCAGAGAGCAGGAGGTCAAAGAGCACAGAGGGAGCCACGCCACCTGGCACCTTCACAAACTGCGGGGCAGACCATTAGATTCAGGGTGGGGTGCGGGCGGACTGCGCTGGGCTGGGAGCTGGTGGTTCTGGGCACAGGGTAGATACTGGGCTGGAGGGAGTGCTGGGGGGATGGTGGCTCCAAACATGGGGAGGAGGCTGAGCACCTGGGACAGGGCAGGCCACAGGGGGACAGAGAACCCCTAAAAGGGCAGGCCGCAGGGGGACGGAGGACCCTAAACCCTCTCGGGGCAGGGCTTCTGTGTGGCCTGGCCATTCTGATGCACACTCCTTTATGAGTGGGGAGCTGGGCAGGGGACCTGGACCTCAGGGTTCCTATCATTACTAGGGTAAGAAGCGTTCCTAAAGTCTGCCCATCTGGTCGGAGGTCTCTGCACCCAGCCCATAACTTATGGAAGGAGTGGGCCCAGAATGAACAGAAACCAAGCCCTGGGCTTTGAAGAGGACGTGAAACCCAGGGTTCTGGGCATGGTGGAAGTCACCCAGGCTTCCCTACCTTGCCTTTCTTCTTCCCGGACCCTCCAAAGTCAACTTCACCCCGGCACAGGCCTGGCTGCCACCCATCGCCAGCATCCAGGGGGCTTCCAGGACAAGAGCTCTGGGCAGTCTGCATGGTGGCTTCTCTGTGGGACATGGGACTAAGAAAATGGAGCTGCCACTTCTTCAAAGGGAAGCCCCACCCCGTTCGCCTGCGGATCCTCACCCTCCAACACGACTCTGTCACCTTCCTTGGAGTGGCCCGCAGTCAGGCTCATTCCCAGCTGTATTAGGGGCACATCCCATCTATCTGCCTGCTTCTGCTCACCCAACTCCAGGCATCGGGGTTGCACCTCACCTGTCGCAGTTCCCCAGAGGTTCTTTCAGGGGGTGTCCTGCAGACCCCAAAGACCTAGTGGAGAATTCAGTTTTCCAGCCACACAGCCCAAGACAGCCCCAGACTAGGGCCAAGGATCCCCTGGTCTGCACCTGGGTGGGAAGGTGAGAAGGCAGGTGGCCAGGCAGGACAGAAGGGAGAACAGGGGCTTCCTCTTCACCCAGCTGGGACTGGAAGTCCAGAGAAGAGTCTGGGGAGTGGAGACTAGGAAGATGATGCTAGTGAAGCAAGGCCTGGAAGGGTAAGCCCGGAGAGGGGGGCCAGGAAGTCCATGGAGGGGAAGGTGGGGAGGGGTGACAGGTGGAGGGAAAGAGGGGACCCTCGTTCAGGGTCTCCTGCTCCAGAGGCAGAGCCAGGACTCCACCAAGCTCTTTTCCCTCAAGGTCCAACCTTAGCAAACAGAGGGCAAAGAAACTGCTTGTGACATCCCTTCCCTGGACACAGGTACGCATAGGCAGCCAAGGGTAGGAGGTGGGCGAGAGAGGGGACACGGTAGTATAAGGCACGGTGGGGCCTTATCCCTAGCCTTCTGCAGCTAGCCTGGACAAGGGCTGAGGCCAGAGCCCCCCTCACATGTGTTTGGAACCATGTGTCACCCCCAAAAGAATGTCCCTCCAAAAAGTACACTAGCCCTAACCCCTGGTCCTGTGCACATGGCCGTCTTGGGAAATGGGGTCTTTGTAGCTGTGAACTGAAGTCCCCTGATATTCACCCATGACGAAGATCCCATAGACAACTGGCTGATTCGAACTCCCTGGTTCTGGAAATTGGAATGTTGCAGACTTAGAGCCAGATTATCTCGGGCTATCTTTAGCCTCTTTAATACCCATCCATTGCCCACCTCTGTCATCTGACCTGGCATCCATCTACCAGGCAAAACCTTTGGAATATATTCTTAGCAGACTCCAGGCTTCCACCAACCCCAAAGCTAAGGATGATGTTTGAGAGACTCTGAGGCCTTAGCAGAGATTTCCCACTTGACTGTCACCCACCTGCCTGGTCAAGGCGTTGGTTTACGACTGCCATTTGTTCTGTGGCTAAAATTTCCTGTCGTGGCTTCCACAGTGGAACATGTGACTTGGGGTCTCATGGGCCTTGGCTTCTCATATTTGACTCAGAATAAACTAGCTCTGACTCCCGTAGGAGCCTGAGATTGATTTTACACCACTGTAGATATAACTGGGACATGCTAAGCTGTCATGTGGAGTAGGGTGGGCCCTTCACCCCAAGGCTGGTGTGGGACAGGAAGGGGGTTAGAGGTAGTGATGCATCAGGAAACCATGTGGGTGCACAGAGAGAAGGGGTGGTCAGCTTGAGACACAGGCAGAGCCAGGGACGCAGCGCCTCAGAGGAGAAGAGCCTGTCTGACCAGGGCAGAGGTACTTGGGCTGCTGGAAAGGCCTCCCGAGGTCTGCTCTAGGTATTGAGGCACGGCGTTCCCAAGGCCTCTATCACTGGGACGTCACTTCGGGCCTCCAGACCAAGAGTGGCTTGTCACCGGAGTTCCCAGTGTGTGACCCGGGTGAAGGCCATGGGTCACCAGGTAGCTACTGATCCAGAGGAACCGCGTAACTTAAGTTCTCTTTCTTATGCCCTGGCGCAGTGTGGGGAGGGCGATGCAAATTCTCCACACCCCACCCCCAGTAAGAGCTCACACCCAGGGCCTGCAAAGGACAGGATTTGAATATGGCAAATAGCCTCATAGTTTTCCTATGGGAAGCTGGCTGAGGACACACGTAGGCTTGTGTGTTTGCCAGAGCAAGGACCACAAACCAGGAGGCCTGACCCAGCTGATGTGGATGCCCCAACAAGAATCCAAATGCCAGCATAGTCAGACTGTGGTCCCTGGGGACTGTCCTCCCAGCCCCACGGGCTCCAGACATCCTTGGTTTACAGCCGCATCGTCCTCCCTGCCTCCATGGTGGCACAGCTGTGTCTCTCCTCCTCCTGAAAGGACCCCGTCACTGGGCAAGGGCCCCATCTTTTTTCAACCTCATCTACAAAGACCTTTGTTTACTGTGTAAGGGTCCACTAGGTACCACCCCACTCACAGTGAACCCCACTGTTGGGGACAGTGTCCCCGGCCACATCTGGACATGCACTCTGTAGCAAGCGAGGTGTATAAGCTATAAATGTACCCCAGCTTTGGGTGTGGGGGTTGGGGTGCTTTTCCCTGTCCACAGCCCTATCTCCTCCCTACTTAGTGTCTCGTGGGAAGGTAGTGGACAGCCTCATTTTGGACTGGGGAGGGGTCCTCTCAGGTTCCCAGAGACATCAGAGTAGTGGATGTCTCTCCACTAACGCCCAGCACCCAGCGAGTGCCTTCAGGCTGGGGTTTGGCAGTGCCCTCCCCCATGAGCAGTGAGTTGGACCGGCAGCCCAGGTCACCTTTGCCTTGCTACAGGATGGATAGGATGGCCTGGACCCCTGACAGCCACGGGAAGTAGGTGCAGTGCTCATGAGCTGCTAAGCCTCACTCTACCCACCCGTTTGAGGCCAAGGGGCATTTGGGCAGGTGCCAAGTATCAGGCAAATATGGCCATTAAGGGGGGGCATGCAAATGGGCTGAGGATTTGAATGTGCAGGTGTCCAAGGCTTTAACACCCCCTCCCCGGGGGGCAGTGGGACTGGAAGGGATTCAATGTGACCCTGACCATTGTTCTATCCCAGAACTCTGAGAGGCAAAAGAGACCCTCGATCCCTGGGCAGTGGAGACGTTGGGGGCTCTTACTAGCTGAGGAGTCATAGAAACAGATGGAGACAAATGCATCTTGCCTCCCTGAACCCTAACATGGGAAGGACGACCCAGGCTATGGCAAGTTGGCCAGGCCCTGGTATCCCGGCCCCATTTGTCTCCTGACTCCTTGGGCTAGCCACCATGAGATACAGGAAGAACCATCATAGAAAGGTCACACATGCCACAGGCAAGAAGTAGCAGGTTGCCCTCGTGCCCCCAGTGAGGACACCTGGCATCCCGAACAGGGTGTGGACATGGCCAGAGATGTCACAGGATGGCCTCAGTTTCCTTTCCTCTCTCCTCACCCAGCCTCTGAGCCCCTTGACTTCTCATTCTCAGGCTACTCTGGCGGACGCTGTTCCCATGTCCAAAGCCCACAGTTTAGGTTGCTCTGGATTAGCCCCCACCCCAGGCACTGGGTGGCCCCTTTCTTTGCCTAAGGCAGGCCTGTCCCGCCCCCACCCCACTGGGCCACAGCAAAGAGGGCTTACTCCCTGATAGAGAGGAGGAACCTGGAGCATGAGGTAGGACTATGGCTAGAGTCTGGATCCCACCTGCCCCCACAGAGGAGGTCGGCGCATGCCAGGGGTCCAGCTCCTTATGCAGGGGCTGGTCATGGTGTTGGACTTACCTGCCTGTTCCTCCCAGAACCCTGGTGTGTGGCTGCTGGTGTCAAGTGATGGAACCACCCACCCTCCACAGGCTGTGTCCTCCCCCTCACTCCCCCTCCACACCACGCCTGGCACCTGGAGGCCAATGCTGCCCAGGTTGGGCGTGAGCAAACACAGGGCACCTCCCATCACTAAGGACCTACTGGTACCCATGATCTGAGGGTACATCCAGACCTACTGGGAATTCATGCTCACTGCAGAGAGGGGATGGGTGACGTGTGGGTTCTATCCTTCCTTCTGTGGGTTCAGTCTGTCTGGGGACAGGGCCTGGGTGACCCCACTCTGACATGAGCTTAGATGAGGCTTACGCTTCAGCTTTCACCAAGATCCAGTTTCTCCAGCCAGCTAGGAAAACCGAGCTTGCCTCAAGACAGTGACCTATGCCATGCAAGGGTGTCCAGCAAACTGTCCCGGGGCCAGCAGACAGATGAGCTGCTCCCTGGGGCTTCAGGAAGCCTGGAAGGGAGGGCATTGCCTTGTGGTCTGCCACTCTCCCGGAGAAGTCCAAGATGTGGGTAAGCCGGAGTGCTGTCTAGTCACCAGCCTGGTGGTCAGAGCCACGGGGGCTGTGTGATGACTGTCCCTGTGTCAGAGCTCCAGACAGCCATGTTGTGGGGAACTGCACATTTAGCTGCAATTCTGCTGGTCCTTGGAGCTCGTTCGGCACTTGGGGCCTCAGTTTCTCTGCCTGTGGAGGGAGATCTTTGGAGCAGAGTTCTCAGGTGATTGTCTGTGCTGGGGATTTGGGGGATGCCTAGCAATACTGCCTTCCTCCGGAGATCCAAAGAATCCAGCCCTGGAGGGAGGGAGGGGAACAGGACCCATAATCAACCACCAGAGGGTGTCAGGACTACAGGCAGCGGCCGGACCTTGGCGTTGGTAGCATAGGCCCTGTCAAGGACAGAGGTTAATTTAACTGGCTTTGCCCTGAGCAGGAGAGCCACAGTCACATGCCCATTAACCTCTGTGGGCTTGACTGGCATGACTCCTGGTTTCTAGCATGACTGGACCATTACCCTGACAGGAAATAGGTCTGTTTGAGGGCCTTCTGTAATTACAGACCGGGCTGGGAGCAGAGGCCTAAGAATTAGCTCTAGACATGTGGGTTCTAAAGGGTGGGGACCACAGGCCTTCTGGAATAGAAACCTAGGTCTGGTTCTGAGGGGAAGACCCACCTCGGGGGCTTAGGCAGAAGGGTCAGACCTCAGCTTTGGGGTCTGGGGTCTGGAGGTCCAGCTTGAGTTCATGTCCACCCACCAGTCCAGGACCTGGCCTTCCTGTGGCTCCTGCCATATCTGGGGTATACGGATAGGACAGGTCCTTCCCCAACCCTTCCTTCGTCCTGGTGCCGTCTTGTCACCTCTGTCTTCTGGACTCTGGAAGGACAGCAGCGGTCACTTTCCGGCTCTACCAGATAGCATTGCCTCCTATTGACCTGATGACCAAACCAAGAGAGACCCCAGCACCTTCACCTCTACCACCTACCAGGAGCACTATTTCCAGGAGCATCTCCTACAGGTTCCCTGGCACCATGGTCTCAGCTCCTATGTCCTTCCTGGGGACCCCTCCAGCGAAGACCACACCAGCACAGGGCCCCACTCCGCAAGCTCCCTCCCCAGGAGTCCTGGCAGTACCAATCAATGTGGCCGTGTCATCTGAAATAACCTTTCACTTCCTCATTTGCTGTGGGGCTGCTCTCCCCTGCCCAGGACTGCTGGACACTGGGCGGTCACTGCCAACCCCGGGTCCAGAACACAGCATGTGTGCGCAAAGGCAGTTGTGATTAGGTGAGTGAGTGCCTGGGGGCATGTTCCTGAGTCGGGGCACAGGTGAGATGGGGGGAGGCAGCAGTTTGGTGACCAGTTCCAGGACTCTGGTGGACAGGCTGGACATTGGGCGGGGCTCAGCTACCCACATGCCCACAGTTGAGGGCCCTACTGCAAGGGGAGAGGGCATCAAGGTGGCATGGCAGGCAAGGTGTTGAAGCTGGGTTTGGCCGTCGCTTTCCCACATCGCCCTCCTCTGTCTCTCTGTGGTTGCCCCAGCGAGTGTCATGAGGGTACTTCCTCTTGAGAGAGCTATTTCCAGAGGGAGAGCCTCCAGAAAGAGGCTGACCTGACTCTAGCCTTTCAGACCAATGGCAGCTCAGTGCTGACAGCAAAGTCTCACCAGTCAGCTGCCATGCCCACCTGCGCAAAGCGAGTCTGGTATCCCAGAGCCAGTGTTCTTGCGTGGCCTGAGCCATTTCTGTTGGTGACCCTTGGGTCTGGGCTGGAGCAGGAGGGTCCAAGGGCTAGCCGGTTGCCAGCCTGCATCCCTTTCCCTGCCAACCTGCAAAACCCCATCTCCCAGTATACTCGCGGGAGAGAAACTCTCCACACTGGACCTTGGCTCAATATCTTGCCCCACCCTGTCCCCAGACTCAGCCCTGTCTCAGGGCCTCTGACTGCCCTCTGTGGAGCAGATGTACCCTGCTGCCCCAGGGTTTCTGCAGCCCACTCCTGGCTCTCAGGGGACCTGAGGCCTTTCCTTCCTGTAACAGTTCTATAACCACTTTTGTGGGTCCTAGCCCTTCATGGCCTCCATGTCTTCTCAGTCAGGATGAAAGCCTGTTGGACCCTTGTCTGTGGTCCCCAACATGGAAGCAGGGACCAGGAAGGGCAGGCACACAGGAAAGCCAACCTTAGGCCTGAGTCCTGTCTATCAGCCTTCTCCTATCCCAAAGCTGCAGACAGAGGCCAGAGAAGCTAAAGGACTGACCCATGGCTCCTGCCAGGTCTCAGGCTCCTGCTCTCGCCTGCTGACATCTAGTGGCAGGCCTAGCCCTGGCAGGAGCTTGGCAGTCACAGGATAGAGTTATAAGTCCAGAGGAGTAGTTCAGTGGGGCAGCCAGGCCAACCCAGCCACCAGAGCATGCTCCAATTGTGGAGACTGATGACTGCCTGCACCCATGGCTTGGGGGCATGTGTGCATGTGTGCCTGTCAGGTCCAGCACGGGCAGCAGGTTGCAGCATGGCCTCTACAATCCAGAGTTCCAGGACCTGTCAGATAATGACCATGAGCGCTTCCTAAGAGATGGTGAGGACACTCGAGCACACCATGTGTTCACCATCTGAGCACCAGGATGGCTTGCCCGTGAGCTTCCTGGGGTTCTCCTGTCTCCACCGCGCACAGTAAGAGCGCTGAATTACAGACATATGTGATTATGTCTGGCTTTACCTGGGTTCTGAGATCTGAACTCACATATGCATGCTCATATGGCAAGTTCTTTACACACTGAGCCATCTCCCCAGCCCCAGTCCAGGCACCCGACTACACAGCAGGCACTATCTACCCAGACATCGACTCACCTACCCTATCCAGATATGCATTTATCCATGGATGGATGCATTACCATCCATCATCTAGTCATGTGGATTAGGCAGAGTTCTAGAGCAGTACTGACAGAATGTGTGGATCATAAACGATAGTGTCTGGGTCAGGAGGTTTGCATGCTGGAGAGCCTGAGGACCCAGTAGCTGTTAGGCCATGGAACCAGTCATCTCAGCAATCTCCTGCTGAGGCTTGGAAGATCCTTGGAGAGACAGTGGTGTTCAATCCAGGTTGGAAGGCAGAAAAAGCTGGAGTCTGGTGTCAGCAGAGGATGGCAGCTGTGGTGATGGGCATGCTGGCTCCGAGTCAAAGGCTGGCATACTTGGCTCTTTCCTTGGATCTCTTTGTTTCCAAACCACCCATAGGTGATCCACCATTTGAGGGTGGATCTTTCCCAATTGGTTAATCCGCTCTAGAAACACTTCACAGACAAGCCCAGAGGTTTGTCTCCTAGGTGCTTCTAGGAGAAGCACCTTTTGTGCTTCTTGATTGTGACGTTCACAATGAAGACCGATTATTGGGTCAGCCATTCATTCATCTACATACCCCGCCCACCCACCCATCCATCCACACATCCACCCACCCATCCATCCACCCATCCATCCACCCACCCATCCATCCACCCATCCATCCATCCACACATCCATCTACCCACCCACCCACCCATCCATCCACCCACCCATCCACCCACCCATCCATCCACCCATCCATCAACCCATCCATCCGCCCACCCACCCATCCATCCACCCATCCATCCACCCATCCATCCGCCCACCCACCCATCCATTCGCCCACCCATCCATCCACCCATCCATTCACCCACCCATCCATCCACCCATCCACCCGCCCACCCACCCATCCACCCATCCATTCACCCACCCATCCATCCACACATCCATCCACCCACCCATCCATCCACCCATCCATCCACCCACCCATCCATCCATCCAACCATCCACCCATCCATCCCCCCACCCACCCATCCGTCCACACATCCATCCAGGCAGTCAAATGGTCACCCATCCACTCACCCACTCACTGATCTGTCCATATCCACTATCTGTCTATCTTCACCATCCATGTCCCCATCTGCGTATCTAACCATCCACCTATTTCTTTCCAGTCTCCATCCACATGCAGCAGCCTCTTTGTGCCTGGACTCACTGGGTGAGTCAGGTCCTGGTCTCATGAGGCCCACACATGCGTGTAGGCAACTGCTTCAGAGGCTCCAGGTCACACAGGGTCAGGGCAGTGAGGTTCCCATGTACTTCCTCCCTGCATCCGAAGGTCTAACAGACAAGATCTCTATCTCCTGAGGCTGGGACCTTGCTGTCCACTACTCTGGCCTCTGCCGCATTGTAACCGGCAAAGTTAGGAGTCCAGTAGGCACCTAACAAAGACTGCTGGCAGCTGAGTCATTCCTGCCTCCTCCTCTGTCCTTCGGCCGCTTGCCCAAGCCCTGGACTGTTTTGCCCATCATTCTCTTCCAGTCCACTCTTGGCTCTGCACTGCAGTCCCGTGAGGCCCCAGTGGCTTCCCAGAGTGAGCCTCTTCGGACGTGGTGCCTGATTGCTATCACCAGTGAGGACAAGGTGCTGGCTGGGGCCTGCCCAGAGTGGCATTGAAGAACAGGCCCAGCCACCTACCACCAGTGTCTCGCCCTCCTCTTGGAGTGCCAGGGACACCCACATCTGTCTAGCAACGAAAGGCTTGGTGACTTAGCTGATACCCAGGATGGATATTGTTGTAGGTGTTTGAGAGGCTACCAGCCAGGGGATCCCGAGGGTGGTGGGCTGTGCTCTGAGCAGGCTGCCTCCCATAAGTGCTGGGGGAGCATCTGAGACCTTTAGGGTCCTGGGGCTGCTCCCCAGCACACCCACTTGAAGGGGGATGTTCTGTGGCTGGTGGTGTCAGCTCCCTGGAAGGGGACCCTCTGGTGCTTGCTAGAGCTGAACCTCCAGGCACAGAACAAATCCCATCAGCCCCCACTTCTTCTAAGTCTTTCCTTAAATTTAGAAACTCAATGCTAGACCCAGAGCCTGGTCTGAAAGAGCTTCCAATGAGTTAGGCTGGGTCCCAGAGGTACCTGCGGGTTTCCAAACAGAGCAAGAGGTGACTCAGGAAGCAGCGGTACCAGAGGCTCAGCTTCGGGAAGCACTGTGGTAAGCCCCCGATTCCCTACCTGTGCTGGCCTGGTCCCGGGCTGGGAGGGAATGTGGGGGTCAAAGTCTGCAGGGAAAGCAGCATGGCCACTGAGTGGCCGATAATGACCAGGATACACAGGGTGTGGCTGTGGCCCAGGCTTCCCACCTCCTCACTGGGCTGCGGGTCTCCTGTTTGAACACCCTCCCAACTGCTATAATCAGGCAGCCTGTCCTAGGAGCAGAGCCAGAGGGCGCCCCAGTCTCTGTGTGCTCACGAAGTGTGCTATGTGTCTGTGTTCAACAGGCATGCACTGCATGCTTGCATACCACCCTGTCTATGCTGCTGGCTTCCAGCTTGGCTTCTTGGAAGAAGAGGGTGAGTGCATGCCGAGAGCAGCGGGTAGGAGGATGACAGCATGCCCATCTCCGCCCAT
This sequence comes from Eospalax fontanierii, assembly GCA_035773235.1. NCBI lineage: Eukaryota > Metazoa > Chordata > Mammalia > Rodentia > Spalacidae > Eospalax > Eospalax fontanierii. The sequence continues at coordinate 2,234,697 of CM069526.1, forward strand.
CCTGCCTGGTACCCTTGCTCCCTGGTTCCTCACTGAGCCCTGATCTCCTCTCCTGGACTCATGTGAGGGAGGCATGTCTCGACTTCCCAGGCAGGAAACTGTCCCACACCCCCAGGGCTCCATGTGTGAATACAGGGCAGCCTTCTCTGTGAATGTGAGCTCAGGTTGTCTGTCCAGCCTTTGCCCATGGTACAGAGCAGAGTGGGTGTTCAGTGCACCCACTGGAGAGACTTCAGAGACAATGTGAGTGGGATGATTGTGCGTCAGGGCTGAAGGACTCTGGACATGCCCAGCCTCGCCCTAGGGTCCTGGCAGGGGAGAGAATGATACTAGGTCCCGCCTGGCAGTAGTCCCACCCCTGGGTCTACACAGATTCTGCTCTGGGTTTCTCTCCCTAGGCTTAGGGGTGGGCTGGCTGAGCTGATGGGCACTCAGGTGAGGAGAGGATACTGAAGCAGCTACCGATGGGGTGTGGGAGAGACAGAGGTCCGGCCCCACTGTTGGACATCCCACAGACAGGACAGACAACAGCTAGAAGGACTCTCAGAGAGATACAAGTGGATCTCGGAGGGAGCACCTGCCCTTCTGTGGCCATCCATGCTGCATTCCATGTCTACTGCATGCAGTAGCCTTTGAAAGAAAATTCTCCTCAGGTTATCTGAAGAGACATCCTGGGCCTTCAGTGAGCACCTCCACCTGGTGGTCCCACACACCGCTCTATGAGCAGTGCACACAGTGATTTGGGGAATGAATGGGAAATCAGGCTGAAGGAAGATGCCAGCCAGGAAACTTTTGGTGGAGGGCTCCAGCAGCCCTCCACGCTGGAAGACTCTGGCCCCTCCTGTAGGAGAACCTCCTCCCGTTGTTGGCCTCTGACCCCAGGGGAACATGGAATGAGCTGGGGTGTACTGGCAAAGAAATCCTGGAAAGTCAGCATGTAGAAGAGTGGACACCAGGTTTCTGGAACATTTCAAAGCTTGAAGACAACCTGTAGGACCCAGAAGTGGGATTATGCACCCCTGAATAATTGTGGGGGGTTGCGGAAGTGGGAGATGCTTCTTTAATGAAGCAGAAGTCCTGTGGGAAAGACCACAAGGTCCCCACGCCAGGAGTTCCAGACCCCCATGGCCTCTGGCCAGCTGTTCGTGCTCTACCACCAGAGAATTCTGTCCTCCTTTCTGGTGGGCTCATGGGCTCCCTACCCCCTTGCCAGAGTCACCATGGGCTGGGTCCCACCCTGAGGCCCATACACATGCAGGGCTTGCTTGAGCTTCCTGCTCTTCTGGCCACCAGCCCTCACGTCCCCAGCCTCAGCCTTAGCCTCACCCCGAGCCCAGTCTAGCCAGCCCAGCTCTGTGCTCACCTGTGTACCTGGCATTCCTCCCTCCTCAGCACCCCCTAAACCCCCACCCAGCTATTTGGAAAGACAGGAGCTCACAGCAGTCCTTCGCCTCCTTTCCATCTCAATGTCCCCTGTCCAGGGCAGAGCAGACAACTCCGAGAGTCTTAGAAACACCATTAATTAATTATTGTGTATGTATGTGCACATGCATGTCTGAGCATGCATACCATGAACATGCATGTAGAGGTCAGAGGACAACTTAGAGGAATCAGTTCTCACTTTGTACCACGTGAGTCCCGGGGATCGAACTCAGGTTGTTAGGCTTGGTGATGGACGCCTTTACCTGCTGGGCCATTTCAGCAGCCCCAACAATATTCCTTTCTTCTTCCACCTACCCTGGGACAGCTCTGGGGCTTCTGCGAGTGTCTCAGTCTAGACAGCTGCTAGTACAATTCTAAAGATATGGAAGTAACACTTGAAAGTAAATAAAGTGATATAAGGCAAGCATTCACCACAGTTCCAACAATCCCCAGCTCAGAGGCAGCCTGGCTTTATCTCCGCCCGACTCTCTCACCTCTTCCTGCTGATCATTTCAAAGCCATTCCCCTGCGTCACCGGCTCCTGGCCACACATTCTTCCGTGTGTACCTCTGCCAGGCGTGGCCCCTTTGTGCCCTGAAGTTGGTACAGGGGAGGCAAGGCAGCTCACTCTTGACCCTGCTGCCCTCCTCAGGTTTTCAGAACAAAGAACTGACCAAGGGCGACGAGGACTTTTCACTATCAGCAAATGGGGGTTTTCAGATATTTGGCTTGCTTTAATCCACATTTTTGTTTGCTTTTGGAGACAAGTTCTCTCTGTAGCCCAGGCTGGCCTTGAACAGCTCATAGCAAATCTCCTGCCTCAGCCTCCCAGGTTCTGGGATTATGCCAGGCTTCTGTAATTTCTTGTGATGCTTAAATAATGCTTTGGTTGCTCAGACCCTTCCAAACTTAACATGTTTGTATGTGCATGGGTAGACCTGCATGTGGACGCCACAGTTTGTGTGTACATGGGTCTACATGCATTTGGATCCCAGAGGACAATTTCTGGTGTTGTCCCTCAGCAGCAGCTCTTCTTGTTTTTTTGAGACAGAGGTCTCTCACTAAACCGGAAGTTCATCAGTTCTGCTAGACGGACTGACAGCAAGCCCTGGGGTTCTGCCTATCTCTGCCTCCCCAGTGCTGGGATTGCAAGTACACAATGGCTCTTTTTAGTGGATTCTGGGGATTGAACTCAGGTCCTCACACTTGCATCGCAAGCATTGTACCGTCTCCCCAGCCTGGCTCCTTCCAAACATTTTAGTGAGCATAGCTGTAAAACAGTTTTGAGAAAAAATAGCGGAGGATTTAATGGTAATATCTACAACTCACATGTAAGGACTGGTTTGTACTTCTTTGATTTTTGAATCTCTATCTTTTATCTCTTGGTTCCTAAGGAACTTAACACGATTACTTATTTGATGTGTAAATAACAGTCTGTGCTCCATATCTCCAGGTTCGGCAACCAAGGCCAGATGGAAAAGGTTTGAGAAACAAATCGCGTCTGGACCGGACCTGTGCCAGTGCCCGTTAGTCCTTGAACAATATGACACGGCAGTGCCTCCCCTGGCGTCTCCACTGGTCTTGGGATGGTGAGAGATCAGAGCTCTGCTGGAAGATGTGTGTGGGTTCTATGCACAGACTACCCCACTCGAGGAAGGGACTTGGGCATGGAGGATTTCAGCCTGGCGTGGGTGCCTGTCAGATCATTACGGACAGCAGTTCCTCCCAGTTCCATCTTTCGGTCCTTTGGACATTAGTGCGACTACCACCGATGCACCTCCACTCTGGTGACTACACCAGAGGATAATTCAGCCAAGCGAAGACATTGTATTTGCCTTCTGTGTGTGTGTGCATGCGTATGATGTACAGTGTGCATATGCACGTGTGTGTAAAGATGCACACACCTGTGTGGACGTGCAGAAGCCAGAGGAGAGTCAGGTATCCTGCTCTTTCACGCATTTCTTTGAGGCAGTCTCTTGCTCTACCTGGAGCTTGAGCTCTTCAGCTAGGCTGGCAGCCAGAGGCCCCAGAGGTCCTATCTCTGTCCCCCTCAGTGCTGGGGTTACAGCAGGTGTGCCCAGGATCTCAGCCACCACCTATATGAGTGCTGAGATCCAAACTCTGAGCCCTGAAGCTGAGAAACAAACTCTTTTAACTGCTGAGCCATCTCTCCAGCCCCAGCTTCTTGTCATTTGCTAATATAAGCCATGTTAGGATGCACAATGTTTAGCCTATCCCCTCCTCCCTAATTTTATTTTCTTATTTTTTTTCCAGGGACAGGGTCTCATACAGCCCAGGCAAGTCTTGCACTTACTATGTAACTGAGGATGACCTTGAACTCTTGATCTCCCTGCCTCCACCTCCCAAGTGCTAAGATTACAGGCATGCCCCACCATGCCCGGCTTTATTTTCTATTTTTCTTAGTGTCTTTGAATGAGTTTCTAGCAGTGGGATTTCCAGGTCAAAAGGTGCATTTGCTTTTGCTAATACTGCCAAAGTTCCCTTCCCACGGGTGATGAGGAAAGCACCTGCCACCCCGGCCTCTCCCACAGATTGTGCCATCAAACGTCTGGAGTTTTGCCCATCAGATAGTGGAACACCGGTATCAGAGTGTACTTTTAATTTGCATTTTCTTGTTATGAGTGAGGCTGGGTATTTTTTTTTTTTCAGAGGCTCCAAGGCAACATATCTCTTTCCCTGTGCACTGGCCTCATCTTTGCCACCTTTCTCACAGCACTGGGTCTGGTACCATCTCCTCAGCTTTAGAGTTCTTTATATATCAGTGATACTAATCCTTTGCCCATGGTGGAAGCTATGGAGATTCACTCAGCTTGCTCCTTACCTCTTACTTTCCTAATGGTGTTCTCCCTCTCTCCCTCTTTCTCTCTCCCTCCCTCCCTCCTTCCCTCTCTCCTCTCTCATTTACCTTGGTAACAGTTCCTGAAGTCTCAGTCTCTTCTTCCCCTTCCCCGTCTCCCTGAGGTTTGACCTGGGGCCTTGTACACTCTACCACTATCTACACCACCAGCCGTCATCTTCCAGTTCTTTCTGCCTGGCTTTATTTTAACTTTTATCCCCGAGCCTCATACCCATCTGTCCTGGTTTCCTTCTGTTGCTGTGACAAACACTGTGACCAAAAGCAACGTCGGGAAGGAAAGGTTTATTTCATCTCACAGGCTACAGTCCATCATTGAGGGAGGTCAGTAGAGCAGGAACCTGAAGCAGGCCCACTCTACTCCACACAGCACTACCACCAACCAAGGAACCCACAGTGAGGTACAGCCGAACCATGGAGGAACGTGGCTTGGGAGCTGGCTTTCTTAGACAGCCCGGGGCCACCTGCCTAGGGAATGGTGCTGTCCACACTGGGCCCTCCCACATCAATTAAAAACCAAGGCAGTCTTTCACAGACATGCCCACAGGCCAGTCTGATCTGGGCGATCCTTTGTCAGGTGACTGGAGCTGTCAGGTTGGCAGTTAAAGCTGACTAGAAGCCATCTGAAAGCTGTTCTCGTGCATGACCTGAGAGGCAGGCTTATGCCTGGTCTTCCTTTCTGTGGCTATCCAGCTGTGCCAACGTTCTACTGCTGTTGTTTTGAAGTCTCTCGTACCCCAGGTTGACCCTGCACTTGCTACATAGCTGGGGGTGATCTTGAACTCCTGATTCTCCTGCCTTCACCTTCCAAATGCTGGGATTATAGGTTTGTGCTCCCTTGGTACTTACTCAAACTCATTTTTCTGATGTATTTGGGGTGTGGAATGGTAGATACCGGTTACAGCTGTGTCCACTCAGTGTCGTGGAAACAGGTCTTTTCTGTTTGTTATCACTTTCCACCCTACCCAAAGGCCAGTGTAGCCTGGGCAGAGGCAGCTCCTAGGGGCCAACAGCACAAACCTTTTGACTCCATGCCCCCCCCCCAACCCATGTGGCATCAGTCAGCCTAGGTCAGAGGACAAAGGATAAGGGTGATGCAAACGTTTCTGCCTTGATATTCACAGGTGGCCCTGTAGGTGGTTGTCCACCAGTCAAGCTCGTAGTCCAGCCCCTGCCTGGGCCATCCTTAGTCAGCTGCCCACTGGGCTCCACTCAAGCTCAGTCCTCATCTCCCTAGTCCCACCGCCCTGATGGGCAGTGATTCCCTCCTGGAAAGACATCCTCGCCTTCTCTGCAGTCAGCAAGCGCATCTGGACACTCGAGGGCGCTCAGAGTGATTAGGGTTAGGGTTAGGGTTAGGGTTAGGCCAGCAGTTCCTCATCCAGGGCCCACGACAGTCTGTGTCCCAGGACGCTGGTCTTCCCCTCTTTCCCCCCCACTCTTTCTCTCAAGGGCGATTCAGAGGGCGGGAAAACGCCTGAACTCGACCCTGCCCTCGCTGGCCGGCCACGCTTCATTCCTGGGGAGTGGGGGTAGGACCTGCCAGCCAGGGTAGGCTGGGCTGGAGGATCCTCGTAGAGCCAGGCTGGACAGGCGGGCTTCAGGATTCAGCGAAGTTCCTGCGCCTGGCAGGTGGGCGCAGAGGGGAGCAGGGTGAGGCGCAGGGAGCTGCGGGAACGAGCAGGACAAGGCCGGCTGGCTACCAGTCGGTGCTGCGGGGGTCCCACCGGTGCGCGTGCAGGGAAGCCAGGCTGCAGCCCTGGGCGCCGCAGGTCCGACAGGTGACATGCGCAGGGAGAGCGGGCCGAGCAGCCAGGCGACCCGGCAGGCAGGTGCGCACCGAGCGGAGCCAGGCCGGCAGGTGGGCGCGCGGAGGCGCCACGGGGCGGGGCGTCCGGCAGGGGTGGGGCGGGGCCTGCCGTTCGCGGGGTGCCGGCCCCACCACGCCCCCTCCGGCCCCGCCCCCGCCCCGGGCGGAGCGGACAGCGGCCCCGCTCCCCCAGCCCGCGGCGTGGCTGGCAGCCCCGGCGACCCGCACTGCGCGCGGCGCCCGCCTCGGCCGCAGCTCCGCCGCCCGCTGGCCCCCGGGACTCCGCCGCGCCATGGCCGCAGCCTCCTCCCCGCCCCGGGCCGAGAGGAAGCGCGGGGGCTGGGGCCGCCTGCTGGGCGCCCGGCGGGGCAGCGCGGGCCTGGCCAAGAAGTGCCCGTTCTCGCTGGAGCTGGCTGAGGGAGGCCCGGCGGGAGGCACGCTCTACGCGCCCATCGTGCCGCCCGGAGCCCCGGGGCCCGCGACCCCGGGGTCGCCCGTCGCGCCCTCCTCCGCGCCCCCCGCCTCCGACCCCGGCCCACGGCCGCCGGTGAGCCTCGACCCGCGCGTCTCCATCTACAGCGCGCGCCGCCCGCTGCTGGCCCGCACCCACATCCAAGGCCGCGTCTACAACTTCCTCGAGCGCCCCACGGGCTGGAAGTGCTTCGTGTACCACTTCACTGTGTGAGTAGCCCGCGGACGGACGGACTCGGTGGGGCTGGTGAGGGCGCGGGGCTGCCGCGGGTTCCACCTGCTGCCGCCGCCTCTTCGCCCTAGCTGCGACCCCGGCGCGGCTGCGAGGCGAGGAGCTCCGAAACCCGACGGGAGCCAGTCCTCCCGGGTTCGGGGACTGCTGTGCCCCGAGGCGGCTCTGCCCGGCCATGTGGAGGGAGACCCTTGGGGTTAGGGGCAAGCCAGGCCGGGTGCTGCGTCCCTCGTCCCTCGCCTCCTCCTTTGGGAGCGAGACGGTCCGGCTGTTAGTCCTCGTAGGAGAGGAAGCGGGCTATGGGCTGGCCCTTCGAGAGGGTCAGCTGGGACAAGAGACGCAGGGGCCTCCAGGAGTGACTGGCTCCTGTGCTGAGACCCTCCCAGACCTTGGCAGGTGTCTGTCTTGGGGATTCACAGGAGCAGGGACTGCCCAGGGCAGGGTAAGTCAAGATGTTCACAGCGGGGTGCACACAGCCTCAGTAACCAAGCTCATGGAAGCCAGCTGCATGTAGAGCCAGCCGGGTAGACACGTTTTCTGGAGCCGGTAGAAGCACCTGAGTTCCAGGACAAGGGCGGAAGCAAGACTGCACCTGGCCTTTATGGCTACCAGGTGGCTCTCATCTCACAGGTGCAGGCATGCCTAAGAGGGGCAGGGCACTCGATTTCTCAAGGCAGGGGTACAGGAAGTCCCCTCAGGGAAGGGGACTGCTGCCTTGGTGCCTTGCCAGCCTCTGGCCTGGGATTCTACCCCAACGCCCGTCCTTGTAGCTGATTGCCTCCGAAGCTCTATCGGGTGGCCTCCCTCTGGCTTCCCATTGGTGGAGTGTTTGTCTTAGGATTCGAATGCCCAGGGTTCTGTTTACTCCCATGGGTAACTGTGACTGGGGCCACCAGGCTCAGGAAGATGAGCACTGAGGGTTTCCCTCCTTGCAGAGGGAGGTGCGACCCCCACTGCAGCTAGGGCAAGACTTAGGGGCACTCCATCCCCATAGACATGCTTGGTATGTCCTTAAGGTCACCCAGACCCCCAGCCCTGACTCCTAAAGTGCCAGGGTCCCTGAGATTTCATTGCTGGTCTGTGGGGGAGGGCAGCTGTGCCCATGGCTGCAGCCTCAGTGGGCTTTTCTCAGGGATTGGGTGCAAAGACCCCCAAGGAGCCTGAGCCTTACCCAAGTCCAACAATGCTCTGTGGATGTCCACACAGCAACAATGCTGTGTGGGTTCCACTGTGCAGGTGGCTAGTGGCATCCCAGCACTTGCCTGCTGGACCATAAGCTCTCTAAGATGATGGAAGTGAGAGGGCTGATGGAGAAGCCCCCACCCTGTCACTTCTGGGCCCACAATACCCACAGCCTTCAGATACCTGCAGTGTCCTCCTGGTGATGCAAGCCATGGGACGATCATTCAGAGCTCGTGCCTTGGTCTTGGTGGCCTGGCCTGCGAGGAGGAAGAGGGCTTGCTCCGCCCAGGAGGAAGTCTGTGCTTGCACTGTGCTTTCTTCCTGAATTGGATTGTTCAGCCCTCGGGAAGTTTGCTCAGCAGGCCTGCCTTTGCCCAGCCTCCACGCGGCCCAGGAGCCACAGGGCCTTGGTGGCTTCTGGGGTTGGTGGCCTAAGGGTTCCTCTGGCAAGGAGGGGAAGTGGGAAAGGGCTACGTGTCAGTTGACCAGCCTCCCCCTGTACCAGCTCTGTGTGAGGTGTGGCTGGTCCTGGGGCTTAGTCATAACTCCCCGTCCCCGCCCCACCATGCTGGTGGACCCTGCTGGGCACACACAGCATGCATCTTGCCCAGGCCTTGGGAAAGGGGCCCCACCTCCAGCATCTCCAGGAGGTGGGCAGGACCCTCTGGATCAGTCTCCCAAGGGGAGATGTGGCTGGCATCTGGGAAGCTGGATAATCACTGAGGGTCTGGAGCCCCACTACCATTTTATGAAACAGGTGATTGGTGCTGGCTGACCCTGCTGTTACTCTGAAAAGTGACAGATGAGGTGGTAGCAGAGAGCTCTGTTCTTGGTAAGATGCACTTGAAACATGTGTGGCCCGAGAGGTTAAGCCTGCCCTTGGAGGGGTGGAGCCTGCGTGTGCTCTGGGGGCTAGGGGTGAGAGTCAGCGTCCTATAGGCCTGGGGCATGCTTTCCCATGTGCGTATGGGGAAGCAGGCCCGGACATCCTGGCCCCCCTCGGGGAACCCCTGCCCTGACCCGAGGAGAGCAGCTCTTCCTGTGTTGGTGCTGGCTTTCCCCGGCTGACTGGGTCAGGACATGGCCCTGGCACTGCCCTTGCCTGCTTCGTCTGTTTGGATTCCCACCTCCCAACCCGACTCCTTTCTTGTTACTCTGCATCCCCATAGAGAGCAGCTCCCTTCCTAGTTGGGGTCATGAAGGTCCCGCCACCTTGCTGCTGGGCCTTGGCCAGGGTCAAGGGGAGAAGTGCAGCCAGTATCTACTCCAGTTGCCAAGCTGCCTAGAGATCCTGGTTGTGATTAGTAGAGGGACTCCAAAGACAGGCTTAGTGCTCTTGAGCCCAAACCTCAACACCCTTGTCCCCACCTTCCCACAGTCCTGGCTTGCCAGGTTCTCAAGAACTGTCTGGTGGCTTTTGGCAGCACCTGTCAGAGCTGATCATGGATGGAGAGTGACCACTACGCAGTTGTCAGACCCAGGAAGGGAGTGGGGCAGGACGATGGAGGCAGAGAGCTGAGGTGGCTGTAGGGCTGTCTGGATGGCCAGGTCTCTCCTTCTGGCCCCTTCCAACCCCTTCATCCGTTCTTCAGCTCTGGATAGGGATAAGTTGGAGGCATCTCTGTGGCTTCTCCAGTTGCCCTCTCCTCTGGGGCCTGGTCCCTGTTGTCGCCTCTGGCTGTCCGCCCTCCTCAGCCCTGCTGTGCCTTTGTGCCACAGTGGCCTGTGTGGAGCCCCTCATCTTGGCCTGCCCTTAGCCTGGGGATACAGGCTTCTTTTTAGCCCAGGTGCTCAGCTGGGTAGGGGGAGGGGACCATCCTATGGAGAAAAGTCTCCTGAAGGAATTGGCCTCCCTACCTTGGGCTCAGGAGGACCCGGGGATGAAAATACTGTGCAAATATCCACCCACTGCTTCTCACTGAGTCTGGTACTTGGGGTCCTCTGGTGGTAGGTGGGGTCCAGAGCTCGAGGTTCCTGGACATGGTGGCCTTACAGTGGTTACAGTTACCGCATCCAGTGCAGAATGTTCCATGGAGGTCTGCCTAGCTGTGAGGAGAGCTGCGGCTGCCTCCCTCAGCAGCTCCCAGGCATTGGGCATGAAGGTCTAGAGTCGCTGCATTCCTGTGGACCCAAGCAGGGGTCCCTTCCTGAGCACGCTTTCTCCTCAGCATCCTCATCTGGAAAATGGACCTTGATAAATCCCATGCTCCTGACCCTGACACACAGGTCAGTTGGTAGATCCAGCACATCTCACTATGGTTCATTTCCTTCCCTGCTGTGAGGTTAAGGTGGGAGACCCTTCGCTTGGAGCTTCTGAGATGTGGGGTCAACCTCCAAGGAACATGTTCCAGGCTGAGGAGGAGACCAGGGTGGGAGTGTGAGGTCAGTCTTGAGGAGAGGCTGCAGAGAAGCTTCTAGAAGCTCCTGAGTGCTGGTGTCTAGGCTCTGCCTCTGGATAATGAGGAACGAACACTGCCCCCAAGGGCTGTGTGGACAGAAATCCCAGGAATTGGTTGCAGAGGAGGAGGTGCAGGCTCTTCTTGAACCTGGGGGCGGGAGAGCGGGGGGGGGGGGGGGGGAGGGATACATGGAGTAGCTGTGAGAAGCCGTGGCTCTGCTGGGCCTGGTGAGGAAGTACCACGAGGGCGCCTCAGGGCCAGTCAGTATCAGATGGATAGTGTCGATAGGTCCCCTCTGCTCATTCCAGGGCCCCTGGGATCCTCCATGCCTCTCCTTGGTGGGCAGCCCTTTCTATAGCCCTGCCAGGCATGCGGATGCCAGGTTGCTGAGGGGAGCCTGTGGCCGCTCTGCTATCAGGGTTACTGTGGGACCCTACATCACACGTAGCAGCTGAGAATGGAAAAGGACTCCTCTGTGGACCCGTTCTTTTCTGCTGCCTGGGCAGCCCTGTTCCCGAGGTTCTGTGTGGATGCTGGGCAGGGCAGTGGGCTATCTGACTCTACTCAGGGGCCTTGGTGAAGGCGGGGGGGGGGGAGGGGGGGTAACTAGGCAATTCCTTTGTGGAGGGCCCATCAAGCATGGCTACTTTCTGTGTGCAGCTGGGAACCCTGGGGCTCAGAGAGGGTGTGCCCCAGGGGCAAGGAGCTGCTTCCCCACACACCAGGTGATGATCAGGGTCATGTGAGGCAGGTCCTCTCCAACTTACTGTTCTTCCAGAAGGAGAATAAAGAGCCCCTAGGCAGGGGGATGGGATGGAACCCAGCCTGACAAACCCTACCTTCAGTGCACACTGTTCAATCTTCAGAAGCCTTTGCAGTTCTGTTCAGGGGCCGCCTCCTCCAGGAAGCCTTCCTGGGCAGAGCGATGCCCGGTGTCCCCTCTGTCTGTGTCCCCCTGCTCTGCCTGTCTGTACACGGAGCCTCGCTGGCTCTGTGGCCTCAGCCGCAGCTTTGACTCCTGTCTTACTGCTTTTGAGTATCTGAGGGGCCTGTGTAGGCAGGTCAGCCTGGAGCTGTCTGACTCCTCTCAGGGATTTTCTCGCCTTCTCCCTACCATGTTGGCCTCACCTCTGCAGCCTGTGGTGGCCAGGCCTGCTGCCCAGCAACTCCGAGCCCTACAGACAGGCCAGGCCTGATGACATCGGCCTGTGGGTATTTTTATCCAGTGACATTCCTGTACTTGAGAAAGTGGTAGGCAGAGACAGAGGCTGCTGTGAGGACCCCCTGTGACCCAGGCACAGTCCTGTGGGCCCCACCCATCACTGTCTTATCTGAGGTAGGACCAACTCAGCCACTTATCCACCTCCTGGAAAGTCCTGAGCTCTGGTTTAGGGTGTGGGGACTGAGCAGAACATGCCTGGAGTGTGCTTCTAGAAGGATCCAGGTGACAATGTAGCTAGCATGTCCCAGAGAGGAGGCTGGACCTGTCTGTAGAAGCACCCTCCCCGTAGAGAAAGACCCAGATGTCTACATGTCTGAGTGCCTGGCCCCCTCCCCTGACCACAGGAACCACTGTGTGTGTGTGTAGGTGTGTATGCACAGGAGTATGTGGAGGCCAGAGGATAAGCCCAGGTATTGTTCCTTAAGAGACATCCATCTCATTTGTTAACACAGAGTCTCTCAGTGGCCTGGACTTACTGACTGGGCTTGACTGACTGGCCAGGGGAACCCCAGTCCCCATTGCCCCAGCACTGATTACAAGCATGTATCACCATGCCCAGCATCTTATATGGGTTCAGGCAACTCAGACTCCCTGGCAAACACTTTACCAACCAAGCTGTTTGTCTCCCTTCCTTCAAGTATATATGACTATAATCTGCATGTGGTAATTGGTGATGGAAAGTGTGATATTTTAATACACATGTGCAGTGTGTCATGGTCAGATCAGACCAGAGTGCCTGACCTGTCAGTCACCTCAGAGTTCTATTGTCTCTGTGCTGGGAGCATCCCTCCCTCTCTACTGGCTATTTGAAACATTCGGTTGCTATCAACCCTACAGGGCTACAGAACATGAGAACTAATCCTTCTTGCTTGTTTTCCCTCTGTCCCTGTTCACACCTTCCCCAACCCCCTCCCCTGCCCAGTGAGCATCTACACTATTTGGGATCCACTCTTTAGCTTTCATAGAAGCAAGACAACATATGCTACTTTGTCGTGTGTGTGTGTGTGCGTGCACGCGCTTGGCGGGGGCCTCCTGTGTTCTAGACTGGGCTTGAACTTGTTAGGTAGCTGTCAATGACCTTGAACTCCTGGTCCTCCTGCCTCTACCTCCCAAGTGCTGGGATTACAGGTGTGTGCCACCATGCACAGTTTATGTGGTGCTGGGCTTTGTGTGTGCTAGGTAATCATTCTTCCCACTGAGCTCCATCTCCAGCCCCAGCGCTTATCGGTCTGTGTATGGTGTCACAAAGCAAGGTGCCCTCCGGCTCTACTGGTATCTCTGAAAATAAGTTTTTTTCTTTCTGTGGCTGGATGTCGTGTTGTCTTCGCCCACCTGTAGTGGGCACCACAGTTGTGCCCGTGCTTTGGCTCTGGTGAGCAGGTGCCTACAGACGTCTCCTGGCATGCTAATTTCAGCTCCAGGTTTGGAGGAACCACCACACGTTCTCTGCCTTGTGCATTCCCACGCACAGTGTGTGAGAGTTGCTCTTCCTGTCCCCCGCCCCTGCCGCCCTGTGTTCCAGGCTGGGGGAACACTTGCCAGTCATTCCCCTGGTTTCCATCTTCCTGAACAGCAGCGCGTAAGGAGCGGTGTCTCCCTGCAGCTTGGATTTCCATTTCTCTGTTGACATGTGATGTTGAACATTGTGCCTACATGTGAGCACATACACACGTGTGTATGTGCTCACATGTACTTGTATGTGCATTTGTACATGTGTGTGTGCACATGCACCTGTGGGTGTGTGTGTGGAGGCCAATGTCAGCTGTCTCCTTCTATCACGATACACCTTGTATTTTTGAGACAGTGTCTACAAACCTGGAGTTTTCCCATTGAGCTGAACTGGCCAACGGGATCCCCCGTCTCTACCTTCCTGGCACTGGGCTGGGTTATGAGCATGTGCCTCAACACCCAGTTCTTTACCTGGGTGCTAGGATCCAAACTCAGGTCCTCATGCTTGAGTGCCAGGTTTCAGTGACTGACACCCCAGCCCTGTATTCCAGGCTTAGTCCCCCAGCCATGTGTTCCAGGCTAGCCCCCCAGCCCTGTGTTGAGTGTTTTTTGCATGGTTGTCTTGGCCCTTTTTAGGGCTGATGTAGAGAATCCTCTTTTCTGGTCATTCACCCATTTTGAAACAAAGTATTGACTTTTTGCTGTCAAGTTTTTTGTATGTTCTGGGATCAGTCCCATCAGAAGACTAGTTTGTGCCTGCCTCTCTGTCCCTCTGTATGTCTCTGTCCCTCTCTGTTTCTCTCTCTTTATCGTTCAGATTGAACCCAGGGATTCTGCATTTTAGGCAAGCACTCTACCAGCTGATCCATGTCCCCAGTCCCAAGGACACTCTGAAGTATTGCAATATTTCCAGCTTTATTCTTTTTGGATCAGGATTACTTTGCTGTTTGGGCTTATGGTTCCAGTAACAATCTTAGGAATTATTTTAGTTCTGGGAGAAAAGTCATTAATATATTTTTAAGACTGATTTATTTTTATTTTATGTGTATGAGTGTTTTGCCTGCATATGTGTATGTGCACCCTGTGCGTGCAGTGCTCTCAAAAGCCAGAATTGGGCATCAGATCCCCTGGCACTGAAGTTACAGGAAGTTATGAGCTGCCATGTGGGTGCTGGCAACTGAACCTGGGTCTTCTACAAGAGTAGTCGGTGCTCTTAGCCACTGAGCCATCTCTCCAGCCCGATTTGTTCTTGACAGTTATTTACCTGTGATCTGAGGCCCCCCGTTACTTCTCAGCACTGTTGCTCTCCCTCCATAGGCTTTTGAATGTTGACTGTTCATTTTCTGTTTCAAGAATTTAAAATTTTTCTGACTTTTATCATTGAGTCAGTCATTGTTCCTGAACTGTTGTTGGAGCACTCGTAAGTTACAGGGTTCTGTGGTCCTGTGGATCTCTAGTTTTCTTCCACTGTGGCCAGAGCAGATCTGCTCTAGGACTTCTCTGTTTCTAGTGCTTGGGGACTTGCTCTGTGGTTCCCACTTGGTCTTTTGTAGGATGTTCCCTGTGCTGGTGAGGGCTGCCTCTGCGGCGCTGAGGGAAACTGAGAAAAAGTCCTTCTGGTTTGGTCCGTAGTGCACTTTGACTCCGATGTTCCTTTGTTGGCCTTTTCCTGGACAGTCTGTCCATCGTTAAAATTTGATCCTCAAGTATTATTGCATTGGTGTCTGTTCCTCCACTGAGATCTGTTCTTTGCTTTGCGCATTTGCGTCGCCTGCCATGGTGAGGCTGGCAGGCCTTCTTCCTTGTGTGCGCTCTACCTCTTTGCCATTATCTGTTAAGTTTCTTGGTCTCATTTCAGTTTTCCTCCTATGGTCTACTTTCCAGATGTGTCTGATTTTGTTTCTGTTTGGGTGGAGTTTGCTTCTCTACCCCTCCCTTTCAGTCTGTGTGTCTTTTCTGCCGTTGCAGAAACAAAGTAGCCAATAGACACATGGTTTAAGGTACCGTCCCTTCTGGAGAAGGCATGGCCCAGGAGCATGGGCAGCTGGTCACCTGCGGTCAGGAATGCTGGTGTTCCTTTTCTCCTTCTCTCTAGTTCATGTGATGGTGACAATTCACATTCAGGCTGGGGCTTTCCACCTCAGTTTACCCAATCTAGAAACTCACAAACATACCCACAGGTCTGTCTCCTGGGTGATTCCAGATCATGTCAAGTCAACAATTGATATCAATTATTGAAGGGACTGGGAAAATAGTATTCCTATGGCTTTAAAAATATTCTGGGTGAAATAAGCTGAACTTTGGGCATGTGTGTCCTGGAGAGTCTTGTGTCTCATGAGAAAATTTATGCCAGAATGCGTGCCGAGGAACTGTCTCTGGAATGCCGGTTCTCCCCTCCAGTTTCTCATGAAACACGTTGACCTCCTAAGTAGACAGAGCGTGGAGATGTTGTTGTTGTGCTTGTCTCGTTTTGCTGAATCGTTTGAGTCTAGCCATATTATTATTCGATGTTCTGTAAACATCTGACTGTGGTTCTCACGAGTCTTCGAAGCCATTTTACCATTGTTCTGTCCATGTGACTGTAGTTCCATGCCAGGAGAATAAAAGTTCCTGTGCTTTTGGCGCTCATATGTGGAGCCATGTGGGTCCCCTGGTTATTTTCTCAGTTCCATGATGATCCATTCAGGTGCTGTGGCTGCCCCCCCCCCCCTCAGCTGGTAAATAACACTGGGTCTTTTGGGTTTTGTTTCCAAATGTCCATTCAGCATGTCTCTGCTTTTAAATGGAGAGTTCAAACCATTCCATTGAAGGTTACTGACAGGGTGTACTCTGCCATGCCGTATGACCATATGACCGTATTTTCTGATTGTTCTGTGTCTCTTCTTCCTTTTACCTCTGGTTTTCTTGATCATCTCACTTTCTCCTTTCTCTACTGCACATCTACCTGCGAGTTTTCTATTTTCACAGTTTTCATTATGATAATGATCCTCTTTTTGCTTCTTGTGTAGGACTATGACAGTCAGCCTTAACTTTTGCTCTTGTGTCCAAGGTGAGGCGAACACCTTGATGAGGGGGGTATGGTGCAACTAGGGCGCTCACCTCATGGTGGTCAGGAAGCAGAGAACCAGAAAGAGGTCAGGGGTAACATACACCGGTTCAGGGTACTCTTCCAGTGACGTGGTTCCTTCAAGTAGACCAGCACCTAGTTCCACCACCTCCCAGGGCCTTCAAAGGAGCCCACCGGGAGCGGGATCCACTGATTAGGTCAGAGCCCTTGGGATCCAGTCACTCCCTAAATGCCCCCAGTTGACAACAATTACAGACCACAAAGCATTTCTATAGGACTAATCTCTGGTGATAAATTCTTTCAGTGCTTGCTTTGCAAAGACAGACTTTCTCGATTTCCAAAGGATAGCTTTCTGAGGGTAGTATTCTTGGCAGGTTTTGTTTTTTCTTTTCAGGACTTTGACTTTATCATCCCTTTCTCTCCTGGCCTGCAAGGTTTCTGCTGAGAAGTCTACTGTTAGTCTAAAGAGGATTCACTTGTATGTGACTTCTAGGAGAATTTTCATGGGGTGAGGGGCTAGGCAATGTCAACACCCCCACCAAGGTCCTAATAAAGAAACAAAGTTTGGTTCCACCAGAGTTCCCCCTGGGAAACCAATGAGTCTATTGGACTTACTTAGAGAACAGGAATGAGGGGTCACTGGCAGGAGGGGGTTGCCCTCAGAGCACTGCAGTAGATAGTCTGAATGACAGTTTCTCCATAGCTGCATAGATGAACCTCCCCCTCATTGCTCCACAACTTATATATTGCAGTCCCTCCTTGAGACCTCTGAAGCCACATGCAGTTAGTGCAGAACGACATACAACAGACACAGAGGCCTGGCTGGATGCTCAGGTCCATGACCCTCCTTCTATGAGGGAACATCAACAGCCAACAAGCCCAGCTGAGATGATCCTTTGTAAGTGGGTCCAGCTGAACTCATGAAGATAGCATCTGGCTGGCTCAGGTTGGCTGAGAGGATGGCATTGCACAGCAGGGAGGTTCTCTTGCTATGTTTAGGATTCTCTGCCCTGTGTTTCTGGTGGTTTGATGATAACAAGTGCAGAGTCTGTTTTGGCAGAATCTGTTAGGAATTCTTTGAGCTTTGTGGGCCTAGATGTCAGTATCTTTTCCCAAAACTGCCAAGTTTTCAGTAATTCTTTTGTCCAACACTCAAGTGGGTTTCTATGACTGCTTCTCGTTTGTAAGTTTATGATGTAAGCTGCTCACATCCTGTGGTCCTAGAGGCCTTAGGAGGCTTCTTTGCTTTTATGTAGCTTCTGTTTGACTTTTCTTTTTGTCAGGTCTTATATCCCAGCTCAGAAATCTCCTGCCTGATATGTTCTGCCTGGAAGCTCTTCATGGTATTTTTCATTTCACACACTGTATTCTTTCGTTCCAGACTTTGATGTTCTTTTTTTTTTTTTTCTTTTTTTTGAGTTTCCAGTCTGTCTCTTTGCTCAGTTCCTCATTCACATCATGAGCTATTTTCCTAATTACTTTGAATTGTCTTGCTGTAGTTCTACTTGTTAAATTTCTTTGTTTGGAAAGTTTTTATGCATGACTACCTAAGGCTGTTTTTGTGCGTGCACAGTGTACTTTGGCGCCCCTCCCCACACCCTGCCACCACCCCTCTCAGGCTCTCCTCTGCCCATTGGTTCTCTTGGATGCCCAGTTTTGCTTCTGCTTTTCCTGTCATCTGCACATTATGATCTTATGTGTTTGTAATGCATAGGACCCATAAATGAGAGAAAAACCTGAGATTTATCTTTCTGAAACTGACTTAGTTCCACTTGATACATTTATCTCCAGTTGCATCATTTTCTTGCAGTTGACCTAACTTCATTCTTCTATATGGCTGAAAAAAATTCCCTTGTTTATATAAACCATATTTTGTTTATCCATTCCAAAAAAAATCCATTAGCTTAAATTCTTTTTCAGGTAGTTCATCTTTTTCATTTTCTTAGGGGCTTGTTGCTAGAGAGTTACTATGTTCCTGTGCCCTCCTTCCCTTCTTCCTGGGGCCTTTAGGCCTTGGCTGTCTCCAGTAGTGATTCTCTGCTCTTGGCATCAGGTGGTGGGGTCTTAAGAATTTTTCTAACGATGAGGCATGGCCCAGCACCTCTGGGTCCAACTGGCTGAGTGAACAGAGTGTGTTCTCCAGTTAGAGAAACCAGAATTTATTTGGAGTTACTTACGAAGGATTTATGGGGGAGAAGTTGCGACATCTTGTATTGAGGTCTACATTTTGATCAGAACTGCCACAGGCTCCTCACCAAGATGGTGACCGGCTGCTGTCTCCTACCCAGCATTCACTGCTTTCCCCCTAGGCACTCCACTTCAAGTCACTGGTTGATTGGAAAATGGTTGAGTCTTTTGGCTTCATTTCCACCAATCAAATTCTTAGAGGCATGTCTTGCTGCTGTGGGTATCACTGTGTCACTCATAACTGCATTTGAATCCAGCAAGCACGCCTGCATGGGTGTGTCCATGGGTGAGGAGAGGGACACTCCATGTAAGTTTACTCTACAGGTGGGTCATGCTCTCAGGGCACCCTCCTCCTCCTGGTCTTTATCTGTAGCCACCAGGAGGCCATTCCCTTCCCACCACAGGGTACCTGCCTTGAACCTGGCCATCCTGCTTACAGGGTACAGATTCACTGGGGAGCAAGTCTTTGGTTTCCTCTCCATGTCTTTTGAAGGTGGGCACCTTCTCTGTACTCTCTAAAATGTGCTCTTAGGCAAACTGAGAGACCAGAGTAACCCTCCGGAACCTCTTCCCATCTAATGTGCTCTGGTTGGGGGTCTGGGGAGAACCAGAAAGCCACAGTTATATCAACAGCTCTGTGGAGACCTGAGCCACCCACAGCTTCCTCCAGGCCCCAGGACTCCTCACATCCCTACACAGTACAGGGACCTCCACCTTTCCTGGGGCCAAGGATGCCTCCTGCATACTGATCCCAGCCTCCCAGAGGGGCACAGGCCCTCTGTCCCTCTGTTTCCCTCCAGAGGTACCCAGTCAACCTGACAGAGAAGAGTAGCTAGGGGGTTCTGAGAAGGTAGTTTGCATCTGAGCAGCCCAAGGAGACTCGTACTCAGAGCATTTGATCTTGGTGGCATATAGGCTTGACCTATTCCCCATCTAGCTATCTCCTTGTGAAGGCACATCTGCCCTTGGTTAGGATGACTCAAAATATGGTAGAACTTAGAACTCTGGAGGCTAAAGCAGCTTGCTACAGGGGCATGGTCAGGTAGACCACTGGTGGAACTGAGCCTTAACAATCTACATTTCAACTCCGCTGTCTAGGAAGATTTAGTAAATACATATTTAGACAGCCTCCTAAACCAACCAGGCTTTGGGAGGGATGTCCTGTTGTCAGATGACTGAAGCACTAAGCAGTCAGACAGGTCCACTGGTCACAGGGTGTGCTGAACTCAATTCCAAGTGGGATATAGAACCAGTGGAGCTCTCACCCTGGACGGGGAGGGAGAGTCTCAGAATGCAAAGCCAGGGACACTGAGGGATAGACTGGTGTGTTTGTGCTGAAAAGAAGCTGCAGTCCTGTGTACTACCAACCTACCCTGCCCAGTGGCCCTTAGACCAACGGCAGATGCTTTGCTTCTGGTGAGAGGAAATGTCGACGAAAGCCCCCTGAAGGGGGCAATCATGTGGCATCTGACCAGACCACGTGTGTGCCTGGCATCTGGAACCTATCTTGAAGATGTCAGAAGTGCAGGAAAGGCATGCCTGAGACTGGTCATGAGGCTCTGTGATCAGGAAGCCTGGTGGTGCTTCACATGCCCGTCATAGGAGAGCAACTGTGCCAGGAATGTATGAGACTCATGTAGCCATGATAGTGAACTCATGGTGTACTGTGTGAATGTGCATGTATACACACAGGTGTCCTGTGTGCATATGTGTGTGTATGTGTACACACATCATGTGTGCAGGATGCTCTGCAGCTGTGACAGGGAACTCATGGGCACACTGTGTGTGTGTGCATGTGTCATGCATGGTCATACTGTGTGACATCACTGAGCTGACCTAGGGTGGGTATTCAGTGAGAAAAGCACTATAGAACTGGGCGTGGTGAATCGTACCTGTAATCCCAGCACTTGAGAGGCTGAAGCAAGAAGATTGCCACAAGTCTGATGCCAGCCCTGGCTATATATCAAGAGACTGTCTCAAAATCTAGGTGGGTGAGAGAGTGGACCTTTCCTTCCGCACACTGCTAGCTTTCCTGGAGGAGTGATTGAACCATGTGCAGCCCTCAGACCTGCTGGAAGCTTATGGAGACGTACTGGGGCCAGAAGATCATGCTTGGTGCCAAGTGGGATATTCATGCAAGTCATGATGGAGACTTGTAATGCAGAGGGCCTGAGGTCTTTGAAGAAGCAATAACCAAGAAATGTGCAAGTGAAGGGCATAGAAGAACAGGGAGAGTCAGAATGACATATCCAGTGTTTCACGTGATTAAACAAATTGCAAAACTCACTGTTTCGGGTTACCTGTGGCTCAGGGACATGCTTTCTTCCCCAGTGAGCTTTATCTGCTGGCTCTGCCCAGTGAGGAACACTTGAGGCCCTTTGAATTTTTTTGTCAATGGTTCCCTTACTCACTGGGGACAGGCTTTCAGGAGTGCTTTCAGCAGACAGACCGAGGCTTATTCCCAGGGCCCAGCTGCTCTGTTCTGCGCCAGCCCCAAAGCTTCAGCAGTGGACACGAGAGCCAGACTTCCTGGAGGACTTCCAGGACCCCTGTTGGCACAGCCCATGTGGTGTGGGTGAGAGTATGGGGGTGCAGAGCTTAGGAGCTAAGTGCTGAGGCAGGAATCCAATTGGGGTAGGGAAGTGTGAAGGTGGAGGGGGGCCTTGGTGGACCCAGAACTCAGATGGGACTGGCCAGGAGTGTGGGCAAAGGCCACCTGCCTCTGGCAGCAGCCACTTAGATGTCTAATGTGGCCCTTGTTCCTGAACCCCAGGCCGGCATCTACCTGATAGGCCTTGAAAGGTAGAAATGGGTTGGGATGGTGCAGGGTGCCCGCCACCCTAGTCCTTGCAAAACTGCAGGTGGCTGAGGCGACAGCTCCATACCATGCTGATTGGGAGTCCAGAGACCATCATCTGGAGAGTGGGCAGGGACGACAACGACTCCTCCTCCTCCTCTTCCTCCTCTCCTCCTCTCTCCCTCCCTCCCTCCCTCCCTCTGTTCTCTGCCTCCTCCTCCCTTTCTCCCTCTCTGTCTGCTCTCCTCCCTTTTGTCTACTGTCTCCTCTCTCCTCCTCCCTTCCCCCTGCTGCTCCTTCCTCCTCCTCCCTCTCTCCTCGTCCCCCTCACCTCCCTTCACCCCTACTCAGTCTGGAGTTCCTGACTTGGGAGTGGACCAGGCCCCTCCCTGTTTCCTAGTAAGGAGGCCTGCACAGGTCTTTGAGGTGCCTTTTGTTCCTAAGCTCGCTCCCCACCCTTAGCTCCCCCTGGGAGGTGCTTGACCCAGACACAGGTGAGCTCTGTTTAGCCCACAGGTGGAGGACAGCTTGGAGTGACTGCGGCCTGCAGGACTGTTCCCCTCTCCGGCTGAGGCTGGCTTGACCCTCCTGCTTCCAGGCAGTTCCCCTGAATGAGAGAGTGTGAGAAGGCTGGTGTTCTTGCTGGGTCCCAGCTAGAGACTGGCAGAATCAGGGGTCCACTCCCTTCACAGGGCTCCAGTGGGTGACTGAAGTTCTCAGCTGGGTCCCAGGACGACGCTGGCCAGGTGGGCATGGCTTTTCCTTGTCTGTGGGAACCTGAGGGCCAAAGAAGGCCAGGGGTGTGTGCAAAACCACACTGCAGATTTGGTAGTCTTCCAGACAAACCAGACTGAACACCTGGGGGCCAGTGACCAATGAAGCGTCTCTTCTGAGTTCAGGAACCCCACCTGGCTCTCACAGAAGCCATCTAATCCCAGATGGGCTGTGATTCACTGAACACCCAGACAGGCCCCTCCCTGGGGGCAGCCATGGCTCACTTTCTAAGGGCCTATACCCAGCACACAGCCAGGCTTCTAGAGAAGCCACAGTGCCTCAAGCCCCCACCCGAGTGGGAAGTTGGACTCCAGTGGCAGGAAGTGTCCCCAGAGTGGACAGACAGGCTGGGCAGGAGGTGGGCACAGGGTTTGTGGGCTTCCTCGCTTGCCTGCGTTCCTCCGAGAGGATGGACAGTACCCACCTCCCTGGGCTCTGTGGGAGGGGACCCTGAACACTGTAGCTGCAGGCCCTGGCTTCTCCCAGGCAGCGTTTGAGAGCAGGTGGACTGTGTGCAGCCAGTGTACACGACACCTCTGCTGGACCCTAGCAGGTTCGCACCTAAGCCGGCAGGAGTCGGGAAGGACAGCTTGAGGTGTGTGTGGCACCATCCGAGAGCTGCACACTGGGCAGGTGTGGCCTGGGAGGTCACCTTGCTTCTCAGGCTGTTAAGGCACATGTGGACAAAATCTGGGCCCACAGGTCATGTGATCATACGTGTTCAGGTGTCACACACAGCCCCATCGGGCTGTATGTGGCCATTTAAAGCCTCTTGAGGCTGCCATTGGGCTGTCAGATGCCTCTGTGTCTCTTCCTTCAGGTAGGAATAATTTCTAAGCGGACACACGGACTAGGTACCTCCTCATGGTGTCTAGCGTGTTCTGTCGTGCTCTGTAAACAGCTCCAGCAGCTCTGCAGTACGGGGTGGTCCTCTGGAGCTTAGAGGAGGTAAAGTGCGCCAATCACACGAATCAGTCTAGAGCGGGGCTGGACACTCTCGCCTTTTACCTTTATCCCCACTGGTTTCCATGGTACCCTGTGAAAGAGGCCCAGGGTGGGGCATGTTTCCACGTGTGCACATGTGTGCTGGGTGGACAGAGAGGCAGACAGCCCTCGAATAATAAGTGACTGCTCTAGTTTGGATTAGGCTGGCATGGGCTGGGAGAAGGCTCAGTGCAGAGCCCTTGGAGTAGGGCTGGAGGGGTGGTGGACAGTTGTCGGAAGGAGGGAGAAGGGTGGGTAGGCAGGTAGGACAGATGAATTAGTGCACATCAGGGGGAGAAGGAGGTGGGTGGATGGGCGGATGATGGATAGATGGCCTGACAGTCAGGCTTGTGGAGAGATGGATGGGTGAATGGCTGAGTTTGTGGGTGACTAGGAGGGTGAGTCGCTGGCTAGGTGAATGGATGGTTAAATGGATGGTTAGGGTCAAAGGTAGCTGAGTAGGTAAGTGGCTGGCTGGGTGGATGGATGGTTGAGTGGGTAGATAGGATGGTGGATGGATGGATAGGCTGATGAATGGATGGCTGGGTTCATGCGTGGATGGATTGTTGGATGTATGGATGGTTGGATGGTTGGGTTGGTGGATGGATAGGATGCTAGATAGATGGATGAATGGAGAGGTATACGGATGAATGGTGGGTGGATGGGTGGAGGGAGAGATGGCTAGATGGGGGTGGGTGGCTGGGTGGATATGGTGGTAGGTAGATGGGCTCTTGGAGGAGTAGGCAAATGGATGGAGAGGAGGATGGATAGGGTGGTCAGAAGGAGGAGGTGAGTGACTTGGTGCATAGGAGGAGACGGATTGCTCGAAGCTCACTGTAGCACTCACTGAGCATTCTGGGCAGCCACCTGATGGCCTCAGACAGCAGGTGTGGCCTTGCCTGTGTGGCTGAGTAAGCTGCTGCCTGTCAGCCACCCTGAGCCATCGCTTCCTGTTCATCTGGCTCATGCAGCCTGAGTGAGATCCTCAGCCTGGGGAGAGACCTGGCCTCCTTTTCTTTCAGGGACTCGGGAGAGGCTCAATGCTGTTTCCTAGGCTGAAAGGGGTCTCTACTTCGTCTCCAAGATGGACCATGGGGAGCCTAGCTGGGAGCCTACTGGCACTTGAACTCTGGGCCAGTGGGTGGAGAGTTCTGGATTAGTTGGCATTGGTTACCTGGCTGTGGTATCCCTATGAAGTAGACAGGCTGGTCCCAAGTGTGGGAGTAGATATCAAAGGCAAGGGGGTCATATTAGGGCTACTGTCTCTTGCTTCCCTCCTCCTCTGATCTGACTCTCATATGTGCCTGGAAGAGCCTGGGAAGAGCCATAGATTTATAGAATGGCATCTTCTTGGTACCCAGAAGCTGTGAACAGTATCTCCAGGTCCTCACTCAGATCTGGAGGCAGCTGTCACATCCCACCACATCTCCATAAAGACCCCTGCCATGACTGAACAGTGGGCTTCCTTTTCCCCAGCAGGCAGGTGGTCTCACGAATGAATCCTGGGTGTGGGAGGCCTGGCCTGTTGGCAGGGGGCCATCAAAGGGTCAGCAAGGTCAAAGACTAGGAACTTGCCACAAACAATAGCAAACTCAGAGGGAGATGAAGGGGAGGAACTGACCAGTGTCGCCCCAGAACTCAAAGATCCTGCTTCTGGCAGTTAGGGGACCATCAGAGAGGGGTCAGAAACTTCATCCTTGAAGTCGGACCAGGTCTGGCACTCAGGGTCCTTCTCAGTAAACTGAGCACCCATGGAGGGTTCTAGTGGGTGAAGATTGCAGTCTAGTTTGAGCCTTCAGAGCTATAGAGTATAGCCAGGGGCACAGGAGGGATGAGGACAGTGGGGCCAGTGCAGGGGCCACTGGAGACCTTCTGAATGTCTCAGCTGTTGGAAGAGGATGGGGTTCCTGCATTTGGCAGGAGTGGGGCTGTTGCTCTGCCCATGACCTCAGGTGACCTGCTGACCTCCCTCTGTCCCTGGGGCACCTAATCTTTACCTAGCTTGGCCAGATGGTGAAACAGAAGACAGGCACACAAAGGGCCTTTGAGAAATCTCTGCCAACCTGTGGAGTGGAGGCCGTGTTCCGCTAAGCATAAACTTGCACCGCCCCCCGCCCCCACCAGTCCCCAGACCAGGGACTGCTCAAGGTCCCTGGTATAACTTTGTTGAGGCCCGGCACCTCCCGGGAAGTGCTGGAATGTTCTGGCTGCCCTTGGCACAAGGGCTGGAGGGAGGCTGGGGGCTCTGTGGCTTCCAGCTTGGGTTCCCAGGACAACCCCGCCTCTGCTGCTCTTATCAAGGTCTCTCTGGCAGGCTGCCTGCTGCCTCAAAGTCATACCGCCCTGGGCGGGCGTCCTTGGGCGGACTAGCCTCTTTCTGCAGTGGGGGGGATGAGTGGCTGTCATTGGGGTATGCTTTGAGTGCCAGGCACCTGTTGGGCAGGGCACACGTGGTTCACAGAGATTCAGGGGTACCAGGCCCACATAGATGCTTAAGTGGGCACACTCAGTGTGTTCCCCGGGGCCTTGGCTGGAGGTTGGACAGGAACCAGCCCCCATGGGTGACATTTCTACCCCGTGTGAGGCCACTTTCCCTCACTGCCTGGTATATGGTCAGAGGGGTGTCTTCCCCGGGCATGAGCAGAACAGGGGGACCCCTGACCTACTGCATTTGCTGCAGGACTAATCAAAAGTCCAGGGCTTTGCAGGGCACACGAATATGGGACATCACCTGTGGATAGACAGGGGAGTCGGGTGAGGTCAGGATATGTGGAAAACACTTTGAGGCTATTAGAATGGGGCTGGGTTTGACTGGCATGTGAAAGCCGCCCTCACCATGGCAGATGCCAGGGTGCTTGCCCTGGGACCAGGATATATGGTTATCTAACCGAGGGAGGACCGCAAAGGGCACCAAGGAGTTACTGTTGGGCTTCTCGTGAGAATTTTCTAACAGAGATTCTTCTGTGTTATGAATAATAAAAACTCACTCTGATATAAATAGGTAACAAGAATGCTGTAAGAGGGTTTTGTCCCAAAGGTATTACCTGGTGAATTCTCGTATCGAACTCTAAGATGAATTGAATGTTTTTGGACTAGAGGAGGTGGGCTGCGGTGAGGACCTGTGCTTGCTGAGGGGTCTTGGCCTCTTGGCACTAACCCTTATTGAGCTCTGGGCCTGAGTCCTGGGTCCAGTCCTAAGGGAGGTTTGAGGGTAGAGTGTGTGGTGTGTGAGTGGGCAGAGCCATGGCCTAGGATACCCCAACTTCTCTCTGGTCCAGAACTATATGGTCCATACTGGGGGCCTTCTGGAGCCCAGAGTGACACTGGTCCTGGGGGCTCTCTATCTGGCCAAGTGACCTCTGGGATTCTTGAGGTCTTGGGGGAGAAGGTGGGAGAAATAGTCCAAGCAGGGTGGGGCAGGTGGCCCGGGGCACTCTCACAAGTAGGCTTGAGGCTGGAGGACAGGTCCTGTTTTAGAGTAGAGCCCAGAGGTGTGAGGGCCTGAGCTCCATAGGGCACCTCTTGCCTGCTCTTTGTTATGGATGATTGGAGGGTCAAGTGCAAGTTCCCACGTAGTGATATGTCTGTTCCTTCCAGAGGTCTTGTGGAGAAAGAAAGGAGTGAGGGAAGGAGTCCTGAATCCAGACACCAGGCTTGCAACTCCTGCTGCATCCCTTACCTGAATGGCTAGCCAGGGTCCAGGTCCTCTGTCCAGGCCTGAGGCCTTCCCTGTTACCAGTCACTTCCCTCTGCTCATCATATAGCAGGCCAGATCACGGTTCGAGTCAGAGGGGACCTTGGTGCCCACTGGGACTGGGATGTACGTCTGTGAACTCCTTACCTCTGTGGCTTGCCACATTGAGGGTCACAGGGCAGTGAACGGCAGAGCTGGTAGCCTCGGGCTCTATCAGGTGGCTCTCCATGTGGTGCTCCTCGAATAGCTTTGTGGAACCCCACCCTCTCCCTGCTTACACAGTACTAATGAGGGTGCATTGCACAAGCGTCTGCTGTGGGTGCGGCTGTGCCCTGCCAGGGCCCCAGCAGCCTCCTTTTGCAGCCCAGGGAGGGAGGGAAAGCTCATGGCTGGCCTGGGGGCTCTTTATCCTGTGAGAATGACCTTGGCACACCTGGGCCCAAGATGGACTAGGTGAAGCTGGCCTGGCCTGCCTGAGGGAGGGTGTGAGGGATAGGTAGAGTGTCTGTCTCCACCGGCCTCCGTCCCAGGAGGAGGCTTTGGACAGGGTAGCCTTGGGCTCCACATAGCCTCAGGTGAATGCAGGGCAGCCTGGAGGCCGTTCTGCATCCCAGTGCTTGTTGGGCAGTCTGGGACCCTGCCATAAATAGTCACACCCCTGAGTACAGAGCTGGCAACCTTCCTGAGAGCCTGCTAGGAGAGCCCTGCTCTACCAGGCGGCTCTGGATCCTGATGGTTCCTGAGAGTACCTGCCAGCTGTAACCTGACCCGTCCCTCCCCTGGAGTCTGTGGCCGTTGGGTTGGGTCACCTCTCTGGGAGCTCGGACCTCTTGAGCGTGTGTCCGTGTACCTGTGCTGGGCATGAGGAAGCCTGGATGGGGCCCTGACCTGCTCATTCACAGCTGGCCCGAGGGGGCTCAGAAACATGCAGAGCTCTCCCAGAACCTCTACTAGGGACAGGTCACTCACGGTGTTGTGGCAGTGACCTTCACTTCCCCTCACCACACAGGCAGGCTCTGGCCCAGCTGCCTGGTTTTATAGCTGGGGAAATTGAGGCTCAGAGCAGAGACAGGCCCTCCAAGGAGGAGCTGCCTCCTTGGCTAAGCTCCTGCTTGGGTGGGTATGTGTTCACGTGTAGGTCTGTGTGTAGCATTCAGGGCTCCCTCTTAGGCCGTTTGTGTCCCCTTTCTTCATCAGAGGCTTGGAGGCTTAGGAACAGAGTGCTGTGGTCTAGTTCTCAGGGCAAGGGAGAGGGGCTGGCCAGAGTCCCTGCTGTGGTAGCCCCAGCTGGTCATGGAGTGGGAGCCAAGTGGCACCTTAGACTTAGGTCTGGTATGAGGAGGTCCTTCATCCATGTGGCTCTTCATGGCTGTGTGTGTCTGACTTCCTGTGACTCTTTGTGGCTCTGTGTGGCTTCACGTAGCTTTGAGTGGTTTTACATGGCTGTGTGGCTCCCTGTGGCTCTGGATGAGTCTGAGTGGCTCTGCGTTGTTCTGCTCTGACCAGTGGCTCTCCATGGCCGGTGTCTTGTGGTAGGATTGGCACAAATCTGTGGCCTTTTGAAAAGCAGAGATAGGGAAGGAGACAAGGCTGCCCAGTAGTGTCTCCCTGTGACAGGTGAGCGTGGGCTGTGCAGCCCCAACATCCAGCTTGAAATCTGGAAACATCCCAGTTGGATCTTTGGCCCTGGTTCAGATGATGTTCGTGGTCACCCGCAGATCGAGTAGGGGCAGTGCGGGTACACTCGGGCCCACGAGTGAGCTTGCGCTGAGGGTAGAACTTGGTTTGGCATGAGCCCCACCCGCCTTCTAATTGTGAGTGTGTGGTCTTGAGCTGGTCCTGCCTGCCTGGCCTTGGTCTTCCGGGCGCCTGTACCCAGGCCGTGCGGTGAGAGGCTATCTGTGGACCAGGCTTCAGTGCATCCTGACCTATGAACTTTTGCCAACCCCGGTCTACCTGTGCTTTCTGTCATTAGACTATCAGGGTCCCCACTTACCCAGACCCTGCCAAGGCTGGCCCTATGGCCTCAAGATCTGAGAGAGGCAGGCGTGTGTGCAGAGCGCCCCAGGCACTGACTGAGGTGATTTGAGGTGACTTTTGTTCCCTGCAGTGGTGTCAGCTGCAGACTCCCAGCAGCACACCTGGTACTCACCCTCTGAAGACCCAATCCTAGTTACAGGCCATGACTCTGAGGAAGGCTGGTCATGGAAGGACCATCTTGGGGAGGAGCCTTGTCAGTAGGAGGACCGCAGGGTGCTCACCCTCTGAAGACCCAGTCCTAGTTACAGGCCATGACTCTGAGGAAGGCTGGTCATGGAAGGACCATCTTGGGGAGGAGCCTTGTCAGTAGGAGGACCGCAGGGTGCTCACCCTCTGAAGACCCAATCCTAGGTACAGGCCATGACTCTGAGGAAGGCTGGTCATGGAAGGACCATCTTGGGGAGGAGCCTTGTCAGTAGGAGGACCGCAGGGTGCTCACCCTCTGAAGACCCAGTCCTAGTTACAGGCCATGACTCTGAGGAAGGCTGGTCATGGAAGGACCATCTTGGGGAGGAGCCTTGTCAGTAGGAGGACCGCAGGGTGCTCACCCTCTGAAGACCCAGTCCTAGTTACAGGCCATGACTCTGAGGAAGGCTGGTCATGGAAGGACCATCTTGGGGAGGAGCCTTGTCAGTAGGAGGACCGCAGGGTGCTCACCCTCTGAAGACCCAGTCCTAGTTACAGGCCATGACTCTGAGGAAGGCTGGTCATGGAAGGACCATCTTGGGGAGGAGCCTTGTCAGTAGGAGGACCGCAGGGCTTGGGGGCCTGTGAGAACCAGAGAGAGAGAGGGTCCCATCATGGTTGTAGAGCTAGGCAGGGCTGGTCTGTAGACTCTACAGCATGGAGTTCTCTGGGTGGGGCACAGACTGCCTCTGCTGAGGTGGCAGTGGGCATTGAAGGGTCTGGTTTACCCCTTGCTGGCACTGGACTCCTAAGGAAGGGACCAAGCCTCTGCATGTCTCTGCCTGGCAGGGAGGGAGGGGGCAGGGCTGCATGACTGGGTGGGTTCTTTGATGCAGGAGACTACTGGCTCTTCATCTGGTCAGCTGGGGATGTGGTGTGCTCGGTCAGCTGAGAAGCAATCAGAAGGCATCGGACATGGCCTCGGGAAGTGGCCTCATATCTAATGAGAACCACAGCCCTTGGAACTGCCTGAGGTGTGGAGCTAGCACTGGGTGCAGAGTGGAGTGGTGTTAGGTACAGACCTGGCATTGAGTGCAGAGCTGGCACAGGGTGGTACGCTGGTTCGTGCTTGTCAACTTGACACAAACTAGAGGCATCTACGAGAGGGATCTCAATTCAGGAACTCCCTCTATTTGATTGCTCCGTGGCCATGTCTGTGGGGCCTTTTCTTAATTACTAATTGATATAGGAAGGCCCAGCCTGTCTGGGCAGTGCTGTCCCTGGGCAGGGGGGCCCGGGCTGTATAAGAAAGGCAGCTGAGTCAGCCATGGAAGCGAGCCAGTGAGCTGGGTTCCTCCATGGTCTCTGCTTCAGTCCTGCCTCCAGGTTCGTGCCCTGCCTCCCCCCAGTGATGGGAGATGTAAGATGAAATAAACCCCTTCCTCCTCAAGTTACTTTTAGTCGCTGTTTTATCGCAGAACAGTAGAAGCAACCTAGAATAGAAATTATTACCGGAGAGCGGAATCTTGCTGTCATAGACTTGACTGTGTTGTTTGTTGGAGGCAGGGGGAGGGGGTCGGGGGCAGGATTATAGATCTGCTTAGAGCTTTGGGCCAGAAAAATCATGGTGTGTTCAGAGCTTAATGGGCTGTTCTGAGGGAGCTTGGAAGATAACAATATTGAGAGAAATGTGCATAGTGAAGGCCTGGCTGGTGAACTTCTGGGGTGTGTGTGTGTGTGTGTGTGTGTGTGTGTGTGTGTGTGTGTAGAGTTCCTCAAAGACTCTATCAGGGCTATTTGTATGATGTTTTTGAATTAAGAACCTTTGGAAGTGGAGCCTTTGCTTTACTGGAATGATGGATACCAGTCAGCTGGAGCTGATGCATCAGCTGTGATTGATAAGATACCAGCATCTTCTAGGTGAAATCTCCTGGGAATTGTTTCCTAAGGGCCCGCAGAACCTGTGGTCTGGAGCTGAGGCTGCACCTCAAGCTGGTAGACAAACCTGGTAATGTGTAAGGCCATATCATACTGATTTCAAAGGCATGAAGGGGTCATGGAGAGAAACTGAGACTTGGCCCCACACTGTGGCAGGGCTGGAGTCTCTGTAGAGGCCAGGGAAGGCCATTGGTGAAGGCACAGCCTTCAGCTGCAGTGGAGACCCTAAGATATTGGTGAAGCAGGACCTTTGGATGACCACCAGGCAGATGTGGAGTGGAGCTGGCCTGAGCCTGTCAGACATGCTGTGTATGCTGTGAACAGCAAAGCCAGCGAAGTGGGACAGCCCAGAAGACTGGCGTCCCAGATGTCAGACACCAACCTGCACCACCGTACTTGGTTTTGTTAAAGTGTGTCCTGTTCTTGTTTTTTTTGACATAAAAAGTATTTAACTCTTTTTTTTATTTTATGAGCCCAGAGTTAAGAGATGTTGAATATTTTTAAAAGACTTTGAGTGTTTTTAAAGACTGGGACTTTAAAGGGTTATGCTGTTTTATATTGTAATATTAACATGAGGTCATGGAGATAAAAAGGGAAGATTACATTTTAATAGTGATGTGTTTATATGTCAAGTTGACAAATTAGAGACACTCAGGAAGGGGAGACCTCAGTTAAGGAATTTCCTCCACTGGATTGACCTGTGGGCATGTCTGTAGGATAGCTTCTTGATGGCTAATTGATGGCGAGGACTCAGCCCACTGTGGGCAGTACCATCCCTGGGCAGGTGGACTTGGGCTGTGTAAGAAAGGGGGCTGAAGCAGCCAGGGGGAGCCAGCCAGCGCGAGGCGCTCCTCTGTGGTGCCTGCCTCAGTTGCTGCCTCCCGGTTCCTGCCTTCGCTTCCCTGGTAACCGATGATGTAACCAAGTAAAGCACAAACACCTTTTCATCCTCAAGTCGCTTTCAGTCAGTGTCTCATAGCAAACTAGACAGGTGGAGAGCAGGCATTGGGTGCTGCTAGGGAAAGTCTTGCCTCTCAGTGTCCCTGCTGCTGCTGGTCTGCTGTCCACAGGCCTGGCCTGGGTGCGGTGAGCATTGCCTGTCCCTCACGGAAGTACCCAGGTCACCGTGTGCCCTTGTCTTGTGATGGATTCCCTGAGGACCCCTTGGCCCCTATGCACCCCGCCCCACATGCAGGCATGGGTGGATGTGTGGGTATGGTGGGGAGGCAGGCATTGACCCCTGTACTGGGGCTTCTCAGTGTGCCTGCTTGGGGGTCACCTCCTTCCCCTGGTGCAGCCTGGAGAGAGGAGGCGAAAGGGCTGGCTCTGTCCACGACTTGTTCCCTCTACCTTTATAGGTGTAGGCCACATATTTTTTAAAATCCTACTTTCTTTTCTCCCTCACTCCTCCTCCCCGCTCTTCCACTGAATACACATTTTGCTTTCACTCAGCTGGAACTTCTTCCTTGGGGCCCCACCCCAGGGAGGGCAGCCTCCCTGTCCACTCCTTCCTACCAGTTCTTCCTCAGTGGCCCTGTACTCTTTACCTCCGCCCCAGACAAGAATCAAGAACTTGGAAACCCTCCATTCACCTCAGCACCACTCAGGGTGAGAATCTCTAGCATTGATTTTTAAAATTTCCAGTATATGTTGCTTTTGTAAATCACACCAAAAAATCACAAATCACGTTATCTGAAAGAAACAGTGGCTAAAGGCTTCTGAGGCACATGCTAGATGTCAGCTAGATGCTGTAGGCCAGACAGCAGTGTGAAACTGCTGAAGACATCTGTGACTTTCATGAATTGTAATGAAAGTGATTTAAAACATGGAGAAACAGAAGGTTTAATCACCTCATTCAGTCTATGGTAGATGGAGAAGACAGATTTTGAATAGGTAAGCCAGGTGTAGTGGGTCATGCCTGTAATCCCAGCACTCAAGCTGAGGCAGGAGGATTGCCATGAGTAAGGTAATCTTGTGCTACGTAGTACACTCTAGTCCCCCTCATTTTAATCTTTTTACGTTTATTTTTCATATATACGTGCGAAGCCTACTACAGCATGCTTTAAAGTACCAACATCTATTATCAATGTATAACAGATGTAAGAATTGAAGGCCTGGAGAGAAGGCTCAGAGGTTGAAAACACTTGAAGCTCTTCCACAGGACCAGAATTTGTGTCCCAGCAACCATGTCAGGTTATTTACAATTACCTGTAACTAGCCGTAGGGGCTCTGACCCCTCTTCTGGCTCCTGTAAGTACTCACACATGCACACTGACTATGGAAAAATAAAATCCTGAAGAATTAGGGGCCGGAGAGACGGCTCACTGCTGAACAGCTTTTGCTTCCCTGGGGTTGGTCTCCAGCACCCACATGGCGGCTAACAGCTCTAGTTGTGAGGGACCCAGTGCCCTCTTCTGACATCTTTGGATACTACATGCACATGGTACACATATTTGCATGCAGGCAAATACTGTGACACATAAAATAAACCTTAGAAAGATGTGTGAACATCTGTGCTTTGCAGACAGAGAGGTAGAACTCATGTTTTGTGGCACTGGATCTTGGTTCTTTATAGTCAAAAGTGGGGCCAGATATATTCTTGCTATGGTTTGAATGTGAAATGTCTCATGTATTTGAATGTCAGGTCCCTAGCAAATGACATTGTTTGGGAAGGTTGTGGAGCTTTTAGGAGGTCGGCCCTAGCTGGAGGAAGTTTGTCACTGGGGGTGGGCTTTGAGGGTTGCGGACAGGCCCCTCTTCCTGTTTTGTCTTTGTCTCCTCAGCTGCCGAATTGGGAGCGAGCATACGGAGGCTCATGCTGCCACGGCTTCCGCTGCCGAGCCTTCCCCTGCCATGATGGACATATACCCAAACTCTGAGCCCGAGAAAGCCCTTCCTCACTGCTTCTTGTTGGGCATGTGATCAGATGAAAATGGTAACTAATGAATTCATTGGAGTCCAGTGCAGGGAAACCCTTAAGTATTCAAAAATTAGACATTTAACTACAGATTTGGACTGAGTTTAAAATTTTCGATTTGTGAAAGCTCATTGTGGTACATTTAGCCTTTGGGAGCTCCTTACTCTTGCAGTGTCTTCAAGTTGGAAATAGACTGATGTTAATGAGAAGCTAAAGGAAGGTCAGGCAGGCCTGCAGGCTTCTCTGCGACCCCAGGAGTGGAGGAGGAAGTGTGTGCTACATAAGGCTGTCCGGCAATGCTACCCCATTCTCAGACCTCCAGACATCTCCTTGCTGAATGGACAGCTATGGTTTTCTGCTAGTTCTAATCACAAAGCCCAGACATGCTCAGCAGAGGGCATTAAAGATTTTCAAGGAAGAAACTTTAAATGATTGTAAGAAATGCCAGCAAGGCCAGATGGGGGTCCCTTTCCAGCCTTTCTCTGTGTGAACTTGCTCCTGTAAATGGTTACATGGTTTTTCTCTCCTTTATGTGGGAAGTGTGTGTGTACGATTGACCACTCATGTGCACATAGGGCACACCAGTGGTCACCCTAGTTAGTTTTGAGCTCTCAACTTGACACAATAGCCTAGAGTCCCCTGGGAAGGGAGTCTCAATTGAGGGATTTCCTAGATTAAATTGACCTGTGGGCAGGTCTGTGGGGGATTGTCCTGATTGTCAACTGATGCAGGAGGGCCCAGCCCACCGTGGGCCCGGCTGTGTGACAAACTGAGCTAAGAAGGAGCCTAAGCCAACCAGCAGTGTTCTGAGATGGTTTCAGCTTCAAGTTCTGAGTCCTGCCCTGACTTCCCCTGTTGATGGATTGTGACCTGGAATTGTAAGCCAAATAAAACCTTTCCTGCCCTAAACTGCCTTTGGTCAGAGTAGGTTTTATCACAGTAACAGAGATGTAACTGGAATACTGTTGAACCTTGAGCTGCAATAAGGTAGGTCCCTACAAGCTGTGGCTCTGTGCCACTGGATTCCCCATTGGTGCCTCAATTTCTTCCTCTGTGAAATGGGAACCCTGAGAGTCTGTGGCCCATGTGGGTGTTCGAGGACAAAGCGAGTGAGGCTTGGAAGCATCAGTTCAGTGTGTGCATCAGGAAGCTCTCGGCAGTAGCTGGCATGCTGCTGCTCAGTGTCTGCACATTCATGTGGCTGTTTGAGAGGCTCTCAATGATGCTGGCCTTGTTGGGACCTGCTTTTTGAGGTTTCATGGACATTTCCACATTGACGTAACTTGTTTGACGTTCTCATGTGAACACCTGGGCTGCTTCCTCACTTGCTATTATAAATAGCGCTCTGATGCAAATCCGTGAACTTTCAGCCCCACAGGAACTCTGGATTGCTTCCTTGGGCCTCATCTGCAGGAGATGGGCAGGATCAAAGGCTTCCCTTGAAGTTAGGCTCTGGTGGAGCCACACTGCCCGGCAGGAAGTGCCCTGGCCTAGCTCCTCCTCCCCTGTCGGATATCATTGACTTCATCTTTAAAGCTGGGGATCCTCATGAAGCTTTACATTATGGTGAGGCAAAAATAGAATCTCAAGGTTTGGGGGAAGGCTCAGTCAGTAAAGCATATCTGCTGAAACAGGAGAACCTGAGTTTGATTTTCAGCACCCACATAAAAAGCTTCAGTCTTGCAATTCCAGCTCCAGGGAGGCAGAGACAGGGGCATCCCAGTACTCACTGGCCAGCCAGCCTAGCCTACTTGGTGAGCTCCAGGCCAAGGAGAGACTCTGTCTCAAAGGATGTGTATGGCATTCCTGAGGCCGACACCTGAGGTTGTCCTCTGGCCTCCGTAGACACAGGCACACGGGGAGCATGGGCAGCATCAGCCCCTGGGGACCTGAGTTGGTAGAGGGAGCTGGCCACATCCTTCTGAAGAAATGCATCTTGGAGTGGCACAGTATGCACAAAGGCCCAATGGGCAAAGGCCTGGCCCCTATGGGAGTAGCCAGGAACAGGACCGGAGCAGATAGCTGGAGGGGTATGAAGGGTGGGTGGGAAAACGGCGGGGGCACAGGGCCGCGACCCAGAACAGCTGGCAGCTCTGCAGGCTTGGGGACAGTGATAAGAGCTGGCTTTCTTAGCAAAGTATTTCGCCTGCTTTTTACTTGGAAGTGATTTTAGGCTCGCAGGAAAGTTCCAGGACAGTGAGGTTTCCACAGACCCCCTTTCCAGCTGCTTCCCAGAGTCACCCCGAGATCCCAGCACCAGGCGCATGGATTGAAACTGGGAAACTGACACCAGAACGAGGCCGTTGACTGAGCCCCTGCCGTTGCTCCTGCCCGCTGGTTTCCCATGAACTGGTTCTCTCTGGGGGTTTTTGCTGACATGGGGGCATGTTCCACCTGCCCTTCCCAGCCCCTGGACACCCGCTCATCTTCTCCATGTGTTCACCCTTCTTGTGGTTGTCGTAACAATGGGCACATGCGTGTGTGTGTCCACACTCTCTTTCTCAGCACGAGGTAGGTACTCGGTCAGTTTTTATCGGAAACATGTATTACATTTATTGTTTTCGTCTGTATTGGGTATTTTCCACATTGCTGCGACCAGACACCTAACAAGAACGAACTTGAAGGAGAAGTTGTTTGTTCTCGTTCATGGTTTGAAGGAGACAGTGCCTCAGGATGGAGATGGCGTGGGGACTGGAGGTCCTTGAGGCTGTGTCAGGGGAATCTGAGACTGTGATAGGAGAGTCTGAAGCTGCTAGCCCACATCTCGGTGGACCAGGAAATGGGTCTGCTGTCAGGTATTTGGTCAATGATGCTGGGGTGGTTAGTGCTCTGTCAACCTGACAGAATCTAGAATAATGTTGGAGATGGGCTCTGGGCATGTCTGTGAGGGATTTTCTTCATTACATTAATTGATGTGGGAGCTTGTGAGCTGTCACCCGTGCTGGGGTGGACTTTGGTGACAGCTGTCTTTGAGTCTTCTGCTTCTTAAGTTACCCCTCACCTTGTTTTTGTTTGTTTGAGACAGGGGTGTCCCTGTAACCCCAGCTGGCCTGAAACTCACTGTATAGATCAGGCTGGTCTCAATCCCACAGAGATCGCCTGTCTCTGCCTCCTTAGAGCTGGAATTAAAGGCATGCACCACCATGCCCAGTGGAAGACCCTCAGCATTGTGCGTTGAGACCATTTCTGGGCAGGGGTATCTGCTACATCAAGCAGAAATCGAGCCGAGCACCCGCGTTTGCTGTCCACTGTTCCCAACTGTGGATGCTCTGTGACCAACTGTTTCATGTTCCATCACCTTGGTTTCCCTGCAGTGATGGACTGTGCCCTTGAATTATGAGCCAGAATGGACTCTGGTGTGACACTCTCCTGGGGAGACGTGAACGATGGTCCACTCACCCCAGATAGGAGACTGATGACGGACCAAAGTAAGGATACAACAAAAGTCCAACTTGGTGAACCAGGAAGTTTTATTGCGACTTCTTACAGGACTGTGGCTGAGGGGCGACTTAAGGAGCAGAAATGTCTTGATCAGTCTGTAGGGCTGTGTATGTTAGGGGAGGGAAGGATTAAGTGAATCTGGTCAGTTTCAGGGATTTCCTGTATGTCTCCATTTATTTATTTGTTTGTTTGTTTAATTAATTAACTTTTTTGAGACAAGGTTTCACTATGCTGACCTTGGACTCACAGAGAGATCTGCCTGTCTCTGCTTCCCAAGTACATGAGGCAAAGGCATGCACCACCAGGTGCACCATGTCCCTTTGAAACATCCTGTTGTCTTAAGGAGTCCCCACCCCCATGGAAAGTTTTATCTAGAGAGAATTGCTTCACCATAGGCTCCTCCCTGTCATGTTGCCTTTGTCTGAGTGTTTTATCACAGTGACAGGAAATGAAACGCAGACAGATGCTGAGCATCTGTCCACGTGCTTATAGGCCATTTCTATATCACTGGAGAAAGATCCTGTCATCTTTTGCCCATGTTTGAAGTCCATTGTTTGGGGATTTTTGAGTGTGAGGAGTTCTCTGTCTCTTCTGGATATCAATCCCTTATCAGGTAGGCAATCTGAAGATCTCCCCGTTCTGGAAACTGCTATCTCAACTCTGTGGGTGCCTTCCGCTTTACAGCGCTTTTATATGTTCGTGAAGTCTGGTTTTCCTACTTTTTCCCTGGGTGGCTAGAGTCTTTGGCACCCTATCCAAGAGGACATCGCCAAATCCAAAATCATGAAGCTTTATCCTAGGCTTTCTTCTGAGACTCGGGAGTTTCAGGCCTTGCATTTACATCTTCGGTTGACTTTGAGTTATGGTGTGTGGTGAGCATCCGCCTTCCTTCTTTTGCATGAGGAGACCCAGTTTTCCCAGCACTGTCTGCTGAAGAGATGTTGGCTTTCCTCAGTGAATGGCTCAGATCTTCTATCTCTTTCATAGCTACCTAGTACTTTCTGGTGTGCATGCTTGGTGTCCATTCAACCCCTGTCCCCTGTGTGGCCTGTTAGGTTTTTCTGTTATTGTGCCATGGAAGACAATGCTTCAGAGTATTACCTTATACATGTTTATCTGGCTTGTCACAACAGTGTTGCAAAATACAACCCTGTGGGGCATGTGTGTGTATATGGGAGCAGCAGTGTTACAAAGTATCAGCCTATGGAGGTGTACTTCCTTGCAGGTAGGGAAGATCTGAGCTCTCACCAGTCTTGCAAAGCATGACTGTATACATGTTGAACAGTGTCACAAAGCATAACTGTATACATACTTTATATTGTTGTAACTGTTGCAAAGTGCACCTTTGCAGGTAGGTAGGTCTGCATTGTTGCAACAATGTGGCAAAACTTAACGGTGTATCAGGCTGTGCAAATTGTGGCAACAGTACTGCAAGGCCCAAGCGTTGGTGTGTATGTTTGCAGTGCTGGAGGCACATCTCTTTGGGATAGATTCCTAGAGCCAGGGTGCAGTCCCACTGTAGATATGTCCCTGCGTTGTGCTCAGCCAGCTCTCCTTCCAGAAGGCTGTCCCTTTGCAGCGCCACACAGTGTGACCTGGACACTCAGATTCCAGCACTGTGCCTTCTCCCTGTTTTATTTTTCCTGGTGTGGTAGCTTTGATTTACTGTGCATTTTTGTTATTAGGAATGAGCTGGAACATTTCTTCCATATCTGAGAGTGATGTGCATGTGTCTATAAGTAGCCGTTGGGGGCTGGGGAAAATGCTCAGTGGTTAAAGTAGTGTGTGCTCTTGCGGAGGACCTGGATTTGGTTCTCAGCACCCATGTGGTAGCTTATAGCCAGCCACCTATAACTCTAGTTCCAGGAGATAATAGCACCTTGTGCTGGCCTCTGTAGGCTCATGCATGCACGAGGTGCGCATAAACTCATGTAAGCCCACGTAGACACAGATATGGATACATAAATAAATCTTTAAAAATGAAATGGCCTTTCACCCATTTTCCAGGTTGTCTGCTGTGTTGGCTTACTGGTCCGTCGGCCTTTATTTTGTGGAAATCTTTGTGCTGCTCTGGGAGTGGGACGTGAATCTTCCCCCTGGTAGAAAGCTATTTTTCTGACTTTGTTTTTGGCAGGTTTTTGAATTCTCATGTTCTCTCATCACCTCATCTCCTATTGCCTCTGGCTGGGATCAGTTTGGGGCCTTTGCACAAGCCATGTCTGTCTGGAGCACCTGTCTCCAGCTCTTCTGGTACAACTACAACACTGCTGCCGTGTGAGGCCTTCCTGACCCATCACACACTGTGACCTCCCCCTCCCTGAGTGCCCTACTCACTGTGACCTCCCCTGTGGGTGGGTCTCCATCTCCAGCATGGCTGTTATGCTCCAGCCATGCCAGAGAATGGAGGACGATTGAACAGGTCCTCAGGTGGCTCAGAGTACAGCTGGAGGAGTTCCCTGCGTTCAGTTATTAAAGCCAAGGCAGGGATTTATATAGGGAGGCCTTTCTGACCGTTATAGAAGGTGGGAAAGTTAAAGGTGGGGTTTTGGGGTAAAGGCGGGAAGGTTGTAGGGCTGATGTGGAAGTTCAGGAATGAGGAAACGAAACCCAAAAACCTGGTTCTGGTCTGGGGTGGGGGAAAAGAAGATTCATATCTACAGTGATTTCCTGGGGCCAGGTCATCACATCAGGCAGAACAGGCCAGACACCTGCCATCCCTTCAGGGTATCCGAGATTGCTTGCCTTGCTCAATACCCAGACCCCGACATCTGCGCCTTTGTT
The DNA here is from genome assembly GCA_035773235.1 of Eospalax fontanierii. Classification (NCBI taxonomy): domain Eukaryota; kingdom Metazoa; phylum Chordata; class Mammalia; order Rodentia; family Spalacidae; genus Eospalax; species Eospalax fontanierii. The sequence goes on from CM069526.1 coordinate 2,274,505, forward strand.
TTTTTATATAATGGGGAGGTATATAAGGACCCAGTAAAGGGAGGAGCCAAGCCATGAGGGGATTGGCAAACCAGGGGGGATAATGGGTTTTAAGAGGTAACCCTAAAATCTTTTACGAATTAGATAAGAGCTCCCAAATACTTTGGACATATTTGGCTTTTGATATAGAGTAGGCTATAAAAGGACACAAGGACAGTTTTTGGTCTTAAGGGTCTTTTTACCCTAAACTGCCTAGCCAAATTCTACCTCCTGTTCTCATCACACCACCCTGATTGCCAATAGGGAATTGGGATGCTGACCGCTCTTGGCTGCTTCAGGCTGAACAGGGATGTAGGTTGTGGCAATTAGGGTGCCCCTTCAGTGAGTCTATCTAAAAGTCCCCTGAATTGCATAACTGTTAGTTGTAAAGGAGAAAAGAAAGTCCTTGACTGGTGCCTGGAAGATGAAATAAAATAGAACAGGGAAGAATTCAAATGTCCAATTCAGTCCATTAGAATTTCTTGCTTAAGGACTTTCAAAAGCTTCCATCTTTTGGGTTCCTCTTTGTTTTTCTTTTTGACTGCCAAGGCTGAACTTGAGAGTCTTGAAGTCAGGATTTGTTGTCAGGCACCTTGATAGCTGGAGTGGCTTGAATCAGGGTGAGTTCCCTCCCAAATGGCTTCTAGACAGGGAGAGAAAAGAAATCATTTAATTTTGGGGTTAGAACAATGGTGGGCTTGCCTTTCTTGGCCACAGGTATGCACTGCAGTGTTGAGGTAGGCCAAGAATTGAAGTCTTACATCTGAGTGGCATTTTCTTATTAAGAACAAAATCATTAGTGAGAAATTGTGTAAATAACATCTTATATAAACTTAAACCTGATGTCTGGGAAGTGTAATTCCTGATAGTCTTAAAGAAGCATACTAATCACTTAATTGTTTTGGTTATACTTTCCTTTTGGGTGTTTAAGATCATATAATTTGGCACAAATAAATCAACTTAATTTTACTCTTAAGGTCAGTTGAGTATCTTCAGGGGGATCACATGGGCTTGAGAGGAGCCCCTGGCTCCACAGGCCTTTGTATTACCAGTTCCATCTATGTGAACATAAGTCAGAAGGTCTTACTAGACCATAGCTTTACTTGGAAGCAAATCAAGGAATGTTTTCCTGTGCTGACTCTCTTCTTTGCAGACTGGACACTGGTTCAGGTCCTTCTAGTGGGGTCTCCATGACCTCCCTGAACAGGAGGACAGGTGACACATCACAGTTACAGGACATTTTGAGAGATGCCCCATTGTCCCCTGGAACTTAGTTGACCTTAGAAGGCAAGAGATGAAAAAAATTGTCCCTTTAAGTCCCTCTGACCAGATTAGAGGCCTTTAAATATGGTTGTTAGACACCCAAGAAGGTTAGTTCCACCAATACTGAACTATTAATTACTGTATGTTATATAGCTAAAGCTTGGGCAAAAGCCAGGCATTTTTAATAAGCCTTGACTAGACATATATTTTGTTCCTTAAAGTATTTGAACTATTACTTTAGAAACTTTTAGACTATTTAGACATTATTTATCCAATGCTTCCTATATTATAACATATAAACTCAGATCTTTAATCTCTTGTATGACTTTCTTATACAAAAACCCTTTTTAATAAGATATAAATATTTTTCACCTTCTCATTTTCTTTTCTTAAAATCATGAGACATAATAACATTAAGAAAATTCTCTTCCTGGGTGCATTAAGCAATGTTTATTCCCTTTCTAGGGCTCTAGTATCAAACCAATGTTTGATCATATTAAAGTTCACCCCGGGGAATGAATGACTTTACTCATACAGATGGGTGAGGTATTACTAACAGGTATATAGGTGACCTGAGAGCAGATGCACTGTAAAGTCTTTAGCATGGATATGGACTTTTTTATAATCTTATGGGTCAAGTCCTTTCTTTTAGCCTTCCCCAAATTTCCTCCTCAAATGCAGGAGACCATTTGTGATTAGAGAAAAATTACATTCAGCTGGCTGGGAAGAGTGGCTGGATACTCAGGTGAGGGTCCAACTTCTCCTTCAGTGGAAGAATACAACCATTAGCAAACCCAACTGTGATGAACTTCTGTAAGTAGACACAGCTGAAGTCATGAAAATGGCAGTTACTCAACTCAGGAGTGCTGTGCAGCATCATCTTAAAGAACATGGAGTGTAAATTACATAAGATAATGTCATTGTTCTTTATAAGTTCCTAGTAAAACCTTATAGAAAACACAAAAACTGTATAGAAAACACAAAAACCGTTAAAATCCTTTTTACTTTATTTTAGAGTGTTGGTCTACCAAAACTTTGCTTTAGGCCTTGAGAGTGTAGATACTAGATAGAGAGAAGCAATTGGTACATGGTAATACATTATCAAATTGAAGTTTAGAATCTCCAGCATAATTACTGGATGAGGAATTTTAGACAGAGGGTGGTGCTGTTTTCCAAGGACTGTGAATTGTCCCTTTTACTATACGTTTGTATTAGTCTGTGTTAGTGACCTTTATTGTTGTGAGAAAATAGAGAATTTCATGAGTTACTTTTTCTATAGACATTTTAAATCATAAGATGAATAATCATAACCTTTATTGAAATTAGTTTATCTCTTAGTTAATCTCAATAGCGCAATGGCTTTACTCAGAGGCTGTTTTGTTCTCCTTTTTTCTTGTCACAGAGTCAGGGGGCCACCCTGAAACTGGACAAAAGTCATTGCACAGGAGAGCTGTTAAGTCTAATCACTACTAGCATAAATGAAAATACCTGTCCTTCTTATAACTTGTATACATTTATCTAGGCAGGAGAGTATTTTCATCTGCTGGGTCCTTTATCTAGAACAGGTTCGATTAATTAAAACAAAAGAATTACTATTAAGAGATAATTTTACTTAATATTTTTAGCTTTATAAAGCCATGGGTGTTTGGTGAGCAACCGAGATCAAGCATGACTAGGGTGACAGAAGTTTTTGCCTTAACATTGTCAGACCTGAGATCCTCTCTGGCTATACTTGATGTGACCGGAGACATGAAAAGCTTATACCCATAATTAACTAGTTTGTCTATTCATGTTAATGACAACCTGAAAGATTTAATAAGTACTCTTTTAATATTTTAGCACCTTTTTAAAAGTTATGACTTATTTGTATAAACATTTTTCTTGACAGGAGGCAAGACTATGAACTCACAGAGTAGTTTAGTTTAAAGAGAACTTTCAGTCTGTCTGGATCAGAAAAACCATATTAAAATTTACCATGCAAAATTTGAACTAAATACCCATAATAAGGAACACAGAAAACAATGACACCTGAAGGAACCTGGAAAGAGTTGATATAAAAATGTTTTTCTCTTTTAGTCTGTGCAGGATATTGTAACTAGAAAGTGAAAAGCACTGATGCTCAGGACATGGAAAAGCAAGCTTGGAGCAACTAAACATCAGAGAGGGAGATACTCTATTTCAGAAAAACAGGCTTTGGATCACAATGCAAAGAGGCAGGAATTAAAACCAGTGAAGGCCGAATCTCACATTCCCATCCAAGCAGCCTATTCCTCTTTACCTCCCATTGCTGTAACTATGTCCTTGTAGCAGATTTTTCTTGTAAAGTTTGGCACTGGAGTACTGCAATTCACATGAGCTTCCTAGGTTTAGCCACCACAAACATGAGCTCACTTTGTACCTAGCTAGTCTTGGAGGCCTATGGCTAGAAAAACTATTTTAAGTTCCCTTTAGAAACTGATAAATACATTATGTAAAACAATGTAAGATTTTAAATAGTTACATTTAGAAATTAGCAAATATACCATATAGAGATATTAAAATCCAAAACAATTTCCTTTAAAAACAGATAAAGGTGTTATGTAAACAAATATCAGCATTTAAAATAGTTCCTTGTAAAAACCAGTAAATGCATAAGACAATGTAAAAAGAGTCATTTTAAAAACCAGTAAATACCATACTAAAAATTAAAATACTTTTTATTAGAAACAGACCAAAATGATATGAAAATGTTGATACTGTCTCTTTTTAATTTGACATAGAAATGTATTAACCTTGTTACAAAAGACCATGTGAAAATCTCTTGCTTTTCTATGATTCCATCAAGAATCTAAAAATGAAAACCAAAGCAAAAATATAAATTGCAAAAGGATTAGGACATATGATTAAATGTCTGTGGTCCAGGGAATTCCCAGGTTATCATGATCTCCTAGAGTTCTACAGAACCAGTAAATTCCTGAGTGTGGTCATTTTGAATTATGCCATGTGGCTGGATTAAGATGGTGGCAAGGTCAAGCAGGTCAACACCATTTTGAAAATCTTTGTCCAAAGTGGCAGTCAGGCCATGTGACTGTCACCATATTGATGAAATTACACACGTAAGATATGGAGACCAGACCACATGGTTGCCTCTCTCCTACTAAGGGCACCGGCCATGATCATGAACAAGCACATGGTATAATAGAAACCTCTTTTTACTTTTAAAAGGCACCCAATTAAATGTTCTATACAGCATAGTATATGACTCTCCTGTTCACGAAAACTTAAAATGCTTAGCTCTAGTTAGAAGGCAGCCGTCTTGGGACCATGGTGACTGAGTCCAAAGTTCAGGGCCTCTAACGGCTCTTTTCCCCTATCCATGAAGAGAACCATGGTGGAGAAAAAGTCTAAGGAAAGAAATACCTTTTAAAACCTTTTTTTTTCCCCTCGGTAGAGAGGTAATTACATTTTCAGATACAAGCTAGATAAAGGCATTTAGAAGAGTTAGTCAGTATACATTTAAAAGTAGCGACATTTTGACATTTTCGGACTCACTCTGGCCCACTACAAAGCAATAACAACACTTAAGGCAAAACCAAAACAGACACAGACAAGTAACACAAGCTGGGTTGTTGCCAAGTCACAGAGACAGGAACCAAAGACAGACACAAAAACTCTAGGCTAGCCATTTTTACATATGTTTGGTGCTTAGAGGTGACTGAGGTTTGAATCTCAGGTCTGTCTAACTGTCCTTTTCCATACCCGTGTAGGGGAACCATGGTGGCGAGAAGCCGAAGGAACGATATATCTTTTAAACCATTTTTTTTCTTAACTCTTAGAGGCAAGGTATTTATGGCTTTAACATGCCCTGAGGCATAACAAGCTCTAACTAATGGTGCTTACTCCCTCACCTGCAGCTTGATGGAGCTGGTGCATTGCCCATGATAGAAAAGGAGAGAATTGTGTAATACAGGAAGAACATTCCCTGGTCCATGTTCCGGGGGAAATTCAGTCCAGTATACACACACACACACACATACACACACACACACACACACACACACACACACACACACACACAAGCCTCACCACAAGTTTAAGAGACTGGCGACCACTCTAAGAGTCTTTAACTGGTCGTTGTGTTACTAGGTTTTTGATCAGAGAGAGTAATATAGAAGATCGTTGCCCCCACCCAGTCGGGCAGTCGGGGTCTGGTCAGAGGACATGTGGGCCTTCGGCTAACACCAGAGAGTCACCCTGGTCAGAAAGCTTCAGTTACCCCATGACATAACCAATCCCTCACGAGGGCTCAGACCGAAAGAAAAAGATGTAAGTCATGCCTATCCTCAGAGTGGGATGGCGGGGCCGAAGCTGATGTCCCTCATGGGGAGCACTCACCTTCTCCAGCGCGTCCTAGAGTGTCCCCTGTTCAATCACCATTGTTGGTCTCTATCCATCCACGTTGGGCACTGTTTGTGGGTGGGTTGTGCTCCAGCCATGCCAGAGAATGGAGGACTATCGAACAGGTCCTCAGGTGGCTTAGAGTGCAGCCGGAGGAGGAGCTCCTGGGATACTACATGTTGGTGGGTAGTTCTGTTATCAAAACCAAGGCAGGGGTTTATATAGGGAGGCCTTTCTGACCGTTACAGAAGGCGGGAAAGCTAAAGGTGGGGTTTTGGGGTAAAGGCGGGAAGGTTGTAGGGCTGATGTGGAAGTTCAGGAATGAGGAAACAAAACCCAAAAACCTGGTTCTGGGGTGGAGGAAAAGAAGATTCATATCTACAGTGATTTCCTGGGGCCAAGTTATCACATCAGGCAGAACAGGCCAGACACCTGCCGTCCCTTCAGGGTATCCGAGGTTGCTTGCCTTGCTCAATACCCAGACCCCCACACTCCCCGTCCCTGAGTCCCTCACTCACTGTGACCTCCCCATCTGTTTTTCCCATCGCAGTATTTGTGAGTTGTTTTTATTTCCCCTAGTTTGTGCTGCCTCTTGATACATATGTGTTGTCTAGAGCTACATATCTAGAGCCTGGCACGGTGCGCATACTAAGTGCTTTCAGGATGGGGACATGTGGGACAACAGCTAGGGTAAGCTGAGAGCTGGGGAGGAGGAGCTTGGAGTGGGGTCAGACTGGCAGGCTGGGTCAAGAAGATGCCCTTCCCTCTAAAGCCAAAGCATTGCTAGAAGGCTTTCTGAGGGTGAAAATTGACACCAATGGACACCTGTTTCCAAAACCTTCCCAGAGCCAGCATAGCCTGGCCAGGCCCAGGCATCCTCTCTGAGCAGCCTCTGGGTCAGAAGGATCTTGTTTAGCTAAGTCCTAGGACGTGCTGGGTGAGTGTCATGTAGCCTGCTGGCCATGGAGGGCCTGTCTGGGATACTCATCCAGAAGTAGCTATACCCACAGCGTCACCAAGTTACTCTGCCCCACCTCTATCCTGGGAGCTCGGTCACTTTCTCCTGCCAGGTCCCCTAGCCACTCCTTACTTTGAAGGCTGAGTAGCCCCAGGCGACCCTGTGGAGGGTCAGCCTGTCTAGCCTCTGGGAGTCTGCAGCGGGTCTGAGAGAGAAGGCCCTGATGTATGGGACACTTGGCCTCACTCAGCTCAATGCACAGAGAGAGCTGAGACCCCTCTGGGCTTCCCTGGGGAGGGCACAGGTCAGGGCAGAGTGTGGGTCACTGAGGAAGCAGCTCAGAGGAAGTGCAGTGTGTCTCCGGCCAGCTGGGGGAGGCGGGGGTGGGCGTGAGGTTTCCTGAAGGGAGCTCCAGAGGCCCAGTCAGCTTGTCAGCTCTGGATCTTGCCCCACTGTGATGGCAGAAAGCTCCAGGGTTTGGAGCCTACCATATGTCAATGTCCCTGCATGCCATGGCCTTACCAGGGCCACATCACTCAGTGGAACTGGCCCTTCCTTGCACACTTGCCTGGGTCCCAGGGCTTTGAGAGCTTACAGTCCTCCTGCTCCAGAACAGTGACCCCAGCGCTGTACACGCCCAGCCTGCCAGGGCACCGATGATGCAGAGCTGTGCTTGCCTGGCTTCCAGCCCCTGGGAGTTTGTGTCAGAGAGGATCATTTGGAGCCTGGGTATGTAGCCTCCCACCTCCAGCATGGGGGCCAGGCAGATCTATTGCTTCTCCTTAGGGCTCTGCCAGGTCCCCCGCCTCTTAGTGTCCACAGGGCCAGCTGCCACGTACGTCCCTGGAGAGTGAGTTGAGGTCAAGGGTGGGGAGGGCCCTACTTCCTCAGTCCTGGGAACTCTGGAACACATCAGGAAAAGGCCCTGCTGGAGGAGCTGTGACTGAACGGGAGACTGGCCTGAGGAGAAGGGTTGGATGTGGTGTGGGGAAGGGTTCAGGCCAGTGGCTGATGGCCAGGGGCGCCCCTGAGGTTTCTGGTGACTAACGATTCCCACCTGGCCTAGGGGAAGGGGAAGGTGAGCAGAGTTGTAGGTATGGCCTGGTTGGTTCCCAGGGGTATCAGCGGCTCTCTAGAGAGGGGTTTGGAACTAGACTTGGGGGACTGCTGCAGACAGGTGGTGTTTCCATGATGGGTGGTCAAGGAAACTGTTTATGTCTTCCCTTACATTCCAGCTCCCTGCATACCCCAGTCTCTCGTATCCCTGTGCCCACATCCCTGTGCTAACATCCCTGTCCCCACATCCCTGTGCCCACCTCCCTGTCCCATGTCTCTGTCCCACATCCCTATGACCACATCCCTGTCCCATGTCTCTTTTCTCACATCCCTGTCCCCACATCCCTGTCCCATGTCTCTCTCCCACATCCCTGTCCCCACATCCCTGTGCTCACATCCCTGTCCCCACATCCCTGTGCTCACATCCCTGTCCCATGTCTCTGTTCTCACATCCCTGTCCCACATCCTGGTCCTACATCCCTGTCCCCACATCCCTGTGCTCACATCCCTGTCCCATGTCTCTGTTCTCACATCCCTGTCTCACATCCCTGTCCCACATCCCGGTCCCATATCCCTGTCCCACGTCCCTGTCCCATGTCTCTGTCCCACATTCCTGTCCCACGTCTCTGTCCCATGTCTCTGTCCCACATCCCTGTCTCACATCCCTGTCCCACGTCCCTGTCCCATGTCTCTGTCCCCACATCCCTGTCCCCACGTCCCTGTCCCATGTCTCTGTTCTCACATCCCTGATCAGAGGGGAGCAGGGCCCACGCTCTGCAGAGACACCTGTGGCTGCCTGTTTCTGGAAGAGGTGGCAGGTCGCTCCTGGCTGTCTGGTCAGTTCTCTGACCTTGAGTCACCCTTGTGGGCAAGATCCAGCTCCCCCATCATGGCCACACTATTGGGGTCATCTCACTGGGAGTTTGTGAGAAGGCAATGGAGTCTAAGCAAGCTTCTGCCAGAATGCTGGCCACCTGTCCCTGGTAGCATCAGGTGGCGACCCTGTAGTCTCAGACCTCAGAGCTGCTATTGTCCCTGGAATCTTGATGGTGTTTCTGGAGGATTGATCTGATGATGGTCCTCTTGAGGGGGGCCCTTTACTGAGCACAGACAGTTTCTGAGCACCCTTGATATGCTCCCTGGTGGGGAAACCCAGTCTCAGAGGTCACACAACAACTTGATGGGCAGGAATTCCTTGCAAGTCCTAGAACGAGGCCCAGAAAACAGCAAGAAAGATTTGAACTAGATGCAAAGAGGGAAGTTCTCAAATAGGAGTGAGTTTGGAGAACGCAGACAGATGTCTGTCTAGTCGTGGGTGCTGTGCTAGCCCAGTGAGATGCCTGTCACCTCTGGGTGGGCAGTGTCTGCGCTCCTCCAGGTGAGCCTCCGGGGCGGGGCTGTCCTGGCCAGAGCTGTCCTTGAGAGACACAAGCTGTGTCTTGAGTGGGGAATGTGTGTCAGGTAGGTACAACCCTGCCCCCCCTCATCCTGGAGGATGGTGACTAGACAGCCTGTGTCACTCCAGCCTGTCCCTGCCACACAGTCTAAATATACTCTTTAAGGCTTCTTATCATGGGATGAGGGGGGAGCGGGCCGAATGTGGCTGACAGCCTGGGGACACAGCCCTCCAAACCAGCCTGCCTCTGGCCTCCTAGGGTCCCTGGGAGAAGAGTTGCATACTTCCACACTCACAGGCCACCAGTTCTCTCCTGAGCACTTAGCCATCCTGCAGTGACAGGCCCACTGCCTTGCCTCACCCTCCTCAGTGACACAGTGACAGCCTGGGGACACCCCCCGACCCCCTGCCAGATGGCTGGGATGCCCCACAGTTCCTGGCTCCTCCTCTGGAGTGTGACTTTCTTGAGACTTTGAGAGGAGTGGGAGAACTGTGCTGCATCCTGTTCTCACCACTCGGGACTGTATGACTCTGGGTCAGTCGCAAAACTTCTCTGATCTTCCCCTTTCAACCCTGTGGACAAGGGAAAGGCCACCTTCAGGCACTTCCTGAGGTTCTGAGTTGACAGGAAGAAGTGGGTCCCTTGATGGCTCATTTCCACCTTTCTATACCAGAGGCCCCTGGCCTGCATCCCGTAGGGGGCATTTGGCCTGCGGGGAGGACCCACATCTACTGGCACAAAGCCCATGGTCCAGTTGAATTCTGAGTCTTGGTCCTATGTGGTGCCATGGAGCTGGGTCACTCCAGGGACTCTGCCATGGTAGGGAGCCAGGTGCTCCAGGGCAGATGCCACAGTCTGTCACACAGTCCTGGTCCTACAGTGGATCTGTGGTCCTGTATGATCCACAGACACACACCATCTGCTAGCCAGGCCTTTGGGCCCTCAGAGTTGCTCTGAGATAGGGATCCACGCTTTGTGTGATGCCCTAGCTGTAAAAGAGGCTAGTGCCTCAAGCCTTGGATACAACCTCTCTAAGCTACAGAGGGCTGCCATACTCCAGGCTCTTCCCTTCTGACCTTGATCTGTGTCTACCATGCCTGAGCCCCCCAGCCCCCACACCTGTCCCTTTAGCATCCTGAAATGTGTGTGTGTCTGTTTGTGCCCACAGGAGGTCAACCTCAAATGTCCATTCCTAAGAGCTGTCCTCGTTTTTTGAGACGGGATCTTTCATTGGCTTGAGGCCACTAATTAGGCTGGGTTTGCTGGCCAGTGAGCTGAGGTAGTCACCTGTCTGCCTCTCCAGTGCTGCGATTGCAGGCACATGCCACCACACCAGACATTGTTATGAGGGTTTTCATGCTTATGGACCAAGCACTTTACCATCTCACCAATCCCCAAAAGTTTTAAATGATGGCACAGATGGTAGGTTAAGCCCATGCCAAGAATAGTCTTCACTTATCAGCAGGCTAACCCGAGAAAGGGGGACCAACAACGCTGCCCTAGTGGCATAGTGGTGACAGCTGAATGACCCTCCACACACACTCACACTCATACACACTCACCCACAATCACCCACAACACACACACACACACACACACACACACACACACACACACACACATACACACACTCTCGCTCTGCTGAAGTGGGTTGAGGATTCTGAGTGTTGGGGTAAAATGTGAGCCTAACCTTAGATATAGGTTGTCAGACAGGACCCAGGATTTGGGGAATAGGCTGGGGACACCACCTTGCCTGGCATGTGGCTCAGGAAGGGTCAGAACAGCTCTGGTGCTTCTGGGAAGGGAGGATGTGTCTAGTACCAGAAGGAGCTGCTTGGTACCAGGGGCGTTGGGTCCTGAATGGGGTCTCTGAAACAGACACTGTATGTACCACTGCTAGGTAGTGATCAGGTCACACAGAGCGTGGCTGTGGAGTCCCCAACTCTTGTTGGTGGCCTGGTGGCCTCCACTTCTACAAGAGAGGCAGGGGTGGGGGACCTGGACAGCCAGGTCCTGAACGTGGTCATGTATGTAGCATGGTACGTGTAGTTTGCCCACTGGGGACAGTCACCCAGGACATCATCTGCCCATGGCTTATGCTGATGGCTTGAGCAGCAGCACGTGCAGGGCTCAGCTCTGCATCCTGTGCTGACCCAGTTCAGACGCTGTGAAAGGCCTGGTTGAACTGTGATGATAGAGCCGGCCAAGGAAGAGCAGGTGAGCAAAAGGAATCCCCTGGCCAAGAGCAGGGAGATTTCCTTTCAGTTTGACAGTTGCCATCAGTCAGTACAAACACTGCACACACACATGGTATCCTGGGCCTGGTGCTGGGCTTTGTGAAGCAGAGCTTGTCAACAGGCCCCTGCTGGAGAGTGGGGGCAGCTTTCCAACCATCTGTAGGTTGAGGGGAGCCAGGCAGGGATGCCTCCCCAGGGGGAACTTATTGGAGAGCCTTGAACTTAGAAAGACTGGGTGGGGTTGTTTTCCTGGACTTCCAGGTGCCCAAGGGTGCTGCCCATGGAGTGAGGGTGTTGGGTACACTGGAGGACAGTGCATGGGCACAGGACACAGAGGCCCCACAGACCCAGGCACAAGTCCTGCTTCCCTGGGGTTCCAGAGTCAGATCTTGGAGAACATATCAACTGGTTCTAGGGAGGTGAGCCAGGCCTCTTGGGAATGGTATGAGCCTTAATCCCCCCCCCCCCCCCCCCCCCCCCCCGGGTTTAATCTCCTGTTGGAGTCACGTTTGCGAGATCAGCACACTCAGGGGCTCCCTAGACAATGGGGCGGAAATCTTAACCTCTAGACTCTATGGCCACCTATTGTATTGACCTTCCACCCGCAGATCATGTTCCCTACCAGAACCTTTTAACAAAATGAGCTAGGCCTGAGTCAGGCCTGGAAGGTTCTACAAGAGGGAGTGGGTGGACTGTTCATAGGAAGGGCAGCAGACTGAGACAGGGGCCCTCCCAGTGCAGGCTCCCGGTATGTGGACCACACAGCTGGGCTCTGCATCTCCCCGCCCCCACCCCATCCCTGTATGGCCTCATAGGTACACCTCAACAGCCTGGGGTGCATGGTGTGTGTGGGCTGCCAGAGTGGGTGGAGCCAGGCCACATGAGCCCAACAGGTCCATGGCTATCCCCTGCACGTGGGGGAGGGGCTGGGTTACACCTCTGTCCCTAGTTGTCACCCACTTCCACCTCCACTTCTCTCTGCTCAGTGTGATTGGGGCCAAATGCCAGCTTCAAAAAGGCATGTTGCTGGTGGCTCCTGGTATGTGTGGATGGAACCTGAATTTACAGAGAGAGACGGAAACTGAATCTGTTTTGAACTATCTTTCAAATGTTTCCAGCCCAAGGTTTGCAAGCCTCATGTAGCCAAGGTTGGCCGTGACTGCTGCCCCTCCATCATAAAATGTGAAAAGTTTCTCTTGCTACATTTTTGTTGTTCAGTCCTACAGTTTTCTGGCATGAACTTTGTAGCTGATGTTACCATGTCTCCGTGTCAAAAAGTTGGACCCCACAAGTCGGTGACACCAATATATGTGTTGGCCCACTGCTAAATTTTGATGTTTAAGAATTCAGGGTCTTCTGGGAATCACCATGAAAGGTGTCTTATGAGATGCCAAGGATGGCAGGCTTGCATCCCAGTGGCCTGTGGTATGGCCTTACAACAAGGACCCAAGAGGAGGCCACCCTCCTGGGCTGTCTGACGGGCCCTCGCTCAGGGACACGTGTCCTGCCACAAGGTACCCAGTGGAATCTGAAGGAAAAGGAGGTAGTCATCCAGGCAGAGGGGCTGAGGCAGCCGCAGCCTAGGTCAACACGTGGGAGGGTGTGGCCGTTCCATTCTGGTGCTGTGGTCTGAGATCACTGTCTACCTGACTCTGCCAATGTGTAGGATCCTTAGCATCCCCAAAGGTGGCCCCATTTCATGGTCCACAATCCAGGGGCTTCTGAGGATGTGAGGACTCTCCTAGACATGGCTTCGAGTTCCAATGTCAGCGTTTAATCTGTGGAAGTTAGACATCAGTCCCAGTCCGGGTCCCAGTCAGCCCTCACCTGATTCCTCACCTGTGACACCTTCTACTCAGGGTGTTGATGAACTTGTGCTCAGCCTCTGGCATGTCCTGGGCCTTCAGTATGTATTAAGGTGTGTCCCTTCAGGAAGGGCCTGGCAGAGCTCCACCCTGAGGACTAGGGTGGGGCCCAGGGGGCTGCAGTAAGCAAAGAGCAGCCTTGATCCTCCAACCATAGCCAGCTCCATACAGCAGGGAGCTGCTGGTGGTGACATGACATATGTGTCTTCTCTCCCTGAGACAACCCTGAGGTCACTGTCTGTTGGGCATAATGCAAGGTAGGCCTAGCCAGGCCACCTCCTAGGAGGAATAGAGGCTTGGCTCCCGTGGGTGTGGCGTTCTGCTCTGGCTAGTTGTGAGACCAGCATCTGGAAAGAACCTGCCTACCTGGGGAGCAACTTACTACTGGCTGTATTTGGGACCCCATTCCATAAGGTCATTGGCTATCCAGACCTATAAGAGCTTGTGCACCTATTCAGTAAACGAGTTGGCAGTGACATGCACTTGGCCTGCTTCCCATCCATCTCCTGGAGTCTGCGTCTTGACTCTGCGTCTACTCGCCCTCAACCCCTCGGGCTGGGCCACCCTCAGTCCCCTCGGGCTGGCCCTGAGTGCTGCAACCCTGATAACTGTCCCCTCTTGGAGTCTGGCAGCAAGGGCACATCCCTTTCCAAATCTGGAGTCAGGAAGCTGAGGGGTCCAGGCAAACATGGAGATGGACAGAGGGCAGCAAGGGAGCAGCAGCCGCGCCAGACTTCCCAGGCAGCATCTCTTAGGGGTGGTTTGGAATCTTCCAGAATGACTCAGTGGGGCAGCAAAAACAAACTCTCCTAGACATGGCTTCAAGTTCCAATGTCAGAGTTTAATCTGTGGAAGTTAGACATTCAAAGCCTTGTGGTGCCCTGGGCTTTTCGTTCAGCTTAACAAGGCCCCTGTCCCTTTATCAGTGTGAGGAGGCGGTCCCAGGGAGCCTTTGCACACTGCTGGCTTCAGGTGCCATGTGTTTGACCAGCTCAAGTTCCATTGGCAAAGTGATTTGCTTGGTTTTCTTTCGCAAGTATATTTTAGTTGTGGTGAGGCACACATGTTGACTGTGTGTGTGCGCGCAGCTTGGCAGTGTGAAACTTGCAGTGTGTGCTGCCGGTCCCACCGCCCACCTCCAGATCTCTACCTTCCTGCCTGAAACCGTTCCTGGTCCTAGCACCCAGTCCTGCCCTCTGTGTCTGGGGGTCTGGTGACTTCTGGAGCCTCCTGTGAGTGGGATCCTGGAGTGTTTCTTTTTATCCCTGGCTCATCTCAGCAGAGTCTCAAGGTTTGCTTGTCATCAGAGGCCTTTTATGCTTGACATTCTTTCCCCTTTTAGGGCACTCACCCTAGTTCATAAGCTGAATTAACCAAATGTGCAGAGATAATAGCTCTCTGGGGAGAGGCCTCAGTGCTGTTTTGGGTCCTGGAAGTTCAGCCCTTGACAGCATGGGAGCCGGATGGTCAGGAGCCAGACTGAGGGGTGCTGCTGTGGAACAGACCCTGTGCCATTTGCACATGAAGAGCATGGCCCCTTCTTAAGGGGGTGATGAGGGTCGTGGTAGGCTGGGGACAGTATCACCATTAGTGGCCTGTTCTTGAGTGGGCCTGGTGTGTGGGGGGGTGTAGGCACAGCCCTGGCCTCTTCACGGACCAGTTGTAGGTCACCTCTCCAAATCAAAGCCCTAACGTGTGGTAGCTGGCTCGTCTGTGGCCCTTTCACCGTCCCTGTGCCCCCATGCCTCCAGCCGAGGCAGCCACGCGGTGCTGGCTAGATGCCGCATTCTTCCTGGTTCCCAGGGCACCTGGCCTCGGAGATACTGAAGTGATGTCCGATAAGGCGCTGGATGTCCCTCAGAGCTGGGCTGCGGTCACCACTGCTGAGGTTGATTTGTGATGAGGAGAACAAGCGGCCTGTTGTCCCTGGTAGCCTCTGCCCTGCACCTCTCACAGTGAACCCTTTTAGAACAGGGCCAGTCTGTGCCCGGGGACACAGGCATTTCCTAGGCCTCAGTTTCCTTTGTAGGGGAGGAGGAGGGGACATCTTGTGACAGCCCAACCTTGGGGTTGAGAACGCTGTCAACTGTTCTCTAGAGGCAGGAGAGGTGCGGGGTAGGCAGCCGGCCTGTGGGCTTCCCAAGGGCAGGGACCCTGGTGTGAGCCCTCCGAGGCTCCCAGCTGCACCTGGGATGGGAATTGATGAAGTAGAAAGTACGATAAAACTTTTATCAGCAGCAGATAAAGAATAAACTGCCCTGTGTGAGTCTTTCTGCAGCAGCGATGTGTTCAAATATTTAAAGAACTGTTCAGCCTTCGGAATATGGGAGGCAAAAAGGCCACGCAGCGCGTGGAGGTGGATTACTGCCTCAGTCTCTGACCTCAAGGTTCCCTGGCAGGTCACCATAGGCTGGACCCAGGCACCCTCTGGTGGGCATGGCCCCCAACCCCTGCCAGTTTCCTGGAGCCCCAGGTGGTCTCTGTCCACGTGGGGGGCCTGCTCTGCATGCCCTCAGACTTCCCCTCTGCAGGGGCAGTCGTCAGAGAGCGGAGGCCTTCCATACAGCCCCATTTTGATCTCATGCAGCAGTGTCGGGATTGTCCATCCTCCCTGCACTGCTGCCCCCTGGAGGCCCTGAGGCTCCTACAGAGCGGCATGCCGCAGCCGTTTCTCCCTCTGTGGGCAATGCACAGGTCTCTCTGCTCAGGCTAAAGTTCCCACCTCAGTTCAGGGTGCTGAGCCCGTGTGGGGTTGTGCTCTCTTTCATAGCTCCATGAGGAGGTGGCCCTAATCTCCTCCTGTGGAGATGGGGAAACTGAGATGGGGCCTCTGTCCCTCGCTGACTCCAAGAATGCCCAGTGGTCTGGGGGGTGCATCATTCTGCCTCCCTGCCCAGTGCAAATCAAAGCAGCACATAACCCAGGATTAGTGAGGCCCCACTGCTTGAGGAGGGCAGTGAGGAGTGAGTCCCAACAGGCCATGAGGCCTCAGGAAGCCCTTGGGAGCCCATAGCTGGGAGCCAGGCCTCTCCTTCAGGCCTGGATAGAAGGCCCACCCCGTGGATAAGAGGCAGAGGATGCCCACTCCATCTTGTGGATAAGAGGCAGGGGGTGCCCACTCCGTCCAGTGTTTGTCCCAGGAGAACCAGCATTTCCTGAGGAACCATGTGGCCTGTTCACCTACAGGGGCTTCCTTGGGGTCTCCTTAGAGATGCCACAATACCTCATCTGATGAACAAATTCCTTTACTCTGCCTGTTCTAGACTAGCACTGTGCAAGTGTGGTCCGGGAGACAGGGGCAGGGATGACAGTTAGTGTGGGGGCCTATGCTGGTTGATTTTTGCCAAGTTGACACAAAGCAGGAGTAAATCTGGGAAGAGGGAACCTCAGTCGAGGAGTTTCTTCCCTCAGACTGGCCTGTGGGCTATGTTCTTGATCGCTATTTAATGTAGGAGGGCCAGCCCCACTGTGGGCAATGCCCACCCTGGGGAGGTGGGCCTGGGCTGGATAAGAAAGGTGGCTGAGCCAACCAGGAAGCAGTACTCCTCCAAGGTCTCTGCTCCAGGTCCTGCCTTGAGGGCAGCCAGGATAGGACACAAAAGCACCGCACTAGGCATGATGTACCAGCGGAGTAGCTGGTGTCGAGGTTGGGGTTGATATGGGCCTGGGTTGTACTTTGCAAGGGGAGCCAGCAGGTGTAGCAGATGGGGTGTGGTCATGGGGAGGCACAGCAAGCAGTGACCACAGGCTCTGACCCAGCAGGGTGACGGTAAGTGGGGCATTTGGCTCCATCAGTCTTTTAGTCCTCCAGGTGGTGCAGAGACCACAAAGCAATGGACCCATTCTTGGGAGATGTGAGAGGGTGACCTGGGTTGAACTTCCCCCAGGAAGCTCTGTGGCCAAGTCAGGCCACCACTCTGTGGCCTCTAGGAAGCTGAAGTGGGTGGCCTGGGCCTTTGGCATTTGACAGACTGGACATGGCACAGCTGGATGTGTGTGGGCTCCAGAGTACTGGATAGGGCTCTGTGCTGTGGCCCCGGAGCGTTTGCATATGGCTTCTCTGCCTGCCTCTGCAGCCCTGGTGCCATGCTCTCCCCTTCCCCTGTCTGATCCTGAGAACCTACCGTGAGGTGTATAGAGTCTCCAAAGCTCCCTCAGAGCAATATGGCCCTGTTCAGGCAGGAGTGGGTGGGGGTGGGGACCACCTTGGCCTGGTGACACCCAGGATAAGAAGCCCAGGGGTAGGGAACTTACCTCTTTGGTCCCTTTGAATCAGAGCAGGTGCTGTACCCTTTGTGTCCCAGCTGCACATTCAGGGTACCCACCGGGCATAGAGCCAGCTGTGCTTGACTCTCCTTTCTTTAGTTGTCCCGGCTAGCTGGCGGCTTGTGCCCATTCCTGTGCTCCGGGGGGTGGGGTCTCATCCTCTTTTTGGAAATAGCTTGTAAAGATAGCTTTTTTGGACAGTAATTGTACATCCAGGTTCTTAGGCATTTTGAGGCTGGACTGTTAACTCTCTAGGAGACCCTGGTCCTCCCCCATCCTCCTGTCACCAGGCTGTGTGCCATTTCTGTGGATTGACTGGTTCAGGACACAGGCATGTGGCCTGTGGTATCAGGAGGTGTAGCCATGCAGTGTGATTTTTATTTTTTTACGTCTGTGCATGTTGAAGGACCAACCTGGGGTCCGTGCTCATGAAGGTGAACCCCACATTTTGAGCGTACTAGCTGAAGGAGCCCTGGGGTTGGCACCGCTGACGATCTGGCACATGGAGGTGTCCAGGGTGGAGGGAGGCAGCAGAAAGGCATCTGGGCACTGACACACGTCCCCTGTCTCGCAGCTTTCTCATCGTCCTGGTCTGTCTCATCTTCAGTGTCCTGTCTACCATCGATCAATATGCAGCCCTGGCCACCGGGACCCTCTTCTGGATGGTACGTAGGCACCCAGGGCCATCACTGGATGGCGGCAGACATGGAAGAGGGCTGAGTAGATCTGGCCTTGGTTTCCAGCACCCTGGTACTAGAGAAGCAGACTGGCACATGCCCTGTACGAGGCCCTGCTGGCTGTGTGTGGAAAGGCAGGAGAGCAAGAGGGGCCTGGAGCTGGTGGTTATGGGGAAGGCCTTTGTGTGGAGGACCTCTGAGCTGGGGTCAGAAGGGAGGACAGGAGGGCACGGGCATAGTGGCACTCAGGGGTGATGGGTGGCCAGTGCCCAGGGCTGGGTGGTAATTGCTGATTCATGGGCCCTGCAGGCGTTCCAACTCTAGCACCACCCGTCACTGGAATGGGCTCGTCCATGCCTGAAGGACTCTCTGGTGTCAGGTCTGGCAGGACCACCCTGGCGGCCCTAGAGGGTACCACAGCTACACTGATACACGTCCCAGGTCTCCTTCTGTGCAGGCAGGGATCTGATAGCTCAGCCCTGTCCCCTGTGTCCAGCTTAGAGCAGCATGGGGCAGTGTGAGGACTGGAATTCCCAGCTGCCAGGCCCAGCCATAAGCCTCTGTGGCCCATGCAAACCCATGGACTTTGAGGGGCTTGGAGACTATTCTGTGTGACTGTCTATGCTCTGAGAGGCTTGGGAACCATCCTGTGTACACATTGAGAGGGGCTTTAGGACTCCCTGAGTGACTCCGCTTTCTGAGGGGCTTGGGGCTATGAAGGGCTTGGGGACTGTTCTGTGTGATTCTACAGACTGTGAGGAGCTTGGAGACCCTGCTGAGTAACCGCTCATTCTGTGAGGGGTTTGGGGACTGTCCTGAGTGACCCCACACTCTGTGAGGGGCTTGGGGACTGTCCTGAGTGATCTCTCACTCTGGGAGGGCTTTGGGGACTGTCCTGAGTGACTGCTCATTCTGTGAGGGGTTTGGGGACTGTCCTGAGTGACCCCACACTCTGTGAGGGGCTTGGGGACTATCGTGAGTGACCTCTCACTCTGGGAGGGGTTTGTGGACTGTCCTGAGTGACCCCATACTCTGTGAGGGGCTTGGGGACTATCTTGAGTGACCCCACACTCTGTGAGGGGCTTGGGGAATTGTCTTCTCTAGCAGCTCTGTGTCTCTGAGACAGGGCCTGGTTTGGACCCTATTGTAGCAGGGCAACCAAAAGCCTGGAGCCAGTGGCTGTGAGGGTAGATCACCATTCACTGCCAGACCAGCCATGAGACCAAGCAGAGGTCACTCCCACCCTGCGTGGCCCTGTCCTTGGGAAGCACTGATGCAGGCTGAGGCTGCTGGGAGGTGGGTGCAGGCCAGTGTGACCAGGGGACGTGAGGATAAAATGGTGGGTGGGTGGTAAGACCCAGCAGGACTCTGTCTGATGTTGTTCAGTTTTGGTGTGCTGTTTTCATCTTGCGTGGACTATTTCCTGACCTCCACAGAAGACCAAGGTCCATGGCTGCTCTCCCCCTGTACATGATGGGCCTGAGCTGGCTCTCTTGTCTCAGGCAGGGTCTGCCAGCCAAGGGACCCTGTCCTGCCTGGTTGCGAATCACAGGGGTGACTGCTCAGTGGTACCCATTTCTTCAGCGGTCAATTTTCTCTTTCCTTTGTTGCCTCTAGATGAAGTCGTAGGCAAGTGTCCCTTCCCTGAGTTGTGGAGGGCACCGACTCTGGCCCCAGTGTGACATCTTCTTCCCAGGTTTGGGCAGTGCTGTGTGACGCTGCAGATGACTTCGGGGTCTCCAGGAGAATGGGGGCGGGGCAGATACCACTCTGTCTGCCTTTCCAGCCACATCGTGCCACTCATCCCGAAACCCACATCTAGAAGGTGTGGCTTCACTGTAGACCACATCAGACACAGGGCCTGTCTGGGGTACCCAGTTCTGCACCATGGGGCACTGGAGGATCGCTCGGTGGAGGATCCATCTGTTCAGGCTGCTGCACCCCGTAAGCTGCTCTGCAGAGGCATCTGTCTGTCCCTGCCCAACATTGCTTCTGTCCTGGTTTCCCACTCCCAGACTGACAATCAGCACATCCATTCCCGGACACACCTCATGGCATGTGATTAAGCTGGGGACCCACATGGCCACGGTGTCCAAGCCACAGTGCACTGCTTCTGTTGGAGGCAGGGGGAGGGGCGATGGTGGTTTTGTGTGTAGGTTTTCCACAGCTTGTAACATTGGCCATCACAAGCTGTCATTGGAAGTTGTGGTCACTAGGGGGCAACTTCACTCCTGATGCGTTCTGGACTTTTCTATAGGATTCACACGGCTGCCCTGTCCCTGCCCTTCACAGCGGTGCTGGAGCCTACTGTCACTGGGCTTCAGCATGGGTGGGTGCCTCCAGTTTTCCAGAAGCAACTTCTGGCCAGCATTCGTGTTCCCTTCCTGGTTCCAGGTGACTGGCAGAGTGGTGTTGAATCTTAGCCGGTGTATCTTGACGTGTTGGCTGGCCAGCTTCAGTTTCCTGGGTAAACCCCCTTGGTTCCAGGGCATGAACTTTCGCGCCCCATCAGATGGCACCCTCCTATGAACTTCTGCATGACCCGTGCGACCTCTCTTTGAGCTGGGTTGAGAGGGCCCTGGGTGTCCTGTTTTCCTGTGCGATGACATCCACATGACTTCTGCTCTGAACTGTTCCCTTGCCCACTGTAGATGTGGCTCTCACACATGCAAGGTCAAGTCATTGACTGTGTTGTGGGAGGACACTGAGCCTGGATGCTGCTGCAGGGAGTGACCCAGGCTCCCCTCCAGGGAGCCAGGGCTCTGGGATCCCTGACCTGGGACTTGCTCTGGAGAGTCTGGGCCAGTCATGCTTGCTGGTTCCCTGGTTCCCTGGCTGTGAGAGGCCTGACTTCCAGAATGCTACCCTGGGAGATCTCCGACTGTACGTCTGTGTATGTACATGTGTGAGCGTGCACACTGGAGATGTGTGCATACATGCATGTACCCATGTACCTAAATGCATACATTCATGAATACAATTGTCTTTAAGCGGGTGTGTGGAGTCTGAGAATGCATGTGTGAGCATAGGTGGACATTTATGTGTATTGGGCTATGTGTGCACATGTGTGCTGTGTACATGAATGTACATGTGTCTGATCATGCATGTGCGTACTGTGTCTGTGCTGCCAGCTATGTTCATATCTTTGTGTAGATGTTCTCATATGTAACTGTGTGTTCATGTGTCATGTGTTTACATGTGTGAGTGCTTGGGACACCATCTGTATCGTTCCTCACCTGTTAGCCCTGGTCTTGGGATGACCGGCCCTTCTTTCTTCAGTGACTTCATCTGGCCCTGGCTGACTCCTCAAGCCAGGCCCCTGTACTTCTGGGGCCTGTGCACCACCTGGTGGCTCCTCTAGGAATTGTGCACAGGGGTCCCACAACCCTAAAGCCAAGGCGTTGTGGGTGGGACTTTGTGATGGCCACACCTCCCTTCCCTCCGTGAGCAGGTTCCCAGTCCCCAGCCAGCCCCTCCC
Organism: Eospalax fontanierii; assembly: GCA_035773235.1. Taxonomy (NCBI): domain Eukaryota; kingdom Metazoa; phylum Chordata; class Mammalia; order Rodentia; family Spalacidae; genus Eospalax; species Eospalax fontanierii. The sequence goes on from CM069526.1 coordinate 2,296,097, forward strand.
CACTCTGTTCAGCTCCAGAAGTGGCTCTTTGTCCACCACTTTGAGAGCAGAGACCTCACTACCTCCTTTGACCTGGTCTCATTTCGGGGGGTGCTCTCCCCACAACAGTTAGGAAGAGACTTTGGGAAGCAAAGCCCTGTGCATCCCAGAAGCTCCCTGGGTAGTTTGGAATAATCCCGATTTCTTTCTCATGGCCCCCAGAGTGTAACACACTCAGGGCCCTTCCCCCACCTTTCCCTCCCCATCATATAGGTGCGGCCCTGGCCTGGCCGCTTCTCTGCACACTGCCCTCCGGGGCACACCTGGCTCTTTCCTGGGTGGTCGGGTGTGGTGGGGTTCTGTGGGTCCTTATTTCTCGTTCCTCTCCACCATACTGGGCCAGGCTCCATAGCTCCATTCACGTCAGCTGCCCAGGATGCTGTTTCTAAGGCAGGGTACCTACTCTCCAGTCTAGTTCTCAGAGCTGCCCCAAAGGGATACTCCGGGCCTCAGTTTCTGTAAGTATAAGGGTACAGGCAGCCTGCCTTGGTTTCTGCTTTTGGCTGTGCCACATTCATTGTTTGTTGAGACAGGGTCTCCCCAAAGCCCCAGAGGCCATAAGCACAGGGTCCCTATCTGTCAGGGCACACGGTCCCCCTGCACCCTTTCCTCTGGAAATCCATCACCATCCCACATGCATATCCCTTAGAGTCACATATCTCCCTCCTGATCCACCCATCCAGTCTGGAAGCACACATGCCTCACTCCCACTGTCCCCAACACCATCTGTGGTCATGGCATTTGAGTAAGAAGCTGGATGTGGCCAGCTCCAACCCACCTGGGAAGGGCAATCTCCAGATGCCAGCAAGTGTGAGGGCATAGCTTAAAAATGTCCCCAGCGTAGCTGGAGAGCTGGCTCAGAGGTCAAGAGCACTGACTGCTCTTGCAGAGGACCAGGGTTTGGCTCCCAGCACCCACATGGCAGCTAACAACTGTATATAACTCCAGTTCCTGGGGATCTGATACCCTCTTCTGACACCTGAGGACACTGCATAACCTTGGTGCACTTACATACATGCCGGCAATACACTCAGACGCATTTTTTAAAAAGAAGACAACAAAAATTGGGAAAAAAAGAGAATGTAGCCAAGTAGGGGCTGGAGAGCTGGCTCAGCAGTTAGGGATGCCTGCTGCTCTCCCGGAGGACCCAAGTTTGGCTCATAGCACCTATGTTGGGGGGCTCACAACTGCCTGTAACTCCAGAGAATGACACCGTCTTCTGGCCTCCGAATGTATCCCCATGCATGTGTGCACGCGTGTGCACACACACACATAAACACACACAAATGAAAATAGAATAATTTTGAGAAGATTTGGAATTTGGGAGTGGTGGCACATGCCTTTAGTCCCAGCACTGGGGAGGCGGAGGCAGGCGGATCCCTGTGAATTCAAGGCCAGCCTAGTCTACATAGTGAGGTCTGGTCTACCCAGGCTCTGGTATAGGCAGACACCAGGACTATGGTTCCCAGAATTCCAAGCCTCAAGGAAGAGGGTGGTGGTGGCGTCCAGGCTGAGGATCAAGGTGTGACTGGGGTGCTCTGTGCAGGGGGTGGGAGTGGGGAAAAGCCCGAGGGCTTCGTTCTGGGGCTGAGGCCGGGGCGGCCTCTGCCAGGCTGTTGGACACCAGGGGGCGCCCTTGTCACACAAGTTCCAGCAGCCCTTGGGCCTGGGCCCAGAGTGCTGAGCGCGGGAGCCCAAACCACAGCCTGGGGTGCCCCACGGGGGCCCAGGGCGAGGGAGCTCTGCGAAGGATTCTGGGAGCACACTGGGCAAATGGTGGAGGAAAAGTCACGCGAGGCTGCGTTCCTGAGCCCCAGGGTTGGTGCTCCTGCTGCAGCGCCTGGCGTTTACAGTGCCAGGGCGCTGTTATCTCAGCCAGGGCCAAGGAAGCCAAGCGGCCTCCGAGGGATTAAGCATTCTGCTGAGCCAGGCATATTCCGTGGGCCTGAAAAGCCGTTCTGGGAGGAATCTGGGCCCAGCCAGCCCAGGGTCCGGCTGGAACTTTGAACAAGGCATGTTGCAAATCTGCTTGGCCTTGGAACCTGTGAGTGGCCCCGGGGAGCCCCCCCGCACCTGGCTGCTGAATTCAGAGCAGGCCACGTGTGCATCTGTGGACGTGGCGCACATGTGTGTGTGTGCACGGTGTACGTGCATGCCTGTCGGTTGTGCATGCAGCCAAACCCACCCACCCCTTCTTGCAATAGGAGACCCTGGCCCGCCCCAGGTGCAGGGCTGTTTTTTGTCTCCCAACCCCAGCTTGTTTTCAAATCCCACACAAAGACAGCTGCATTGAAAAAAGCAGGACACAAACTCGAGCTCCGTGAGCCCCACGGCCCCACATACCAGGGAACTGTCCCGCCATGCCTGCGGTTAAAACCCGTGAGCCGAGGCCGGAGGCCTGGGGGATGAGGTCATCCCTCCGGCTTCCTCCCTTGCTGTGAGGCTCCCTGGGCCCCGCAGGGGCGACCCACCTCCCTCCAGCTGGACCCTTCCCGGCCCGCCCCAGCTTTCTGCAGCCCTGTTGGCGGGGCCTCAGTTTCCCATGGGGCAGCACGAGAGCCTGCCGGGACTCTGAGTCCCTGAGACAACCCTTGGTGGGTCCCCCTTTTATGTGGAACAAGGTCAAGCGGTGTCCTCAGCAACCGTTCCTCCCACCTCCCCCCCGAGATCCCAGCCCTTCACTCACACAGCACAGCCTCGCACAGGCTTGCATTTCTACAACCTTTCTTGCGGATGGAGGCTTTTATTGGCATTAAATGCAGGGCCTAGCAGCGTCTGTGGCGCCCTGAAGTGGTTCCGTTTACTCTTCAGGGTTTAGTTTTCCATTAGGCCGTGTTGTAGTTTATTTTCTAACATTTGTGTTCGGTGTGGTGTGTTTCTTCCCATCACTTGGTCCTGTGCCTGGAGTTCTAGCTGGTGCCCTGTGCACCCTAGTCCTTTCCTGGAAGACTGGTTTATCATGAGGGAGGGTGACTTCTGGAACTTTTGCCCAAGGTCAGAAGACCGCTGGGCAGCCGAGGTTCTCCACTAATAAACCTGAGATCTGCTCCCGGAGGGCCCAGCTTCCTGCTCCAGGAGCTCTCACCCTTACAATTCTTTAAGAGGGTTACCATCCAACCAGCCATGTGCCCAGCAAGTAGCATCACCTGCTCTCTCTTGGGCCTGTGTCCTCTGGGGAGACAGCATGTCCATCCAAGGATCAGAACTTGTCGCTCCTTTATCCACCGTCCACGGGGTCCCACTCCCTGGGCTTGCAGTGTACTTTAGAACTCGGCCCCTCCCCGAGAACAACCATTTCTCTGGTTGAATCGTTTTCTCCTACATTCAGAGCCAGAGAATATTAAGCCCCTACTGTGTTTTAGACTGTGTATAGATGGATCTCAGCATTGAGGTCTGTACTGAGATCCCTCATTGGGGCCCTGTGAATGTCGAGGTCAATCCCTTCATCCCCATCTGTAAGGAGTCCCTGGGGCTGGGCCTTGGAGACAGTTGATCGGACAAGGGACCCAGCTGTGTGCAGCCCCCAGGGCACCGAGGTGCTCTCCGCAGGGAGTTAGCTGCTCTATGGCTTGGTCTAGGTATGTGGCCTTCAGGCTGGGGGCCACAAAGGCTAATGGAGGTGCTGGGCTGCTTCTGGGAGACCCGAAGGCCTCAGAGCTATGCAAGGAAGGCATTGTGACTGGGCTCAGGGCTCGGGTGTCCTGGTAGATTTCTGCAAATGTCTGCCGTGTGGAGCTGTAGCAGAGCCAGCACAGCACGCCTGCCGCCTGGCCTCCCTTTCGACAGAGTTGGAACCCCATCCCTGTGGTTTCTCATGCACCGTTATGGAACCCAGGAACTGCGGCAGGGGTGGTGAGTGACTCCAGTGACTTCTACATTTCAGCTGCTAGGAAGATGGGGGCCAGTTGGGGTGCTAAGACTTACCTCTTTGCCTGCCTGCTGAGGGGCCAAGAGGGAACTGGTAGGTTCACACAGGTAAAGCCAAAGAGGAGGGCAGAGAGTGGCTTTGAAGCCAGTCATCCCTGGGCAGGGCCATCTGGGCTGAAGCCTCTCTGGCTTCTGGAGACTGCCCAGGAGCAGCAACCTTGAACCCCGTGCACAGCAGGATTCCGCTTTGTACACTCACGTGTAGCCTGTGTTCGAACCAAGTATACAGCTGTGTGTGTGCCGGTTGTGTGTGTTCTCCCCGGAATGACCATTAAAACGCTGGGGGCTGGAGTTTCTTTTTGTGACAGTGGATATGTAACTCTGCATGGCTGCATCACAGAAGGCTGCAGATGGGATGGTTAAACCACAGGTGCTCCTCCCTCTGTGTCTGGAGACCTGGAGTCTCAGAGCTGGAGGGAGAGAGGGGAGACCTGTGCCTGGGCTGGGAGGTACAGCGAGCCCAAGACTCTCCCAGCTCTGGGCTTCCACATGGTCCCTCTACTCACCCCACCTGCTGTTGCCCTGCTGGTTCCAGTGTCCCCTTGTTGCAGTTACTCGTCATGTTGAGTAAGGGACCCATCCCACTCTGACCTCATCATAATGAGATCTTATTTTCAAGTAGTCACAGATGGAAGCCCTGGAGTTCAGATTGTGACACATGAATTACAGTGTTTTCCTAATAAATGATCCTTCCACAGAAGATGCTTGAACCCAGGAGCTGGTGAACCTTGGCCCACAGCTTGGCAATGTGATTGTGTCAATAAAACTTTATTAGCACATAGTGACAAAGGCTCCTGGATTTTGATCTTTGGTAGCATCTGTGCCTTCACCCCAGGACAGAGACCATGTGGCCTGCCAAGTCTAGAACACTGACTCTTTGGCTGCTAAGAAGTTGCCAAATCCTATCCTAAATTATTCATCAGGGGAGCTTTGGCTGGTACATTTGTTTTATTATTATTATTCTTTTTTAGTTTTTCAAATATTTTATCATTTTTCTTTTAATATTTTATTGATTGCTCTGCTGTCTATGAGTGTAATGCCTGCTGTCATGTCCACAAGTACACCAGCGAAATGAAATGCCTGTGGAGGTCAGAAGAGGGCATTAGATTCCCCTGGAACTGGAGTTACAGATGGTTGTGAGCTGCCATGCGGGTGCTGGGAATCGAACCCGGGTGCTCCACAAGAGCAGCCAGTGCTGTTAACTGCAGAGCCCACTTCCCAGCCTGTTTTTTGTTCTTTCGAGACCCCGCTAGGTGGCTTTGAATAGCCTTGAACTTCTGATCTTCCTGCCTTCACATGGTGCTGGAGCATTTGAAATGGCACTTAGACTGCTGGCAACATGTGCAGGTCACCTGGGTGTACTGCCCTGTCCCTCCTGGACTCCAGTCTTTATGGCCCAGGAAGGTTTTGTGGCCTGTGTGGTGGATTCAGTCTCTTCTCCTGTGTTTACACTTTGACACACAGTGTATTCATCTCGAGCACATGCTGCTTTAGATGCCTTTGCCTGGGGCTACCAGGTGGATCACTCTATTCCATATTGGCCACTGGCCCTTCTTTCTGCAAATATCACATGTGGGACTTTTCCAAGTCACTAGGGCCATGCCCCGAACCCACTAGAAAGCCCATGTGTGTCCCTGTTTGTAACTGTATCGGTCAGCTTTGTCAACTGAACATGACCTAGAATAACCCTGGGAATGTCTCACTGAGGGGTTGTCTACCTTGGGCTGGCCTGTGGGTGCGCTCATAAGAGATGATCTGCAGTTGATGTGGGAAGACCCAGCCACGGTGGGCAGCACCATTCTCTAGTAGGATGCGACGTAAGCAGCTGTTTGGAGTTCCTGCCTGAGCTTCCCTACTATGAAGGACTGTGACCTGCTTGTAAACAAAAATAACCCCTTATCTCCTAAGTTGCCTTTTCCAGGTTGTTTCATCACAGCAACAGAAAGAAAACTAGGGTGCGTGGACCACGTCTCCTCTGAGGTCTAGGTGGTCTGTGTCCCCATCCTAGGGCAGGTAGCTAGCTGCTCTCTCCTGTGATTGTCATGTGGCTGGGCCTCTTTGGCTGGAAGCAGCCATCACCTGCCGTTCATGGTTTCTTTCCTGAGCTATGATGGGTGTCCACAGCGGTCAGTCCCCTGAACTCAGGGTGTCCACGTGAGACACAGGCCCTGTGTGGGACCCAGGAGGTTGAGTCAAGAGCTGGGATGGAGCATCAGGGCAGGGCGTCACTGCCACGGGTACTGGGTCCTCAGGTTGGAGTTCCTGGGGATTCACCTGGCCACTATTGTGTCGTGGAGGCCACAGCTTCCTTTGTGGGCCTGCTGCCTGGGAGGGCACAAAGGCAGGCATCCCCAACTACCACCAGACTCTGAGCACCCAGGCCTTGATATGGAGGGCTACAGGATGCCACCCAGATCTCCTGTTCTCTATGGAGCCGGCACCATGACAACACTGGGTGCTATGGTGAGGTCCTCACACACATCCAATTTGATCATCAGATGGGAGCGTGAGGGACCTGGAGCAGGAGGAAGAGGAAAGTGCAGAACTGTGGGACTCTTCTGGGAGAGCACAGGGTCCATTCCTGACTGGGTGGCACTGAGAGCTGGGCAGAGTCTCCCAGGCGGGATTGGGATTGCAGGCCCGGCTGGTCCTCAAGGTGGCTGTGTAACTGGGAAGTCACAGACGGTGTGGAGAGCCTTCTTCCCACTCTTCCCATCTCCACCTCCCTTCCATCTGACACCTGAGCCCACAGGTGGAGGGGCTCTGGTTTAAACCTGACAGCAGGTACTCGAGACCTCAAGAAGACCCCCTAACTGCCATGGACTGGGCATGGGTGGCTCCCTGTGCCCCTGCCCTGAGTACTGACCACTGTCTTCAGGGCCTCAAGTTACATGGCAGGTGATGTGAGGGCTGCGGATGAGGGACTGTCCTCTGCAGGGTTGGGTAGCTGTCCCCTCAGTGGCAAGGCCAGGGTTCTGTGTAGGAATCTGGGGAGAGGCCAGACTCCAGCAGCTCTTCAGCTCTCATTGTCCTCCACAGGACATGCGGTTGGTGCTGCTGCGGGGACCGCGTTCTGTGGGGACCAGCCGGATGGGAGGGGACCTCGGCCCTTCCGTTCTGTAGCTCCATCGTTGTCCACTGTTCTGTCTTCTCAGAAGATTCCCATCCCCACCCCACCCCACCCCCAAGCCTCAAGGACCGTCATTCCAGGTGTGGGGATAGCAAAGGGTGACTAGGACAGCACTGGGACACCACTATGTGCGTGTGTGCGCACCCCCGCACATGTGGCGTTTGTGTGTAGTGTGTGTAGGTGGCTTCCCAGCCTGTCTGCCTGGGCCACTGTATCCCGGTGGTCTCATGCCCCCTCCCCTCAGCCCTCTTTTCCCAGCCCCCCTTCACCTCACCCCCTGCACTTTCCTCCCTTTCTAGCAGTTTGCTGACTCAGCTCCACGTTGGTAAGGGGCCATGTAGCAGCCAGGGTTCAGGTGTTGTGCAACTGGCCTAGCGTGGGGCGTCCATTGGTTCTTTGGGGGTTCAGCTTAGGACAGGCTTCTGTAAGGCTCCCATGTCAGCATGAAAGTCCGTTTTAGAAGGTGATGACCACATAGGACCCGGGGACCCTCAGGTAAGCGTGGTCCATTTACAGACTCCAAGAACTCAGGGTGGAGGGGGGTCAGGGATGCTTTGTCTTCTGCTGCCTGGGTCTAGCTGGAGCACAGGGCTTCCAGTCCCGCGGGCAAGGGGTTCCCTTCTTCTCTGTCTTCTCCTCCATCTTTCCCTCAGGCCCAGGACAAAAGTCAGACCTGGGGTGGGGGCCGCCTGCTGGGGGGCGTTCTCCACTTGGGTTTAGTGGGATTAGAGTATGCCGGCTGGGGACAGGTGTTTCCTTTATGCTCTGCCCGAGGCTGGAAAGAGCCTTCTCCCTGAGTGCCGCATGCGGTGGGGGTCTCCGGTTCGGAGTAGCTGGTGGGGGGGTGGCGGCCAGTTTTTGTTAGGTCCTTGTTTTTACATCTGACCCCGGCCAGCTGGAGCGCTCGCTTTAAGTGCGAGCTAACAGCTGACATAATAGAGCAGAGAGGGCCGAGCGGGCCTCCCTGGCACCCCTCTCCAGTGGGGCGCCCAGGGCTGCTCGGTGCTGTGTTGGGGGCGAGAGGATGAGCCGGGGGGCCTCATAGCTGTGGGGCACGGCTCAGTGGGGCCCGCCAGCTGTCTGCCCGTGTGTCCCCTGGGGCACCGCACTCAGACGGGCTCCCATCACGCTCTTGGCCTCCCGGAGGCTCAGGCTGTGTGCTATTGAAGCGTCCCATTGTGTGACTTTGCAGGTGGGAGGGAGGGAGGGGGCTAGGGGCAGCCTCTTGGGGTCGAGAGGCACACTTGAGCACCCAGGCCCCCTGGCCCCTTGCTTTGCTGAGCTGACTGACCGGTGGAGGAAGGCACCAGCAGCAGCTTCTAGTAGATTCTCTGTCTCCTGGTGTCCAGGCTGCATGGCGGCTGATGGTTCTGGGTAGAGCAATTGGAGTCCCTGGGCCTGGGTGAGCTAAGGATTCTTCTTCAAGAGCTGCTGGGAGGCACTCAGACCCAGAGGTGGTCCCAGTGTGCCTGGACCACTGGCTCAACAGAAACAGACTGCGCTAGCAGCCTTGAGCACATTTATCTTCCTTGCCTTCAGGTGCCATGATCTCCTTCCCACACATGCAGGTTGCTGCCCAGCCTGGCACTAGATGTTTGAAACACACCTCCGGCCCTGGTGTCACAGCTTTGTGTCCTCTTGGGTAGCAAGGACAGAGACACCCCCACTCCGCCCCACCCTCCCGTGTGACAGGGTGTTGGGGGTGGGTTTTAAGTGGACCCAGTGCCCACCCCTGGGCTGCACACAATCTGGGTGCTGTAAGAGGTAGCATGATTTCCATAGGGGCATTAAGTGGCAGGTTGCAAGTAAAAGCCTGGTGTGTCCAGGACACTTGGTCCCAAGAAGAGGGCTACTGACATGGATGTTCAAACATACCACACACAGACACACAGGCCCTCGTGTGGACCACTCTTACGTGCTTGCACATCAGGGTCACACACATGCAGTGCGAGCAGACTTTGTCTGGAGCTGGGCTGGGGAGACTGAGACCCCCATTGGGGCCTGTTCCTTTTGCACTTTAATCCAGAATCTGTCAGCATGGGAAGCCGGGATGAAAACAGTGTGAAGTGTGAACTGGGAGGCTCCTGTGGATGGCTGGGGAGCTGGTCAGGTTCCCAGCACTGTGTGAAAAGTGGAGTGAGGCTGGGAGGCCTTCCTCAGTTCATCTCAAATTCCTTTCCTTATCCCCTCCTCTCTCTCCCCTCCTTCCCCTCCCTCCCTCCCCCTCCTTCCCTCCTCTCCCCTCCCTTCCCCCTCTTCCTTCTCTTCCCTCCCCTGGTTCTGCTGTCTTACTCCCACTGCTGCAGGTGATCCTCCTGCCTCCACCTCTGAACTGGGATTACAGGCACACACTGCTTCACTCAGTTTATTTGGCGTTGGGGATCGAACCCAGGGCTTCCTGCGTGCTAGGCAAGCACTCTGCCAGCTGAGCTGCACCCCCAGCCCTCATTTAAATTTCTTTCATGGGGCCATCTCCTTTTCTTCCGGGGGTTCTCAGGCCAGTTTTGGGGGGCAGGGAGTTGCTTCTGCCCTAGAATGGAGACCAAGTGAGTTTTGGCCCCTGTTATTTGCTCTATGCTAGGCTCAAGGTGAGTTCTTTGACACCAGTGAAATGCCTTGGAGCTCCAGATATGAAGACGGTCCTGGGAGCACAGAGGTGCTCAGAGGCCCGGCTCCGTAACTGGCCCCCACCTAAGCAGCAAGGAGGTTGCAAGTACACCCTGGTATAGCCAGGATGCCTGGTTTCAAGGACGGGTTTACTGCCATGCATGCTCAAATACACACATAGGCACATGTACACAGAGTCATGCGTAGAGGCAGCAGAGGGCCTGGGGGTGGCAGGGAGCTTCTGGAGGCCTCTGTACCCCTCTTTTGAGGGGTTGGCAGAGACCAGGATTCATGAGGTCTTCTCGTTTCATGAGTTGTGCTGGCAGTGACTCCCCACGGCCTAGAAGCAGCCAGGGAGATGGTAGGAGTCCAGAGCCCTGAGGCAGTCCGCTGGCTCACACGTAGGGCCATCTCCTTGGACCTCTATTTGTTTCTGGGTCAAATAACTGGGGCATCCTGCTCCGCAGGCTGTGAGGGTGCGAGGGGACAGCCAGTGTGAATCTGCTTGGCCCAGAGACAGTGGCTATGAGGGCCACGGCTCATGGGCTGATAGTGGCTGCCCCTTCCAGTGGGGTGGGTAGCTAGAGGTGGAGTGTGCAGAAGGGCTGTGGTGGCCCGTGTTGGTGTCCTAGGATGATGCCCTAGATGTTTTTTATTTAAACACATGATCTGATGTGCTGGACACATAAAAACTTCCCCACAATCAGGGGAGCTTCCCTGTGCCCTTGATGATCCCTTGTAGGCTGGCCCCCTGCCTCTTTCAGGTAGTACATGGAGATCTGCTGTCTGTCAGAAATATTTCCATTTTCTAGAATTTTCTACAAATGTGTCCTTTGCAGTACCCTCTTTTCTTCTGGGCCCTTTGATTCAGCGTCATTGATTTGAGCTCCATATGTGCTGTTATATCAACAGTCCATGCCTTTTCATTGCTTAGCAGTATTCCATTGTATGGCTATACCATAGTGTATACTCCTGCTTCCTTTCCTTTTTTCCCATGGGCCATTGCTGAGGCATCGAATGCCTGGCAGTTACAGTGGGTGCATATCTAATTATTAAGAGACTGGCCAACTGGGGTTGTATCATTTTATACTCTCTGAGCAGCACTCCCACCTTCTAGCCATAGTCAGTCCTTTTGATGGCTGTGGACCTACTGTATGTATCATCAGGGGAGGTGGTACCTCATTGTATCCGCATTTCCATTACCTGATGACTGATGGTGTTGAGTATCATGTATGTGTGTATGTATGTGTGTGTATACATGCAGGTGTGTGCACATGTGTGAAAATGTGTGTCACAGCCACAGGTTGATGTTGTGTGTTCTTTCAATCTCATTCTTCACTAATGCTTTGAGACAGAGTCTCTCACCAAACATAGAGCTTCCTAATTCAGCTAGGGTGACCAGCGAGCCCTGGGGATCCCTTGCACCCTAGTGCTGTGATTACAGATATGTGCCACTGCACCCAGATTTTTATGTGGGCTCTGGGGTGCGCCCAGGTCCTGATGCTTGGAGGCAGGCATTGCCCACAGGGCCACCTCTCCAGCCAGGTGTTGAGTTTTTTCTTGTGTTTAACTGGCATCCACAGAACCTCTTTGGTGAGCTTGCCTTAGATTCCAGTCTGACTCGCTGTCGCTGTCCTCTTCCCCTCAGGCCCAGGGCTTCAACCTCGGACCTTGAACCTACAAGGCCAGCGCTCTAACACTGACCTATGTCCTCTGTCCTGCATTCTTATTGTGGGGTTGTCAAATCTCATTATAGCGTCACACAGATCTGGGCTTTACAAGCAGTTTCTCCCAGTTCAAGGCGTCCCTTCTCATCTGTTCAGTAACACAATTTTTACAAAACAGTGTTTGGGACTGAGAGTGTGAGCCAGAGGTAGAGAACTAGCATGCACAAAGCCCTGAATTCCATTCCATTCCCCAGAAAACACACACGCACACACTGCACACACACACACACACACATATGCACCTACACACACATGTACACATACGCATGTGTGCACACACACAATTGCACACATGCGAGCGCAAAGCCCTGGATTCCGTTCCATTCTCCAGTAAACACACATGCGTGCACACACACTTCATTTTATTCAAATGTATATCTTTATTGAATTTTTGTGGATTTCATACAATACATCTTAATCATATTTAGAGCCCTCCCCACCCGCCTCCTCTATCCCACCCACAGGATTTCATGCATTCTGTCATATAAAAGGCCTGTTGAGTCAAGTTTGTGTACCCAGATGTCCCTCAGTGTGAGTTCTACACAGTTCATCTTTATGAAGTCAAGTTTATGGCTTTCTCTGTTTTAGTATCTGCCTCACTTTTAATGCCATGTTTGTGTAATCGTATATCAAATTTTGGATGAGATTTTCTTCTAGTGTTTTATTGTTTTAGGTCTGTGATGCATTTTGAATTAATTGTGTGTGTATGGGTAGGTTGTTGGCTTACCTGTTCTGGTGCTGCAGAGACCAGAGGTTGACATCAGGATCTCCTCACTCTCCACCTTGCTTGAGACAAGGTCACTCACTGTACTTGGCGCTTCCTGTTTCAAGTAGACTGGCTGCCTGGAGAGCCCTGGAGTCTGCCTGACTCTGCCTCCTAGTTCTGGGGTCACAGGCGCATGCTGCCATGCCCAGAATTTTCCGTGGGTTCTGGGGATCTGAACACTGGTCCTAACTCTTGCTCATAACCCCCGGAGTCTCCTCCAGCACCTCATGTAGAACGTGGTTGGCAGTCTCCATCACCTCATGTGGAGGTGGAGTCAGTCCAGTACCCATTTGCTGAAAGAATTGCCTTTACCCACGGAGTCACCTTGATGTCGTTTTTAAAGTTCAGTGTGCCATGAAAGCACATGTCTGTTGGACTCTGTTCCGATCCACTGACCCGTGAGCCTCTCCTCTGGCCAATGCCACACAGTGGTGACTGGCATTATGATGAGGCTGCAAAAAAAATGAGAGTACTTTGTGCAATTTGACTTTCTTTGTCAAATGTTTTGACTATTCTAGGTCTTTTGCCTGTCCACATACATTTGAATTTTAGAGACAGCTTGGTCATCTTTACAAAGAAGCCCAGTCTGGAGCTTCACTGGGGACAACCTGGGACCTGAAGTTGACTTTGGAGGGAATTAGCATTTTGGTGCGTTTGTGTCTTATGATCTGTGAGCACACATATTTCAATCTTTAATTTATTTTTTACTAAAATATTAAATTTATTTTGTACATGTGTACACTTGTGCACATGCATGCATGTGGAGGTCAGGGGACAACTTGCAGGAGTTGGTTCTCTGTGTGCTCTGGGGCTCAAACACAGAACGTCAGACTTGGCTACGGGAGCCTTTACTGGCTGAGCCATCTCACTGGCCTCCGTCTGTAATTTCTGTCAGAGATGTCTGACAAGTCTCAGTGTCCAGGTCTCTCAAACATCTGTCAAGACCTTTTCCCATGTTTTTGGTGCTCTTACCAAGTCAATTTGGTCTTTTTTTCTTACCTTTAATAAGCTTCATCAGTAAAGCCATCTAAACTGAACATCTTTTTATGAGGCTGTAAATTTGTAGAATTTAAATTTGTAGAACACTAGTGACATCTGTTAATTCTCATTCTTTACTTAGAACTGCAGTTCCTTGTCGCAAATTCATCTTGTGTTTTGCTAAACCCACCTGACAGTACTAGTAGCATTTTGTGGATTCCGTTGTTGTTTTGTTCTGAAGTTAATAATGTTGGCTGCAAACAAGGTTGATGTAACTTCTCTAATTGGGAAACCTAATTTCTTTTTCTTGCCTGATTGCACTGGCTAGCCCAGCGGATGCAATGTTTAACAGATGCAGGATGACTGGACATACTCTGTTCCCACCCTTGGGAACATTATAGCCTGGGATGTGGTTTGTCTTGGTATTTAGTCCACTGTGCTGGTCAAAGGCAGGCTTGTTCTACTGATGTTACAAGGCCTGCTCTAACCATCTGTCATCGTGAGTGATAGCTTGTCCATGTTTGCTGTGTCCTTTCTGATCTTCTTCCCATGTTTTCTGCCTATCATTAAGAGGCTGGTACATAATCTCCCACTGCCAATGGGAGTTTGTTTCTTGATCTCTGTGTTTCTTGGGAGGTTTTGCTCAGTGTGCTTCAAAGCCTCGATGTTGGATGTGTCATGCTGTTAGCCTGCCATTGTGAAGTTGTATTCTGTACTCTGTTTTACTCCGGACTTTTCTTATACTGAGTGTTAATGTGGCATATCTTTTTGATTAATCTTTCAAATGATGTGTGTCTTTATACTATGTGTTCCTTATATGAAGCATAGCTTGGGCCTCATTTTGTGAGTCAAAGTGTTTTTCTCCTCTGGGTTCAGTGAACCCTGCTTGCAGCTACTAATGTGACTGGTATTCTTGGGCTCACCTTTGCCAGTCTTTTATGACTGTATTTTCTGTTACCAGAAAGCAAACAAAGACACAGTGGGTGACTTGGGGGGAGGGAGGGTTCAGTTCAGACCCTGGGCGACTTGTTGAGTGGCTGATGGGAGTCTTGGTAGGAATGTAAAGGACCAGATATTGGGGACTAGGTCCCAGTATCCCCAACAGAGGAGGCCTCACCCATCATGACCTGAGCAGGGCCCGTGGTTGGCTTGGGTGGCTGGAACCAGGAAGACCCCGAGGGTCAGTGAGTAGGTGCGGGAGGCAGTGGGTGTGAGCTGCTGCTCTTGGTTTGGGCCTCCACATAACATGGTAGGGGGCTTGGTGGGGGGAACCGAGGTCAGCACCTTCCTCACTGCTGACCGCATGGATCCTGCAGGCAGAGACACACGGGATGGCAGCACACCTGAGCCAGGCTTGGCTTAGGGGACTGGAAAGGGCTTTTGCTGATTCTGTGAGGTTTTGCATCTCAATCAGAACCAAATTTGGCAGTGTGGAGGCAATAGGGGACGGGGTAGGACGCATACGTATATAAATCTGCTGCATTCTTGAGTCTACTCAGAAGACCATGTTGGACAAAGAAAATTCCCGTGTAACTGAAACGTTTCCATAGCTGTCCACATGCCCTTTTTTAGACTTGGACATGCAGTTGGGGTATCCTGTGGGGGACACGTTTACATGTCTGCCAATGACCAGGTCTGGAAGATATCTCCAGAGTTCGCCAATCCCTTGGGGAAAAAAATTTCTTAAGCTGGGTTTGTAGGTATGTGGGGGGTTGGGAGGTTGGATACAATGACCCCGTTCAAGGTGAGTCACCTGGCTTCATTCCTTGCACTGTGCAGTGCAGTGTATATGTGTGTGTGTGCTATGGGGAACACTGGGCTCTGGATTTGGGCTGGGTGGACTTGTGCCATGCACATCTGTGCATGTACACACATGCACACCTGTGCATACATGCACACACATACATGGCTAGCCCGCCTCACACAGATGCATGTCTGGGGACGGGGTGCCACTCTCGACTTGGGGCAAAGTGAGGACACATTTGGAGGAAACAAAGGGGCTCTGTTTCCCGCCCACACCCCAACTCCCTTGAGCTGCTCTGGCTCAAAAAGCAGCACTTTGGAGGATGTTTGGTGACAGGTGCTGGGTGCCCAGACAGAACCGGGTGTCCTAATCCCAGGGCTATCTCCAGGCTAAGTGCCAGATCCCTTCTCCTAGCAAAAGCAGCGGGGAGGGGGGTGAGTCGGGGGAGGTGGTTCTGGTGGCCACGTCAGACTTGCAGATGTGAGTTGTCCACATTGAGCGACCATCAGGAAGCCCCAGCATCACTTTGTGATACCCTGAGTCTGTGGGGCCAGGCTGCTGGGGTGGGGCTGTAGGGAGGCAGGCTGCTTGGGTGTTGGGGTACACTAGGCTGAGCACCTGGAGTACACCCTGTTGGCTGGTCTACTCTTCAGTCTGCCACCTTTCCCATCCTTGCCTGCCTTTGGGGGGCAGTTTGGAGCCTTGGTTTTCCTTCGGGAGAGTCAAGGTTATATACGACCCTTGGGAGTTGTAGAAACAGGATGGAGGTAAATTGCTGCCCCCGACCCCATAGGACCTGCCTGAAGTCCCGGGACACTTCCAGTAACCGGCCACGTGGCCTCCGGGAGCGCAGGCCTCCTTCCCAGCACCTGGGGAGGAACAAGAGGCTCTGTGTGTGCGGCTGCCCTCCAGCCGCCTGGGGTGGGCCGGGCCTCAGGACGCCTGGTGGAAAGTGGCCGTAAGTGGCTGACTGTGGTGCCACACTCCTCTATGACCCTGTGTACCCCTTCCTGGGACCATGTGGTTCTCATGACTTGGGGGCTGCCTCCTCCTACCATTGTGCCTGACACCCTGCCTAAGCTCCACAGGGTAGTAGGAAATGGAACCTGGTGTCCCGACACTCTGGACATGATGACTGGGAGGTACAGAAGCCCACTGGCAGAGGGCACAGTCGGCAGGCCCGGGGGAAGATTCTAGACATGATCTGGTGGGAGTCCTAGTCCAGCTGCTGGTGCTGGGGGCTTGTGGCTCCAGGTACCTTCAGCAGCGTTAGTGTGGGGCTGGCCAATGTTATACACCTAGGGTCAGAGGTGTCAGGTAGGGGCACATCCAGCTAGGAGCCCAGCTTCACCCTGGAGCCCCTGTGCCCTGGCTGGCTCTGGAATTTGGGTCGGTCATCTGCTCTGTTCCCCTGGAGGGGAAGCCCTTCTAGGGGTATAGCCTTTGCCAGGGAGAAGCTACAACATGGGTTGGAGTTATTGTGTGTGTGGTACCTTGCCGTCACCCAGTGGCCCCCTACATCACTAGGGGCTTAAGTGGGGTGGCCCAGGAAGCTGGTACAGTCTCACAGAGCCCAGAACTCTCACTGTCTGTGTTCTTCACTGAGCTCTCTTCTCTGCTGGGCAGAGTGGGTGGATGGTACCATGCTCATCTGGAGCCCAGGATACAACTTACTCATCTTCTTCAGACTTCACCCATGTCCTGGCTTGTTAGGCCCAGAGTATGGCACAGCTGAAGCTGGCTTTGGGAGTTTGGGACTAGTGTTGAGAGTAGCAAGGTGGGCATTTATGGAAATCACACCGTTGTCCACTCCCAGGCAACAGGCTGAGGGAACCACACCTGGGCGAGGACTGCCAGAAGCCAAGGGGTGAGGCTGGAGCCATGATGTTTGTGCTTCAGACAGCGTTGAGGAGATGTGGAGTGTGGGTGCCCATATCTGATATCCGACCCAGTGTGGATCTCACTATGCAGCCCTGGCTGGCTTGGAACTCACTGTGTAGACCAGGCTGGCTTTGAACACAAGAAATCCACTTGCCTCTGCCTCCTGAGTACTGGGATTAAAGACTTTGGTTTTTAAATCTCCCAAACTGAGGTCCTTTACTTAGCTCATCTCTCTTCAACACTTCAACCCTTAAATAATTTGAACAGTTTTACTGACATATTATCAGTGTACACCCCTTGGGGGAGAGTGTGCCGTGGCATGGAAGTGGAGCTCGGGGGAGCTGTGAGGGTCCCATTCTTTCATTCCCCCTTTACATGGGTGCTGGGGATCAAACCCCCGACACCAGTTCATGTGGCACATGCTTTGACCTGATGAGTCCTCTCGCCTGATCCTTTTTACGCTTTCAAAGAGCTGCCATCTGCCCACCTGTTTCTAAGTTCTCCTTGTATTTTTTCTGGTTCCTTCTTGTCTTAAAGTTGGCTTTTCTGAGGTTTGCATTCAGCAAAACTCTCCCTTCCATGAGGCATCTGGTTCAATGAGTTCTGGCAAGTTCCTAGTCAGGAAACCACACCAAGTCCAGGTTGCGTTCTTTCGCACGCGCCGTACCACATCCCCTCCCGGTGCCTGCACCTGGGAACCTTCCCGTCCCCTTGAGAATGGAATTCTGTGGCATGAAGCTCTGTGCCTGGCTTCCATCACTTCGCAGAGCTCACTTGAGGCCTGTCCCGCCCTTGGTCTGTACTCAGTAGTTGATTAAATCATTTGGAAAGGATACAGTGTACTGCAGTTTGTTTACCCGTCCACAGGCTGACGGACATCTGAGCTGTCTCTAGGGCTCGGCTATTATGATTAGAGCTGCCATGAGCATTGCATACAGGTTCTGGAGTCGTCACTTGCCTTCATTGTGCTAGGGCAAAACACCCGCCTTTCTGAGTGCAGCTGCAAGGCTGGGGACACAGCATGCTCAGAAACTAACAAACGCTTTAGCAAAATGGCCGCCCTGACTTTCAATGTCACCCTCCCTGTGTGACACTGAGGTTGCTTCGGATTCCTACCAGAACTTATTATGGTCTGGTTTGGGGGCTGGAGAAATGGCTTAGCAGTTAAGAGCACTGGCTGCTCTTTCAGAGGACCTGGGTTCAGTTCCCAGCACACAGCAGCTCACCCCTCTGTAACTCCTGTACCAGGGTATCCGATACCCTCCTCTGGCTTCTGCAGATACTACATGCACGTGGTGCACATACATGCATGCAGGCCAACGCTCATCCTCATAAAAAAGTTAAATTTTAAAATATGTCTGCTTTTGACATTAGCCATCCTACCCCCAGTTTGAATTTACATTTTCACAGTGCCTGATGGTGTTGAGGACGCTGTCTGAGGTCTCCTTCAGGGATGTCTCTGCCACAGTTCTTGGTGCTTTTTAGCAATTTGCTTGATTCGTTTTGAGTTGGAAGGATGGTGTGTCCATGACTCTAAATGTGTCCTTCGTGTGATCTGGGGCCTTGCAGACGTTTCCTCCTGACCTTTGGCCTCATCTTTGAGTTCTTCTTAGCAGGACCTTTCAGAAGAGTGACATTTTTAATCTTGATGCAGTCCAATTCGTCAGAGGTCCCCCCCTTTTCCTGTATGCGTTTTGTGTCCTGTCGAAGAAATATTTGCCTAATCCAAGGTTACAAAGCCTTTTCTTCTGTTTTCTGTAGAAATTTTATCGTTTTGAGTTTCTTGTTTAGATCTCTGATCCATTGCAGGTTTAGTCTCATGCATGGTGACAGGTATCAATCAGGAATAAATCTTTTTTGCATGTGGTTCCTCCTGTGTCCCTGTGACTTTTTCTTTTTTTCATGGAATTACTTTGGCACTCTGATGAAAATCAGTTGGCTGTGTGCTGGGTCCGATTTCTGGACTTTATAATCTGTTCTGCCAGCAAAGCTCTGTCTTGATTACTGTGACTTTCAGACTAAGCCTTGAAATCAGGCCTTGTTAATCCTCCAATTTGGTCCATTTTCAAAGTGTGATGCTCTGCTGGGCTCTTCACAGTCTCAGGAAAATTTGAGAATCAAGCTGTTAATTTCAGACAACAACCGACAGAAAATAAAATGAAATAAAAAACCCCAACCCAACAAAATCCAAAACCAGACTGTCCCCACTGGCATTTTGACTGGCATTCCGTGTAGAGGAACATGGGTTTCACATGTGTCTTCTGTGTGCGATTCCCGCCTCTGCTGGCTTTAGGCATTTTGAGTGCCAGTCATGAGCACAGAGCAGTTTCCACACAGGATCTGCCGGTTGTCACTCCATCCTTCGTGTTCCTGGCGTTCCTGACGTGAAGCTGTTTTCTCCATTTTGTTTCTGGATATTTGTTGCTAGGATATAGAAGGACAATCAACTGTTTGTTTGTTTTGTGTGTTGACCTTGTGCCCCTGCCTTTGCTGACCTTATTTATTGCTTCGAGAAGGGCATTTGCACATATGTTGTGTTTGCTTGTTGAAGATTCTTTAGGGCTCTCTATGGAGCTGGTCCTCTCGTCCCTAATAAAGCCAGTCGTATCTTTTTTTCTACGCATACACATTTTATTTCTGGGTTTTGCCCCATAGCACCGGCTGGCACCTTGGGCTGGAAGTTCAGTGGTGAGGAGAGAGCAGCCAGCATCAGGATTGGTGGGTGTGGGCTGGTTGGTACTGACGATCAAGTCATGTTCTTCTTTTTCCACTTAGTCTGCTGGGCCTGGAGCCTGTATGGTGAGGGGCTGACGGCTTCTGCCCAGCTCCTTTTCTGTTGAGATAGCTGGGGCTCTTGTCCTTTCTTAGTTTATTAACCTGGTGCATTGTGGTCATTGACTTGATCAAATAACCCCGCGATCACACAAAGCCGCCTCGACCATGATGCCTTTAAGTCCTCCTGCTGGATCTGATTGCTGAGGTTCTGGGTTGAATGTTGGTGCTCATGCTCACGTAGAAGGCCCAGTGTTGTCTGCCCGTCCTGTGCTCTGTTTTGGGATGTGAGGCTGAGGTTGGGGAGGTTCCCAGCTCCTGTTTTAGGACACGTGTGTGTGATTTTCTCCTGTGTCTCCCTTCCTTTTTGGTCAGAACCTCCTTCTGACGTTGCTCCCTCATTAGCTCCTAAAACAGCAAACTCGTGTACAATTTCCTTTCTATCCCTTAAAACATTCCTGAAAGGAGGCGCGTGGGGAAACCTGTTTAAATTCTCTCCTAACTAAAATCTTGGCATTTGCGCAACAAGCGAGGCTTGGGAGAGTCAGTCAACAGACAAGGCCAGCCACGTGCACCCAACATACATGCGCACCCAGCCACAGTGCAGCCTGTGACAAGCCCCCACCCCCACCCCATGTCCTGAAGGCCTCTGACCTGCCTGGCTAGGTGCCGCCCCTGGACCTCCACAGAAGGGGCTGGGGTCCGTGTAGCCACCAGCAGGCCTGCCTAGCCATGGTGAGGGGTATTGAGCCAACGGCCCCAGCTTTGCTCAACTTCTAGTCCCAGAGGGAACTAGGTTGGTTTTAGAAGTGTGGGCTCCCAGCACACGCACATCCACCACATCCTCCACTAAGGGCAGCAGACAGTTTTTGGAGGATCTCTTGTGGTTGGAGCCATTAGCAATGGGGTAAGGGCCTAAGAGTAAAACCCGATGTAACTGAGCTGGAGATGGGCATGGCCCCCGGGGAAAGGCAGAGGCTTGCTTTCATGCATGCTTTGCTGTCTGGGGGCCCCAGGGTGTCTGTAGCCACTAGGTATGGGTGGTCTTGGACACTCCTCCCCTAGAACGAATTTCTGAGTGGCCAGTTGGGGCTGCTCCTATGTGTACAGGCCCTGTTGTGGTCTCAGGGGTCTGCGCACAATGGGGCTGGGTAGGGTTTTTTTTTTCTAGCTAGATGGACAGAGATCCACACCTCTGAGGTCTTGTTGCTGCCTCAGCCCTGGGCTGGCCTCCAGTGACTTGGGTGACGTCCCCAGAACCCTTGTTTCTCTGTGAGGTAGAGAGGTGGTGGCTGCTTCAGGCATGAGTTTGCACAGAGCTCGGGAGACACAAGCCACTTGCCATGGATTCCGAGAGCTCCCCTTGCGTCCTGGGAAGGGGCTGCTTTCCAGGAAGCCTAGCTTTAGGAGAGCAGCAGGTGTCTGCTCTCTGTCTCCGTTCCTGGCCACCACTGTGACCTTCAAAACAAGGCTAGATAGGGTGCCTGGACTCTGGACGATCAGCAGAGAAAGGAAAAAGATGACCTGGTGGGACCCTTATGAGCACTTTCTTACCTTGTGGAGTAGACATCCCCAAGGACTCTTGTCCAGTCCCTGACCTGGTCTGAGTGACAGGCTGAGCCTTTGGGGAGCCATGTACTGCTCTTTGGAGGACAGCAATCCGAGCTCAAGGGTTGGCAGGTAGGTCCCTCCCTACTGTGAGAAGGCCCTGTTCTAGGTCTGCCCTCACAGCTGGCAGTTGCCAGTGATCATTTGTGTACTGTGGCTTTTTATTTTTTTATTATTAGTTATTTTTTCTTAATATTTATTGAGCTTTTGTACATTTCATATAACAGTTCGTAATCAAATTCAGACCCCCTCCTCCACCTATCCCGCACTGGACCTCATGCATTCTACCCTACATGTTAAGTCCTATCCAGTCAAGCACTTGTACCCAGATGCTCTTTGGTATAAGCTCATCCACTGGAGTCTAGTCAGTCTATCTAGAGATCGTAGTAATCAGTCTCCAGAGTTCCCAGGCTAGGGTCAGCCTGCCGCCCATTTCCCTAGCTCCATTCTGGGATTTTGTCTGAGTCGGAATAGGTCTTGAGTTCAATGCCTTCATTGCCACAAATTCATGTGAGCAAGCTTCCAGTGGCCTGAAAGCCGCTGTCTCCCTGTGTTCACAGACCGACTCTTCTGGCAGTCTTTGTGCCCGAGTGGTGTGTGGGTGAGGTTCGCATAGGAGTCCTGTTCAGACACGCACACTGCAGCCTCTAATTCTCGGAAACTTGGCCAGTTGTGGCCTTCTGTGTGCATCGCACTGCTCATAGAAGCACTGCAGAAGCCTCTGCCCCGCTACTCACCCAGCCTCCTCCCTACCGGTGTTTCTGGGCCCTGAGTCTCCTTGCATAGGGACAACAGTCATGTTAAATGAAGAGTCCACAGGACTCTACTGCTGCCTCATCTTACATCACATCTTCACAGACCCTATTTCCAAATATGGGCACATACTCAGGGGGAGGGACTTCGATGTGAATTGGTAGTGATTCCATTCACAGATGAGCCTCGCTCATCAGATGCTATAGAACCCAGAGGTCTGTGAACTTGGCCCACAGCCTGGCTATATGTCCTTGTAAGTAAAGTGTTACTAGCACGTAACCACGACATAGCCATTCGTGTGGACACAGTCCCTGGAAGCCTCCGTAACAGGATGGAGACCATGTGTCCTACAGAACCTAGAGCTGTCTGGCTTTTGGCCAGACCTTCCCAGACCATGCCCTGCCCTATGGGTCTGAAAGCCATGTTAGAAGTGGCTCTGCCCCACAGAGCTCTTGATGGAGGTTGGAGGAAGAAAGGAAGCCACATCTAGATCCTTGACTTATCAGAGAAAAGCCTCATGGAGATCACATTGTGGAAAGGCAGATAAGAGCTGCTTGAGTTCTGTGTTTGAGGAATAGTAGACTGAAAGATGGCAGAGAAACGTCCACCCCTGGTGGACAGGGAGAGAGTATGCTGCCCGACCCAGAGACCGCCAGGAAAGGGCCTGAAGAAAGATAATACAGCACATGCCAGTTTGAAAGGGTCCAGCAGATGCATTTAATGTTATACTAAACATAAACACCACAAACTCACCTACCAGAAGACGTGGGACTGTAAGAAGGGCTTTTGCTTATTTTTTATTTTATTTATTTCTTTGTGTGTGTGTGTGTGTGTGTGTGTGTGTGTGTGTGTGGTGTGCACATGTGCAAGTGTATGTGCTTATTCCCACACACAGGTGCCTGTGGAGGCCACCAAAAAAGGGCATTAGATCCTTTAAAGCTGGAGTTACAGGCAGTTATGAGCAGCCCAATGTGCGGGTTGGGAGTCAAACTCAGGTCCTTGTAACTGCTATGCCACCTCTCTATTCTGTGTGGTTTTCTTTTTCTTTTCTTTTCTTTTTTTTGATACAGGGTCTCCCTGTAGCTAAACTGGAACTTGCTACGTAGACCAGGCTGCCTCAATCTCACAGAGATCTGTCTGCCTCTACCTCCCACATACTGGGATTAAAGGGGTATACCACCATACCAGACTAGCCCATGAGTTTTATTTACTAATAATGAATTAATTTCTGTGGTTCCAGCAATAGAACCCAAGGCCCTGTGTATGCTGCCTAAAGATGCTATTACTGACTCAATAGCCCAGCTTGATTTAATTTTTTAAAAACAAATGCATTCAATAGCAATGATAAATGAACACACAATGGACAGTTATTTTTTTTTAAATAGGATAGCCAAAAATATGTAAAGAAACTACATCCAAAAATAGAGACCAAGAACAAAACCTTTCAAGAAGCACCAGATTTTCAACATGAAGTCTAAACAAGTACAGATAAGATATGACTTATTTTTGGAAGAGGTCTAATTCTATTATTAAGCTATCAGACCATGTAAGATGTGTGAAAACAGTTAGGATAGTGCAGGAAAAAGGGGGCTAATCATGGGACTCGGGGTGGGGGGTCTGAGAGTCCTTTCCTTCTGTGACCAAAGCAGCTTGAGAGAGAAAGGGTCTAATTTGGCTTCCACTTCTAGGTTACAGTCTATCGTGGTAGGAAGGTCTGAGGGATCTGAGACAGGATCTGAGAGGGATGAACCCAGACCTGCTAATGCTCAGCTCAGTGTATCTGCCTCCATAGCCCAGGTTCTGTCCACAGTTAGAATGGTTTCTCCCTGCTACCACCCAGCGGGCTGGAGAGATGGCTCAGTGGTGAAGAGCACGGGATGCTTTTCCAGAGGACCTGGGCTCAGTGCCAAGCAACCCACATGATGGCTAACGACCATCTGTAACTCCTTCCAGGGAATGTGATGCCCTCCTCTGGGCACCTCAGGCATTGCACACACACGGGTCATTTCGATGCATGTAGGCAAAACACTCATACACATCAAAAGTAACACTTTTAAGAAGATGAGTCTTCCCATATAAATTAGCATAGTCAAGCCAAGCATCCAGGCATGCTCAGAGGCCTGTTTTCCAGGTGAGTCTAGATTTTTGTCAAGTTGATGATTAACCCCCACAGAGACTGTAAACCAACCCCTTCAGATCAGAACTCCGGTAGGAGCTGCACCAGCAGCTGAGTGTTGCGGTCCTGAGATCTCTCAGAATCTAACAGGAATATGAAATAAGTCTTGTGTTCTCTAGTGTTGGGAAAACATCCACACATCCAGCTTCTTCAGACACCCCCAAGCTCAGCTCCCAGGTCTGCATGTTGGGGTGCTTTGGGGACAGTTCCCCTCTGTTCTGCATAGGGGCAGTGGTGGGGGAAGCTCCACCTCAGAGATGCTGGTGCATGGGTGACACTCCCCCACCACATGGCTCCCTTGGGCCCCACTCCAGAAGTGAGCATGCCAGAAAAGTCAGGAAGAGTGGTGGTAGAGCCCATGCCTAGTGTGTGCCGAGGCCTGGGTTCTCCCTGGAGCGGAGGAGTCCGGGAGGCAGGATGCATGAGTGGAGCGGGTAGAACGGACTGGCTTTGGCTCAACTCTCTTGATCTCAGAGCTCAGATTCCAGGGCAGGAATGGCAAGGACTGTTTGGACGAGGTCTTCAAATCAGCCCTGTGGTTTTGGATATTAATGATGTTCAGTTTTTATGCCCATGGGACACTCCTGAAACCGATCATGTGTGGAGGTCATATATATATTTTTTAAACCACACTTTCAACTATTAAGGCTTAACTGCTAATGTTCTCTAATCGAAACCCAATATAAGGGCTAGGGGTGTGGCTCAGTTGGTAGAGTGTCTAGCGTGCATGAGGCCTGGGTTCCATCCCCAGCACAATACAAATAACGGGCATGGTGGTGTTCTCTCTTAGTCCTAGCACTAGGGAGGAGAAGGCAGGAAAATTGGAAGTTTAAGGTCATCCTTAGCTACATAGAGAATTTGAGGCCAGCCTGGGCTACATAAGACCCTGTCTCAAGAAAGCAAAAACAGACAACAAAAAGACTCAATGCAATTATAAATAAATGGTTAAAATATCGAAATTCAAAAACCCTCACTTGTCATCAAGGTGCTTGTGCACAGCTGTGTAGACCTGGCCCTCCTGCATGGAACAGCACTGTCTATTCTGTGCCCTGCAAGGCTCAGCCATCCCTACCATTGCAAATACCCTGTGTTCTCACATCATCACCCCCTTGATTACTGGTGTTTGCAACCCCACATAGTTTGAATTCATTAAATAAAAATCATTAATTTGTCTGCCTCTTATCCTGTACACACACACACACACACACACACACACACACACACACACACACACAGCACTCAGACTCCCCCTTCTGTCAGGAGCTGGCTCACAAATCCTCTAGGGGCATTAGGGGATGGTGCGGTTTGCTTGGTCCAAATATGCTGACGAGGCAGTTCTGGGCAGGGATTCCCCTGGCTGCTCTGTGGGCCCTTCCTGGCTCCGTCTGCCTCCCCGACCCCAGCCAGGCTTCAGTGGCCACTGAGTCCTGTGCTTGCCTCCTGACCTCCAGAATACCAGAGGAAGGGAATGAACAGGCCACAGGCACCCCCTGCCTCACTGGCTTGCAGCAAGCTGGGTCCCAGGGCTAGAGGCAGCTCATTAAACCACCTGAACTGCATGTAACTCTAGTCAGCCTCCGCACAGCACCAGCAGCACATGTAAAATTAAAATGACCGCGGGGCCCTCTCTCCTCCCCACCGTGGGTGGGCAGCCTTTATTCTGAAGCTGAGGCCGGAAGCCTCCAATCTGGGGAGGATTTGCCCTGATGAAAATAGGCCTGAATGTGCCAGGCCCACGGCTGTGGTCCAGGTCTCCTCACTGTGCACGTGTAGGGCCTCCACCCCAGCCACCTGGTCAGACCCATCCCCAGTAGGTAAATGACAGGCATTAAGGATCTGCAGTTATTCCCAGAGCCACAATGAGGCTGAGTTAGAAGGGATCCCGGGAGCCTGTAGGCTCAGTATGCTCATGGAGGCATGTCTTGAGTAACCCAATTGCCCTCTTAAGAGTCTTTCAGAAAGTGTCAGGCATCCCTGAGGGGCTTCCTAGGAAGCTCATGGAGACAGTCTTCCAGTGTTCAAGCTGGGGCATCTAAGGCCCTGCTGGGTTGGCCACTGTGCTGTTAATGTGATAGTGTGTGGCTGGGCAAAGGACAACACCGGGGACCCTGTGGGCCCAGCCTCCACAGAAGCTAGGCACCGGCTAGAGAGAAACAGGGAGACTTGGACCTCAGCATGCCTTCGGGTCCCACAGGGGGCTACTTGGATGTAGAATGTGGGCCAGGGGAAGTAACCAGTTGTCAAGGCTAGCCCCTGTGGTTTTGGCCCCATGCAAGCTTCCCAAGAGAGCAGTGGGCACTGGGCCTCATGCCACCTGCTGAAGTGGGGTCCAGGATGTGAGGACCAGATGACAGCTGTTTCCCACTTGCGGGGCCCGGCTGCCTGGTGGATGGGAACGCCTGTCCCCATGGCGACTGAGCAAGCCTCACAGCCTCTTCTGCCCAGTGTGGAGAATGGCTGCCTGGACAGCTGGCAGGTGGGACCAGTTCTCAGGAGAAAACAACTCTGTGTCTCCCAGAGTGGCCTCGAAATCACGACTACCCTAATAGGTGTGGACACAGCAGCTGCCGCTCTGTGGCCAGTGCCATTGGGAACTGGCTACTCAGGAAGGTCCGTGTGGGGCTCCACTGCTGCCCAGGGTCAGGGCTTCTGCCTCCAACTCTGTTGTACAGCTCACTGCCTTTCCTGGGAATCCAGGGGGGCTGGCTTGGGAAGAGGCCTGCTGCCTGGTTGTGATGTTCTGTGCCTCGGGGGCCTGCCATCTCACTGACCCTATTGAAGATTCCCTGGTGCAGAAGGGACTGTGTCTGTGGTCACTCTGGCCTGCTTCAGGCAGCCAGAGCCTCAGATGAGATCTGCTGGCTAGGGAGGCAGCCAAGGTCAAAAGCTGCCATTCGGTGGGATCCAGGGAAGCAGCTGACCCACTCGGGTTCACCACACTTTAAGCAAGTGGGCTCGGCTGGGGCATCTGAGGCACATGTGGCCCTGGGGGTATTTGGACCTGAGAGGGCCATTACACTGCAAGGACCACTTTTTCACAGGATCGTGCTCCTGTCTGGGGCAGGCAGGGACCCTGACTCTGTACCTCCTGAGTGTTCTTACACCCTGTGTGCCACCTGGGCCTGGCCAGTGGTCCATGGGGGCTGGCACTGCCCAGGATGGGCAGAAAGCATGTCCCGAGGGGTCCAGCTGTGTCCAGCACATGTCATCGGGGGAGGTGGGAGAGCCCATGGGCTCTTAGCACAGGCCGGCGGCTGGGAGCAGCTGGCCACAGGCAGGACCTGAACAAAGGGCGCTTTGAACAGCCTGCATGCCGGCATTGCGCCTCCGGCCAGCTGCCCCTCCCGAGAATGTGAGGCTGGCCCTCTCTGTGGCTTACTGGGGCCCATGTAGAGTCAGAACAGCTGGCCCCAAAGCCTGCTGGCTGGCTCTGTGCTGGGGGGCCGCCACGCTCGACAGGAAACCCTCTGGCTCAGGATGGGCCCATTTCATAGGTTTCTCAGCCATGAGTGGAAGGTCGGACCCTAGCCCTGGTCCCCCACAGCACCCCTGTCCTGGCAGGCAGCCTACAGGGGGGACTAGGAGTCCCCAAAGCTCGAGGGTCTAGCAGCCCAGAGGGGCCCCAGGGAGGCCGTTTGAGCCTTTGCCCCCTTGACCTGGCTTTGTGGGCCTTTTCACAAGGGCCCCATCCACATGGCCCAGCCCTTCGTCTGTGGTAGTTAATCTTCCAGTTGGCTTTCAAATTATTCCTTCATTAAAAAGATAAAGCAGTCATCAGAGACCTGGAATGCTAGTGATAAGCATTTCCCCAGCTCTCTCTTGATTGATAAGCAATAGAAGAAAGAAATGCAAAATCTCTCATCTAGAGGGTCCAAGCAGTGGGCCGAGGAGGCAGTCCCTGCTGGGGCCTTCTGTTGCCCACGGTGAGTGACTGTGGCAAGCCAACCACCTCCAGCACCTTCAGTGCTGGTTCTGTGAGGTTGCGAAACACGTCCGACCTTTCTCCTCTGTTCACTCCAGCGAGGAGAACCCAGATAAGCACTCTCTTTGCTCTACTGTTATCGGCTCCATGGGCTTAGATTTGGGCAGATGGGCTGTTTGAGTTCTGGTTACCCTTAAACGCCCAGCGTGTATGCGTGCCAGCCTGGGAGGGCGGTACATATGCAGCACATGTTCCCGGGACAGCTGGAGCCTCTGTGAGGCGGAGCTCTCCCTGCACGGCTGTCTTAGGCACAGGTTGGGGATGCAGTGTCTCTTTGCCAAATGACAGAAATGACAGGGCATTGTTCCTACCATGAAGTCTTCAGTAGGTTTGTGTCTAGGCCCCAGGGTGTCCTTGTCAGTATCCCAGCACCCAGGCGTGCCACCAAGCATGGTATCACTTGTTTCATCACGGCCGCCCCTAGACAAGCTCCCACCTTGACACCACCACGGTCTCTCTCCTCTTTAGGATGGAAGACAGAGCGAGGACCCATGTGGTGCTCTGTAGATGACAGAGCCCGTGGGCTTGGCGACATGCTCTACCTTTTCTTCCCCTTTTTCCTCTCTCCCTTCCTCTCTTTCTCTCTATTTTATTATGTTTATTTAGTGTGTGTGCATGTGCATATATGTGTGGGAGCACACATGTAGTGATCAGAAGACAACTTGCTGTAGTCAGTTCTCATGTTCCGCCACTTGGGTCCCAGGAACCAAACTCAGGTTATCAGGCTTGGCCACAAGCACCTTTCCTCGCTGAGCACTCTCACCAGCCCTCTATTTTAAAATAAATGTGACCTAAGACTTCCTTCTTAGCTGTGTCCAAGTGTGCAGCCCAGCGGTAAAACATTTAACTCACGGAGTTGTGCATCCGTCCCCAGCATCTACCTGTAGAACTTTACCTGTCCCCATCCTGGGTCCCCCTCTCCTGCTCCCCCTCCTCCTCTGACTGAAATGCTGGCCCTGTTAAACACGGACTCCCCAGGCCCTGCCTCCCCATCCTGTTTTGTGCCCCAGCAGCTTGGGCGACTCCAAAACCTGCGGTTGCTCCAGGAGTGGGACAGTGCAGGGTTTGTCTCTCAGCAGAAGGTTCCCGAAGGTCCATCCATGCTCGGTCATGTCAGAGTACCCTTCCTTTCAAAAGAAAGTAACATTCCCCATGTTCATGGGGCTGGTTTCCTCCCCTGTCATCTTTGCAGACAAGAATTGCCTTTGACTGTGTGCGCCTCGCTTGTCATAGTAACCGCTGTGAACAGACACCTGCTTGAGGCCCTTGCCTGCAATTCTTTGGAGTATAGCCCCAAAGTAAATTGCTGTTCCTGTTGATGGGAGACTCTTTTTTGTGGTACTGGGGATTGAACCCAGGGCCTCATGCATGGTAGGCAAGTGCCCTGCCAACTGAGGTCTGGGTCCTCAGCCCAGCAGTTGTATTTTTTCTGAGTTACTTATTTTTTTTTTTTTTAAAGACAGGCTCTTGTATAGAGCTGAATTGAGGGGGTGGTAACTCTGTGTTTCGTGACTTGGGGAACCAGCGAACCGTTTCCCTTGCACAGTGGGTCTCATGTCCCCTGGTGCAGCTGTGCAAGATGGCCCCGCCTCTCCGCCTCCTTGGCCACAGTTGCTATTTCATGCGTTGCGCTAGTACCCACTCCGATGGGCTAAGGGGTGCAGCGGCCTCGGTTTTGATTTGTATTTGAGACGTTAGTGTAGTAGAGCGTCTGTTGCTGTGAGTCTTGGTGATCAGTTATATATCCTCTCTGTAGAACTGTCTTTTGAATCCTTTGCCCTTTAAAATAATTCTTGTATATTTGTAGCTTTTTATTTGATTAATATTTTATTATTTTTATGCGTATGAGTGTATTGCCTACATGAAGGTAAGTGCATCAGCATTGTGCAATGCCCACAGAGGTCATAAGAAGGCATCAGATCCCCCTGGAACTGGAGTTACAGATGGTGTTAGCTGACATGTGGTGCTGGGAATCAAATCCAGGTCCTCTGCAAGAGTAGCCAGTGCCCTTAACTGCTGAACCATCTCTCCAGCCTCTAGTAGCTTTTTATTTTTTATTTTTAAACAGGACCTCATGTAGACCAGACTGGTTTCAAACTTCCTGTATTGCCAAGGATGGCCTTGAACTCCTGACCTTTTACCTCTACTTCCCAAGGGCTGGGATTACAGGTGCATATCACCATGCCTGGTTTTTGCAGTGCTGGACAAGGGACTGAGGGCTTTGTGCATGCTGGGTAAACACTCTACTAGCTGAGCCCAAGGACCAGCATCCCAGTTTGTAAAAACAATTTGAAATTATGCAGATTGCTCCATTGAGAGTCAAGTTTTTGTTTGTGAGTGACAGGATCTTACTATGTAACCCTGGCTGGCCTGGAACTCACTGCGTAGACTAGGCTGACCTCCAACTCAGACATCTGCCTGCCTCTGCCTCCCAAGTGCTGGGATCAAAGGCATGCATCATCACACTTGGCTTTCAACACCCACCGCTTGTGAAAGAAGCAGACTGCCTGCTCCAGGGATCTGTGTGCAGGCCGTGGCTAAGGTGCCAGCATGTGGGTTGGAGTTGGCGCATTGGCAGAGGATGGGCTGCAGAGTGTCCTGCCATTGCGCCCACTAGGAATGGTCACTCCCAGACCCTGTTCAAACCCCTTGCTGTAGGCACAAGCCGAGACCGTTTGGCCCGTCCCTCACGGCACTCATAGTCTCCTGAAGGAGCTTCGGGAGGGGTGGCTGGCTGACTCTGCACACTGCCTGTCCCTGTCGTCCTCCTCTGATTCATTGGAGGTGCAGAGGAGACAGACACCAGCATCTTAGGGTTGGGGTGCTCATGTCTCCTCAGGGCTCCTCACCCACATCCGGCACAGACCTACCCTCAAAAAGTCCAGTTCCCCTGCCACACTCAGATTATCACCAGGACTGGAGGGGCTGGAACCTCACACAGCCCAGGCCCATCTTCCCTCTCACTCCAGAAGACCCTGGATACCTCCCTGACCTGTCCAGCCAGGAAGCTGCTCTCCTGTTTCTGGGTTGCCCCTCCCTTCTTGACCACTGCCTCTTACATCTTGGTTTCCATCCCTGAGCCCCCCAGCCACCAACCTGTCCCCATCGTCCCCATTCACAGCCATTCCCCAAACCTCGGCTGCCCTTTGCATTCCCAGTCATGTCTGGGTGACTGCCATCAGCCCTTGTGATGACAACAGGCACCATTTAGCACCGTCTAATCCCCAACCATAGACCCACGCTTTCATCCGACCTGGCAGCTCATCTGCCACAGGCCTGAGTCCATCCGTTCCCGTCAGGGAGCCTCAGGCGGGCAGCCTCCTGTTCCCATGGCCTTTCCTTCTTATGTGGAGGCATAGGCATGGTGGCCCTGCCTTGGTGAGACCAGAATCTGCAGGCTCTGTGCTTGATGCATGTCTCAGTCTCAGGAGCCTCTGCAGCCAGGATCTACCCTAGCTTTAGTCTGAGGGATAGTGGTCAGGGCAGGAGCGGTCCCAGTGTCCTTGTGTCTCAGTGGACAGCCCAGGTTCATTGGCCCAAGGACAGCCCTCCCTTCATAGCTTTGGAGCAGAGCTCAGGGCCACATGCTACTAACATTCCCTGGCCTTGAGTCCTTGATTCTGGTGGCACATAGATTCCTCTGGGAGGCGGTGGGACAGTGCTTGGGTTGGCGCTGTTACTGGTGAGAGAAGTGAGGGAGTCTACTAGCTGTGTAACTGGTAGTAGGTGCCAAGGTCTGGGGGTGCTTTTGATGGCCTGAGCACGATGGGGGGCTAGAGGATCAGGAATGAGTGAGTGCACCCCACGTACCAGGGCTCTGGGGACTCCAGAGCATGTGATGCACCTGGGGTCTAGAGGGCCTCTTGGGATGGACTGGGCCATGAGACCCCTCAGGTGCCATCCCATAGCCTCTGACCCCAGGTAGACAACAGGGAGGTATTTATGTGTCTGGAGAGGAGCTCGAGGCCTTTCATTCAACACTAGGGCTGGACTTGGGCTATGTCTGCAGAACAGATGAGCCTCTGGCTGGGCCCTGCCTAAGCCAGGAGGGTAACTGAGGTCTGAGCTGGCTCTACTCTGCTGGGGCTAAAACAGCCTCCTGTATATGAGACACAGTGTTGCCTCCTGAATCAGACTGGGCCACAGTGTGTCTCATCCCTCCCAACTGCCATGCCCCTTCTGAGGTCCCAGTGTGGCCTTGGGCCTGAGGGCCACCCCCTCCAGCCCCAGTGTGTATACAAGGCTGACAGAGGGAGATCATTTTATGTCTTAACAAAAGCACTTCCAGCTGCATGCCCCGCCCCCAGGACAGGGCTGTTTTCTGTGGCCCCTTCCTGACTAGCCACTGGGCCACACTTGTTAACTCAGTCCTGCTTGACTTAGATAGAGTGAGCCAGACCTTCCCAGGCGATGATGGAACCCAACTCCCTTGCAGTCAAGCTTCTCACTGCATCCCTACACTGGACAATATTTGTCTCATGTGTCTGATCCCCAGGTAGGTTTGCCCCCGAGTATTAGGTCAGGGTAATTTGGGGGACCTTGTAGCTGTCAGAGGCCATTGCTGAGAAGGTGTCTGAATAGTGACAAGAGTGAAAATGAAACAGACCCACTAGGTGGTTGGCTGGCTGGTGGCGCGTGGCCGGCCAAGTTGGGACTGGACTCCCTATTGGAGCCATTGTGGTCAGGTGTGCTGTTTCCTATGTAGCATTCTGTGATGAGGCCTGGAGCATATGTTTCATGTTGGCCAAAAATATGTACAGAGCCCAACCACCCTGCTGGGCCCAGTTCTCAAGAAACAAAGATGAACCAAGATCAGCCTGGCGGCTCCAGCTTGTTGGTTCGTTCTTCATTCAGCGGGTCAGTTTTGAGTGCTGGCCAGGGTGAATGAGACTGTGGCCCCTCCCCTGGCATGCTCAGCCACCCCTGAGCCAAAGCCCCTGATGAGACCACAGGGCCCATCAGTGCCAGTACCTTGCTCTCCCATGAACAGTCACCGCACACACACCCCCATCCCCAAGGATTTCACTTCACGGGCCCAATGTGTTTCTCATAAGGAAGGTGTGAACCTATCCCAGACCGACGCTGCCCATCAGACATTGCTCTTGCCCTAAGCATGAACCAGGTGGTGTGAATACTATTTCTTTCCTAATTAATAGCATTTGGACATGATGGGCAGTATCCAGCTGCCACTCATGGAAGGCTGTCTGGCAGGGGATGGTGGGGGCAGGGCCAGCCAGTGTCACCCGTCAGAGCGGAAGTCCCCTCCAGGGCCGGGCTCCTGAGGGAGGCAGGCAGGGAGCCAGCTGGAACTGGGCCTGAGTAGCACAATGCTTTGTGGCTTCGCGGGTTGGTGGCTTTTGCACAGTCCGCTAACACATGTGGGAGCTGGTTCACCTCCTCACCCCGAGCTCTCCCTGAGGGCCTCCTATCCGTCAAGACTGGCTAGAATCTAGGCACCCAGGTCTGGGCGGGGCAGGGCTTCATATCTTGAGGGTCATAGGGGGCTGTAATTCATACACATTTGCATATGATCTTCCCATTGCCCTCCAGGACTCTACACTTTTTATACTGGAGGGAGCTGAGGCCCAGCTTCCCACGTCCACACCCAGGGGTTGGAATTCATCCTCAAGGGCCATCTTCCTAGCCAGGTAGAAACTACTGCTTCTTGGTTTTGCAGTCGAGGGGACAGGTGGCATGGGCTGGCATACAGAACTCCCACAGGGTGAAGTGGCCCAGGGGGGCCTGAGGACTGAGCCTTTGCTATCCAGGGGTGGAGCAGGCAGAAAGGGGTTTCTCGATCAGGACAGCTGTTTCCTGTGGCAATGGTCCTGTGATAGGAGCTGGGGAAGAACTGGGACTGGCTGCAGGGTGTAGGCAGCTCAGCCCAGGCTTGCCATCTCTGCCCACGCAGGCCAGCTACTGTTGTGTTGGCGATGCCTGAGTGTCACATCGGAGAGGCACGTAAGCACCAATGCACTGTAGGGCTTCCAGTGACCGCTCCTCCAGCTTGTCATGGCTGCGTGAACAGGAAGTGGTTCTGTGAATCTCACCCACACTGTGACAGATGGGGCAGACGTCAACACTACTGCTAATTGAATTCCAGACTGTAGTTAGAGAATGAATCTGGTGACAGGAGCCTCTGCTTCGCTGTTGATTTTGCTGAGTTACTGTTCCACTTTGGTCTTGAACTTGGTTTTCATACCATTTGCCAGCATCTGTCCACCTGTCTACCTTTCCACCCACCTATGCAAACACCCATTCATTTATTCAACCACCCACCCACCCACTCATCCATCCATCAGTCCATTCATTCACCTTTCTGTCTGTCTGTCCATACACCACCGTAACCCCGATGCTAGCTTGGGGCCCCTCTAGTGTGTAAAGCCCTCTCTTTCAGAGCATGTGTGCAAGGTCTGGCCTACATGGGCATTGGGGAGCACTATTTCTGAGCTGATGTTGCGAGTGCCCTTTGTCCTCCCAGACCCCAGGGTGCTCTTGCACCCAGACCCCAGTGAAGGCCACAGGCGGTAGATGCAGGATCTCCAGAGCTATGTGGCAGAAGGGGCACAGTCCTCCCCTTCAAGTGTGGAGCTTCCATGAAGCTGGAGAATACAGACATCAACATTGTGATGTTGCGCCCAGTCCTTATATCCCATCCCTGGTGCAGGGTCTCCCCTAGAGAGCAGCAGCCAGCCAATATCCACTCCCAGGGCTCAGGTACTGGTCTCTCATAGGCACCCCACGCCCCTACAGATGGAGACCTGAGCCTGCTGCTCTTGGTGTCCCTTGGCAGAGACTCCTGGCATGAGAGCCTGGCACAGGTGTCTCGCCTGAGTGGTGGCGGCCTGTGCTGCAAGCTTGCTGTCTTCTTCCTCAGGAGATCATCTTGGTGGTGTTCTTTGGGACAGAGTATGTGGTCCGCCTCTGGTCTGCAGGTTGCCGCAGCAAGTACGTGGGCATCTGGGGCAGGCTGCGCTTTGCCCGGAAGCCCATTTCCATCATTGGTGAGTCATGTCCACCACAAGGACTCTTCGCCTCACTCTCCTGGGCCCCATCAGTCACTCCCAGAGAGTCTCCATAACTCTGCCTGCCCCAAACCCCCAAACAGGGCAGGGCCCTAAGACCAGCAGGAAGTGATATCCAATTCTCCCAGGGCTCCTTGACCAGTATGGCTTGACATTTGTCACTTTTGGTAGTACTCAACCAGGCCTGAGGCTCTGTCTGCTCTGGCTGGGGTTAGAACACACATGTGATCCAGGTGGAGTCCTAGGTCCCCTGGTTCAGGCGCCACTGACTTACCATCTGGATTGTTCCAGTGTCCCTGGTTTTGGGCCACTCAGGGCACACCCCGCCCCCACCTCATTCTGGATGCTGGGTCATGACCAGCTGCCCCTCCTGCAGATCTCATCGTGGTTGTAGCCTCCATGGTTGTCCTCTGTGTGGGCTCCAAAGGACAGGTGTTCGCCACGTCAGCTATCAGGTATGTCGGCTTTTCTACCTTCCTCAGTGGAACAGTCCTATGGGGGGCCAAGGAGGGGCTGAGCACTACAAATCCCCCTCCTCCCAGGCTATAGGTGCTCTCACCTCCCTCTCCCTGGCTCTGGTGTACTCTTCCACAGTGGGTGGGGAGGACGCAGGGTAGCCATAGCTCACAGCATTGAGGTAATAGATGACCCTGGGTTCAAGGCTTGACACCCACACTTCCTACCTTCTAGGACTTGGTGGTAGCCCAACTGTGTGAGTACAACCTGGGTTACCCTGGGCCCTCCCCAGAAGATCATCAGGAGGGGCTGCTGGGGGCAGGGATCTGAGGCACCTGACCCGGGCTGAGGTGGTGAGGAACAGGCAAGAGGCATGTGGTCCCAGGTGCAGCGGAACATGCATGTCTCCCTGACCCAGTGTCAGGGACAAGGGACACAGGGAGCAAGTGTCTAGGACCTTATCCTACTCCTCTCTTTCCTTCTAGGGGAATCCGTTTTCTCCAGATCCTACGGATGCTGCATGTTGACCGCCAGGGCGGCACCTGGAGGCTCCTGGGCTCTGTGGTTTTCATTCACCGCCAGGTGAGTGAGCCTGGCGGGGAAGGACAGAAAGCGGAACAGCCCACGGCAGGATGGCTAGAGATGCACAGGGTCGGGGTACAAGGGGTGACATCTCAGCACCTGGGCCTCAGGGCTGGGCAGGTACCAGTGCATGTGTGGTTGAGGGCAGGGTCCAGAAACCAGAGTAGTCTTTCCAGCCAGATTGTTCCACCCCTCACCCATGACGCCAGTGTCTTTGGCCTGTCAGACTGATGTAAGGTGGATACCACCTTTCCTCAGGCTGAGGACAAAAGACCATTGGGCCTTGTAGAAAGGTACAATGGAGTACAGGTTTATGAAGCTCTGGAACCTAAGCCTAGGAAGTCAAGGCTGCGAGGGCCTCGGACCTTGCAGAGAGGACCTCTTTGCTTCACAAAGGCTGCTGTCCTATCATGGGAACCAGAGAAGCTGCATGCACCCAGGTGGCTGGTGGGGTGTGGGAAATGGTGGCCTTTTTGTCTGTCCCCAGGAGCTGATCACCACTCTGTACATCGGCTTCCTGGGCCTCATCTTTTCCTCCTACTTTGTCTACCTGGCTGAGAAGGATGCGGTGAATGAGTCAGGTCAAATTGAGTTTGGCAGCTATGCAGATGCACTGTGGTGGGGTGTGGTAAGTTGGGGCCCTTGAGGGGTGGGCGGGTCAGAATACATGGGCCTAGGCAGCAGGGTTAAGGCACTAGGAGCCACTGTCTCAAGAGTTTTGCTTCCTGCACCGAGACTCCTAACTGCAAACTTTTACTTGAAGTGAGTTGGCGCGGTAACCTGTGCGCCACGCGGAGTGCTCCGGGGTACCTGCCTTGAGGTCTGCATGTTCTTTTGGCTTATATTTTGGATGGGAAGTCTGATGGGACAAGGGCCTGCATGCTGGGACTTGACACCTCAACCACATGGTGGCCTTCACCCTGGAGGAGTCCCGGGCTCGGGGTGGGGCAGGGGCAGGGGCAGGTGCATACTTATGTGTCTTTGGGGTTTATACTGACCCCAGGAGCATGCCTATGCCAGAGATCAAGAGGTGAAACAGCATAACGCTGTGATGGGCCTAGAGGGCGGTGAGAAAGGAGGGGCCCAGGTTTCTGTGGACATGGAGCCCACAGCGTCCCTCCATGCCCCAGGGCTATGAAGATGGTATGAGCCTCCCCAACCAGGGTGGCTCCAGGTCTGCTTAGCTGCCAGTCTTCAGGGAGGCCAGTGCATGGCAGATGTCCCCTCGTGTTCCCGTTGCGCATCTCAGGGTGTGGTGATGGCTGCTCACAGGCCATGTCAGGAGCCAGCTGGCAGGCTGAGGAGCAAGGGGTTCTAGTGAGAATGGAGCAGAAGAAAACCTGGCCCACCCTTGGACTCACAGGATTCCGTGACCTCAGAGCCGTTGCTCATTGCCTCAGAGCCGCTGGCTAAGGCATTTAGGGGATCTCTAGACTGCCGGTGTCCCCCAGGAGTTGATGGCTGCCCAGCCTTTGGGTCCTCCCCTGAGAGCTGGCTTTGTCAGGCATCAAGCTGTGGGAGGCCCTAAGTGTCAGGAAACATCAGCATCTAACAGGAGGAGCGGGCTTGGAGCGGGCACGGGGCCCCCCCACTCCACTTCCGAACCATCCCTTCCTCTATGAGGGCTGTCAGGATGTTCCACAGGGAGGCCTGGAATAGCTGCCAGGACTGGCACCTCTGGATGGGATGTGAGGGTCCTGGGGCTGACTCCACCCCACCCAGAGTCCTCAGTCTACTCCTTCAGGGCTCACTAGGCTAGTGAGAACAGTCAGCTGGGCAGTGGCAGCCATGGGGCCAGGGCCAGGGAAGGGAAGGCACCGCCCGTGAGGAAGGGTCGGCGTAGGCTCTGGGGACCTGGCGTGGGGCACTCAGCCACCCGTGGGAGTGACCTGGGTATCCCTGAATGTCCCGACCCGGGAGGAACAGCCTTCCACAGGCCCATTCGCTCTCAGGCCTTCCTGTCTCGGGAGGGAAGCCAGGTCGACACGTGCTATTCCTGAGTGCCCCAGGAGGCTGGGCACACAGCAGACACTCTTGACACTGGCTGAGTCAATGTGTTTTCTGGAAGTTTCCTTGCTCAGGGAAGGCAAGGACAAACTGACAAGCACCCAGGTTGGGGCAGGCCCCAGCTTCAGGGTCTGCCCACCCTCCCGGGGGCTGATGTCCCCAGAGGCTGTGATGTGATATCCAAGCAGGTTTGGTAGGAGGGTTTAGCCCCCCAGGGCAGGGAGCTTGCTTATGGTAGGGAGACATATCCTGGGGGACGTGGCAGGACATGGGGCATGGGGATCACAGCCTGCTCCAAGCAGGGAGAACTCTCTGGTGGGAGACGGGCAGTACAGGTCTAGGCACAGCAGGCATCGAGTGGGTGACTGCCTCAGTGGAGTGGCTGATAAGCAGTGCCCGGCCTTGGTGCTGCCCTGCCTGCCTTCCCAGGCCCCTGCTGGAGTTGCTTCCCGGCTGCCCGGGCCCCGGCCCCCCAGCCCTCAGCAGAGAGGCGCCCCCACTCCCACACCTGTGCAAACATCCGCCCGTCGGCCGGGAACACGGCCCCTTTGTGCCCGGCTTGGCACGGGTGCCCTGGCCTGCGCCGTCAGCTGCAGCCCGGGCCTCGGCCACGGTGCACCCTGGTCTGGCCATTGTTCCTGTGAGGCCCTGCGCCCTTGGCTGTTCAGGGCCCCCCGGCGCCCAGCTCAGGAGGCCAACAGCTCCATTCATTCCACGGCTGTCTCTGCAGCTGTCCGGTGGGAGCAGCCCAAGACTTGAGTTATGGGCTGTGTTCCTGGCACCTCTAGGGCAATCAGAACTTGAGCCCTACAGGGCAGGGTAGCTCAGCTTGGGCCTCTGCAGCCCTGTGCCAATGAACAGTCGTCCCCTTTGTCTTCCGTCACCCCACCAGGAGAGCATGGCCCCACCCTGCTCTACCTCTGGGCTCCCCCACCTCAGGTGGGACAGAGATCTGCTTAAGGTAGGGGAGCACCTCCCTGAGGCCAGATCCTTCTTGGCCTCTGCTCTATCTGCCCCAGGCTGGGCCAGGCCTCAGGCCCCTATCCCTCACCCCAAGAGAGGTGTTGGCTGAAGACTAGGAGCTGGACTCGCTTCCCAGAAGGTCATGGGACATGTACCGTGAGGTGGGCCTTGGTCGTGAAGCCATGCATGGGTGGGATCCTCTCTCGCCTACGGGCCTGCAGAGACCATGAGGTATCTCAGAGTCCACAGCTGCCTGGTGCTTATCCACTGAGCGAGCAAACCAAGTCAAGGGGGTTGGGGGGCACACATGTGGATTCACTGTCCTGCAGAGCTCTTGCAACTCTCAAGGCCGGAGTCTGAAGCCAAGGTAGAGATGGGCTGCACTCACTTGGAAGGCTCTAGGGGAGCCCTCGCTGGGGAGAGCTTCTGGGGACCCAGGTGTCCTTGGCTTGTCCTGGGTTGCTCCTTATAAGGACACACATCATTGGGTCAGGGTATACCTGGAGGACTCAGGATGAAGACACTAGTTCCACACGAGACCATATTCTGTGTATGTGGGAAGGGTTAAGCATTGGGGGGATATGGTTCAGCCCAGGATGTGGATATCTAGGGAGCACTTTTGGGGATGGGAACAGACCTTGGGTTCCCACAGCTAGGGAGCAAACGTGCCAATACCATCGGACTGTCTCCGGCCTCTTAGTGCGAATGCCCACTTGGATGTGAGGCCCCAGGACCCCAGGTCAAGTGTGGCTGTGAGGCGTTTAGGGAGAATTTCAGACTTTACCCTTGGAACAAAATACGTTTGTTTGTATTACAGTTCAAGTGGAGGAAGAACAGCTTTGCAAACACCGGCTCCTCTGTTTAGTGCCCAGGGGTCTCTAAAAACAGGCGGCTTCTGGGCTCTGTTTACCCCAAGTAGCTAAATGGAGAACTTCGAGTGAACAGGGCGGAACCCCACCCTGCATTTCAGCCCCTTTAAAACCCAGTCTGAGGCGCTTCATTCCTCACCTGGAGGCTCTGGAAAGTTCCCACCTCTCAGGCTGGACTGCATCCTGTAGAGTCAGGACAGAGGGGCTTGGAGGTGGGGAGGTCTCCCAAATGGTCACGTGCAAGCCCTGTGGAACTGCCCCTGGGAGGTGTCACACTCAGGACTCCTCTGCCCCTGGAGCAGTGAGGGCCAGTGCCACGGCGAACAGCACGTGGCCCATTCCCCCTGAGTGTGTGGCCTAGGAGTATTGCACAGCCAAGGCTGAGGGCCTGCCAAGACCCTCACCAGACAGCTCTCCCCTGGAAGGGCCTTGACAGCTGGGCCTTATGGGATGAATAGGAGTTCACAGAGCATGCCTTCTTCCTGGAGTTGCTGTCCATTGGCCAGTGCCTGTTGGGTTATTACATGACCCAACAGGTCTGATGTGGGTAATGAACAGGGCTTTCAGGGTTTCGTGGTGTTGATGGGAGTCCTCGCTGGTCTCAAGCTATAGAACTTTCTAGCTGCCCTTCTGCCTGGAAGAAAGAGAGGCAGCATCAGGGAACAGGAGAAGTCGGGGATGTGGGTGACAGGCTGAGGCCAGCACTCCACCAGACAGCACACCCCGCACCCACCTCTACCATGGGCCAGCTGTGTGGAACTGAGTCAGTGGGCACACAGGAAGCCCAGGCCCCAGGTGTGATTTTGGTCAGGGCTCTGGGAGAGACCACCTGCTCCAGAGGCTGATTCAAGGGGAGGAGCGCGGTGACACCAGCACAGGCTTCTCCGGATGGAAGGTGGGGTGGGAAGCGCCTCTGATCCTCGTTCTTCAGTGTAGAATCCTGCTCAGGGAAGATGCTCCACACCCCACAGATCCTGTCACAGGGCAGCAGTCTGAGATGGACTCAAGTCCACATGACCCACTGATGGCTGGGCTCCGGCGAGGTCCTGCTCTATTCATTGGTATGGGAGACTTGTAGATCTGACTTCCCAGTGGCCTGTGGGAACAAGCTCCAGAAAGCTCCATAAAATGGCCCATTCCTGAGTTGCTGTGTCTTTGAAGAAAAATACCTTGACAGGGATAGGACACCTAGGAGCAGGACTCATGAACTAGAGGAGATCTGTGGTGGGCTAGAAAGAAGAGGAGGAAGAGGAGGAGGAGGAGAGGAAGAAGAGGCGGAAGAAGAATTGAGGAGGATCCCGGCTGGTGGATTCCCTCCACAGGGTCAGTCAGCACCTAGGACCACTGTGATGGGGGCCTTTCTCCTGTGACCAGGATGGGGGCAGCTGAGACCTAGGAAGGAAAGTGTGGCTCTGACCTCTTCACTGTGTGGGTAGCTACTTTCCACTTACCTGTCCCTAAGGAGCTGCCATGCCTTCCACCCTTTTCTCGTCCTTCCCTCTCAACTTCGTGATCTTTTTTTCTTCTCTCATTTTTTTTTTTTGACAGTTAGTCTAGGTTAGCCTCAAAGAAGCCCTATATTCGAGATACCTTGTATTCCTACTGGCTGCAGTCTGGGTCTGCCTTTACAGGCAGCCCCTGCAGCATGCCTGGCACCCCAGAGAAGGCAGCTGTGGACCAGCTCTCACATGTGGGGTACAGGCCCTCTGGGAGGACACTGCTGGCAAGGGGGCCTTCGCTCTGTAGGGTCTTCTTATCCTGCAGTGCTCTGGCAGTGGTGCGTTCAGCCCTGGGAGTGGCCTGACTTTGGTTTATACAGTTTTGGCGGTTTCAGGTATGTGTGCGTAAATGTATGCATGTGGGGTGTCTGGGCAGTGCCTGCCCCAGCCATCAGGCACGGATGGGGCCCCAGGCCCTTCCGCGAACTTGTGTTGTGTGTGTAAGCTCATGGTGCCTCAGCTCCGCCGATGGTGCATGTGTGTGCGGGTGTCAGTGTCCTTGTCTCCGTGTGAGGCACATTTGTGTGTGCCCACACACAGAGCAGGGTGGTCTTTTGAAGGACCAAGCAGTAAACAGCTTCCCATGCCCTTTGTGTGGGATGTGGATTTCTTTCAGGGACAATGACTGCAGGGAAGGACTCGCAGTGGGCACTTCTGGGAGACACCAGTGTAAAGCCTGTGCAGCCTGGTACAGCACTGAATGGGTGGCCAAGTGGTAGACTGGGCTCAGCCGTGGCCTGCTATCACTTTGGCCGGCCATTGATGGTGAACTGACCCGTTGCCTTATGGCCTGTTAACATGCCGGCCAGTATGACAGACTTGGGCACCGTAGGGCCACTCTTGTCTCTTGCTTTCCACTTCCCTTGATCTCGCGGCTCAGAGGTCTTACCTGTGCTCTGAGTACCTGTCCCCAGGCCCATGTCCATGCGTGTGTCCTTGCTTGGCTTCGACCCCCGTGTCCTTCTTGCCTGTCTGTCTTCTTCAGTGGCAGCGTGGCCCAGGGCAGGGTCTCCCTGGAACTGGAGTGGGCAGTGATGGCCATGCATGTGGGGGTCTTAAGGCTTCTTCTCTGGGCCTTGTTTCCATTGGAACCTAGATGCGGCTCTCAAGCCCCCATCCTTGCTGACCCTGTGGAGTAGAGGGTCATTTAGGAGTGGTCTGCTGGGCAGTTGTATCACTCGGTCCCCAATCGGTGACAGACAAGCTGTCTGGGATGGGCAGTCTGTGAAGACTCCGGGTAGCACGCTCTCACCACATTGACCCGCCCTAGTTGTAGGACTGACCCAGGCACCTTGCTAAGACCGGGGTGTGAATGCATATGACCACCCAGATCTCTCCAGAGGCCTGAGACAGGCACACAGCAGACCCAGAGTGAGACCCTGTGTCCAGGCACAGCTAGGGTGGGCCTCGAAGTCCCCCACCAGAGGCCCCAGGAGCAAACCTCAGATGCCAGCAGGAGGTGACCTGGGAGGGGATGGCCCCTTGCTCCTATTGTCCCACCATATACTCTGGACGTGGCTCTCCCACTGAGAAGAAGGCTAGCGCCTTGTCTTGTTCTCTCTGAGTAGCAAAAATGAAACATCTGGATCCCTGGGCTGGTGGCAGGAAGCAGCACGTCAGCCCCATCCTGGGGCTTTGTGGACGGCTGGCCTCAGTGGGAGCTTCCGGCCTCCTGGGGGCCAGTGCACTGCAGCTTCAGTGGTGGGGACCCGGCTCTTCAGATGGGGCAGGAGGCCTGGCCCCGGTGGGTGGGCTCCGAGTTATGTGCCTGTCCTGCATGCTCTGAGCTCTCTGCAACCCAGGGCTGTGCAGTCTGTGGCAGTTGAAGTTGGGTTAGTTGGGAGAGTTGGGGAACTTGAACCAATGCACAGGCACTGGGTTAGGGCTGGGCAGGTGTCCCTCCTGAGGTTTCCAGCCCACTAACCACTGACTGCTGTCCCTCCTCCCTGCAGGTCACAGTCACCACCATCGGCTACGGTGATAAGGTGCCCCAGACGTGGGTCGGGAAGACCATCGCCTCCTGTTTTTCTGTCTTCGCCATCTCCTTCTTTGCGCTCCCAGCGGTGAGTGCCCGTTGGAGTCCTCACCTCACTTGCCACCCATCCTTGCCTCTAGCCCTTGGGAATCCCTGGGAACAGGGTAGGAGGCAACCTGCCAAGGCTCTGCACAGAAGCGATGGGGTGCAGGAGAGCAGCTTGCGGCTTGGAGGGGCTATGTCTCGTGTTCATGTTTTTTTCCAGAAGTCACAGACCTAGGAGGTCTACATATCTGTGTGTTATGTGGGCCTATATACACATGTGTACCTGGGACACATACTGGGCACATGTGTATGTGTGTCCTTGTGTATATAAAGCTTATATATGTTGTGTGTATGTACTGTGCATATGTTGCATGTATAAGTGTCGATTGATTTGAATAGCATGTGCTGACTCTGTGTTCTGTGTATGTAGATTTTGTGCACATGTGTTATATGTATCTATATATTTCTGTATCCATGGGTTTGTCATGTGCACACTTACGAGCACATGTATGTGTGTCCCATGTATATGCAGCATGCCTGTGTCGTGTGCATCTCTGCAGCACATGGGAAATGCTGTGTGTGTGTGTCTTTTGTATGTGTGTGCATATGCACAAGTGTAGGTGTGGTCTGCATGGAGGCGTGTGTATGCCCTATGTGGGTCCCTGGCTCCTGAGGCAGCACTTTCTCTTTTCTGTCCCCACTCCCCTGG
The DNA here is from genome assembly GCA_035773235.1 of Eospalax fontanierii. Classification (NCBI taxonomy): domain Eukaryota; kingdom Metazoa; phylum Chordata; class Mammalia; order Rodentia; family Spalacidae; genus Eospalax; species Eospalax fontanierii. The sequence goes on from CM069526.1 coordinate 2,340,317, forward strand.
GTCACCTTGCCTGCAGGAGCTGTGGGCTCCTCACTGGGGACATTCTCTGATTCCTGCTCCTGGCCCAGAGGTGTGGACCCTGTGCCCCTTGCACGTAGATAGATGGCTAACCCACCTGGTTTCTTCCCACAGGTGGTACCTAGGAATATGTAGAGCCTTGGGTCTCTTCTGGAGCCAGGCTTCTTTTTGGATCAGCCCCTGGGAGAAGGGTTGCTCTGTCTTCACAGCTGGCACGGTCAGGCAGACTAAGCCTGGGAGCTGGCCTCATATGGCATCCACCTTCTGTGGCATCTGCCTCACCTGGTACCCACCTCCCACTGGTTCCTGCTTCGCCATAGCCCCTCACACAGTACAAGCCTGGTGGGTTGTACTCGTGCTTGTGGCCTCTAGCTCTTCGCTAGCATCCTTGTCCTGTGGCTGGGTACTAGCTAGCATGGTCTGTGTAACAATGGGCTTCACTTCTGTCCATTATCAGGGGATACTTGGCTCTGGGTTTGCCCTGAAGGTCCAGCAGAAGCAGAGGCAGAAGCATTTCAACCGGCAGATCCCAGCCGCAGCATCGCTCATCCAGGTGCGTGCCCTGAGCCTGGCTGGGCTATTGGCGCCACGTACTTGAATCTATCCGGACGTTGGAACCACCCTCGGCAGCTGTGTCCTCCCACCCTGAGAGGCATAGGGTCCTTTTGCTATGGCCTTCTCCAAAGGCACAGGTGCCCCTTTGAAAAAGTACTTATTCTTAAGATGACTATGTGGGCACAGAAGCGCAGGGCCATCTTCCTGCGTGCTGTTCCCATCTAGGGCCACACCTGCAGGCTGGTGAGGCCTGACCGCAGCCACTCCAGGACCTAAGACAGGCAGTCTACTCCTCATCAGCCAGCATCTAGGGACAGGGCTGAGGCAGGAGAGGAGGGGAGGGGAGGCCCGGATGGGATAGAGCCCGGGCTGTGTAGGCCTGGCGTCCCTTGGGGCTGAGAGAGGAGCGAGAGCAGAAGTTCGAGGCTTGGCCACTTCTCAGAAGGCTGAGCCTCTGAGATCAAGGGGGAAGGAACATCTAGAGCTAGCGGAGGAGATACTGAGCTTTGCTGCTGCCCTCTAGGCCCTTGGCAGCCCAGAACGTTGAACTGCCCTTGAGTTCAAGAGACTTATGCATGGGACTATGGAAATCCACGCCTCTGCGCACTGTTGTTGGCGGGGCTGAGGAGGGGTCAGGTGAGGGCCCAGAGCGTGGATGCTGCTGGCAGGGTAGGCCAACATCTATGTGGACATGACCCTCTGCCCAATGCAGTAGCCTTGATCAGCCTGAGTCCCTCTGAGTACTCTTGACTAAGAGTTCTCCTGGGGCCTAGGACAGGCTTAAGGTGGCTGTGATACTCCTGCAGGCAGGCAGTGTCTCAAATGCTCTTCCCTGGGGAGGACCCTAGGTGGAGAGCAGCCCTTCCCAGGGGCTGTGGCTTTCATGGCCTTGCCCAGGCTCTGGGCCCTACCTTGTTTTTCCCAAGCCCTTCTGAAACCAACTGTCCGGGCCTGGACCTTCTGCCTAGGTGAGGAGACAGCAGCCATGAAGCCAGAGGTTATGGCTGTGTACTCCCCAAGGCCTACCTTGATAGCCCCACTGTTTAAATCAGGCCCACTAACCTGCCCTGGCCCCATGGGCAGAGTGCCCACAGCTGGGCAGTGATTTGGTTCCTCTGCTGAGCATCAAGGCCACTGCTCAGGAACCACACACCCTGTGGACAAGTTTCCTTCAGATGCCAGCTATATAGTGGGAGATGGCTGGGGCCTGCAGAGGGAGGAGTGGGCCCCAGGAGTGATGAGCTATACTGGGAGAAACCTGCAGGCTGCTTTGGGGGAAAAGGCGTAGAGCTGGCAGTGTGGTGTTTGCCTGAGATGTCAAGCTCTTGGAAGGCCTTCCAAGCTGTCCCCCATCATGGGTGTCCCTTGGTGACTGCTACATTCCTGTCATAGTAGAGGGCTGTCACCAGGAGTCCTGCCATCATGTAGGAGCCTTCAACTTTCTTAAGCTCACAGGGCCTATAATAACAAGGCCACTTTGGTGTGTCCTCATCAGAGGCTCTGGGGCCTATTTCTACTCCCTTCTCCCTACCTGGGGGCTGTGGGTTCCCTTCGGTCCCTGCCAGTGCCTCCTCTTCCAGGTTGTCTTGCTATGGTGTCTACCAGGGGTCCCTCTGGAATGTGGATTAAGAGCTTAACCTGCAGGCATCAGAGTTCCCATAACCACAGGATGACACTTGAAGCCCCTCGGAGACCTCACATCCCTCTGGCTCAGGGACCTGTTCCTCTACACACTGCTGGTGTCCACGGAGGCTCAGGCAGACCTCTTCCACTCCTTCCTCTCTGAGTTAGCCCTGGGTGTCAGACTCTGTCCTTGCTGTGCATGCCTTGTCTGAGCATTTCCAGATGACACTTTGCGGGACTCAGGGGACAGCCAAAGGCCTTGGTGGCATCTGAACTCTGAGTGGCATAGTTGACATGAGGCAGTACCCTTCCCAGCCTGGAGGGCCCAGTCCAGCTGTCCAGGGCAGGAGCTTCAGGGCTGGCTAGGGTTTCCAAGAAGGGTGACTGGACCACTGACCCCTCTCCTTTCTTTTCTTCCAATTTCAGACTGCGTGGAGGTGCTATGCTGCTGAGAACCCCGACTCGTCTACCTGGAAGATCTATGTCCGGAAGCCTGCCCGGAGCCACACTCTGCTGTCTCCCAGCCCCAAGCCAAAGAAGTCTGTCATGGTAATGGGGTGGGGATTGCCTGTTAGCAGGTAGAGAGGCTGTGGAGGCTGAGTTTGAGACCTTAATATCAGGGTGCCACCATTGTTCTGAGCTTGGAGAAAGTCAGTCCGTGTCTGGTCCTTGCCATCCTCACGTCCCCCAGCCTTGAGGCCATAGTGACTGGCCACTCCAAGACTAGGATATGAGAGGTCTAGAGAGAAGACTTCAGGAACAGGAACCTTCAGTCAGCCCCTAGAAGGTTCTTGAGAGGGCCCTGGTGTTGGGCTTTCCCTGTTGCGTGGGGCAGGTGCTAAGACAAGGGATTGGGGTACTGTCTCAGGCAAGAGAGTTTCCGGGCCACAAAGAGGGGAGTTCCAACGGCCCTGGCAGGAGTTCTGTCATCTGTCTAGGGCTGTGAGGGAATAGCTGTGGCTGTCCCTCTTCCTGGCCCCACCCCAACCATCCTTGGAGAGATTCGGCCTTCCTAGCTTCCAGCTGCTGCTTGGCCCTTGAGCCTGTTCCTCCCTCTTCCCGAATATTCTCCCCAACCTCCACACGACCTTCTCCTCACCTCCTCCAGGTGACTTCCTCCACGAGGCCCAAGTGCTTCCCATCACGCAGTCTGCTGCACTAGCCTCTACCGTGTTGCAAGCTTGCATTTTTACTGCTTGCTGGTTTTCCTGCTGCCCTGCCTGGGCTGTGACTCACAGAGCTGAGCTGCACCAGGGCCGAGCAACACCACAAGGCCACCAGCAGCAGGAGCCCTTGGAGCCCTCCCCCAGTGATGTTTGAGCATGCTGGAACTCCGTCACTGGGCCCTATTTCCCTGGCAGGGTACAACTGCACCTGACTCTGCGGGTGCACTGGTGTGCACAGGTGGAGGCCTTGGCATGCGTGGGCTTGGCATGTGGAGGCCTTGGCATGTGGTGGGTGTGGCATGTGGTGCTATCATTTATTATGTGGATTTGTAGGTGAAGAAGAAGAAGTTCAAACTGGACAAGGATAACGGAGTGAATCCTGGAGAGAAGATGTTCACAGTCCCCCACATCACCTGTGATCCCCCAGAGGAACGGAGGCTGGACCATTTCTCAACTGATAGCTATGACAGCCCAGGTGGGCAAGCTCACACACGTGTGTAAGGGGGGGCTGCTCAGTACTGACCCTGCAGAAGGGTCAACCTGGCCGTAGGGAGCTTTGATGCCACCTCACCTCTCCTGACACTGTCCGTGAGACCCCACAGCACACTCAGTCCTCCCTGCCTTGAGAGCCCGTACAGGGTCCGGTGGGAGGGAGGTTGCTCTCTGCTACTGGAGGATGAAGACAGGCTAGAGCTAGAGGCTTTGGGGAGCTTCGAAGCCACGCTCCCTCGGTCTTCCCTGAGGAGGAGGACTTGACACATTGTTGACAGGATGTCCAGAACGATCGTAGAATATGAGGGGCAGTGCGTCACGGCTGGAGGGAAGAGTGACACTTGTGTTCTCGTCACCCTGCCTCTGTCAGTACCCACATCCTGTGCTTAGAAAATGGCTACCATAACCACTTGGGTCTTTGCCCACTGACAGGGAAGCTCATAGGTAAGGGTGGCTATGGGAGGCTTCTACAGGCCCTAGAGAGACGGGCCAGTTAAAACACATGGGCCTGTAGCATTGGGATCAGAGCCTTAACAGGCCCGCACTTCTGATGCAGCCCTGGGCCCCTGAACGCATCACTAGAGCCCACTCTATATACTCACCCTTGCCATGGGGCTGGGATGAGGCCAGGCTCCATGAGACCTGGTGACAGAGTTGAAAACCTATCAGGGTTTAGAAGCCCAGGTGCTAACCAGCCGTAACAAGGATCTGGAATATACAGGGAGAAGAGGAATCTCTGAGAGGCCGGGCATGCGCTCCAGGCCACCCAGTGGGAATGTGGCATGCTCAGTGTGAGTCACCAACCCCTGCTGTTTCCAGAAGCGCTCTTAGGATACAGGAGGCTACCCTTGACCCATCCTCTTGGTCTGGTGCTGTGCCAGGGGCAGGAGATTGTCACAAGGCACGTGTGCTATTTTAAGAACTGTCTCACAAGGCTGGACTGCGTGTGGGTGGCTGGGTAATTGTGCAGGTCTGGGGTCCGCATGCTCCTGGCCTTAGATGCAGACCGGATGTTCTGGGTGTGTAGTGTAACCCCCAAGACGAGTCAGAGTGTCTGTAGAATTCTCTGACAACGTCGGTGCCCATCTCAGGGAATGGAATCCTCAAGCAGCTATCTATAACCCAAATCTGAGTGGTTCTGGTCTTTTCATTCCTCTGGGTCAATGTGAATATTGAGATAGTGATGCTTCTACCAGGACCAGGGTGTGGCTTGCATCTTGCTGGGAGAACACTGCAAAGCCTGTTTTTTCCCCAGCATCTCTCAAAAAGCCCCTTACGCTGCCCTGCCGGCCACTTCCTTTAAGGAGCCATGGTGGGGACTGTGCTAATGCAGACAGTCTGCTGTCCACCCGGATGCTGACAGGCTCTGCATCCTCTGACTCAACCAACTATGGCCCAAAAGTGCTCAAAAAGGAAACTGTATCTGGACTGAGCATGTATGGATGTTTTTCTTGTCCTTGGTTCATAACATATATAGCTGTTTACGTAGGATAGTCACTGTTATAAGGAATCAAGATGTCAGGAAGTAATCTATGTTAATGCCATGATTTTATGTCTGGAGCATCCCTAGATTTGGGGGTCCCCAGGAGAACAGAACCATCCTCCAGCAACAGGGAGGAGAGAGGCCTGGCAAATATTCCCAAAGCCCCTGTTAAGGCATCATCATGGGTGGAAGAGACACCTGGTTGAAACATCAAGAAACAATAGTTCAGGTGTTGAACTTGGCAGTGGGAGAGAGCCCTCTTCCACACGGGAAGGTGGAAGGTTGGGCCGTGGGCTCGGGTCTTCAGGAGTTCACCGCTCCCTTGACTACTCCATCCAGCAACAACAGGCCAGCCAGGGCCTAGCGCTGGCTCCTGGGGGCCTGATTTCTGCCATCAGAGTCCTGTCTGTCTAAGGGGACTGGCTCCATTCAGAACTGCTCCTGTTTACCAGTGGAAGGTTCTAGGCTCTGTGGGAAGGTTCCGCTCAAGGGCTCCATTGGGGGCTGGTCTGAGTTGCCAAGAGCCATGCCCAGACTCATATGCCATGTGGCCAGACCCTATGCCTGGCAGGAAGGAGGCAGTCCATACACACTGACCTTTAGTGGGGTGGAAACTAGAGGTCCAGAACCAACAGCATGCTCAACAACTGCTCCTGGTGGTACCTCTCTGTCTTGCTCGGCTGTTCTTTCTGCATGTGCCTTCTTTCTCTAACTTCTTCCCAGTGTCTGGGACCCACCAGAATGTTTGGGGACTAACTCTAATGTTGCAGGACCCACCAGAACCTTCCAGTTTCTTGGCATTTGTGAGGACAGTCTCGGGTACAGCAGAGCACAACCAACAGCACTGTTCCTTGTTCTGCTCACGGGTGGGGCCCCAGTCTACCGAGTCTGGTTAGTCAGAGGGCAGCTGACCTGTGTCCTGTGCCACTGTTTCCTCCACTGTGTCTTGGCAGGAGGGTGGGAAGTGTTTCAGAAAGGGGCTGGGGCTGGGCCCTGCTCCGAGAGGCTGTCCTGGGCATCCCGTCTGGCAGGACCCAGCCTGGGCCCCACTCTGCTGAGCATCAAGCTGCTGCATCCTCATCAGATGGCATGGGGATTTGGCTCGGGCCTGGCCACATCTCCATGAGCCCCTGGGACACACTCCCCGCCTGCCCACTGGAGCGGGCACAAAGGGCAATTGTGCCAACAAATGCCCAGTACCCCCGCAGCTCTGCTTCAGGGGTAGGGCCATTGTCTCAATGCAAATAGGGGCTTTCTGAAAATGCTAATGGGCAGGTTGGGCGTGAGCGGAGGCTGTAGGGATGCGGCCCTGTGCCTGCCCAGGAGAAGCATCACTCGATGTTTGCTGAATACGGGGCCACAGCGTCCCTGCCGTCCATTCAGCCTGCTTAGTGTTATGAAGTCCGTGGTGATGTCTGCGGCATGTTAATGAGCGTATGAGCGGGGAAGGCAGCTCAGCTTGCGGAATGCTCCCACACCAAGCTGTCTCTTTCTATTAATGAGATAAATCGGCTTTGCTCTGAGCTACCAGATTTTGGAGACTGAGCCACTAGCTGGCCCCTAATGATTAGGGCAGCTGCCCCGTGGGTTACCTGTTATACCTGAGTCTCCTTACCCAGAGACGACTGAGAAGTCTGGTCTGGAAACAGGTGCTAATCTGGTATGGCGGGGGTGGGGTTGTGTGCAGCCACTGGGAAAGCTCCGGAGCCCTTGCTCCCACGAGGCGGAGCCTGGGCATCCATGATGGCTTTCAGTACCAGGTCAGCCAGGACTTGGATCTCACCTGGTGTGTGCTTTCTGGGTGTGAGAACTGGAAAACCATCATGTTGGTCCCAGTGTAGGACACCCACCTGCATTTGGCATGCGTATGCCATGCGCACAGAGTCCTTTCAGTGCATCTTCTGGATGCCAAGAGAGGAAGCAGGCAGTACAGCTAGATGGGAAGAGGCCCCAGGACACTCTGCTAGCCTCATCTGAGAGCCATGTGCAGGTGTAACAGACTCGGGCTGGTAGAAACAGGAATGAAGGGTCCCTGTGTTGTAGTACTGGGATTTAGGCTACCTTGCAGTGAAAATAAGATATGTGCTCCCTGTGGAGAGGCCCTGTGGAAAGAAGGAAGTGGTCTTCTCTGCCCCAGCAGGCCCACTGGGATCTTGGGCCTTAGGCAGAGATGGGGTGGGGACACCAGCAGCCTAAAGAGGTTACAGGAGAGCAGCCAGGCCTGAGAGGCCTTGTCCCTCACTCCTGGAGGACCCAGGCCACTGAGCATTCTGGAGGCACCAGGATCCCAGCTCTGCCAAGGAGCAGGTGAGATCCAGGGCCTTTGAGGGTGGGGTGGCTATTGTCCAAGGTCAGGCCTGGGGAGCCTGATACTGGTGAGCTGACTGCAGCTGCCCGACAGGCTCCTGAGGACTCATTGTGGGCTTGGTAGGGCATCCACCATACACACAGGAGCCCCTGCTCAGAGGTGCAGTAGATGCACTGTACACCAAGGCCCAACCGTGGATGGGGACTGCTTGTCCCCACCCATGCAATACGAACCAATATGCATATGCTCTTTGCTATTCTGATAAATTAAGAAGCAGTCCCGACTCACAGCGCTGGCATAGTGACAGAGTTCTAACTACCCGGATCCTTGCTGGGGACCCCAGTGCAGCGTATCTGGCTTCAGCTCTACTCCATTCCGGGCTTGGCACCTACATGTACTTTTCTGGTGGCTCTCTCAGGGTTCTGTCTCAATGCTTTGCTAATCACCATCTCCTGGGGTACATGAGACCTGGGTGTGCCCAGATTCTGTCCGCCCCACCGCCGGCCCACAGGCTCGCCGCTTTTCATTTGTTCTAACAATCCTCTGCCTTTTTTGTGTGGCTACTGCTTTGAGACTTGCTCTTCTGTTCTCATAGATTTCGCTGAGCTTCCTTCTTCCTGAAACCCAAGCTGCTCTCTAGGAACAATCTTGGTCTTGGGGAGCTTTCAGCTGCAGTGTGACTGAATTTTTAGAGCTGTGTCCTTATTCTTGATGGTGGTTTAATTGGGGAGAAAGTTAGAATTAGACGTGAATGGTCTTCAAATAAAATACAAACACCTCTTCGTACATGATGTTTCCGCCTCTGGTAACTGAAAGTCCTCCTCTGACTCTGCTGCTGGATATCCTAGTGCATCAAGGCGACGACGGCCTATTTTTTCATGCCTATGTAGTGTTGACTCTCGAATCCGAGGGATTATCACTCCATCAAGTATACAAAATTGCTCCCATCTCTCCTGGAAACCGTGTGTGTGTGTGTATGAAAACATGTATGCATATGTGTGGAGGAAAGAGGACAAATTCAGGTGTCAATCTCAGAAACGCCATCCAGGCCTGGAGAGATAGTTCAGTGTTTAAGAACATGTGGTGCTCTTCCAAAAGACCCAAGTTCCGCTCCCAGCACCCATGTTGAATGGCCCACAATTACCTGGAACTCCAGCTCCAGGGGATCTGACACCCTCTTGCCTCTGTGGGCGCGCGTGCGCGCGCGCGCGCGCACACACACACGGCCTACAGACAGACACAGACATTCACATGCATATCCAATTAGGTTAGACTGGCTGGTCAGTGAGCCCTGGGGATCCTGCTGTCTCTGCCCGCCCCACCCCATTGCTGGGATTACAAGCACACATCACTACACTGGGCATTTTTATGTGGGGCTCTGAGACCCTCATGCTTGTGAGGCAAGCTCTTTATAGACTGAGTTGTCTTCCCAGTCCATCCTAGACTCTTCTATTGGAGCTTCTCCCACTATCCTTGCTGCCTCGTGCCTTTCTTAGGCCATGCCTGCTGTGTCTACACTCGCAGTCGTGCCTAGTTGCAGGCAAGTCTCATCCGTTTCTAACCCATCCACTGAGACGGCTGTTTCGGTGACTGTGTTTGCTTGTTGCTGCGCACCCTTGCGCTGGGGTTTGAATTAGCTCTGTTCCCGCACCTTGTGCCGTCCTCATATTTTACAGCTCTGGATTTTGAGGTCCTGTGAGGGGGTTTACTTTTGTAGCTTCCATCCACAGTTTCTACATCTGCAGTTCTTAGAGAAGTTAATTCTGCACACTGTGCTTTCTGGGCTCAGGCACAAGGTGGATTTTGCTTGTGGGGTTTCTGAGGGAGGGAGGACACCATTCCTCCAGAAATGTTCTTTCTATGTGTAGGGTGGCCTGTAGAACCCATGCGGAATCTTTGGGACCTCAGTTTTACACAGGATTTTTCTAGAGAACTCATAGACTTGGGGTGGAGACCCATCTCTTGGAGAGCAAGCCTTTGTCACACATGTTAAGAGGGGACCTTTTATTTTCTACTCCAGCAATACGCCAAGGCGAATGGATTTCCATTTCCCTACTACCAATGTGTGGGTTGATTAGTTTGCTTCGTTATGTTTCCTTTAGGTCTATTCTCTTGCTCTTGGTTCCACCTCTCTAGGGCTGAGTTTTACAGTGGGTGTCTGTGGGGGGCATCCCAGTTACCAATTCTTGCTTCATGTAGGTTCTAGACTCTGCTTTTGAAACACAGGGGCCATCAGAGTCTAGCTACTTAGATGACCGGAGCCCTAGGCCACCGGCTTCAGGTTGCATCTTTTCTGCCCTTCTGCACCTGCGCTATTGCTGGCTCTCAGGCTGATGCCACAGATGAGCCCAGAAATGCACGCAGAATGCTAACCCACCTGCAGACTTAGAGGGAGTGGAGTTTCAGAGCTGCCTCTACATGGGAAGGTGGAGTTCTGCTTGCAGCTGACTCAGAGGCCCACTCCTCAATACTCTGGGCCGTCTTGACTGTGAGGAGGCCCTGGAGTGTGTAACAGACCCCAAGTTACCATGAAGGAGGTCTGTAGACCAGCCCTGGGGGACCCCAAGTGTGTGAGGCCCAGCACCAGCTGCGCAGGCTGAAGCAGGGCTTCTGTGACTTCTTGGTCTTCTCATGGTGCTGCCTCGGGGTCACTGGGATAGAAGAGCAGGGCCTGAGCAGAAGAGCCAGCTTCCCACCCCCGCCCCCGCACCTGTGCTCTGGGCCTGGGGTGTGATACTTCCCAGGACTTTGTTAGGAGGACTTGATGATAGCTTCTGGTGACCCAGTTGTTACAAATGACTTGAGACAGCTTCAGGGGCCTGGTGAAGTAGGCCAGGCCCTTTGGGCTGAGGCACTCACCACAGTGATTTGATGTGAGCATGGTGGCTGGTCATTACTTCTTGAGTATGCTGTGAGCCTGGATCAGAGCCCTCTTACTGGCTTGGCTCAGATGGAATTATGTACAGGTTATGACCCTCACCCATCCAGAAGATCAGTGTGAATTGGGTGGGGTGGGTGCTGGCCGCCCCTCAGCACTCAGGCTTGGCCCCACTTAGCAGTCACCTTCACCTACAGCTTGGCTTTTCTACCTGAGCAGAAGCTTTCTCACCATTGTGAAAATGTGTCCACTTTCAAGGCTTACGGGACATATTTTTCTGATTACAGAAGTGGAATATATTCATTATGGAGCTTATGCATAAAGAAAGACTAACTAGCTGTCGTCTCAGCACTCAGGCAGCCGCCACTGGGTTTTGGATGACTGTCCTCTCCCTGACTGTGCCCCAGCTTTGATGCCTGTCACCCCTGGGTTGGGCCCACATTGATTGCTCGCTTTTAATCCTGCTTTTATTCACTTACTGTGACATGAGCATTAATGTCTGTCATTTGAAATTCTTTTAAAACTGGTTTTTGTTGTTTCTAGGCAAATATTTATGCCGGTAATTTTGCAGTGCTCATCTCCTGCGTAGACACTGAGCTAATTTGGAAATTTAATGGGAAGTGTTCCCAAACGAGTTTTTTAACTTTTATTTTGCTGGAAGTAGATTCAACATTTTACTCTTCTAAATAATATTGCTCCTGGTATTTAAACTCTCCTTTGTTGGAGAGGAAATAAAATCCCAAATTAGGCAGTATTAAGAGTAACTATGAAAATACTCCACATCAGATCCTATGGCATATATGTAAAGCACCTCAATTATTGGTGACTCACAAACTAATGTTTCTGCTTTGATTAATTGTGTATGTGTGTGTGTGCACATGAGTACAGGTACCCACAGAGACCAGAAACACCAGATCCCTCTGGAGCTAGAGGTACTAGTAATTGTGAGCAACCCAGCATCAGTGCTGGGAACTGAATTCAGGCCTGAGCCATCTCTCCAACTCTACAAATTGATGTTTCTAAATACAACTTACCATTAAACAAAAAGGAAAAATAATAATGTATAAAAAGACAATGAAAACTGAAGTAGTGTTGGGGATTTTAATACTCTTATTGCAAGAGTCAATACAGTGAGACATGAGGCAGGCCGGGATGCAGGTCTGAACAATACTTTGAATCACGTTGACCTAACATCTATACAAGAGTCCTCCCAATAACTGCAGAATAAACGTAGCTGCCAGGTACACAGATAACGCTGACCAAGACAGACGATAATCTGAGCTATAAAAAAATTCTTAATAAACTCAAAATTATTCAAGTCATATGTCCTCTGACCACAAGTTTTTAAAAAATCAATTAAAAAGACGTGGCAAATTCTGGAATACACAGAAAGTAAAGAGCATATTTCTAAACACAGAGTCAGAGACGATATCAAAAGGAAAACCATAAAGTATTCAAATCAGAATGAAAACACAATGTACCACAATTGGGAGGGCGGTGCACAGTAGATGACGCCTCCCTGGAAAACCATGATGCAGCAGAGTAAACCAGAAGGGGACCGAGGGAGATGGAGGGCAGGAGGAGACCAGCAGGGAATGTAAGAGCGTCAGGGAGAAAGACCCCCAAAGCTGATTTTTTATGGTCAGGAAAATCAATAAACTTCTACCCAGATAGACCAGAAGAAGAGTGATGAAATAAGTTACCAGTGTGAGGAACGGGCGCTCAGCACCATGCAGACGGCATGGATGCGAAATCCTAACGAGGAGTTTGCCGTGCAGTCCTTGTGACTGTATTCTGCAATTTAGATGAAATGGGGAAATTTCTTGGGAAACATAAAATATATGCTCAAGAAAGATTAATCAAAGTATCTCTAATAAAAGAATACTCCAAGACCATATTGCTTTCTGATGAATCCTGTTTCCAAACAAAGAAAATCTAAACATTTTCTTTAAAAAAAAAAAAAATGGAAGGGAATCCATCTAGACTCTGAGACCAGCACTATCCTGATACAAAGCCCAGCCAAAAACATTACAAGAGAAAAAATCTATAAATAAATAATGTTCAGGGGCTAGTGGGATGGCTCAGCAATTAAGAGCACTGCTGCTCTTGCAGAAGACCTGGATTTGAATCCCAGTACGCGCACGGAAGCTAACAACTGTCCATAGGTCCAGTTCCAGAAGATCTGACGCCCTCTTCTAACCTCTGCAGGCACTGCATGACACTGGTGTATTAGCTTACATGTAGGCAGTATACTTTTACACATAAAAATAAACAATATTTAGGAACACAAATGCAAAAATTATAAGCAAAATTTTAGTGAATAAAATCCAACATTACATTTAAAGGACCAATTACCGTTCAGGAATGCAAGTGTTAACATATTTAAAAATCAGTGTAATGAACCGCATCAGTGAATGACAAAAGAAAGCCATATTCATCTTAGAGGATGCAGAAACATATTTGGCAAAATTCAGCAATGAAGGCCAGGCATCATGGCACACACTTTTAGTCCTAGCACTCAGGAGGCAGAGGCAGGTGGATCTCTGTGAATTTGAGACCAGCCTGCTCCACACATCAAGTTTCAGACCAGGCAGAGGTACAAAGTGAGACCCTGACTCAACCAAACCCAAACACCACCACCACCACCAACAACAACAAAAATCCAGCAACAATTGACTATAAAATATAACAGGAAATAGAAAGAAGCCTCCTTGGTCTGATCTATAAGACCCCATAGTTAACATGTCAGTGAACAAACACTGCTTGCCTTGCCATGCGGTCGGGAGCTCAATGAACACATCTGACCTGGCCACGTCTATTCAGCATTAAGCTGGAGGTGCTCATCTATAGGGTAAGGTAAGAAACATTGATTGGAAAAGAAACCAAACTGACTGATTTGCAGATTTCATGGTTGTCTGTGTAGAAAATCTGGTACCTGTGTCAGGTAGCCGCTGGGATATGCAAGTTCATTTGAGTTGCCGCCAAAAGGCAACGCTGTTTCTAAATTCTAGCTGCAAATAACCTAGACTGAAAACTCTTAAATACCACTTAGAGTGGCATTAAAAATGTGAAAGTTTTTGGAGAAAGGATGAAAACGATGGCTATCCATAAGTCAAAAAGAATCGACTTTGATTCTCATTGTTGACCAAAATCAACCCCCTGTTTATCACAGAATGAAATTCAAAGCCTCATTCTTGAGGATAATTCAGTACAGTTAAGGACAAATATCAGGAGCATGTGCCATGATAGGAAGAAACTGGTTAATTGAACTTATTAAAGAATTCCCTTTAAAGTATATAGACAGCTAAAAAGACAGAGGCTGAAAGATTTGTCTGCATCATGTATGCTGTGTCACATGTGACACATGGACACACGTGGGAGGATGCTGGGTGTCTTCCTCTATTCTTTACCTTATTTCCTTCCAACAGTGCCTCTTACTAACCCTGAATGTTGGTGTTTCGGCTAGGCTCCCTGGCTAGCAAGCCCATGCAATCTGCTTGTTTCTGTCCCCCAAATGCTAGGATTGCAGCCATAGGCAGCCATGCCCAGACTTTTTATGTGGGTGCTTGGGATTTGAACACAGGTCCTCGTGTTTGCAAAGCAAGCACTCTTACCCGCTAAGCCATCTCCAAGCCCTGAAAATACTTTTAAAATCACATACCTGAGAACAGATTTATATTCAAAATATGAAAGGGCCACTTTAAACCAAATAATAAGTCAAATAAGAAATTAGAAAATGACAGTTTAAGCAGACCGTTCACATAAAGGAAGAGATAGAAGAAAGCCTATAAATACCACTGTCGTTCATTATTAGCGAAGAACAAGCAAGGAACTACTGCACAGTCTCTAATGGCCTAGAATTAAGGAGATTGACCCTCTGTTGGCGAGGACACGAAGGAGGTGAACCTGTCATATGCTCAGAGTCACAGTGCACACCCCCCAGCGTGGTCCAGGGATTCTGCAGGAACAGTTCAGTCATTTCTTTTTTTCTTTGGAAACACTCCAAGCACCATCAACATTTGAATAGAGTTTTTCAAAGTTGGGCTCTATCCCTACAAAGGAATACTACTCAGAAATACAAAGGGACAGACTATTGATACACCTAACATGGATGAATCACCGAGTAATTACAGTGAGTGAAAGAAGCCAGACAAAGAGTTCATACTGTCGTCTTCTCTTACCACAGAGCTCTAGAAAATGAAGCCTAACCTAGAGTGACAGGAAGGTCAATAATCACCAAGGGGTGGAGCAGTGGTACGGGAAGTCCAAAAGGGCAAGAGGAAGCTTCTGGGAGCCCTGGATATGCTCATTACCTTAATTGTGACAGTGATTTCAACACATGTCAAAAGTTACCAAATGCTACAATTTAAACATGTACCATTTATTGTATGTCTGCAGTACCTTAACAGAGTGGCTGAAAGACATGCAAAATAAAATCTGCATGGCAAAATCTCCCCAAATAATCCTGAAGTAAAAATGTGGGAAACCTTTGCCACCTGTGTTGGGGATGCAGAGCAGCCTCTGCAGTGTCTGCTCCTAACGCTGCGAGGGGAGGGCACGACAGGAGATGCCATTGAGTCTCAGAATCAAACGACGCCGGCTGGCCTCGCCTGTGACAGACATGAAAAGTAAAGTGATGTTTTTTTTTTTTTTAACTTATCTGATTATTACACAAAAAGAGAATATTCCCCAGATGAGTAAGGAGACAGCCTTAGTTGTTGACGTTGGATGCAATCAAAGTGGATATCAAAATTAAAGATGTATCTAACATTAAGCCTTTCTGTAAGCCTAGACTATGCATAGGCATTTGCAAAGTGATTTATCATAAAATGCTGAGGCCTGCCATTCTTAAGTAGCGAAGCACTGCACCTTGCTAATACACACCAGCGAGGACCTGCTGTTTGGTGCCTCATCATTACTCTGTCATGAAATAACCAAGATGCCCATTCAGCAGCATGAGGGACAGCCCCAATGTCTGACCCTAAAAGTAACAGCTGCTCTGGCTCCATAGAGCATGGCAGGCACCATCACACGTGTACAAATGCAAAGTCACATAAACTGGAGACCTCTCTGCTCAATGTTTAGGAGCAGTTTAAAGAACACTCATATTATCATCTTTTTAAAGGTTAAATGGGGCTGGCCAATAGGCCTGATGACCTGAGTTTGGTCACAGAGATCCATGTGTTAATACAGACTCCCACAGGTTGTCCTCTGATTTCCACATGTGTGGATGGCATGTATATACCCCCTCGCAAGTGTAAAAACATTTTTTAAGGGTTGGTAGAATTAAGTCTCATAATCATATAGACCTAATATCAAATCTTAATCTCTTTTGGCCTTTTCTATGGTAATTTCTTCTAAATTAATTTAGTGCATGTTTGAGGGGTAATTTATTTATCATTATTTAATTTCCTGAAGAATTTCAACTGTGCGGCCACTTGGTAGCAACTAATTTTTGTTCTTTCGGTAATTTTATGCTATTTTCTATTACTTTTTTTCTTGTCTGAGATTTTATAGTTTTGATTTTTTTCTCCACTGAGCTTATGAGAGATTTTTCTATTCCATTTATTATTAAAAGCGTGTTTATCGTCTTATCAGAAAACTACCTTTGTGCTATGTTCGTTTTCTTCTTAGTCATCTTGGGCTGTGATATCTATTAATTCCATCTTCCTAATTATCTTTAATTTATGTGTTTTCTTTTTAAACTTAATTAGGAGTAATACTTAGTTCATTTATTTAAAGTCCTTTTACCAAGAGACATTTTAAATGCTATAAATTTTCCTCTGATCACAGCTTTAGCTGTGACACAGGGCTTAGTATGAAATATGTTTCATTTCATTGCTTTGGGGGATAATTTTTGTGTTTTGTTTTTTTCTCTTTAATCTAGAGTTCTTTTAAGAAATGTTTGCTTAATTTCTAAGCAGTAAATTTTTATCACTGTTATTTATTTCTAATTTAATAGACTTACAGCAAAAGGAGGTAGCCTGTGAAATCTCTACTCTTCTTAGAAGAGTCCCTTTGTGTCCCAAGTATAAAAATAAGCCCATTATTTTTGTAATTTGTAACTTGGAATGTAAACTGTTCCACATACCTAAGTTCAGATGTGTTTTTTATTTGTAGGGCACAGCTTTATTTGTACATACAAATAGATAAAATGCACGTGAAGATGGATTATTTAGCCATACATATATTTACTTATTTGTTACACTAATCAGATCTATTTTGCCCTACATTTTCCCTTTAACTCAGCTAAGAATTCTGAAATAATGAAATTAGATCATCCATTTCCTCGTAACATTGCTAAAAACTGAGAGGCAAATCCATAGAGTGTTCGGGGTACCCCCTACAGCCAAACTTCTTGATACCATAGCCCATCTCCCCATTTACTGTTATGTGACCCCAGTCAAGTGAGTGCCTCCAGTCTGCTGCTGCTCCTCCATCAATAAAAGGAAGGTTGTGATCTGGGGCTGTCAGATGGCTCCCCGGGGAAAGGCACTTGCTGTCAAGTCTAATGACCTGACTTCAATCCCCTGGACCAGCACAGAAGGAGAAAACTGATTCCTGTAAGTTGTCTTCTGACCTCTGGTACATGTGCATGGTGGTACATGTGCATCCACATACATACACACATGTGCACACACACAAAATAAATGTACAATGAATAAAGAATGGGGGGGGCAATCGGACGAGTCTAAGCATGCCTGCTGCAAGGGTTTCTGCAGTGAGCAAATGTAGAAGAGGCAAGTCCCTACCCCGCATACAGTGGCGACTCTAGTGTCTGTCCCCTGCCAACTTGACCTCACACTCCAACCCCAGACCAGCTCTCTCCCCCGCCAGACAGCCCCACACTGTGCCACCTTCCACCTCACTCCTCGTGCCACAAATCTAAGACGGGTTCTTTGCCTTTCTTAAAATTATATTACTGATATCCCTGTTCTGGGTTTACCAGTAGGGAGATGGCATATAGTTTCACAGAGTCCTTTTCTGTGTTAGGCCTGCTCGCTTCTCCTCTTTTTCCTAGACTGAAAAACAATGATTTGATTCTCCCCCCTTTTTTATACAGCACACATTGCAGTCAGATTTGCATAATGGAATCCTAGCACTGCTTTTGAAACCCATGGGAGCACATGAAACATGCTTTCTGCATCTCACTTTTCATAGGCAGCAAAACAGATACAACTTCCTCTGTGCCTGCAAGAAAAGTTCTATTTACCTTTCACATCTGTCTGATTCTGGGTTTATAGTCTCAGCTTAGTTCCTCCAGGTTAATGTGTACTCTGATATTCTTGCTTGTTTGAAAGATACCTTGTTTTAGGGTTAGGGCAAATCTAAAATGTATAGGAACTTTTATTTCTGAGATGCACTTCCAGAGTGCATTCGTTTGCTAGGACTGGCATAACCAAACACTCAATTGGGAGGCTTCTCACAAATCACAAGGCTACAAGTGTGAAGTTGGAGTATCAGTGGTATTGCTTCTCTCTTGAAACCCCTCTCCTTTACTCACAAGTACCCTCTGCAGCCCTGTGTCTTCACACGGCCTTCTCTCTATACACTTGTGTTTCGAGACTCAGTGTCCTAATGTCCTCTTATAAGCACACCAGTAAGATTGAACTGATGTTAATTTAATCATCTCTTTATGGGTCTAGTCTGGTTATATTCTGAAGTATTAGGGTTAGGGCTTCAGCCTAGGAACCTAGTGTGGACGCAGGTCAGCCCCAAACACAGGGATGGCCGCATTGTTAAATCGCACGTGTGTTGCCAGGTTGCTTTCCTCAAGCGCTGTCTGACCTCACATTTCCACAGGCAGGATTCCCCCTTCTCGGCAGCCTTGCCAGCCATTATTGGCAGAGCAATTTTCCATGCTGTTAGCCAAGTGGAGCAGGGTTACTCCACTGCGGAACCATTGACATTTGGCAGTAGATAGCTCTTTGTCAACGGAGGGTGTCCTGTGTACTGTAGGATGTTTGGCAGCGTCCCTGGCCTCTGCCAGAGTGCCAAGAAAGCACTCCTTCTGTTAGGGCAACCCAAAACACTTCTCTACATATTACCAAATGTATCCCCCTGAGGTGGGGCAAAACTGGCCGTCACCATGAACTACTGCAATGCTGTGGTAGCTCAGGGTTGTTTTTAAACATAACAAAAACTTCTCATTGGAAATAATTACGAACTACCAAAGACTTGTAGGATGAGATATAAGATCTGCATGTCCTTCACTCAGGTTTGAGGTCACCTGGTAGTCTTTCTACTTGATGTGTCACTTAAATATTTTTATATGTAATATATTTGCAGAGCACGTTTCTCTGAAGCACTTGAAAGTGAGTTGCATACTCGATAGCCCTTTGCCCCTCTATATCTTGCTGAGTGTTTCTTAACAGTAAAGCTACTGGCTCTCTTTGAAAGCTCTATCATAGACATCAACTTCTACAATTAAACACACACGGTCCTTGAAATGACACAATGCCTCTGTTCCAGTTTTGTCAGCTGACATAATGAAATTCTTTGATGTATATTTCCCCTGGCGCAGGGATCAGTCTGTGTTCAGTATGGCTCTTGGCTGTGTCCCTTAGGTACCTTGATTCTGGGCACTTCTAGGCTCTCTTGGTCTTTGATGAGATCAGAGTCACTTTTGAGGAGTTTGTCTGATATTTCCTCGTGATTAGATCCAGACCATGTATTCCCACGAATGATACTGTGTCCTTCTCAGGGTACTGTGTCCCAAGAAACCTGATGGCCTCTGCCCCTTAATGACGATACTATTGTGATCATCCAGTGAGACACCGTCCACTTCTCTGTTACCCAGTTTCTATATTTTACCTTGCAACAGATAAATAAGCCATAGGACTGCAGTAAACCCAGGCCAATACCTTGCTCCTCATCAAAAACCATCCCTCCAGATTGAGATCCTTTCTGGAACCAGTCTTTATTATGGTAGTTCAGACTGATTTTCATACTGTAGTGCCTCACTCCCAAAGTACTGGAAGGAAAAAACACCTGTGCATCTCGTATTTTGTTATCTGACTGTGACTTTGATTTGCATTTATCATTTGGTGCTGGCTACTCTTCGTGTCCTTACCGGTCAGTTATATATTTAGACCATTTGTACACTTTTACTTTAAAAAATGTTTGTGTGTGTTGTGTGTAATGTGTGGGCACACACATGCCATATCATGTGTGCAGGTCAGAGAACAGCTGGCCAGAATTCATTCTTGCCCTTTACCAATGGGTCTTGGGATCATATGTGAGTCATCAGGCTCAACAGCATCGCTACCCACTAAGCTACCTTGCTAACTCTTTTTGCACACTTTAAAGTTGTTTTAAGTTGAGCTTTTGTACATTTCATACAACAGTTCTTAACCAAATTTAGACCCCCTCCTCCCATCCATGCCCCGACACATACCCCCTCCACCGTCTGACCTCATGCATTCTGCTATACATGTTAAGTCCTATCCTCTTAAGCATCTGTATCCGTATGTCCTTTGGTGCAATTTCATCCACTCGAGTTTAGTCAGCCGGTCTAAGAGATCATAAATGAGGCCTACTCTCCCTCCCCGAGTCGCAGTCAGTCTCCAGCAGTCCCCAGGCTAGCGCAGGCCCATTTCCCTTGCCCCACTCTGGACTCCTTGTCTGACTGAATTGGTATGGGTCTTGTGCTCAGTGCTGCCATTTGCACACTTAAAACCAAACTTTTAGTCTTTTTATTTGACACATTCATATGCAATTATAAGAAATAATACAGAGTGGGTATGGTGGAACACACCTTTAATCCCAGCACTGAGTGGGCAAAGGCTGGTGGACCTCTCCAAAATGGAGCCCAGCGTGGCCTGTGGAGTGAGTTCCAGGCCAGCCAAGGCTATAAGGAGATCCTGTCTCCAAAACAGAAAGGAGGGAGGGAGGGAAATACAGACAGCAGACACACCTCTTAGTTTCCCCTTGTGGCAACCAACTTGTAGTGCAGACTAAGATGATGGTGGCATTGCCACAGTGATGCAGGATATTTTCCTTATCAAAGAATCCCTAGTCCCTTTAGTCACACCCACTTTCTCCCCACCCTGATTGATTCCCAGAGCCACTCATCTGTTCTCCAGCTCTACCCTTTTAAGAATACTGTATAAATGGAATCACACACATCTTTTGGAATTTGGTTCTTTTGTTTCTTTCTGAGATTGGCTTTATTCTCTCAAGAAAGCAATTCTTTAAGATTTTGTATGTGAATGAGATGGTGCCATGTTTGCCTTTCTGTGATTGGCTTATTTCACTTAACATGATACCCTTCACGCTCAACCAGGGTCGCCAAATGGCAAGAATTGTGGAATTTGGCTCTTTTGACTCAGCATAATTCTCTGAAAATTCATTCAAGTTGTTTTGTATATCAGTAATTTATTCAGTCTTGTGACTCAGTACCATTTCCTGGTGTGGACATACCACATCTTATTTACCCATTCACTCACACACACACTTCGAAGTCATTCCTAATCTGAAGCTGTTAGAGACCATTTGATAGTGACAGTACTTCCTGTTTTGCTCAGTGTCTGATAATAGTGAACACCTCTCCTACATTCTTTCAACCAGTGAAATGTTTAAATTATTTGCCAGTTTTCCAGTTATTTTTTTACTGAGCTTTAAGAAGTTTGTCTGTGTGTTCTAAACACTGGTCCTAAGTCAAATATGTGATTTCTCAGTGTTTTGTCCTCTGTAGCTTTTTATCTCCTAACAGGGTCCTTACCAGAATAACTTTTTTACTTTATTAAGTTTATTTTCATATGTAGCTGTGTATGGTGGACGTTGGCATATTCACGTGTAGTGTGTGCATGAGCGTGTGTGTCATCCCATGATGTCAGGAATCCTAGATAGCTCTTCCACTTTATTCTTTGAAGCATTTAACCACTAGGTCATCTTCCCAGGATCCCATTTTTTTTTTATTTCGACGAGGTCCAATTTATGCTTTGGCGCAGTATACTTTTGATATTAGCTCTGTGAAAACCTTGCCTATGCTCAGACTCTGAATGCTCTCTCCTATATTATTCCCAACAGCTTTATTGAGAAATAGCTAACATACCATACAATTTACCATTTAGAGAATTCAGTAGTTTAGTGTATCCTAAAATGTATGCAACTATCCTTATAATACATTTTAGAATATCTTTATTACTTCAGAAAGGAGATCAGCATCTTTTGAGCATCACGTACCATCCCCCATTCTGCCATCCTAACCCTAGGCAGTCGCTAATCCACTTTCTGTCTCTATGGATTAGCATGTTCTGGACAGCTTATATAATAGAATCGCTGTATGTGGTCCTTTGTGGTTGTCCTTTAACTCGGAGTGTTTTTGTGGTCTGTCCCTGCCATAATGTGCATCAGTGCTTAATTTCTCATATGAATAATGTAGAAATGAACATTTGTTTACGAGGTTTTATGTGGACATATGTTTTCATGTTTCTTGGATAAAAACATGAGAGTAGCAAGCTGAGTCCCATGATAGCACCACAGTTTTCTTTTGGAAGAACTGATATTTCCTAAAATGGGTGCACCATTTTCTCTCCCCGTCAGCAACGTATAAGCACTGGATAGTTTCTGCAAATCCTAACCAATATCTCTTGGCACCAACTGGCATATTGTTGTGGTTTGGGTTTGTATTTCCAAATGACTAATGGTGAGCATCTTTTCTTGTGTTTGTATATTTTTATTGGAGAAATATCTATTCAGATTTTCCTTGTTTTTCAGTTGGATTTCTTATTGTAATTCTGACTATTATATTTATTTAATTACATATATTCTGGCTACAAGTCTCCTATCAACAAATAATTTGCAAATATTTTCTTGCATGTGTGGATTGCCATCTGATCATATTTATTTATAGTGTATACTGACGCATAACTTTTACATTTCAATTATGTCCAATAAATACATTTTTCCTTTGCCTTTATATCAAAGAAATCTTTGCAAAACATTTGGTCACAAAGGTTTGCTTGTATTTTGTCATCTATGAATTCTGCAGCCTCATTATTTTTGAACCTTTGCTCCGTGTTGAGATGTTTATGTATGGTGATGGGGCGGGGTTCAGCTTCACTTCCCTCACATGGATAGCCAGTTGTCCCGGAACCATCTGCTCAAAAGACTCTTCTTTCCCCCATTTAATTTTATGACACCTTTATCAAAAGCTAATTGACCTTAGCTATCTGGATTTATTTTCAGACTCTCATCCTATCCTCTTTATCTATACCTATCTCATGCCATGGCCATACAGTCTTTATAGCAAGTTTTAAAACAGAAGCTTTATACATTTCATACAGCAGTTCTTAATCAAATTTAGATCCATTCCCCCATCCACCTCCCCTGAAACCCCTACCAGGCCTCCTCATGTCATATATGATAAAACTCAAAAAAAAATTTTTTTATCCCAAAACAGTAAAGAGCAATCACTACTTTCTCATATTAAATTTATTTGAGTCATGATAAACTTAAACTATTAATATATTATTTTCCTGCTCTCTGCATGTTTCTAAGTTCACGGACACTTATAGCTTTTATTGACATGTTTCTGTATCAGATGAAGACAATATGGATTAAAGTGTAAGCTATCCTAAATTGTTTCTTGCCTAAACAATAATTACTTACACCTTCTATTATTCTATTATATATTTATAAAATAAAACTTCTGTTTTGATATTTTTTTTAAACTGCGGAGTAGGAGACCTCCAGCTTGACTGATTTTCACACTTGCTTTGGCTGTTGTGGGTGGTTTGGGTCTCCATATGAACTTAAACATCAGCATCATTCTTCAAAGAAGCCAGCTGTCATTCTGGAAAGACTGTGTTGCATCTCCACATTAATTTGAAGAAACTGCTGTCTTAACATTAAGTCTTCCAAATCATAAATGCAGCTTCCCATGCATTTACACCTTTCCTTTCAATGGTGTCTTGTTATTTGTGGAACATACCTTTTACATTTCTTTTATTAAATCTGTTTTGTTCTTTTTAAATTGCAGTTTAAAAGCAATAAATAGGGGCCGGAGAGATGGCTCAGCAGTTAAGAGCACATTCTGCTCTTGCAAAGGACCTGGGTTCAATTCTCAGGAACCACATGGGGGCTCATAACCATCTTTAACTCCAGTTTCAGGGAATCCAGTGCCCTCTGTTGGCCTCCGTGGGCACCATATGCAAGTGGTGCACTAACACACAAACAAAGCATCTGTACACATAAAAAAATCTTTAAAAATTAAAAACAATTCTGAGTCAAATAATTTCAAGCGTATAGTTTTGTGGCATGAAGTACATTTATACGTTGTGGTTTGTTTTGATATGAGCAGAATTGTTGTCTTCATTTCATGGCTCCTTGGTGGTATCCAGAAATAAGATTAATTTTATACCCTACACACTTCCTGACATTGTTCAGTAGTTGCAACTATTTTTTTGGTGGACTTCTCAGAACTGTCATGGGGTCTGCAAATCCAGTCTTACTTTCCAATCTTGTTTCTTTTTTTTCTCATTTCCAAGTCTAATTATCCTGACCAGAACCTCTGTATGATGTTGAACAGAAGTAACGAGCAGGCCTCTCTGACTTGTATGGCTTTTGTTGTTTTGTTTTTCATCTGGCTTTTTTGAGACACTGTCTTACTATCGAGCTAAGGCTGGTCTCTAGGTATCTTCCTGGACTCTCCTCCGGGGTGTTAGAATTCCAGATATGTGCCACTATGCACAGATCACTTCTTTGTGATCTTAAAGGAGAGCATCACATCTTCTACTCTAAGTATAATAGAAAATGTGGGGTGTTTTGTTGTTGTGTTTGTAGACAGGGTCTCAAATATATATATAGCCCAGGCTGGCCTCAGCTTCATTGTGTAACAGGGAATGACACTGAACTTCTAAACGTCCTGCCTCCACAGCCAGAGTGCTGTGATTCCACGCATGCACCACCACATCCTGTTTATACGGAGCTGAGGATGGCCCCAGGGCTTTGTGCAGAGGCAAACATACTACCAACTGAACTACAGCCTCAGCAACAGGTGTGGTGTTCAATAGATGTCTTTTATCAAACGGAAAATGTCTGCCTCTATTCCTAGCACATTGGAGTTCTCTCTCTGGCCCCAACCGTGGAAGGATGTTCAACTTTATCAAATGACGTTCTGTGTCTTTTATTCTGTTTGTGCTGACTGTAGACTAAAAGACGGTGTGCCTCAGAATTCACATAATGAAATCTTGACTTCCACCATTCCGGTAAGCGGAGGAGGGGCCTTGAGCGAGTGACTGGGTCCTGACAGCAGAGCCCTCATAAGGGTCTGTTCCGTTTTGTAAAGGGGACCTCGGAGGCTTCACATCACAGGAAGATGCCTACCTGGAGCGATAAAGTGGAGACTCCCTTAGAGCTTCCCCCTTTTCACTTCTTCTTAGTGTCTTACTCTGCAGCTCACACTTGGCTCAGAATTCAGAAGCCTTCCAAGAGCTGAGGCGACAGGCACGTGTGTCCACACCTGCTCCATTAGCTCTTACGAAGCAGATTTCCGACTCAAGAATTTTAGAAATCCAATTTTTCCAAATATAAGATAGTTGACTCTTTTTTTCCCTTCACTGGTTTGGATGTGGTATCTTGATGGTTTATGAATTCTGCTGTTTCCACTGAGAAGTGAGCTCCATAGTGGATCCCTTGATGACAGCGTGTGCTCTAGAGTGTCACACAGCAGAGTTTCGCACAGTCTTACTCTCATCAGCTTATTCAGTAGTATTCACTAATAGTTCAGTAACTGCTGGTTTGACATGTGTGTGTGCCCACCCATGTGTGCATTCACTCACCTGTGCATGTAGAGGCCAGAGGTTGACATAAGGCATCTTTCTCAATTACTTGCCACCTTTTTCTTTTTGTTGTTTTGAGACATGGTCTCCCTGATCATGGAGATCTCCATTCTGGCCAGGCTGGATGGCCAGTGAGCCAGCAGACTCTGCCCGTCTTCACGTCCCCTGCCCCATGTCTCATGACAAGGGTTGGAGCTGCAGGTATGACTTGCCATACCTGGCTTTTGTATAGGTGCTGGGGATCTGAATGCAAGTCTTTGTGCTGCACAGTGAGCACTTTAAACCCCACTAAGCCACCGCCCCAGTCCTAGTAAGACACTCTTAATATAAGAGCAAGGCAGAAATCGTCAATGTAAATAGGGCAATATTATTGTGGAATGTCTACCACTGTGTCTACTTTTCTATTTGTTTGGACTACATTTTCCTTTGCTATACTTTTGAATTCCAGTATTTGCTACACCTGTCATTTCTATTTCTTTAGCATTTTTGTTTATACTTTTTTTTCTTTCTGTTGAATTGATGGCTTTATCCCATAAAATCCTTATTGTCTCTGCAGTGTGGCTGGTTCCTGGCTGATTTTACAGATTCCCTCAAACTTCCGATGTTTCCTCACCGTTTACACATTGTTTTTATCCTTTCGCTTTTGTGTGTGTGTGTTTTAGAGCCTAGCCTGAATCTCCAATGAAGTGTCTGCCTGAATCTACCGTGTAGTGTCCACTTGCATCGCCTGGCTCATAGGCTACCTGACAATCTTTGCTTTAAGGCTTTCTTCATGGACCAGTACTGTATTTCTCAAGGAATTGCTACCAGTGTTCTAGGTCATACATCTTGTGTCCTTTGCCTTCTTTATTGTGTTCAGTGTGTCGAACAGATATGCTCCAGTGTGCTGGTCTAACTTCATTGCTAATTTCTTTTCCGTATTCTAAACTGTATTTTCCTTGGTAGTGTAACCTGGGGGCTAGAAGATGTATTTTAAGTGAAAACAAGCTGCTTCTGCTTAGTTTCTTCAGCTATTTTAATCTATTATTTTCTGTGTAGAATTCCTCTTTGGTAATGTACACATTCACTGGGACACATACTGTTGTGGCACGTAACTGGTCTCCAAGTCTCTGTTCACTTGGCCTTCATTCTTTCTGTCCTGAAAACTGAATCATCTGTATGGATCTGTGTTCAGATTTCACCCCTCACTCCTCCTCCTGGCCTAATCTCATTGTTTGGCTCAGCGAGTAAGATTTCCACATAAGTTATTGTCATTTGTTCTCGCAGAACTTTAAAATATAGCTCTTTATTAACATTTCAACTTGACGAGTTATTGTCATAATGCTTTACTTTCTTTCTTTAACCAGGGCTTTAGTTTCCAAACATATTTATACTTTGAAATCTTGGCTTTCTGGGGCTGGCATTTAGGCTCCCTCAGATCATTTCTGTTTACTAATCTTTAATCTCTCTCTCTCTCTCTCCACTTAGGATGATCTATCGATTGTAGGAACACTGCATTTGAAGCTTTCCCAGCTGTGTGGGCAATCCCTGCCATGCCAGGGCCAATTCTGCCTCTGTGGTGTTTGCATTCCCCTGCAGTGTGTGTATCTGATGTATCTGCCAGTTTACTTTCAAAAAGGACTCTTTGCTTTTGAAACTTGGCTTAATTGATCAGTGTAAGGCACAATTAGTCAGAGGCTTTGCTTTAAATATCTTGCTCTGGTGAATCATTGCCTTTTCCCAAAAGGGCCTGAGTTCTGGGATTGTCATTCAACATTCAGTGTCTTTACAGCTGCCCTGGATTTTACTGTTTGTCTGTACAGTGTCACATAGTAAAGTAGATAAAGTATCTCTGATCCCTCTTGAGATCACAGGCAATCTTCCATAACTACAAGAATTTCTTTGAAATTTTTTACTAGTCCATTGCTTGCCTCAGCCAGTATTAAAGCATCAGATTGCTATAATGATGGCTTTACCCATTATATGTCACTGAGGTCACCTCTCTTTGACATAGGGCATGGGATTTGTCATAGAGCTCAAAATCAGGTTAGGCAAGTTTGTCAGCAGTGAGGCTGTTGGTCCTCAAGGCTACTGTACCCAACCCAGAGTTGAGTGCTAGAAAAGCAGTTCCAGGCTAAACTGCCACAGACCTTTCAGTTTCTCCAAAGATTTAGCAGATTTTTCCCTTTGTAACATTCTAAATCATTACTGAGATTGAACCCAGGGCCTCACAAATGCCAAGAGAGCGCTCTGTTCCGGTTCTTAAACTGTTGTCTTTGATAGTCTTGTGTAGTTTTATCATTGCTTTCTAAGGCCGTTTTTGTTGTTTAGAAAGATGGGGTTTGTTGTTTTTTTGGGCTGCTCTTGAACTCCTGGGCTCAGTCTGTCTTCCTAAATCTTCCCCCCAGTACCCGGGGCTACAGCCATGTGCCACCATGTGGAGCCTTCAGTCTGTGTTTATGATAACATCCTCATTCGTGCATGCCAAAAGCCACTCCATTTTGTTAAATTTTTTAGTACAGGCAATATTAACATACTTCCAAAAGTCAAAATATGTAAAAGGATCTGAGGGAAATGTATTTTTCTCTCTAATCCTTTCCACATTCATAGCCACAACCTCTATAGGTAGCAGTTTTTAGTGGTTTTTAGTTTAGAGTTGATGTGTGGCTGTTCTTCACAAATGTATACAACTGGTTTCTCATTTGGGGTTTCTTAAAAATTCTGTCTCTCTCTCTCTCTCTTACACCACACACACACACACACACACACACACACACACACACTTGTTTGAACTTTGCTTTTACCTACCATTGTATCCTGGAAAATACCCAGGACCCTTCAGAGATCGTTTCATTCTTTGTCGTGGCTGCATAGTATCATCACTCCTTTTAACTAGTCTTTTCTGCCTACATGTGTTGGTGGCCCCTAGACAGATGCCTCACATACTGGCATGTGGTTTTCAATTCCTTATCACTGCCAGTTTCAATTAGGAGTGTTCATTCCTATGTGTGTTAGCATTTACCAAGTGGCTTGGTTAGCTCTGGTTGTTTGAGAAGTCTGTGGGGTTTTCTACATGGAGGAGGATTATGTCATATGTAAATAGGGTTTTATTCCTTTCTTTCCAGTTTGGATATTGTTTATGTCATCATTGTGGCCAAATCTTTCAGTACACCACTTAATAGCTGCAGGCAAAGCACACATCATTGTCTTCTGACTGGGAAAGGTTCCAGCCTTTTGCCATTATGTGTCATGTCGGGTATGAATTTTATGAATGTCGGTATCACATTATGGAAGTTTCTTTCATTCCTAAATTTCTGAATATTTTTATCTCGTTGAATTTTATCAAATTCTTCCATGTTGATTGACATGGCTATGTTTTCTTCTTTATTCTGTAGAATTTTTGTAAGACAATCCCTGATATTTTATTCAATTTAAGATTTTTATTTGTTTTGCTTTATGAAGGGCTGAAAGGATGAAAGCGGCAGACCTTCAGTGGAAACTGTATTTTGAATTTTGATCTCTTCTTAGGTTAGCAACATGTTGGTGTGGTGCTTCCCTGCAATGCTAGGAGAAAACACCAACACCGAGCTCCAAGTCAGCTATGAGATCCTGAGCATAAACGACAAACACTCAGGAGACTATTATGCCCTGAGCTATGCTGTTTGTAGATAAGGTGTGCTAAGTACATTTTAAATCAGATTTTCCACTCTTGATAGGTTCATGGGGCCAGACCACCACCGAGATTTGAGGACCATTTGTAACGTGCTGACTTGTATTTGTTCTTCTAACCACTACTTCTGAACTCCCAGCATAGGTTCCATTGGGCCATGGTGTACGATACTTGACATATGCTATCGAATGTGGTTTAGTGGCACCTTGTCCAGGACATTCACATCTATGGAGTGTACTCTGTGTAGCTTCTCCTTTCTTGTGGTATATTTGATTGGCTTTGGAATCAGTGTCATTCTTCTACTTTTTAAATAAGTTTGAAGAGAACTGGTGTTCTTCAATTGTTTTATATAATTCAAAGAAGTCATACGTCCTAGTCTTTTCTTCACAAGCAAGTTTTATCGTGATTTCAAAACCATTTACTTGCTACAGGCCTGGTCACAACTGCTTTGTTGGTAATTTATATTTGCTACAAATTTTTTGATTTACCCTACATTGTTTCACTTATTGGCATCTGAGTGTTTTCTTTATTTTATGAGTTGTACCATCATCACTTTCACTAATAATTGAAGTGTTTTTGACTCCCCCTTTTCTTGATTATTTTGGCTCAAGGTGTCCAATTTTGGTTACCTTCAAAAGCAATTCATCCTATTGTTTAGTTGGCTATTTTATTTTTAAAATAAGTATGTTATATATCTTCATCTTTATATGTATGGCTTCGTTCTGCTAATTCTTAGTTTGATTTGTTCTTCTTTACAGAGTTCTATAGTGAAAAGTTCAATTATTGTACTCTCTTCTTACTTAAAGCTATTGTTTTTGCTAAGACATTATTTCATTACGTTTCATAACTTTTGGTATGCTGTATTAATTTTAGTTGTTTTAAAAGCATTTTCTAATTTTTTTCTTAAAATTTCTTTAGCTTGGCAGCTGAAAATATGTTCCTTGTCAATATCTGTTACTTTTGCAATATGTCTAACGTTATTCTAGACTGCCCCAATTACGGTTGAGGGGATTCCATGTGATTTCTATATTCTGCAGTACATCAGACTCTTGATGATCTCCTAAAGTATGATTTACCTGAGAGAACATTCCATGTACACTTGGGAGGACTGTGGACTCTGGTGTTGCCACATCTGCACATGTGGGGTCCAGTCAGCTTTCAGTATGTGCTGCCCCTGGCTCATCACTGATGGGTATCACTACTCTACACATTTTTCCTCATGAAATAAATTTTACGATGAATATTTAGGTTATATAATATGTAATAAATAGGAAGTGACACACTACTCATTGAGGAAAAAAAACTGAAAACAAGTCAGGTTTGGTGGCACACACTTGTCACACTAACACATGATAGTGGAGCAGGAAGATGATGAGTGGGACACTAGCCTGGACTTCTCTATCACCTTTGGGCCTCTTTGGTATACCTGAAATCACTAGAATTCTTCATTCTCTGTCATCTGCTACTTTGTATCATTTAACCTACACTTCACAGCTCACCTTTTTATAGGACTTTATTTCACACACATTTATATTTTATATGTATATGCACACATGCATGTATATATGCATGTACACATGTATTTTTAACTTGTTCCCATTTTTTTAGATTCCACACAGAGATGGCAACATGCTGGCATTTCAGGAGGTTGTGAGTGCCATCCGGTGTGCCATGGCACTAGGAGCTGCAGGACAGGGTCTGCTCCTGGCTGCTAAGCTGCCTCTCCAACCCCATTCCCACTGTGTTCTATTGAAGTTTTCATTTTCCTCCTCTTCTTACTTTACTCACATGCAAATTTTTTATTAAAGTGTTTCACTTTTGTTTTACATTTTTTTCAGATTGTAAAGTTAGAGATGAAAAGCTAACACACCGTAACACAACAGTGAAATCTAGGGATGAACAAGAACACTAGAAAACCACATACTGTGATGCACACTAGTTAATTTTGAGGCAACTTTTAGTAGTAAAAGCACTCCCACATTGATTGCATAAAAACAGTATTTTTCTATCATAGATTTTTCATGTTTTTTTCAAGGAACCAGAGGTTTTCTTACATTGTTTGCATGATTAGGGATTCTTCACACTGTGAATCATTTCATGTGTTTTCAAGTAACTAGGAGTAAAGAATGCTTTTTTCCATGTTGTTTATATACCTACTTAAAGTTTCTTCCAAGCATGCCTGCCTTCATATCTTTTTAGACTAGCAGAAGGCCTAAAGGCTTTTCCACATTGAGAGACACTCACAGGATTTCGCTCCGGTGCACATCAGTCCATGCTACTGAAGTGAGCCCCAGCCAGCGAAGGCTTCACCACACTGCTTACATACATATTCTCAAGTATGAACGATTTTATTTTTTCAAAAAGCACGGTTCGAACAGAAAGCTTTAGTACACTGTGAGCAAACAGCATCTCTCTCTAGTGTGAATCTTTTCATGTTTTCTAAAGATACCAGAACAAACCAAGCCCTTCCTATGTCACCTGCACTGGCAGGTTTCTCTCCAGTGTGCGCCCTTCCGTGGAAGCAAAACAAGCCCTACCCAGTGGCGGCCGGCCCACTGTCTGCACGCATGAGGGTCCTCTCCAGTGTCAGTGCTTTTATGTTTCAGGGAACTGGAACAAGGAGTTTCCCTACACTGCTCATGTATACATGGCTTCTACCAGTGTGAATTCTTTCATGTGTTTGTAGGGAATTGAAAAAAATGAAGCCTTTCCCACATTGCTTACAAACACGGATTCACTCCACTGTGAATTGCTTGCTATTTGCATAGTTGATCTCAAAGCATGAAAACATTGCCACATCACTTACATACATAAGGCTTTTCTCCGGTATGAGTTCATTCATGTACTTGAAGGTAAGTAGAAGTAATGAAGGCTTTCCCACACTGCTTACATGCATAAGGTTTCTCTCCAGTTTGAATTCTTGCATGTCTTTGCAGAGAAGCAGAATGAAGAAAATGATTTCCACAATTGCATGCATAGGGTTTCTCACCAAGGTGAATCATTTTGGCTTAAGAGGGAATCCAAACAAGTAAAGGCTTTCCCACACAACTTGCACAGTAGGGGTTTTCACCAGCCTGGACATTTTCATGCTGTAAAAGGGAACTGGAACAAGCAAAGGCTTTCCCGCATTGCTTACGCACACGGTATTTCTTGGCATAGTAACGTTATTCGTGCTTTCAAGGGACCAGGAAGAAGTGAAGACTTTCCCACATTGTTTTAACGCATGGTGATTTTTCTGCAGTGGAAACTGCTTCTTGCTGTGACCAAATCTGAGGTCTTCATCACACTGTGTATCTTTATACCATTTCTCTCCTCTGACAGGATAGGGGAGAACTGGAGGTGTTCCCAAATTCTTTTTTTCCAATTCCTTTCCATATTATTGATCTTCATATGTCTGTATCCTGAGTTAGATTTAAGGAGCATACTTAGATATATGGCCAATGACTATTTTTGCATACATGCTGCTTTCATGCATATATACTCCTGAACAGAGTTCTGGTTCACAGCACCCTCTGTAGTGAAGTTAAAGATTGGTGAACCCTCATCACCTTTCTTACATTCAAAAAACTGGGTTTTTTTCAGTGTTTTGGTGTTTCCATATACTTCCTATAAAGTTCACATTCCTCAAGGTTTCCTGTGTCACATCTTTGCAGGGGTTTTTCTGAGATGGATTCAGTAGCCCATTCCTTCAAGATGAAATACACAGCCACTGACTCCATTTCCAATGACACAGTATTTTGGTGTTCTCCTGTGGCTCCTGCAGTTATGACACAGACATCAATGGGAGAAACCTAGGGTTTCTCTCCACAGAACACACAGATCCTGAAGATTTTCAATCCCTCCATATTCAAGGCAAGTAATACTCTATTGTATGCCAAAGCTTATTCATCTGACAGTGGACACTTATGTTGTATTTATGTCTTATCTATTGTGAATAGTTCGGTAATGAACATGGGCGTTCAGACATCTTCACAAGGTGATTTTCTTTAGGTGTCTACTCAGGAAAGGGATTTCTGGGTGACTTGATGGCTCTTTTTGACTTCATTATGAAGTTCCACTTTACTTACCTTAATAGCTGCACTAAAACACATCTCATCAGCAAAGTGAGTGTCATGCACGGTACAATCTCTCACTGTACATGTGTGGTATGTATGCGCAGGCATGTGTATGCTATGGCACGCATGTGGAAAGAAAGGAAAACTTTCAGAAGTTGGTGCTGTCCATCCACTACAGGTTCTGGAGACTGAACTCAGGTCATCAAGGATTGCACAGAAGTGCTCTTACCTTCCAAAGTAGTTCGTTCCCATTTTGAATATACTTGCCAATGCTTGCCCTTTTGAATTTTTAAATATAGTTGCCTCGATTGCTAGAGCTGATGGACTAGTTTAGAATTGTATTTCCCTGATGGTTAGTGATGTAAATCTATTGATCATTTTTATTTCTTTTCTGGGAATTCATTTTTGAGCCGGGTTACATTTTCTTTATATTCCCCTGAGCTCTTTGTGAAGTTTAGATATACAGCATGTTGATGTTTCCTCCCAATCCACAGGATGCCTTATTGTTTTCTTTATATTCCCATGAGCTCTGTATGAGTTTAAATATACAGCATGTAGAGGTTTCCTCCCAATCCATAGGTTGCCTTATTTTGTTGATTGTTTGTTTATTGTGCAGCATTAATGTTGTAGATCCATTTACTTACTTTTGCCTTAATGGCCCATTTCACTGTGACAATAAAAATATCACTATCACAGAGTTTCCTGTGCATTCTAGAACTTTTCTTTCTTTTTTAAAAAATATTTAGATCTTTTATCTATTTTGGGTTTATGTATTATTTATTTTGAGACAAGATTTCACATATCGCAGTTGCTTTCAAATTTGCTGTGTGGCTAAGGATGACCTTGATCCTTCTATCTCTACCTCCCGAGTGCTTGGATTATAGTCATGAGCCACTACATCTGGTTTTATAGTTTGGTTTTGATCCATTCAGAACTGATGATGTAAGATAAGGGTCCAATGTCTTATTGTACGTGTAAATCCAATTTTCCTGGTACTCTTTATTGAAGATACAGTCCATTACCCGCTCTGTCTTCTTTGTATCCTTGTCAAAAATTAGTTGAATACATATACTTGGATGTAGTCCTGGGTTCCAGTCATCTGTATTTTTATTTTATGCCTATAACACAGTTTTGATTATCACTTTCTAATGGTCAAGAAATGTGGGGCTTCTCACTTGTATTCTTTCTCATAACCCCTTTGTCCATTTGGACTTTTTAAAGATTTATGTGAATTTCATGGTTTTTCTTTCTATGAAGAATGACGTTGAGGTTTCAGCAGGATTTGCACTGGTACGTCTCTCGAGGTAGTCTGGGTATTCTTTTCCATGAGCATGAAGCACCCTTCCATATTTATATCATCTTCCGTTTGGTTCCGTACCTTTGTTTAGGTTTATTACTAAGTACATTTTTATTCTAATACAAATACAGTTTTTGCCAGCACATTATCTGAAGAATTTCATTTGGCTTTTATATACAGCCTTGTTGCTGAATTCACTAAGTATAATAGTTCTTTTTTGTAGCCTTTGAAGTTTTCCGCATGTAGGACTATGTCACGGACAACCACATGTTGCCTTTTCCTTCCACCATGGACGCCTTTTATTCCTGTTTGTTATTTGCCTCATCATGCCTTTTCAGTTTTACTCTGAACAAAGGTAGAAACCGTGGGCATCCATGCCTGGTACCACATCTTAGGGGAGAGACTCCATTTTCTACATCAGTTGTTAAATGAAGGAGTTCCATAAATGGATTGTATTACACAAACTTGCATTCTCTACATAAACTGTTAAGTCCATATCAAGAAATCATGTTGAATTTGTAAAATCCTGTTTCTGCATTGGTTGAGAAGATTGTATCATATATTTTCATGTCTTAACATGCTATTTTGCATTGATAGGCATCTTATGCCAGCTGTCTATATGAGGGGGAAAAATTGTACTTGGTTGTGATGTATAATCTTGATGTGTTGTTGGTTTGGTTTACTAATAATTTATTTAAGGTTTATGTATCAATATTCATTAACAGTCTGTTCTGTGGTTTTCTTTGTCTGCAGTGATTTTTGACTTGGGTATCAAGGTGAGGCTGGCTTCATGAATGTATTAGAGGGTATCCTTGTTGGTTATTTTGGGGGATGAGTTTAAGAAGTCTTAGCAAGAACTGTTACTAGAATGTTTGCTAGTATCCAACAGTGATGCTGTTCTCTCCTGGACATTTTTTTTGTTGGAAGTTTTATTATGGCTTTGATGTTGTGGCTATGGATCTCTTAGAGTTACTCCTTTCTGATTCAATGTAGAAAGCTGAATTTTTCTAGAAGTAGCTATGTCCTCTCAGCAATCCAGTTTACAATCACACAGCCTGCATACTACTTCATCTAAATCTTTTTATTTCTCCAAAATTGTAATAACTCCACTTTCACACTGATCTTGAGTATTCTCTTTTTCTTGAATTGTCTAAGGGTTTGTCAATTTTTTTAGAAAACCTAGTTTATCGATTTTTCTTTCCTCTTTTTCAGTGTCTGTCATCATCTGGGTCTCCTTCCCTCTGCTAATTCCGAGTTCAGCTTGTTCTTTTAAAAGGCAAGTCCTTGAGCTATCGCTGTAGGCAATTTATTTGGTATCTTTATTTTTAACACATTCAAGGAATTTGTTCTGCAAATTCCTGCTTATAACTAGTTTTGGGTGCATGTCATAGAATCTGTATATTTCCACTGTCATTTGTCACAAAGTTATTCTAAACTTCCTGTTATGTCCTCTATGATTCTATTCGTTAATGAGAGTGGGTTATTGAAGACTTCTAATTGGGGAGCTGTATTTGTCCCTGCAATTTGTCAATGTTTGTTTTTATGTTTATGGTTCTACCGCTTGGTATACATGTGTATTTTTTTCTCATCTCTATTGACTTTTTTTTTATAAACTTAAACCTATTTTTTTTCATTAATGCAAAATGTCCATCTTTTTTCAGGTGTGTTATGGGATATCATTTTTATTTATTTACTATCTTTTTGTGTCTTAAGAACAAAAGCAAGTTTCTTATGCACACATAGGCTCATTTTTTTAAGCCCATTGGGACAATTTGAATTTTCCCAGAGTGTAGTTTATTTGCAGGCACTAAGTGATGAGAAGAATTGCAGTTTTTCAAGCTTTTGTATCATTTTCACTTATGTTCCTCCCTCATTTCTTTTGCTGTTCAATACATTGTCACAGGAATGCAAATTATAATACATTAGATTACATGAGTTTTAAAGACTATACTTTTAGAGAGGTTTTAGATTCATACCAGACCTGAGGAAGGAGTAGGTCTTTGTGATGTGTCCCCTTCCCCTACATGAGCACTTCCTCTACATTTCCACTGCCCTAAATTCTCCTCACTCTCCTGGAGTGGCCTAGATGTGGAGTCCCGCAGAATGTGCTCTACACAGATAGCCTTAGCTTACAGTGACAATCATTTGAGTCTCCTCTATGACTTAAAGTCGCAGTCTTTTTATTTACTGCAGGGTGGACTGGATTTGCTATCTAAGCCAGACTGGTTTTGAACTCTGTCCTCCTCCTCGGTCTTCCGCATTACTGAGATTGCAGGCCTGTGCCTCCATGCCTCGCTTTTTCCAAATATGTTGTCTTTAGTCTAGTCACTTTTTCCTTTACCGTGCAGAAACTTTTTTACTTGATATAATACGATTTGTCAATTTTTGCTTTAGCTTTCTTGACTTTTGGACTCTTCACCAGAGAATCTTTGGTATGTCCAGGAGGAGATAGGGGTTTTAGTACTCTGTATGCAGCTATCTAATTTTCCAGATCTACTTATTAAAAGGGCTTTTCCAATGTATGCTTTTTGGCACCTTTCTCGATAATCAGTTTGCTCTGGGTCTGTATGTATCTTTCTGAGATGTGAACTTGGTTCCACTAGTCGGTGTCTGATAGTACATCAATACCATGCTGTTTTGTTTCTACCATAACAGATTTTGTAATCGGGTATTGTGATGCCTCTAGCTTTATCGTTTGTCTGTTTGTTTGTGTGCTGTTTGCACTCTTGTACTCTCTATACATCTTAGGAATGCTTTTTCCAGTTGTGTGAAGAATGTCATTTGCTTTTAGGGGACTGCACTGAATCTGTACATTGGATAGTGTGGGTATTTAACAATGTTAGTTCTGTGAAGAAGATAAGCCTTACATCAATTTAAGTATTTTTATATTTTTTTTCATAGAGGAGAGCATTCTACATGTAGGGTTCAAATGACATTTTGTAGGAGTCAGTTCCGGGACCAAATTCAAGTCATCAGGTTTGACAGGAGACCCATCTCACTGACCCTTTTCAATGTTTTCAAAGCAGTGTTTCACACTTTTCCTGTAGAGGTCTTTTATTTCTTTGATTACGTTGATTTTAGGTAATATTTGGTAGCAATTATAAGATTGCTTTCATCATTTCTAGTCAGATTCCTCATTTATGTATAGAACTACTGACAGTAGAAATGTGTTTGTATTGTACTGTTCTGGGTTTACTTACTGATTCTAAATGGAGCTTCATAGAAGCTTTGGGATTTTCTAGATACAGAACCACGTCCTTTGTAGACGGGTAACCTGATGTCTAGCCTTCCTCTTTTCATCTGTTTTTCTCCCTTTATGACTAATTAAATGAGCATGGCCGTCCTTGCCCTGCTTCCGGTCGTAATGAGCTATTTCAGCTTCTCCACTCAGTGTGATATCAGAGATTTTGCCATATGCATCCATTCTTATGTGCAGGTACAATCTTATAATTTGTTCAGGGTTTTAAAATTGTGTATATTCAAATTTATCAAAGGCCTTTTCTCCATCTGTTGAGATGAACATATGGTTTCTGGTGTATTACATTTGCTAATTTACATATATCGAACTGCCCTTGAATCCCCAAGATGAAACTAACTTGATTATGGTGAATAATCTTTTTGATGCACTGTTTAATTTCATTTGCTCATATTTTGGTGGAAATTTCTCTAGCTATGTTCATCATGGATATTGTTTCAGGTTTTTGTGTGTGTGCTAATCTGGCTTTGGAAATAGGGGGTGTTTTAATGTTTAATTCACTTTAAGTTTCAGAAAAACTGGTTCTTTAAATGTCTAGTAAACTCTACAGTGAAGTCACCCAGTCCCAGGCTTGCTTTCTCAATAGACCGCTGCTGACTCAATCTCAGCACTTGCTAGAGGTCTGCTCAGCTTTTCTATGTGCTCAGGATCCAAACTAGTACAGCACTTGTACTCACTGATACCTCCCAATGTCTTGGCATAGTTTTTCATGATGAATGGTCCTGTGGTAACGTTTCCTTTTTCGCCTGGTGTCACTCCAGCCTCCTGATTTTTTCTTGGTTAGTCTAAATAAAAGACTGCTGTTTTTTTTTTCTTTTAAAATTACAATTGTTTCATTGATTTTCATACTGTTTTTCTTTTCATCTCTATTTCATTTATTTCTCATCAGGGCTTTTGGTTTCCTTCTACCTATGTGGGATCTGATTTGTTGTTTTCAAAATCCCAGAGATGCATCATTGGATAAGTTGAAATACTTTTGTAGGTACTTAATACTATAAACTTCTCTCTTATTACTGTCTAGGTAGGTAAGTTTTAGCATGTTGTTTCCATTTGCTTTTGTTTCAAAAAAAATAATAATTCCCTTATTAATTCCCTTTGTGTCCTGTCATTCATGCAAGCGTGTTGTTTAGTCTTTCTGCATTTGTAGAAAATGTTAAGTTCCTTTGTTAGTAGCTCTGGCTACTACTCACCATCAGGAAAAACTGAAGACATTTTTCCCTACTTTTGTTAGGACTTCTCTCTCATTTTGATTGCTTGCTTGCTGTTGTTTGGTCAGTACTGGGAGTCAGACCCAGGTCCTTGCTCACAGATAACTATCCTCAGACTCTGGTTTTATGGACTAATAAATATTCTGGAGACAGTTCCATAAACCGATGAAGATTGTGTCCTCTGCAGTTGTTGGGTGGAAGGTTCTAGAAATGTCTATTAAGTCTATTTGATCTTAGTACAGTTTATCTTTGAGGTTCCACTGGTTTTCTTCTTTATCTGGATGATCTATTGACGAAGTAAGGTACTGATATCTCTCACTGTGAATGTATTTGAGTCTATCTCTTCTTTTGTCTGATAGTGTTTGTGTTTTAAGAATGCTCTGACAAGTCACTATAGATTGAGAACAATTATCTTCTTCTTTAATTGATATGTTTCTTGATCACTATAGAGAGATGTCCATCTCTTCCTTTGGTTGTTGTTAAGAAGCCTATTTTGCCAATAGAGTTGCTCCTCTTGTTCTAGATTTCTGTTTGCTTGGAATAGCATTACATATCTTTTCCTGTGAGTATCCTGTTTGTTTGTAATCTATTTAACTAGTCCTTTCACTGTAGAATCTGGGCTGCTTACATTATCAAGGTTTTTCCTGATAAATGAAGACTTATACATGTTATGTTGTCTTATGGCTGAATATTTTTACTTCTCATCTGTCTTTCTGGTTTTATCATCCTGCATTAATGATTTCTGCTTTCCTGTTTCTTGTGTCTACTCTTCTAACAGGACTGAGGTTTAAGTGGTGTTATTCAGGTAGTTGTGTCTGTCTTCTATATTCAGGGCTCCCTGAACCATCTTTTGTAAGGCTGGTCTGGTGGTCATGAAATCCTCGTGTTTTTGCTTGCCTTGGAATATAGTAATTCCAAGGACAACCCTGAACTTACTGGTTGGTATTTTGTTTCCAGACATGGCATATTTCATTTCAGCCCTTGCACCATCTGTAGGATTTCATATTTGAAACTTACTGTTAGTCTAATGGCACTCTAAATGGCACCTCACATTTCTCAAAGATTTTAGTGGCTTTTTCTTATGTTTGTGTGTGGTGTTTTTGATAGTTTGACTGTAATAGGACATGATGAAGCTCTCTTCTGGTTTCCATTGTACTTTATATATGAACAACCTACAGTGTATTATGGATATACATTATCTTCTCTGTAAAACTAGGAAAATGTCCATTATTTCAGTGAATAGATCTTTGTCTCCTTTTTTTCTAGGCCTTTGAATATTCTGAGAATCGTTGGTTTTCCTTTCTGTCTGTGCTTTACCTACTTTGCTCTGTATCTGCCATATGGTCCAGTACATGGTGTAGGCTTTTAAGTGTATTTCTATTTGACTCATTGTACTCTTTGTTTCCAAGATTTCTACTTGGATTTTGGAACATCTCTTTTTTTCCTGAATCTTTCAGTCACATTTTCAAAATCTCAGTGCTGGGCCAACTTGACTTGATGAGGCAGCTATGTCACAAGCCAATGTAGGAAATGTCTCTGGAGTCGCAAATATGGGAATATGAAGAGGTTTCTGACTCAGGGTAACACATCTCAGAGTAGCTTTCCTTTCTGGACAGGTCCCGGATATTAGGTCAAAGAAAGATGACGTGAGATCTTTTTCCTAAGCAGAGCAAATCTGTAAAGAGTTTACTTATCCAGGTGGGCTGCGAGTCTCTGAAGACTGAAATTTGCCTGTAGTAAGGACTTCTAGCATCCAAACTCAGTTTTCTGAGACTCTCTTTTACCCTTATCCCTCCAAGGAAGAATCTTCCTCTCTAGATCCACAGAGCCAAGGTGAGAGATGCTGGGGTGTTGTTTCTCTATGCTGTTGTCCTAGGTCTTTACATAACAAAAAGCCGCAGTTTCACCTGCTGTGAGTGCTCTTCCAGTCCTTTGCCTCCAAATGAGGACATACAGACTCGGTCTGTTGTTTCTGTGCGGAGGAGGCAGGTGCTGACACTTCTTTCTCTCCACCTTGGGTCTCCTCCAGCATTTCTTCTCACTTATAATATTCCACTTTGTATGTATGTACATACTTTTCTTAGACACTAAATGACATTTGTTTTTTTTCATGTGTAACTACTATAAACAATATCAGTGTGAACATCAGTGTACAAATGAAACTTTGAGGCTTTGTGTAATTTCTTTGGGGTAAATATCCAGAAGTGGTGTTGGTGAAAAATAGGTTAACTACGTTTTAATTTTTTTGTGGAGATACCAAACTTTATTTCTATAAAGTCGTTACATACTACTTTAGATTCTCACAAAAGTATGCATGGATTCTGATTTCTCCAAGTTTTCATGACTGATTGTTATTTGGTTTTTAAAATGTACAAATATGTGCAGCAGTTATCTGTATATGACGTGACATGTAATTGTTAGTTTTTTTATATAATTTTTATTAGTTTGTGTCTCTGTGTTTATGTATGATGGAAGTTGAAGTGTGCTACTGTATGTAGAAGTCAGTGGACAACACTGTGGAGTCAGTCCTCTCCTTCTAACTTCATAGGGGTTCCAGGGATGGAATCAAGTTCTCAGACTCACATCATTGGCAGCAAGTACCTTTACATGCAGACCCATCTTGGTTGCCCTGTGATTGTCAGCTGGAAGTGCATGTCCTTACTGACTGATACTGAGAATTGTTTCATGTGCATTTGGGTTATTTGTAGATCTTCTTAGAACACTTTTCGAAGTTCTTTGCCTATTCTTGAATTGAATTGTTGTTTAAACAGGGAGTTCTCTTTCTCTATATGTAAGAGATATTAATCCCATACCAGACGTGCAACTTACAAACACCTGTCTCATTTTGTAGGCAGCTTTTACAATTGATGGTCTTTTGATGCTCAAACTAAATTTTTCATGAAGTTTAATTTGTCTAATTTGTTTTGTTATCTATGCCTTGAGTATCATACCCAAGAAGTCACTACCAATCTACCAATTCCAAGACTTCTCCATATATATATATATATATATATATATATATATATATATATATATATAATGTTCTTGGATTGCATGAAGGTCCTACATTAACTTGAGTCAATTTTATAGTTTTAAGTAAAGGTTCCAAATTCATTCTTTCACACGAGGACATCCAATTTTACTAGCATTGTATACTGAAAAAGACAGTTGTTTCCTTGTTAATCGGACTGGGAAACCTTTGAAAAACTCAATGGACACACCAAGGTTCATTCCGGGTTCTGTATTCTGTTACTTTCCATAATTCTATATGACCATACTCTTGTAGTACTGTGCACTTCTGATGACTGTGGCCTTGAAATAAGCTCTGAAATTAGGAAGTGTGAGTCCCTTGGTATGGTTCATTTCAAGACTCCATTAGTAATTCAAGGTCCCTTGAGATTCCATATGAATGTTAGGATGGATTTTCCATTCTGAAACACCATTGCATTTATTATGATTATCTATGGAATGTAGGTTGCTTTGTGTAGTGCTGACATCTTCAGAATATGGCCTACAAATGCATAAATAGGAATTATTTCTATTTATGTCTCCTTTATTTCTTTGGCAATGATTTGTAGTTTTAATTGTATGAGCTGTTCTTTATGTTATGTAATTAACATAAGTACTTCTTGGTACTTAGGGGGTTTTAACAGTTGTATTGAGGTGCATAATTCACAATATATATTCGTACTCTATGATGTTTGATGTAATAGTAAATGCTACAATGAAACTCGTATATCAGCCATTTCACATAGTAATTACACCAGTATGTTTCAAGTGTAGTAGTAGTTATCTGTATATGAAATATGTGATAAAAATTAGAATTATAAAAACCTTACAATTACATTTCATATCCTGGTAACTTCTTCACATAGTAATTATACCAGTGTATTTTAAAATATACTCCTAAAGTTCTAAATACACATTTTTGTAAACTGTGCTCACAATGCTAGACACTGAGTGTCAGGAATGTGTTCGTCTTATGTTTTCCATTTGCCCGGCACCTAAATCGGCAACAATCTTATACTTTATTTTGTAGTGCTAATTGATCGTAAAGTAGTGTCTGACTTAGCTTACACAGCATGGCCATTAGGTTCATCCAGATCGTCAAAAATTGCATGCTTTCTTTTTTGATATTGAACATTCTGTAGTATGTATGTATACAGTTTTTCATCCATTTATTCATTGCTGGGACTGTTCAGTTGCTTCCATTATCTTGATTATTATGCATAAATCTAAATAAAAATCCAAATAAAACCACCTCTTCAAGATCCTGATCTCCTTTTCCTTGTCTTTACTCCTATTATCACATTTCTTGCATTGACATTAGCTAGACACTTGGGCAGTTATATTTTCATTAAAGAGCATATATTGCATGAGAGTGTGGGCATATGCATGCCGCAGCTCACGTGTGGTCAAAGGACAGTGTTTGGGAGTCAGTTCTCTCTTTTCATTCTTGGCTCCACAGATTGAATTCGGGTTGCTGGGCTTCTGCAGCAAGGGATCTTCCCCAGGAAGCCAGTTCATCAGTCCTGTTTTCAATTCTGTTGTTCTTAAATTCAGTTGTGCTCCTCTTTAAAGTCCATGAGCTCATTTACTCAGTATATTATCCTACATCTTATGTGACTGAGATACTAGAAGTCATGGCCTCTTGTAATTCATGTTGATCCAAGAGGACAACATATAAGGAATTTCCACTTGTTTTGCATAACGACTATGACAATTTATATTCACATGACAATTTACATTCACATTCATGAAGCCAATGGCATATGTAATGTAAAGTTTTTCTTTACATTTTCTACTGATTTTTATAGTTTAAAGACTTAATTTCTTCAATCCTTCTGAGCTGACTTTTATATAGTATAAATTAAAAGTGCTCAGTTCATTCTTGGAATCGTGTGGTTAGCTTTCCCCACACTGTTCACTCAAGCGACAGACCTTTCCTTGATAAATGATCCAGGTACCTTTGTCCAAATTCACTTGAGGCTTTATTTCTGAGCTATTATTTTGTACTATTTTTAATCAGACTGTTTTCTTAATTTCCTTTTTTGAGTAGTTCACTGTTGGTATACAGAAATCTAGATGATCCTGGTATGATTCTGAATAGTGCACTTTAGTTTGTAGCTTGCTACCTTCTGGAGCTGTGATGTTTTCTTTACAACCATCTCGTCTGTAAATGAGCATTTTGCGTTTTC
This sequence comes from Eospalax fontanierii, assembly GCA_035773235.1. Taxonomy (NCBI): domain Eukaryota; kingdom Metazoa; phylum Chordata; class Mammalia; order Rodentia; family Spalacidae; genus Eospalax; species Eospalax fontanierii. The sequence goes on from CM069526.1 coordinate 2,384,289, forward strand.
CTTTCTGCGTTGGGGTTTCTTTTATGTCCAGTTCTTCTGGTTAGGACTTGCATCATTGTGTAGAATCCAAGTGGTAAAGACAAGCATCAGTTTTAAGTGTTCATTGCACTTGACCTGCTTTACTTACGTTATGGATTGAGGGCACACAGGGCATCGTAAAGCATACGTCTTGGTCAAAGGACTACTTGCAGGAGTCATTTCTCCCCTTCTACCATGGGGCTTCTGGAAATGAAACTCAGCTTGTCATGCTTGGCCTTAGCCCACCCCACCGAGCCATCTTGCCAACGGCTTACTTTTGATCTTCAAGAGTAGCATTTGGTGTCCTGTTATTCAGTGTGTCCTCTGTAAGTATATGTGGCCTTTATTATGGTAACACTCATTCCTGCTGCAATGAACTTGTTGACAATTTATCATCTGAAAATTTGCATTTTTACCAATGGTATTCCTTATACCTAATAAAATGATCATGATTTTATTTTTATATCGTTAATACACTGTATCTCAATTGTCAACTGCAAATGTTAAGCCATCCTTGCACAACAGGAGCAAATCTGACTAGATCGTAATATGTGATGCTTTTAATGTGCTATTGAATTTGTCTGTTGGAAATTTATTGATGACTTCTGTATCTATGTATAAAGGTACTGGCCGTTTCTGAAAGTGCAATTAGTGTGGCAGTATTTCATTGTCATTTGCTGGAAGGGTTTGAGAAAGGTTTGTTTTCTTTATTTTTGTAGTCTTTCACTTATTTCTGTTGTTATTCTTCCCTTCTACTAAGTCTGAACTTTGTTTTTTCTTTCCGTTCCATGGAGTGTAACGTTAGATTATTTGTTAAGTAATTTGCCTTCTCATTAAGTAATCACCTATCACATAAAATCCCTTTCCTTTTGCATTGTTCTGTCAGTTTTCATTTCCCTTTAGGTCAGGATGGTAATTTCCATTTTCATTTCTTTTTTGACCTATTGTTTGTTCAGGAACATCTTCCATTTACTATGATTTTTATAATTGTGTGCGTGTGTGTGTTGCACATGTGCCACAGAGAAGATCAGAGGACAGCTTGCAGTAATTATTTCTCTCATTCTACCATGTTGGTCCTAAGGATCAAACTCAGGTCATTTCGTTTGGCAGCAAGTGCCTTTACCACTGAGCCATCTTGTCAACCTGCATCTTTAATTTACAGATAATGAATTTTCCTTCTATAGGTTTTTTTTTTTCTAGTTTCATAGCGTTGTAGTTGAAAGAAAAACTTGACATTTCAGTCTATTAAAATGTTTTGTGGTCTAAAATATGAAGCCTGGGAGAAAGTTCTATGTACTTGAAGTGCATTTTACTGCTGTGAAATAGAACTTTCTGCCTACCCATTTCTTTCACTTGGTCTAAAGCATAATTGAGGCACAGTAGTTCTCTACTGATTTCCTGTACGGATGATCTACCCATTGTTAAAAGTGGAATGCCAGATCCTCTACAATTTCATTACTATCCTCCTTTCAGATGTGTTAATAGTTGCTATGCATACTTAGTCACTGCAATGTGCGACACAGGTGTATTTACAAATCCTGAATCTCTCCATTAATTGATTCACTTATGACTCTGTCTCTTTAAATGGTTTTCACATTACAGTTTGTAAGCATAGCTGTTATCATTCATTTATTTTCCATCCTTTTATTCTGTCTATATGTCCTTAAAGCTTTAAATGCGGTTCGTCAGCTTGGAGTGTCTGTCTACACTTAATGAGTAAGTTGCATGCTTTATGCTTCCTGTTCTACACTGAACTGCAAAGTGCTTGCCATAAAACATGCTGAGGGTTTGATCAAGTTTTCATTTGTGGTGAACCTCTTGTTTTCCCCAAATTTTCTAAACTTTAAATTTGAGTGTGTGATATCTAAATTGTATTGAACCCAAAGAGAGACCCTTCAGTTTCATGTTCATATTGCTCCACAGTTTTGGAAATTTCCACCCATTATTTAGATATTATTGGTTTAGTTTTGTTTGTTTGAGATAGGGTCTCACTATGTAGCCCTGGCTGGCCTGAACTTAACTATGAAGACAAGGTTGGCCGCAAACTCACAATGGTCTCCTTGCTTCTGTCTCCTAAGTGCTGGGACTAAAGATGTGCACCGCCATTCCTGGGCCTGCCCTGGGTCTTTGAATATTTCTTATTATACTGAGTCTTCTCATTTAACAGAACAAGCATGCATCCATGGATCCGTGGGTTAAAACCTGTAGGTGGGTGAAAGGATCTGGACTGGGTGGGATGCAGAGGTTCCTACTGTGGTAAAGAAAACATCCAGTCTCCTTCCAGCTCTATCAGCTGAGGTGAACATGAAGAAAAATTAGAAGTTGATTCCTGAGGTTACTCTGGTGCTGCCGTAAATGAACCTATCTTTGCAGTACCTTGAGGCATCATTCATTTTTTGAAGTTTGGACTGAGACTGTTTTTTGTCCTGATTCTTCTAACCTGCCACTTTTGCTGAATTCATTTATTATCAGAGATTTTTGTGAGGACTATTGATGACCTACATGTTATTATAGCTGTAATTTTATTACTTCCCCTTGAATTTATATGTGTTGAATTTGTCAAATTGACCCAACTAGAACATTGAGTACTACACTGAGTAGAAGTGGTTACAGCAGATGTGTTGCTTTGCTCATATTAGGGGAAACGTTTTTAGCACATCACCATAGTAATTTTTTTTTGTACGTGGCTTTTATTATGTTACTGTGCTTTCCATCTCTTCTAGGAGTTTTATAATGTACTCTTCATTGATATCTGTGGCCCATTTTTACATGGTTTTTGTATGGAGTGCAATGTCTATGTCCAGGTTTATACTTTCCCACGTGAATGTGCTAACAGCATTTGTTGGAGATACTATGTCTCCTTCCATCTTTTGTTCTTTTATTCTCTTGTTACAGACTGAGTATGCTTAGATGGTGCCACTTTGAATTGTTATTTTCTTTGCTTTTCATGTTATTTATATGTTTTACACATAATATACTTCTGGATCACTGAAGCTTTATGGTAATGCATTAAAATAGGTACTACTAGTCCTTTTGACATTCTCCTGTAATATAATGCTGCAGAATATTGTCTTATGCCTCCATAGAAACTCTGGAGTTCATTTGATGAAATATCTTTATGGCATTTTCTTTCAAGTCACATTTAATATATCAACATGGGATACTTCCTATCCACACATAGGAAGTTTCTTGGCTTAATCAATTTTATACTTTTCCTCAGATAAATCTCACACATATTCACAATTTTATACCTAACTGTCTCATCTGGTAGTGCCAGTGGAAATACTTACTGTATTTTCTTCCAAATTGCACTTGCTTCATTTTGGTATAAAGGAAAGTAATTGACTTTTGTACATTAACTTTGTGTCCTGCAATCTTGCTGTGTCTCTTAATAATTCCAGGATTTTGTTTGTGCATTCTCTCATGCTTTCCAGATCAATTCTGTCCCCTACAAAGGTTTATGTTCTTCATCACAAAATGTATATTGTGTTTCTTTTCTCTTTTTATCCAGCATTTAGAATTTCCCACAGAATTTTCAAAGAGTTGTTGAGTGGGGACCATTCTTTTATTTTTCCTATCTTCTGTCAATTATGTTAAGTTGTAAATATGATTTTCCAAGTTAATGGCGTCCTCATAGCCCCAATTCATGGATTTTATCATATCATGAGCAGGTAGAGAACTCGGTCAGATGCATTTTTGTATCCGGTGATATAATCATGTACTCTTGGGTGTTTTTGGTTGGTTGGTTGGTTTTGACTGTTGGTTTGTATTTTTTGTTTGGGCCTTTCATGATCAATTACTTACCTGACTTTTTGATGTTCCACAGTCTTAGATAGCTGGCATTTGGGGTATGTTAGCATTTTACAATGGATTTTCTTACTTGTACACTCACAAATTACTGATGTTCAGTTTTCTTGTAATATGTTAGCTGTTTGCTTTGGAAATTAGGGCAGTGTTGGCTTCAGTGAATAAGTTACAAGTATTGCCACTATGTGTATCATATGCAAGACATCATAAAAGATCTGATATGATCTCTCCTTAAACATCTCCCAGAATTCACCAGTGAACCCATCTCCACATGGTGCTTTCTGATATGTCTACTGATTTAAGATCTTCTTGTGAGACTTAACAGGTTGTTTCTTCCACGAAATTGGTTCACTTCGTTGAGGTTATCAAACTTGCGGCCGTACACTTATTTTAACATCTATCCTTTATTTTTTATATCAGTGACCCATGCCATGTCTTTCTTGTTTAGCACAATGAGATGGTTTATCCATCTTACTTACCAGATAATAGACTCACCTTTTTGTTTCACTGATTTTTCCTCTTCATTTCTAGTACTTCCTCTTGCTTTATTTAATTTGCTGTTTTAATTTCCTAAGCTGAAAAAGTGACTTATTTAAAATATTTTGCTTTTGCTGTTGTAAATTTCCTTCAAACTACTCTTTTCATTGACACATAAATTTGATGTTATGATGTTTTGTTAAAAATTTCTCTTCAAGTTCTTTAAACCATGTATTTACTTAGACATGCCTGTTTTATTTGTGTGTTTTAGGATTTCATGATATATTTATTACTTTGTAGATTAACTGCCCCCTGAAAGTATGACTCTATCACTGCATTTACATTATTTCAACTTTGTTAAGGTATGTTGTATGACCTCAAAAGTGAACTGACTGGCTAGTGTTTCATTTAAAAACAACAGGATTGTATTTTCCGTGGTTGAAGATATCTATATATGATTATAGATGTCAGTTACATGTTGATTAACAGTAACCTTGATTTCATTAATTTTCTGAATGATTTTCAGACTGGATGTGCTCAGTTCTTACCCAGGGGTAAGAAAGTATCCAGCCCTAAATGGATTGTGCCTTCAAATTCTGTCAGATTCTGAAATTGGATTGTCATAAAAAGCATACACATTCTACTTATGTCTACATGAAAAATTGCCCTTTACCTGAAGTCTACTCCATTTGAAACTAATGTTATAACTCACCCTTTCTTTGATTTGTATTTTCCCATCCACCTGTGTTTAGTTTGTATGCTGTTATCATTAAGTAGGTTTCTTGTAAGCAGAATATAGTTGGATGATGGTTTTTCATACACCCTATCAGTTTCTTAACTGGTCCAGTTAGAGCTTAAGGTTCATGATGATTATTTGTCTACATAAAATAACTTCTACCATATTTGTTTCAGGTTTCTACTTTTTTGTCCTTGCTCTCTGTTCATGTTTTCGCCTTCCACTCTTTATATTTTTATATATATTTCCATTTATCTGCAGTTTTCAAACTTCAGGGTTAAAAAGTTTCCCATGTTGATTCATTCACATACTGGTCTTCAATTGGAGGAAGGTGACTCACTCCATTTCAACAAGGCAAGCATTGGTCTCAATTCTGATTTTTAGCTGGCTCAACGTCACTTTGAGTCTCTTAGGTACTATTTTTTCAAAACCATAGAGTGACAGAATTATGATCTGTCTAATGCAGACCTTCTGTCAAGTGCGAAAGCAGTAGAGACGGCGCCATCCCATCAGAGCGGCAGGGCAGCCGCCTGGGTAGCACTCAACAGTGCTGTACTGGCTTCGGTGCTTTGCCCTGATAGAAGAATGAATATGCAGAGAAGGGGCAGCGCAGTGGTGGACTGTCCATGGGACTGGAAGATGGACTTCCAGGTCTGAAATCTGCCCCATGACCAGACGTATAGGTCAGGTTCTGGAACTGAGCCCGGGAGCAGTTTCCGCTGGTTTCCATTCTTTTCTGGTGGTTCTGCTTGTTTTCCGTCTTTGGGGTGATTTCTCTAGATTTTGTAGTATGTTCAAGTAATCTAAGCTCACTTTCAAGTAACACTGTACTAATTCACTGAGGCATAACAAAAAATCAGAACTCCTCCGTCTCGTCATTCATTGCTGCCATTCCTTTCACTCTAATACATATAGATAAGCATGTAACTAGATGACCAATGCTCGACAAGGATCATAACTGAACACACTGCTGATTGATTATTTTGCACAAAATCTGACCTGATAGGTCAACTTAAAAATAGAAATACTTGATGTTCACTTACCTTGACGTTCTTCCCTGCTTTAGGTGTGTCTGATTTTCTCACTAGTAATTTTTCTGTTTTGAGGACTCCTTGCCAGGAAAGTCTATTGGCCCTAACTCCGCTCGGCCTCTTCCCTGGTAAAGTGCCCCTCCTTCACTAGGAAGGCCATGCAGAGCACAGAATGTTAGCTCGGTTCTGTGTTCTCGGGCTTTGCTTTACTTGCCTTGCTCACGTGGTTTCTGAGGAAAAGCAGGGTCAGTTCTTACCATGCTATTTTACAGATGGGTTGTTCTTTCCTTCTGTGTTTAGAGGATCTTTATATTTGATCGTCTGTAGATAATGGTATGCTTGGGTGGTTTGGGGCGTGTATGCTCTCTGGTGTTCACTGAGCTCACCAGACCTGTGCTTTAGGGTATGGGAGTGATCTGAGTGACGTTCTCAGTCACTGTAGTTTCCAAGGCTTCTGCATCTGTGAGTCTACCCCTGGTGTTCTGTGACGTCTTCTGCATCTGTGAGTCTACCCCTGGTGTTCTGTGACGTCTTCTGCATCTGTGAGTCTACCCCTGGTGTTCTGTGACGTCTTCTGCATCTGTGAGTCTACCCCTGGTGTTCTGTGACGTCTTCTGCATCTGTGAGTCTACCCCTGGTGTTCTGTGACGTCTTCTGCATCTGTGAGTCTACCCCTGGTGTTCTGTGACGTCTTCTGCATCTGTGAGTCTACCCCTGGTGTTCTGTGACGTCTTCTGCATCTGTGAGTCTACCCCTGGTGTTCTGTGACGTCTTCTGCATCTGTGAGTCTACCCCTGGTGTTCTGTGGCGTCTTTTATGGCAGCCCCACACTTACTGTCACTTGTTTAGAGTTTTGTTTTCCTTCTTCCCTGTCTGTTTTCCTCATTAGTGTATTTACATGTGTGTACAGGCATGAGCAGTGCACCATCCATCTTTCTTCTCAAAATAGTTTTTCACTAGACTAGAGCTCACAAAACTAAGCAGGCTGGCCCAGCTTCCTTATTTAGGTTCTGCGGACCAAAAGTAGGACAGTATGTTTAACAGGCAAGGATTGTATTGCCTAAGCCATCTTGCTAGCCCTGTTTTACCAAATTTTGCATTTTATTTTTGAATGTTTGTAATAAAATCCATTCATAAACCATTTACTGGCCTGTCCACAATTTGGTAAGTCCACAAATGCTGCTAATATTGTTGACCTTCAGGCTCCCCTGCTTTTCCTGTGATTTTGAAACCCTTGTTGAAATATGTCCTTGAATGCTACCTTCTTCCATCTCATAATGCAAACATGTGTGATAATTCCAACATCTCTGGAATGTCATATTCTGATGTTTGCTGTGTTTTCAAAACTTGTTGTCTTTTAGTATGTCTTGTCATTTTTTTCTCAGTGTGTGGACAGTCGATGTGATGGTGAGTAAAAAGAACTGCTACTCACTTACCTGTATTAATAAGATAGGTTTCAGGTAAAGAAGTAGTCCATAGTCCTGTGTTTCGGCCTCTCTTACTGAACCTAGGCCTCTCGCAATTCTTGAGGATTTCTCTCCCGTCTCCTGTGGCACAGGATGACTAGAGTGAGCTGGAGTTTGGGTAGTTCCATTCCTTGTGCAGTGCACAAGTGACTGAGACTTTCTCTCAGATCACTCCCACACACTAGAGCAGGGCAGGGTAGAGTTCAATACTTACCTTGCCACAGGTCAGCGAGGCTGTGCTAAACCTGACCAAGTTGGGCTCTTGTTAACTAATTTCCTTTGAAGGTAAATCTAAGAAGATGTACTTGTTTTTCAAAATGGCTCTTTCCCCTCCCTGTACTGGAAGCTGTGAGGGAATGTTTCTCTAATACTTCCATGAGGCCCTAGTTAAGCTCCTGGAGATAACAACACATGCAGTCTTGGAAGCTTCACCCAAGACTGGACCGCCTGGAATCTTCTCAGATGTGTTCATATCTTATCTCTAGCAATTCAGCCACAAATTAGGTTTTCCTAGCCCAACTAATTCCAGCAGGTTTCTGTTCCAGTAAACGGTAATTCGCTGTCTGCCCGTCTGCTTCCCGCCCTCCTCACCAGCTGTCCTCTCTTCTCGTTTCTGTCTCAGAGCTGCAGAGCTGTTTGTCTGATGAGCTTGTTACCTTTCATGCCATCATGATTTCTAAGCTTTGTACATGGTGAAATGTAGACATTTTCAAGACATTTTCTGAATAGTTTTGATGAGAGTTAGACTTGACGACCTAACTCTAACAATGTACTCTGAGTTTACACCAACTTGGTTTCAATGTCGTGCAGAAATGAAGATCCTCTGTCACCTTTTCCCCTTCAAGTTTGTAAAGTTTCAAAATGCCTATTTATGAAATAAATGCCCAGTAATATAGGATATAATGTGTATGTGCATGTTATGTTCTGTTCACAGAAAATGAGTTAAAGTGTAAAGGGCTATGACATTGGCATTTTGTTCACCTCTGCAGCTCCCCAGTTCTGGAGCTCGGTGTTGCCTTGTGTGGTTTTCAGTTGTTTTCTCGTGTCTTTTCATGTGAGCCTGAATTAGTTTCTGTAGTGTGTTTTGAAGAGCTGATCTAGTAATGAGCTTTGCGGTTTTTATCCATTTGTAAAGTACTTAATCTTTCCATGTTTGAATATTTTTACTAGACAGAAAATTGTTTGTGGACAGATTTGCTTCTCTTGGCACTTAAAAAATGCTGTTCCATTCCTTCTGAATTCCACATGTTTTGATGATAAACATTATTAATTGAATTGAGAATCACTTTACATGATGAGTTATACCTTTCACAATCTGTTTGTGTCTTTCAACAACCTTAGTGTGTTTTTCTATTAATCTCTTGTAGTTAGCCTGTCTGGACTTTGCTTATGTTCTTGGACATAGAGATTTGTGTCTTTCAACGAGTTTGAGAGACTAGTGGCCACCTTTAGTTACTCTTCCAGACCCACCTCTCACTCCCCTTTCTGGATTTTTGGCATAGATATTGGTGTGTTTAGTGGTACACCATTGGACTCTCCAGAGCTGCTAGCTCTTCCCTCCTTCCCTCCCTCCTTTCCTCCCTCCCTCTCTTCCTTTTCCTTCCGTCAGTTATTGCTCCATCAGTTCACTGACCCTATATCCGCTTGCTGGCAGATGATGTCCTCCAGTACGCCCCTTCACTTACTATGCTTTCCAGATTTTTTTCAGCTCCGTTTTCCACTTTATGTCCCCTTCACATTTCTGTCCCCCTGCTTCCTTTAGTTCTTTGTCCACTCTTCTCTTCTGGTCTTTCAAAACACTTTACTTACATTCTTTTTACTTTATTATCTGGTGGGGCATGCATGTCATAGTGTCCATTTGGAAACAGGAGGGCAATTTGTAGAATTAGTTGTCTCCTGCTACCTTTACATGGACAGAACTCAGGTCTCCAGGCTTGGGCAGCAATGCCTTTACCAGATGAGGCATCTCACTGGTCCAAATTATTTAAATCCCTTGTCAGGTTAACTTCAGTGTCTCTGCTTCCTCTCAGAGTTTCTTCTGCATAAAGGTTACATTTTTTGTAGTTGTTTCACTGCACGCTTCCTATCTTTGTGCTTAAAGCTGGGCATTTCAAACATTTTCTGTGGTAACTATGGACATTAGATTCTTGTCTCAGGATTTTTTTATGCCACAGACCATAGCTATTTGTTTAGTGACTTCTAAGCTTCTTTTGGGAAGTCATGTGTGGTCTTTGAAGTCCTTGTTCCCTTAATTTATGGTCAGTTCATTATGACAGAGATTTCCTTGTAGGAATCACAACGAGGTGGAAAGGGGAAAAGTAATTGCAGCTTCTGCAAATTAACCGGACCGGAGTGAGTAGCCCTTTGACGTTCAGGCGGGCTGCTCACCGTCTTTCTTTGTGTTCACTCGCCCCCGGACGTGAGTGTAGAAGTTAGCCGTGGGTAGCAGCATTGTTTTGGGGACTTTTTTTGTTGTTGTTTTTTAGCGCCCAGCTCTAGGCAAGTATGAATTTTGTAAGTTTTCCAGTACACAGCAGTACTTTAAATGCTCCAACACAGAGACGCTCCCTGGGGATGGGCTTCTGGGCTTCTCAGCTGTGTGCTGTACGCCTCAATCACTGCTTTCTTCCCTGAGTCTCTGCACCGATTTAAGTGCCTCAAGTATTGTCCACCATTTTGCACAATGAGTACATTCTGAATCAGGTCAAAATGATGGAGGTTCTGATCACTCAGGAGGCAGAGGCAGATGGATCACTGTGAGATAGAGGTCAGCTGGGGCCACACAGTGAGACCCTGCTTCCAAAAAGAAAAAAACAAAACAAAACTGATGGCTCTGGGGAATTGGTCAATGCTGAAGGTGTTCCCCGAGGGCTGCTTTCCATCCCTGTGGGCACATCCTGGGTGAAACTGAACAGGCCAGATACAGCCATTTCTTGCATTAAGAAGCATCTGGAACAGAGAGAACAAGGATGCTAAGGAAAGTACACGTGTAGAGACTCACGCTGCCTGTGTCCTCAACAAAAGGGGTGCTTGCTTTACCTCTGGGTCTCCAGTGTGAACCACAGAACAAGGCTGCCGAGACTTTCTGAGTGGCCTACCCATCGAGGTCTTCTCTCCCACAGCCATTTAGCACCAGTCACATGTCCCCCTTTTTAAAACAAGCTATTGCCCAAGCAAGCACATCCTTGTTTCTACATATTTTCTGATTCTTGGAAATTCTTCAAAAGTGGCTTGGTTTGATTCTTGGGTCTAGTTGCTCAGCAGGATCGGGATGAGGCCCCCAGTGTCACACTGAACGGATGCTACCAAATCTTTACACAGAATCTTCTTCATCCTGAGGGGAGTCATAGAAAAGAGCCCCCCGCCCAGGGGCCCCTTTCCCTCTTCCTGCTCACAATCCTCCCGCAGCCAGCAGGGGTGGGGGAGCCAGGTTGAGCTGATTACTTTTGACATTGGTTGTTAACATAATTTTGATGTTAAGCTTCCCCCCAGCTCTGGGGTGACTCTGACTATGTCCAGGCTCTGGCTTGAGGAGCCATGGGGAGCCTCTTGGGCCCCAGATCTGGCCTAGCTGGAGGCAGGCTGGGAAGAGACCTGTGTTTCTCAAGCCCACGCCCTCTGGGCCTGGGGGTGGGGCCCCAGCAGATGTCTGGATTTGGTAGCCAGGGCCTGGAGCCGGATGCTGAGAATGAGGCCTGCAACTCATTTCCCCATTAAACATTCTGAGAACATCTGCACGGTTTCCAAGGCTTCTCCTTAACTGCTTTGATTATTGTGTGGAGTTAAGAACTGGCACGTTTCCGCGATGCTGTGATGAAGGTGAAAAGATCGCTCTTAATTAGATTAAAAACATTTTTTTCTTCCTGTGTAATTTCTCCTTGAAAATCAAGGCCACTTTTTTGTTTTGTTCATCCAAAGACCTCCAGAAACTTTCCTCCCCACCTCTCCAGAGGTTTCTGGGGAATGTCCTGTGAGCTCAACTCTTGGAGAAGATAGTGCTTAACCCAGATTCCATTGTATATTAAAGTTTCCTGGGGCCTTCCCTTGCAAATGTGTCTTGGGAGACCTGGATGGTGACTTCTTGAAGCATGGAAGGCAGGGAGGTTGATTTAGTTATGTAGGCAGCTGTGCTGCTCACTTTCCATGTTCTGGGCTCGCTCAAGGCTGGTCCTGTCCTGGCCTTGTCACTGCCTGTCCTCTTTAGCACCTCCACCATTCAGATACGCCCCCTTGGACCCACAAAACCATTTCCATTACCCTGAGATTTATGTATGTGGAGGCCTGTGTCCCCACTGTGGGAAAAGGCATTCGGAGCAGAAAGTCCCCAGAACCCTGAAGTCCAGGATTGTCCCTATGGTTTCTTGGGATTCCATAGGTGATCTTTGACTGTCACATCACCATCCATCTCAAGTCAAATGTCATCTATAAACCCCTAGTTGAATGTAAGACACGATGTGTTTCCTAACGTGCTCCAAACACCTGCTTACACGGGTGTGGAGAGGTATGCTCTGAAAGCAAGTTTGCATTACCACAGAAGAAAGTCAATAAGCAGCTGCAGGAAGCCCCTTTCCCAGAATTTTCTGGCCATTACAGTTGAAGCTGGGGCCTCAAGCCAGCTTTTTCCAGCCAACCTTCTTCCTCTCTGTCCTCCACCCTGAAATCCCTAACAATGGCTCTCTTGGGGGAGGAGGGTTGTAATCTAGACTCCCCTACCCCAGATCTGTCTCCTTAGGACCATCCCTTGCTCCTGACTTTATAACGTATTCCTGAGGACTCTTGATAACAAATGATAGAACCCACGTCAATCTAGCATAAAGAACAAATGGGACAGTTTTTTGGTTAACATGTCTGGACCCGGCTGTCGCAGACACGGCTGGACCCAGTGCAATCGTGATCTTCCTGCCCTCCCCCTTCTACTCTGTCCATACTTTCATTCTTTCCTCTCTTCACTTCATAGACAGATATATAGCGGAACATGGCAGTACTCCTCAGCAGCCACTTGTGGCTGGGTGGAAGGAAGATGGCCACCCGCTCATGTCTGCCCATAGAAAGCAGCCATCTCCTTCCTGGTGATTCCCACCACAGGCTCAGGCCAGGCTCTCATAACTCCAACAAAAGTACAAGACACGCTCGGGTGTGCAACTATGTCTCTGATGGCTAAGTCAGGCCACAAGGCTCCTTGCTGGGGATGGCCAGTAAATTCCTAAATCCTATACACTAGGAGTAGGAAAAGAGGATCTCTCTAAGGACTATCCGATGAGCTGTTCCCAGAAGTCAAGCCTGGCTGCAGGGCATGCAAAAACAACAGGTGTCCACTCAAAAAAGGTATTTTCCTAAGCGGAACTGGGTGCCAGCTGTGAATATACATTTACACTTCGCTCGGCTCCCTGTTCCTGGCAGCTGTTGTGGGAATGACTTTTACACTTTCTATCCATGTCTCCTCCTCCTCCTGGCCTCTGAGTGAAGACACAGGTGGTGGTGGGCCCACTCTGGCTCAGGGTCTTTAAGTTGGGTATGAGCAGCTGGCATAGGTTGTGGGGCTGCAGCTCAGCAATTGTCACATAAGGCCTGACTGCAGCTGTCCAGATGCCCTAGGGAGGGCTTCTCCTTCATGGTGCAGAATCCACAGGGCTTTGGCAAATCCACCGAGACAGGGAAATTGCTTGAGAGGGGGTACAGGAAGGGCCTCTCCTTGGAGGACATAGGCAGTTTGTTCATTCCATTGGAGTGAGCTAGCTCAGGGAATGTGCCTGTGCCGGGCACCAGAAGGGACGGAGGGAGTAGCAAGGAGGGAGTAGCAAGCAAGGTTCCTGTGCTGCGGTTCTCGCACCTATACGCCCCACAGCCATTCATGGGAGGACACAACCTTGAGTCTCGGAAAGCTCGTAGAGGAAGGCAGTTTGGGTTACGTCAGGGAGATTAGGCAGGATTATAATCAGTGAGCAGGAAGAGGGCAGGGATGAGCCGCCGGGTGGTCACTGACACCAGCAAGTCTCAGCACAGGTCAGGGGCTTGAGGGTGGCCTGGGGCCTTACACCAAGTTGGACTTTGGTGCTTAGATGCAGATCTAGTCTAAGGAGAGGTAGGTTAGGAACTCAATGCAGAAAAAAACAAGGCTAGGAAATGGCAGGACTCAGAGAACTTCATGGGAGGACAGAATTCGGTGTACTGGGGTCTCCTGGGCAACTGAAGGACTGATGGAGACACTGATACATTTTGTTTACTCCAGGATGATATTTGCAAGGCACAAATAGAGAAGACTTGCACAAGCTATTGTTTCCTGACTTGTGGATATATTGCTCAGAATCGAAAATACATACACTTTAAGGAAGGAAATGAAAATCACTTGAAGTACTTTCAAAGGCAAACACGGGTCACATTTGAATCTGTTTCCTTCCAGTCTTTTTTCTGTGCTTGTACTTTAAAGTAAATGCAAATCACCCTAGTGAGTAGGCCTTTTGGCTGAGAAAGAAGATGCTGTGTAGTTTGGTTCTGGTTCTCTTGAGAGAGGGTGAAACTTGGCAGCTGGTAGCCCCAGCTGGGGCAGTCGCCACGCCTGAGGCTGCATTCGCCATTCTAGACCTCCCATTTTCCTAGAAAACAAAATTGTTTTGTTCTGCACACTTAGGTCCAGATTCTGGCCTTGACAAGGCAAAAGCAGACAAAGAATGAAAGCATCAAACACCGGGACTGTTTTAGGAAAGTATGACTTCACTGTCACCAGGAAACAGAACTGTTCCTCCAGGGCCAGGTACCCTGGTTGGTTCACCAGGGAGCACCTGGCATTGCTCTAGAGCCTTCTATGCAGGGTCAGGGTCTGAGTGCCCAGATGAGCTATCCCATCACACTGACCATGGCCTCTCAGTGTGTTCTGAAACTGGGCTGTCTTTTCACATCTTTATGGAAGAGCATCCATTGGCTCTTTAGACATGGAAGTAACTAATAAGACTTCTTAGGGCACAGCACTTGCCCCAAGGTCTTACCTAAAGGACCGTGTGCACCTCTGTGTGTGTGTGTGTAGTCCCTGTCCTACCAACTCCTTTCCAGAATGTTTGAGCTGTCTGATCTGGCTGTGACTACAGGTCGAAATGGGGAAGGAGGTGACATTCCCCAGTAAAGAGGAGGCACACCCATAGTCGCTGATACACAAGCCTGCTAGACAATAGCCTCTCCTTTGGAGTTGGAAAGCCACCCTGCAGAACCTCTCTCTGACCTTCACTGCAGGGGCTGCAGGAGCTACATATAACCTTCCCAGGATTAAACCAGAGTCCACATTCCTTTCTGGTAGGTTCCCACCCTGGGGAACCAACAGCTGTGGTCCCAGGCTCACTGTGGAGAGGCTTGGAGACAGCGCTTGTCGCCCTGTGTGCGCAGCGGGCAGCCACTCCTGGAGCTCCTTTCTTCCGTACACACGTGGTGCAGACACTGAAACATGCGTTCGTGTTTTATCTTTGTTCCAAAAGAACATCTGAATCCTGGATAAAGCTTTGGCTCTGCCTCTTGACAAGTGTATAATATAACCCAGGGCACTTGAATCTCAGCCCCGTCTCAACAATGGAACCAGTAACAGGCTCCCACCAGGTCTCCGGCCTGTGGGCCTCTGAACATGCACACGTCCTCACGGCTTACCGGTCCTTCCCTGGTCTCTCTGAGGATGCCGTGGGCACAGAGCCCTTCCCTCGGGGCCCTTTTCCCAGCTATGACTAAGTAATGTCTGTGCAGTTTCCTGCTGGAAGTCTGCCGTTGGCCCCCATGGGCCATGAGCTCCTGAGGTTATTTACATTTCCCTGATTGCTAGTCAGGCACACCTTTCCATATGCTCATCAAGTTCTTCGATTCTTCTTTTGTGGTGTGTGTGTGTGTGTGTGTGTGTGTGTGTGTGTGTGTGCTGCTTGTTTTTTAATTAGATCACATCCCCCCCCCACCCTGCCCCGTGTGCTAGGGATTTGAACCTTGTGCATGCTAGAAAAGCACTCTACCGCTGAATTATCTGCAGTCCCTTTTTTCACTCGTTGATAGACAGTCCTGATTCATTGTTGCCTAGGCAAGGCCTTGGGCTTGCAACCTTTCCTGCGTCACCTTCCCAAGTAGCTGGAACTGTGGACCAGCACCACCAAGCCTGGCTATTTTTCTTACTGATTTGCACAAATTCTTGTATTCTGTATTATTTTGTAGCTATCTTTTGACTCTTTAGAATGTGTTTTGAATGTTCAGGTCTTAACTCTCAATGAAGTTCAAGTTGTCTCTTTTCCCTTATGATTATTGCTTCTTAGATTTAAAAAAAAAACCCTAGCCTCACGATCATGAAGATACTCTGTGCTCAGTCGCACCGTCTTACTGCTTTACTTCTCATAATCCCCCGGAATCCCAAGAATGAATTTTTGACATATGGTGTGAGAAAAGTAAGAATCCAATTTAGTGTTTTCCCAATGTGCATATTCCACTGAAAAGGCCATCCTTTTCCCATGACATGAGGTCATGTCCAACACTCTGCAGTGTCCATGTGTGGGGGCTCTTTGCTGACACCCAGCTCTGTCCAGTTGTCCCAATGGTGCAAGGAGAGACTATCTCGATGAACACTGTCCAGAAGTGCCCATGTTTGTAAAGCCAGCACGCTGCCCTTTCCTGAGTGCCGCCATTTCCTAGTCTTTTACACTTCCAAATAAATTCTAGAATCAGTTTGCCAAGGTGCTCAAACAAAAACTTCGGGATTTTCATTAAGATTTAAGAACAGTTTTTTCAAGATTGAGTACTTTTGTCAATGGAAAGAAGGCAGAGTTTCCCATTTCTCTTCTTCAGTGTTTATTTAAAGTTTTGATGAAGCTTTTCTATGTTTCTTTAAACTCTCAGTTTACGTGTTTTACTTGCATGCGTAGGTTTACAGAAGAAAAGCAAAAATAGTTTTACCATGCCCTCTCTGCTCGTGTTTGTAGCTTACACAAGCATGGCACACTGACCCAAACCGAGACGTTCTTACTGACACAGTCTGGCAACTGCAGGATAGTACCTTTCCCAGTTTACTCGCGCCTTAGGAGCCCTCCAGTATCGTCAGGTCTCCTGTACTCTGCAGACATCCAGCAGTTTCTCAATACGGTTCTTAATGGCCTTGACACTTCTGGAGAATACTGGCGAAATGTCTATTTTGGGTTTGTCTGTTCCCCCAATAGGGTTCAAGTTTGGGGAGGCATGTCATTAAGATGAGGTGCTTTTCTCGTGGCAGCACATCAATATGGCCTATTTACCACCTTGCTCCACGTGGTTCAGTGGTGTTGGCTAGGTTCCTGCATTGTGACAGAGCAACTGGCTCCTGGTAAATGCGACATTTTGCCATGCTCTGTCTTCTTAGTGTATTTAATTTTGGCTTTTACTTCCTTTCAGGTTCATCTAGTCAGTCATTTCCTTGTGCTAGCCCCAGAAGTGCCGGCTCAAATAGAAAGCCTTGATTCCTTTTATTGGAGAAGTGACCATATTCAGAAAATTCAATCTGGGCACTAGATGTGCTCTCCAGCCTGAGAGTTTTTCTGCTTCCATCTCCTCCTGGAAGACAGAACCAGAAGATGTGTGTCCATGACAAAGAATATATGCAGGTCCACACTATCGTCCATGTCCATGGGAAGCCAACCCTGGATTCATATTGATGCTTCTAACTACACAATTAACCGTAGCTCGGATCCCATTACTGGTACTATTTACTGGTTTGTGTAAACCCCTTTACGGGTACCGCCCCACT
This sequence comes from Eospalax fontanierii, assembly GCA_035773235.1. Lineage (NCBI taxonomy): Eukaryota > Metazoa > Chordata > Mammalia > Rodentia > Spalacidae > Eospalax > Eospalax fontanierii. Next base: position 2,401,554 of record CM069526.1, read on the forward strand.
ATGAAACAAACTTACCTTTAATAACATAGTGTGTAGGACAGTATTTTTTTCCTTTGGCCACTTAGTATCCAGTCAAAACATTCCCTAAAAGTGACTTGGGCCAGTGTCTATCTGCCTTCACCTTGCAATTCTGTATCATTATATTTGTAACAAAGAATCCATTCATCATGACTGGCTTTCTGTGCTAGGGATCTCCAGCATTCTGGTGGTTTCTTTCCCCCACTCCAGAGATTATGATCTATGATTTGGACAGATGCCTCGAGTCATGTGCTGACACCACAGTATCACTAGAAGGTCTCCCAAAGTCGTCTTCCTCCCACACGTCGCAACTTCCACAGTACTCTTTGGTTCATGTAGCTTTACTTTTTCTAGAATGTCCTAGAAACTGAATTGTGTAATGCTTCTCTGACTGCTCAGCAAAATACACCTGCAATTTGCCTGTGCAGTTGCAGGATGCCACATCTTCACTGCACAAGGGAGCAGATGTGCCCCAGCTGCTTTACCCATCGTCTGTTGGAAGCCATCATGGTTGTTGCTAGCTTTCTGCCAACGTGGGTGAAACGGCTATACACATTTGTGTGAATGTAAATATTCAGTTCCACGGGCCACACGGCATGTGTTTATGAGACTATGAAACTGGTTCTCGGGGACAGCTGTGCCATTCTGCATTCCCCTCAGCCATGCGTGAGAATTCCAGTTGTTCTGTGTCCTTGTGAGTGCTTGCTATTATCAGGTTTTGATTTTATGTTTTATCCATCCTCATAGGGTTGCAGTGAGAGCTTACAGTGGCTTTAATTTGCATTTCCACAGAAGACCACGGCTGACTGTCACTTCACGTGCTTACTTGTGATCCACTTCTTAAACTGGGTTGTCTGCTTCACTGTTGTTGAATTATGAACATTCTTTACATGTTGTGGATACAGATCCTTGACTCAGCAAGCAATAGGCTGAATCTGTGATGTGTCCCAATGTCTTCACAGTCAAAACATTTTAGCTAAGATAAAGCCTGTTATACCTTGTTTCTTTTATTACTTAGCAAAACGCACTGTGGATTCATGTTGCAGGATAACTTATTTGTTTCTGATTGTGATAAAATCAATTTTTTCTACTCAACCATTGGATGTCGTATCTCTGTTCGCTTACAAATGCAAAGTCCAGAGGCTTTTCTCCTGCTTTCTTCAGAAAGCTTTAGTTACATCTTTTATTTCAGGTTTTAAAAAATAAGACTTTATGCGTAGTACTTTTTGAATTTACATTCTGTGACCACTGAACATCTCTTACATTAGTAGGCATAAATGCTAAATGTATGCGAGTTTATACTCACTGATGCATGCACACATTCAGAAGTTCACATTAGGAATAAATGTAAGAGACTGTTGTAGTGGGTGCAGGAAACCTTTTGCATAAATCAAAAGATGTATCACCATAAAGAAAACAACAGTCTCTATGACAAAACATAGCTTTGAAAGGCCAAAGATGGACCAAGAAAGCTATCCATACTCTATGCTTCATAGAACAAAAGGTTACTAACTCTGATGCATTAAAATTTCCTTGAAAACAGCAAGCCAAATACAGCAAAGACACAGGCAATTCTGCAAGAAGAAAGCCCATAAACAGCAATCACTCCATCCCCTATCACTTTCTGTCATGGAGGGGTGAGGGCTTTACGAGCTGGAGGTCAGGGAGGACAGAAGCAAAGCAGTATCTTCTGAACACGTAGGACTACTGCACTTAGAACTCGTGGTAGCTGTGGTTGCCGCCACAAGACCTCCACAGGATCAAGCCAGTCAGCGTTCCAGCATGGAGCAGGAAGGGTTCACAAGCCCTGACTCCTGGCTGAGGAGCTGTGGACAGTTGAAGGCTTCTGGGGGGGCGGGGGGGAGTCTGTTTTCCTAAGGGTGTGGCTCCTGATAGGTTGACCACACTCCAGCAGATGGCCCCACACCCAGAAGTATGTGGACAGCATAAGTTGGAGTCAATGTTTTCTTAAATTATTAAGTTAAAAAAAGGACACGGGTGGGGAGAAAGTGGATTGAGAGGAGGAGCTGGGTAAATATGATAAAAATATATTGTACAAAATTCTCAAAGAATTCGTAATAATCCTAAGAAAGAAAACTTCAGTTTTTATCCATGTCTGTTTGGGTACAGATGTGGGAAAGTTGGCAGAAAGGTGTCAGTTGCTGTAACTTCACTGAGAGAGAATCCAGAAATATTAATATTACCAAGGACACATCATCTCATCTGACCCAATATGTCAGCAACTTAGAATGATAAAGATGGGTATTCCATCACTGTGTGATTGCCTTAAAACTAAGAGACTAAATGTCCATAAAATATAGGATGTGTAAATTCATTGGGTAGATCTACACTATCAGTAGTCATTAGATTCATCACTGCATACCTGGAGAAAAAGAAGATAATCATGTTGCAGAATAGGAAAAAACTGTGTGGCCAGAGCTATTGATGCACATAAAAAGCACTCATGTGCTACTAGGATGAGAGTGGGCAGGAGCCTGGGATCCAGCAGATAGCTAGCACCCGTGATAATGGAAGAGGATCACTACAAATTTCCGCAGGATTGCCCTTCTGAAGAGTACTCAATTTGTGACAAGTGGTTACGTTAATATAGATAGCAGCACGGGTGGAGCGGGGAAACGGGCCTGTGCTTCCGGCAGGCAGGGGTTCTACCGCTCCGTACTTCCTGACCCACTGCTCTGTCTGTGTGTGCATGGGGCAGGAGAGAGAGGAGAAAGACAGACAGATTGAGGTCTGCCCCAAGTAGTTACCACACCGAGGATGCCCCAACCTGTATCATTCATTCTGGGATGCTGAGGTCCCAGGTACCTGGAGGTCATTCTGAAGACCCACTCTGCTCCCCCTAGTATAAACCTGATGGACAAGGCTGAAATTTTTAGGCACCATCTCCATTTTTCACCTGGCCCTGTGAATACACAGGTCTATCCTATAGCAACTGGGCAGGTGGGGAAAGACCTTTGAGCCTAGTTGTGGGTCCCTTTCATTATCGTCAACAATTAAGCCTAATGAGTTGTACCCACACTTTTTCCACAGTGAAGAAGAGCCCCACGCTACTAGAAGTAAACACCCCCCACTTCTTGAGAACAAACAGCTTTGCTGAGGACCTGGACCTAGAAGGGGAGACACTGCTGACCCCCATCACCCATGTGTCACAGTGAGTGTCCACGTGCCTACTGCGGCTGGGCTGGATGGGTGCGGCGCTCAAAGGAACCTCTTGGCACAGGGCAACGCTCATTCTCTGACCAGAGTGCAGTCTCTTCACCCAGTGTCCAGAACTCCCTGCCTACCCTTAGGAACCTGGGGCTGCTGGCTGTGGGGCCATGCAGGAGAGGAGAGCAGGGCCTTTCCCACCGAGCTAGAAACATGATCCACTTGTTTTGACTTATGGAAAACCAGACTGATCATTTTCCACTTGTTTTCATGCTTTGCGCGTCTGAGAAAATTGTTTTTCTCTCCCCTGGCCCCCTCCACCACTCCCCCAAAAGAGTCAACTTTGGTTTTAGCATTTCCCCATGGAATGCTGGCCAAAGCCACGGGCAGATGCTGGGCACTGTCTACCAGTTGCCACTACTGTCCTCGGGGGCTCCTTCAGGTGGAGGAAATGGCTGATTTTCCACGCCTTCTAGCTGGCCTTCCCCGGAGGCACAGCTGGCCTGGGACACATGCCCAGCCCCCTCCCACCAAGCCCCCCGTCACAGCATTACCAGGCCAATCCCCGATGTCCAGGCATGGTGTGATTTCTCTGTAACCTATGTGACTCTGTGTTCCTACCAAAGTACCCAGTGGAGGAGGCCATGTGGCGGGAGTCAGTGAGGCACTTGGACCCCTTCTGAACACAACCCTGCTTGGAATTCTGCTTGAGAAATGCCGGTGTCAGGGTGCTAGTGCCACACTCTCAGCCCTCCTGGGGGCCACATGCTGGGCCTCTTTCCTGTCCTCAGCCGTGCCTAGACTTCTGGTTTTGTTGGCTGCCTGCTGCAAGCCTGGCTTTACCCAACTGGGCGCCACGGTGCTTCAGGCCGCTCATGTAATGGGAGAGCTGAAGTGAAGTCAGCCCCAAGGAAGGACAGGCTTGTCAGAAGGGATGATTAGGACCAAACAGGCCAAGCCCACTGTCTTCCCAGGCCGCACACTCACAGGAGGGTGGCAGCATCCCATGGTTAGCAGGATGTGGACAGTGTTCACAGGCCCAGGGGGAGCCACCAGGTTTCTGAGAAGCAGGGGCCACTCCGCCTCCCCAACAGCTTTACAGGCTGGCTCCGTTAGCAGGTGTAAGCAGAGGGCAGCCAGGCAGGCTGGGCAGGTCCAGGCTGGCATCAACAGGCAGAACAATGGCTATACTATGGTTAAGGCTCTCAATCAAGTCCATGGCATGGGAGAGCTGAAAGTGTGCACACTGGTGCCCTGCAGCTGGTGTTGTATACAGTATGGATGACAGTGCTTGCTAGGAGTAAGTATAGCAAATAATATGACGGGACTGCAACAGGCCCCAAGGGCACCGCCTAAGCTTCCTGAGGCCACTCAGTCTTCTTACTCTCCTGGCCACTTCCTGTTGGTGTCCACTCTTTTCCTATTCTTGGGTTCATGGAAGAGTCTCCAGACAGATAGGCAGTTGCATCATAGGACGGCAGGGCTGTAACAAACCATCCAGATGGACAAAGAAGTCTCCCAGGTGCCTGGCCTTTGAGGGGCTCCTGCAGGGACGCACCAGCAAGGTTCTCAGGGGAGAGTGGAAAGCTTGGCCCACAACTGTCTGTAATTACCCCCTTGGGGGCAAAGGGGACACCCATACTGATATTAACATATTCAAAACTCCTAGAGCCAGAAAATGCTCCAAGCAGCCCAAGTCAAGCCCAGTAAGACTGCATTGTCCAGAGTACTAGTCCATTTATCCCGCATCCCCCACACTCCCACCCCCCAGACAGCAGGGCCTCAGAGACTCCATGGCCTAGCACATCACCTCCCATGGGGGGGGGGGGGCACAACCCTTCTCAGGCCAGCACTTCTAGGGCCTCCAACTAGAAGCTGCAAGCTAGGCCCAGGCAGAACCAAGACCCCAGTCTTTATCCAGCCAAAATATTCATTTGGAAATCCACCAAGACCTTTTCTAGGGCAAGCTCTTCCAAATACAGCCGCTAGACGAAAGGCAGCCTGAGAAGGTGGGAAGGAAGGAGCCAGAGTGGTACTGAGATCTAAGGTGGTAACTGGGAAAGAGCATGGGCTTCAACAAAGGGCTGTGATCTGGTCAGAGTAGAGCCAAGGTCAGGGTTAAGGCATTAAGGAATCTGGATACTCACATCCTCAGGAGTCAAATGCCATCTTTTTGCAGGAAAGTCCTGGCAAGGAAGCCTACCATTTATTAGGACCACTAATAAATGTCTGGGTCCTAGAACCCTAAGTGCTCTCAGGACTAAGGGCCTGACCAAGACCCCTACACACCCTGGGGGAGTGGGTAGGTCACAGTGGGTACTGTGTATGGGCCTCAGTAGCCTGTGAGGCTAGGAAGCCAGGCCCTCACCAGGACTGCATTCCTTTGCCTCCGGCACAGCCAGCCTATTGATTGATGTCTGTAATTAAGCTAGGCTCCAGCAGCCCAGGGATACAGCATGGCTCCTATGGGCAACTAGCACCATGAACCTGCATCTAAAAAGAGAGGCACATGCCCTGGTACATGCCTGCAAGGGAAAGTACACTGGGGTCTTGCAGCGGGCAGAGAGGATGGAAGGCAGTTGCTGAAAAACTGATTCATTTTTCTTCAGTATTTTACTGATGTTAGATGTCTTACCATGCTGGGTCAATTCCAGAATCCAAATTAAAAGCATAAATAAAGACACATTCTGTTTCTATCTCAAGCTCTCCCCACCCGCAAGGCCCCAGGGAGGTGAAGTCATTGTAGCTGTGATTACAGGAAGGTCCCTGGGGCTGGGTGAAGCTCCCTGGGGCTGGGTGAAGCTGCTCTTTACATAGCCTGTTGGACTAGTAGTCTGGGGAGAGGGGCCAGGGCACAGGCCTTGTGGAAACTAGATGCTGGTGAATAGGAAGGCACTAGAAAAACAAGGTGTTTTCATCACCCAGTCCAATGCCCAACCCCCATCAGCTCCCCATGGAGCCCCAGGGTCTTGTCAAGCTCTGGGCAGCCAGGCCTCCACCTCGCACACATTTCAGATAGGCGCTGTCTTCCTGATTCTAAGGGAGCTCTGTATGTTCACTCAACATGAGTCTTCTATCTAGAGCCTTACTCCAAGCTTTTGAGGAACAAGTTTGCAATACAGACCGGAGACCTTTGTGGACATGGGGGGGACTGCCATAGGGAAGGGCACCCGTATGCCCTACTCAAGTGGAGCAAGTTTCCAGGATCCTGCCCACCTACTACCCTCTGCCCATTGAGGGCGACTGGCAAGGGAATGCCACCACTGCCTTGTGTGACATCCTACTATCTGGAAAGCCCTTGTCACTCGTCTGTAGCCACCAGAATCTGCTCAGTTGTCCCTGCCTCCACACATCCTCTTGAGACTCTTGAGGTCTCAAGTACCAGCTCTTTGAACTCTTAGTTTGGAGCTGGGAGGGAGCAGAATATCTATGGCCCCATCTTGGCCTTTCCTTTTCCCATACTCCCCAAATTCCAGGAGGACAGAACCCTAAGACTGCCATTCCTACCCTAAGCATCTCCTCAGTCTCACCTAGCTTGAGAAGAAGAAGTACGTCCTGTGGGTGCCGAGACACAGGGCCCAGGGCATGAGCACCCACATCTAGGTGTGGTCTCCATGAGCTTTCCTGACACCACCCCCCCCACTGATGAACCAACCAGAAGTGGTCTAGAACCCATACCTTTGCTCCATTAGGTACATAAGGATACCCCAAATGAGCAGTCCCAAAGGCAAACCCATCGTGAGCCCAGTAACCTGTAGTTCAGACTGGCCAAGCCTTGCAGTTTCCCTGAAGGTTCTAAGAGTTTATCCTTGACCCATCTGTCTTTTCTGCTGTGATACGTAAATTGGTGGGCCTCAATTTGCATTTATTTACTAACCAACCAGTTATCTCACCCTGTGGGGGGACATTCAGAGCCCACCCAGTCCACCAAGATGGATGGGCCAGGGACCCTGAAACAGCAGGACAGGGAAGTGGAAATGCAGGCCAGGGCATGGTGGGGATCCCACCAGGTGCCCACGAGCACCTCCCTGGCAAGCATGTGCTTGCTGGGCCTCTTGCGACATGACAGCTTCGAAAATCCTTGAGTAAAACCAGCCCCGTGTGCGTTAATTAGAATTTCCATGTCTTCAACTTTCTCTTGGACCCTGCAGAGTCTCACGCCAAGACGTTCGAGTTTCTCTTTTCCAGGGAGGCCCGCTGTGGCCTGGCTTTCATCCACATCACTACTAATGTCTCCTGAATTCTGCGTTTGTCAGCGAGGCGGGGCCAGCCTGTGCCTTCTGGAAAAGGGGGCAGATGTCACCAGGCTGGCCCCTGAACTCAGTTCAATGGACTGGGGACTTTTCTGATGGGACCAGCTTTGTCTGGGGCATTTTGGAGACCAGCCTGCTGTGGCAATCTCAGTAAGCACCCGTGCCTCTTACTTAGGTTTTCAACCTGTAAATATTGGTTGGTGGGAAAGTTCTGAGAGGCCATGTCGGGCACAATGTCTAGGGGATAGGTGAAGGGGCTTGCCAAGAACAGATGAGGCCAGTTTGTCTTTCTAGACTGGTGTCCTGTCTTCTGTGAAGCTCCAGACCACCTCCGTCTGTGCAAGGTGCCAAGGAAGCCCCATGGGAACCCTCCCGGGAGGGCTGTGCAAGGCTGCATGAGTCACAGGATCCCTGTCAGAGCCCCACACAGCCCCGGCCAGGCTCAAACCCGACTCTGAAATGCACGGGGGATTAAATGTTCCCCTAATTGAATTAAAAGCGAGGCAGAGTGGCTCAGTGGGAAAGAGACGGGACTGGGAATCGGATGCCCTCACTCTGGCTCCCAGCCTGTACTGGCCCAGCTGCAGGCAGCCCCCAGAGGCCCCCAACCTTCCCTAGCTTTACTTCCTCCACCCAAGCACGTGAAAAGGGACTCAGCGGCCTCTTAGCGCTGTTCTGTGGGGGTGGGGAGGGTCAGACTGGTTAAACAGAAGTTGGAGAAGTGTTACTACACACTACATAGGTGCCACAGAAAAGGCACTCTAGTGCATGGAGAGGGTCCCAGCCTTTCTTCTGTGGGCTCTGCCAAGAGCTGGAAGGAGAAACTGAGCCATAAGGCCTGCTAAAGATGGAGCGCCAAGGTGGCCTCCACAGGGGACCGGAGGAGTAGAGCCCCTTGAGCAGGCCTACTCCCTCTGATTGATTACAACTGTGTCTCTAGTAAGGTTCAGAAGGTACTGCCCTGGACCAACGGGTACAGTATGGAGATCTCCGTGTGAGCTTGATGCATCTCCCTGAGACTTGGGCATTCGGAGGAAGCAGCAGAGTGCCAGGAAAGCCCCCAGACTCCCACTTCCTATCCCCCACACCCCAAGAACAGCCATAAGTTTGCCTGCCAGCAGCAACAGCCAGGTTGACCGTGTCCACACCCTGCATGGACGGTCACACGCACTTTGCCTGGCACTTGCATTCAGGGTGATGTCTGCGGCTCCACAAGCTCCTTGCTCTTTGGTGCTCGGCTGGACAGCCTCTGCTTTACATGTTCACTCTGCTATCCACAGCCACAGGACGGGTTCTGGCGGTGGAGTTACAGAGAGTATTCTGTGTATGTTTGGGTGCGTGTGATGGCTGTTTCTGGTAAGCCTATGCCTAGGGGTAGGGCTGCTGGTTCAGAGTGACTGGCAGCTTCAAGCAGTCACTTGTTTTCACCCCACTGGCAGCGTGTGAACACTCCTGTTGCTCCGCATTCTCACAGAAACTTGGTTTTCACTGTCTCCTTATTGGCCATTCTGGTGGGTGGCCAGTGGCATCAAAAGGTCATCTGAGTCTGTAGTAACCTCATGACTAGTAAGGCTGACATTCTGTGTTCTTGCTTGGCCACATCTATCCTCCTTTGTCAAATGTCCACACCCCCTTATTCTATGTTGGAGTTTTTTTTCTTCTCGAGCTGCTGTTCTTTGTATGTTCTGGGTATGAGTCATCTGTCACATACACATACCTGCATATGTACTGCAAACACTGCCTCTTCCTCGGCAGGCCGCCTTTCCCCTCTCTTGATGGCGTCTTTTGATGAACAGAAGGTCTTAATTTTAGTGTGGTCCAGTTAATCAAACACTTCCTTTCTGGATAGTGCTCTTTATGTCCTACTTAAGAAACTTTGACTACTCCAAGGTCATAAAGACATTCTGGTTTGTGCTAAAGCTTTAAAAGCTCACCTTTCACATGTCGATCTGCAGTCCATCTGGAAGAGATTTTTGCATCCTCTGTGAGGCCAAGGGCAAGATATGATTTTTCTTCTACTTGGATATCCATTCTGACCCAGCACCCTTTGTTAAAAAGACCATCCTTTCCGCACCACCTGCTATGTCAGCATTACTGAAGAGCAGCTCACTGCCAACAGAGCTGCTCCAGACCCTACTCAGTTCCACAGACACAAGGTGTTCTCTGACCAGAACCATCCTTTCATTGTTGTTACAGTAGAGTCTGCAGGTCCCAGCAATCCTCCTTCCTCATGCCTGGCTTTGTGGTCTCTCTACAGGGCCTTTGGTTCATTGTAGAGACATCCGTTCCTATGGACGGTTTCCTGGAGGTTGCTGTGACCTCCTCAATGGGCATAGGAGACAGTGTGTCTGGACTAAATCAGGGCTCCTGAGGAACCATGGCTCTATTTGTTCTCTGGCTAGTCAAGTCATCTTTCATTTCAATCATGGGTCCTGCAGTTTCTCTATAGTGGTCATGTGTGGCTTGGTGTGGGCTCACTAAGCCTAAGGACAGGGCCTTCCAGGAAATCCTAGAAAGCCTGGATCATTCAAATCTGCCTGCGGGACCCTGACACAGTCTTTTAACTTTGATGGGCTGCAGCTTCATCTTTACATTAATGCCCTGGGACTGTATCTCCCTGTGTTGGTGTATAGACTTCAGGAAATGGGGTCAGGTACAGGCCATATACTTGCTTCAGGGAAGTGCCGGGTAAATGTTAGACAGAAGTACTCCATTGCAACAGGAGACCCCATAAAGTCATCCCTTGTTTGGCCTAAGAGCTTTAAAAACTGCCAGATAATGACTTTCCACGGAATACAAATGTACCAGATGATATACCAAGTGCTGTCCGTAACAAGGTGAACCTAGAGGCCTCACAGTTTCAGGCTCCAGGGTGATCTGGAGTTAGCAGGAGTCTATAGGTCACTAACTGCAGCCTTGTGAGCTGGGAAAGGAGCACATGAGCTGCTTTGAGTCTTGTTAAAGGAGGGACCTGACACCCACAGTTCTGCTCTGCAGAGGTCGGAGGTGGGATCAGAGGATTACGCCTATGGTTACGGTTCCCCAGAGTACTTCTGCCATTTGTTCCCAGCACAATTGACCCCACCTGCCAAATCTGGCATCTACCATCAGACAGAATGAGGATGAGCACTGTGCCCTGCCTTCCCTTGCAGTCCACGGGTAGCCAGTGGAAAGACAGTGCCACAGTAGTCACAAACTGGTTTTCAGCCCTTAGAAATGAGGTTCCAACAGCGTCAGCTGAGCCCCTGTGCCGCACTTCCGAAGCTAGTGTTTGAAATGAGATGCTACAGCTTGTTAACACAGGTAGCCCACACCCTTGGTAGGCTGGAGGATACTTTGTGGGCCAGCCCTGGGACTCACAGAAGGGGAAGGGGAAGCTGGTGAAGGGCGGCCACTTGCTGTTATGTGGCAGGCTGTCACTAGGGGAGCCGAGGTCTCCCACGATGGAGGCCCAGTTGGAGCCCTGGTGGGCTGGCAGTGAAGCAGTAATGTGCGCCTCTGGCCTGGTGACTTACCTCAGCAGTCCATGTGAGCTTGGGCACTAGCTATGTGATTGTTCCCCTTCTACAGTGTGCATTTTGCCTCTGTGTACACCGTGACCTACGATTAACACATAAGGAAGCCGAGGGCCTCACTGGCCTGCCGGCCACTCTGGGCACTTGGATAAGGATGACTTCGCCTCCCAGGCAGGTGTGTCAGGGCTTTCCATGGTGTCCCAGATCTCCTGAGAATTTACATTTATATTTGTATCACTTTAAGGACAGTTCACCTGGGGTACATTCCCTTGGCAATGGCTGGCCAGCAGAGGTCTGACTATACATCAGTCAGGTCTGGTTAGCCCAGGGAAACCTGGGTGACATCCTGGAAGCGAGGAGGAGGAGGAGATGTGAACGGCGGGGAGCACCCGGGTCTGCCCAGGGAGCTGGCGTCTCCCCTCCTTGGCCCTTCCAGTTCACCTGCCTGCTTGGCTACTCCCTCTGCGCTCTGCATGTGGCTGCGGGCTTCTCCTGCACAGCTCCTACCTCAGTGACATGAGAGCAACTTGGAAGGAAGTAAACTACAAAGCTCTGAGAGGGATTACTGGGGAGAGCACGACCAAAAAGATTTTGTAAAGATAGCTTTTACTCTGCTTGGCTTTTCTTTGAAGACCCTAGCAGTAAATACTCATACATGATCAGACTGCACCAGACTCAAAGGGTAACTCTGCCCTAGCAGTGGGCCATGGTGCCCTGTTGGGGAAGTAAGGCAGAGATGAGGCTGAATTTACAAGGGAGCAAAGGGCACTTGGGAAGTGGGATAGAAGGTTAAAAGCTGAAGCTCAGAGAACATGGGACTACATACAAATACATATTCCCTCTTGGCCAGGGTTCTCCCTATATGAACCTACTTATCCTGCAGTATGGGCCTAAACTTGCTGCCCCGAGGGAGTCTGGCCCAGGAAGGTCGGAAGCACTGGGCAGCCACTCTCCAGGCCCCACTGTGATTCCTCGGGCACCTGGTATCTGTATCTCAGGTAGCAACTGTAGGGTAAAGGTCTGACTGAGACTTCATACTCAGAGTGAGCATGTGTTCTGGGCATGTCCCTTAGCCTTGTCTACACTTAGGCGCAGTGTGTGAGCCTACTCCCTAAGCTGGCCTGAACAGCTACCCTCTCCCCCAAGAAGACCTTTCTTCTCTTGCCTAGCTCTCCCTCTTGTGCCATTTTGGGGCTGGCTGGCTTTTGTTTCCTTCAGAGCTATATCTGGATTTATTAAATTGTATCAAATCCTTGCCAGGCTGAAACATATAAGTGCTCTTTTTCGGCCTTTGAAAAGCACTGTCCCATGAACCTATCAGACAGATGTGCAGGCTCCAGGTGGAAGGAAGGAAGCTCAGAGGAAACTGCCGAGCAGAAATAGGCTTTGGGGTGTAGCCAGTGGCGAGAGCAAATGCCTTGGGCTACAGGGCATGGGTGGCCTTCCATGGAAAGATGTCTGGCAAAAGGCTCCAGACTTGATTGAACTCAGCTTGCTGTATACAGTGGGGCTGGTCACCCCACAGGCTCAGGGTTTCCCTTGAGATAATCCTTCCCCAGAATCCTCCTGTTCCGTGGCAATACCTAGGAGTTCCATGCTACCAGGTTCTCCACCACCAGCCTGTTTGATCACTTGAGAACGGCCCCATCAGACTACCTCAGTAGACCATGTGGCCTGGGTCGAGATCAGACCATCCTTGGAGATGTCAAGTAATGAACAGACAAGAAAAATGAAGCCCGACCAGAGATGAGAGCACAAGGCCATCCAATGGTAGAGTAGAGTCAGAAGGCAGGCCCAACTCCATGTTCTTTTGCTATTCTGATGAGACCTATCTGCTCTCTGTGTCAGGCCGTCAGTCCCCTCCAGCAGAGCTGGGTCAGATGACTGCATTATTGCTGGCTGCCTGGGGCACTTCCCTAAGCACCACATCCTGGCCATCTGACTGGACACTCAAAGCCTGGGGTTGGGATATGCAGATCTTTCCAGGTAGTGAGGACAAGCCCACCGCAAGGCTCTGCCTGGAAGAAGTTGGTGGAGTTGAAGCATTGACATAAATACTTAAACGTGAGTTCTGGGTCTGGTCAGAAGGGACAGTGAAGTTGACCAGTAAGACTATTATAACACTTCATACAACAGCCAGGAGACCTGAGCAGACAGTACTACTTTTGACCAATCAGGAGGATTAGAATGGGCCCGGGGCCAGAAACAGAAGAGAAGTCAACTGTGACTAGATATGCTAAGGCCCTTATGGAAGCTGGAGCCAGGGGACCTCCTAGGTGACCTTCTGCCCAGACACCAGGCCTCCCTGAGCACAAAGCCCAAATGTCCATCAAAATCGCTCATTCGTTCTGATGGCTGAAGGGGTGCTCTCCTGAACTCTATCCTCCCTGGATTTTACTGCGGAACACAAAAATTAAGCTGAGGAAAATTAACCATGTGCCATGATCACTACCATCCCTCATTTTCCCAGTCCACATCACCCTTTTCCTATAAAGCCGAACTCCTGAAGATGCTAGGTCTCAGGGCTTGGAGGTCTTCGGCTGGATGGGGTAGGGCAAGGGATCCTTGTCACTGGTTTGTTGGGAACTTCTAGTGGTGAGGTTCCTAAGAACAGCCTCTTCATTTCAAGACCAAGAGTGTTACAAGCAGGAGTAGGCAGGTTGGCTAGAAAGATTTCCTGGAAGCAGGCCCAGCGAGGTGTGGACGTGTAGTCCCAGGACTGCTGGACAGACGGACAGATAGCAAGGGCACCTTCTCAGCCTTAGGGAGGACCCCGCTTTTCAGCTGCTTTGGGCTGAAGGTGTGACCTTCTCATTTTTACTGCTAGCTATTTGGTGAGGACATAGGTCTCCCACTGGTCGGGAGGGAGCTGTGGACATGGATGGGTTCAGTCTCCCACTGGTGGGGAAGGAGCTGTGGACATGGATGAGTTCGGTCTCCCACTGGTGGGGAGGGAGCTGTGGAAGCTGCTTTGCTGGGACCACCCAAGGTGGGCTCAGGAAGGGAAGGAATGTGACTGAGGCTGGGTGGGGCTGAGGAGAACACAGCCAGTTTTGAGTTTTTCTTGGGGCCCAGAGACATGTGATTAGACATGGAGGCCCCTCTCCCCAGGCCTAGCACACACACTAGGACCTTTCTTCATCGGGTGGCTATTGGAGCCAGGGGCCAAGGACACACTCTAGAAATCTGAATTCCATTTGCTTTTGGCAAGGAGCAGCTTCTTGCTTGGGGAAGGTACATGTATGTGTATACTCACAACCAAGGGGACTGATGGAGGCAAGAGGTATTTGGTAGAGGGCTGTTTGACGGTTTGGTAAGATGGCACTGGATGGTACTTGCAAAGACTGTCTCTAGAATTCAGACAAATATCTCCAGGGAATGAATCAGCAGTGTGCAGTCTGTGTTGCCTTTGAAAGAAGCTCTGGCTTAAAACCATCACAACGAAACATGCCTTTGAATTGGAAAGCCAGAACTCTTTGCAAAATAATTCAAAAAGTTTGTTGAACCTTAAACCTTTCCTGATGACTCCTTCCTTCTGAACTTCACTTGTTAAAGTTGCTCAAATCCGAGCCCAATGCCAGACCAGCTTCCTGGAAACTCTCCCCAACTGTTGGCCTTTGGAAAGGCTTGTCACCCTAATAGCTGTGTTTAAAAAAAAAAAAAAAAAAAAAAGCACTGGGCACCTTGGCTGCAAGATCTGAAAAGTCCTTTGTGTTCGCTCCAGTTGCAGAGTTTTTCCAGGCCTCGCTTCTGGGGCTGACTGGAGCTGTTTCTCTCCGTTTCCTCTTACACTGGCGGGTACTCGGCTGGCTTCTTCCCGCCAACTTCTCTGCCAGAGCCCAGGTGGGCAAAGGGATGCCAAGGGCAAAGCCCATGGAGAAGCTAAGTGTGGGCATGTCCCGAGTGGGCTGGCCTGGATGTGGGCTCACAGCCTCTTCTCCCCCCACCAATGGGGGGTGGGGTAGGCAGTCAGTGAGAAGAGGCGAGGGCCCCTCTTAGGTCAACACTGTGTCATTCCCCCCAGAATAGCCAGGGCCAAACCAGCTCAGAGCAGAGCTGTTTCAGTCGTCCCTGAAATAGGGTTTTGGCACTATGAAGTGTAGATGATACATGGGATCTAAGAGGTTGAAAGAGACAAGCCTCAAATGTAGACACGCATTAGGGACCTGCAGAGTAGGACACGCTGAACTGAAAAGGACACTCACTGTTGTCATCTGGTCATGGAAATCAAAGACTGTCTAAAGGAGAACATTGCACAAAAGCTCAAATACTGAACGTCGCAAAGTACAGGATGCTGTGCTCACTCTTTCCAGAATCACTCCACTCAAAATTCAAAATTCTGTGATGCTAAGACTCATGAGACAGACAGCCTCACTTCACAGGAGATGCCCGCCCTGGGCAGATGGAGTGGCAGGTACCCTTCAGCCGGGGGGGTGGGGGAGGCTAGGCTCTCTGGGAGCCGGCCGAGAGCCTGCCCTGACTCTGGCCTGCCTTTCTCTTTCAAAATCCTCTTTGTGCCTGAGCATCTCCTGCCTCCTGCTCCAGAGTGACACGAACCAGAGCCTCGAGGCTCCATGCCTGGAGAACAGCTGCTCACAGGCATGCCGTCCACACAGCACACACAGCTGTGACTGCCCACGTCCACTCCCGGTCTATAATGACACCTGCCATGCTTTCATAATGTACTAGTGTTATGCTGAGAAACAAAATTCACAGTCAAATACACTATACCTCAGAACAAACCTTTCAGAATGCGCTACTGTTGCACTTTATAAAAACTCCCAACCTCACGTGCTTGAAAACATGCGCTGGTGCACGCACTCTCTCTCTTTCTCTCTCTCCTTCTCTCTCTCTCTCTCTCTCACACACACACACACACATACACACACAGAGTCATAAATAAATCAGGGCACAGAGGGAATGTGGTTAAAAACTAAGGCTCTTCCCTCCCAACCCTAACTCTCATGTTCCCTTCCTTAAATCTTACCACTACTGTCAGTTCAGTCCCGGTGGATCTTTCCAGGGACTTTATAATGACAAAACCCTCTCCCCGCTGCCTTGTACTCTCTCTCTCTCTCTCTGTCCGTGCATGTGTAATTAACACCCCCTCTTCACACAAATGGCAGCACCCTGGGTGCATCCAGTCCCTCTGCGCATGCGCTCCGTGGCTCTGCGCCAGCGGTGACGCCGTGACGCCATGACGCCGTACTCCTTCTCCCTCCCACAGAACACTGCTTTGTTATGATATATCAAAGTTGTGTTTTTACTTCTAAATGCTGTGTGCACACACATGCGGATGCACATGCATGTGAAAGGGTGACAGCACTGCTTACTCATGGCTGAGCTCCCAGGACTTTAGGGGGAATGTGGCCTCTGCTCTGGGCCCAGCTCTTCCTAGACAGAACATGCTCACTACTTGCCTAGTTGTTAGTAGGAGTCTTCCTGGAACCATAGAAGACTTTTTAGTCTACATATGGACTTATAGAGCCTGGCAAAAGACCTGTGAATTGAGGGGCAGGCTCAGGAATATCACCCTATATGTTAAACAGCTACCCTCCCAACGTGACCTTTAGAACGGCTGGGTTTCTCCAAAGAGCATTTCCAAGGGTTCCCCCAATGCAACTATAGCCTAACAGGAGGAGGCTAACAGGTCCACACACAGTGGCCAAGGGGTAAGTGATCTGACATAAAGCAATCCCAGAGTTCATGAAGAAAATGGAGTGATGGCTAGTGTCCTGGGCTGAGTCCTGGGTCCCAGAGGCCGTGCCAAATGAAACCTTTCAGGTTTGGCTTGGGCACCCTCTCAAATGTTAGCAAGCACTGTGTGCCCATGGACACAAAGTGGGAAGATGCAAGTATGCTCTGAAGATAGAGCTACATTCAGACATGTAGCAAATGCCCTCTCTACCAACAGCTGCAGAGCCTTCCACTTTGTTGTGATTTACGGAACAAGTCCCCTTTTGATGAATGTACAGGGCCACAAAAAATAGCAATTAACCATTCGAATGTATTCGCTTATGAACCAACCACTTGGGACGTTAGTTCTTTCTGAAGCAGCGCTCCCTTGAAGCAGTGGCATCTCCCCACCCACTTGATCTCTGCCGACTGTGCTCTTTCCAGGCTGTCCTTCGTCCATCAGACACAAACATTAAGCAACAGAAAACAAGTCACATATAAAGAGCAACCAGGAATCTCACAGAATGGGAGGTCTCATCAAGTTACAGAAAGGGACACCGATGGAATTCTCCATCAGGCACTGGAAAAAGTCAGACCAAGTATCAGAGGAAAAGAGTAGCCTTTCAAGAGCGGAGAGTGAACGCATGGAAGACGCAGGAGCGCCTCTGAGAACTGGACAAGCACTGCCACACTTCTGCAAAAGCATCCTCTCTGCAAATGGTGCAAATAATGCTTTACAAAGTAAATCAAAGCCCCTCTCAAATTTTTTTCCTAAAATAAGTGCATATCTATAAATGTTGCTGTTATTAAACATGAGATAAAGTAATATTTTCCCAACTTGTTATTTTTCAAGATAGCTTCCCAGTCATCTGCTTATTATATCTGTCTTTACTTTAAATGGATTCACTTTAGAAGCTCTCCTCAGCCCATTTCAAATGGGATTAAAATATTTTATCACCCTCTAATAGATACTGTCAAACAGATGTTGTACCCATTTATACTACTGTGAATGCTGCACAAATGTGCCCGTTTCTCCAAACCTCACCAGCATGTGCATAGAACTCCCGTTTCTTTTCATTGGGTTTTTGTTTAAAGCATGGCATGCTGCAGCTTTGGGTTCCTTTCTTTTTCTTGTGAAGGGTTTGTGTCTGTGGTGTAGTGTGTGTCTATGTCTGTGTGTGCATGTGCGCCTGCACTCGCACATGCAGAGAGGCCAGAGGAGGGTGTCAGGTGTCCTACCCTATCGATCCTGTCTTATTCCCTTCAGACAGTCTCAAGCAAGCCCCAGCAATCCTCTTGTCTCCACCCTCAAGAGGGCTTCGGACACAGGTGTGCGTGCAGCCACTCTCATTTATATGGGTGCTGGGATCCAAATTCCAGTCCTCATGCCTGCAAAGTGAGCGCTCTAACCCATAAGCCATGTCTTCAGTCTGTGAGGGTTTCACCTTTTTAAAAAAATAATTAAAACATTTGTTTGGGGTGATTTTTCTAAAAGCAGTCTCTTTACATCCTTTGAGCTCTTTGAATGACTTCATGTAAAATGTCTATAGCACATTTATTAGAAATGCTTTCTCCCACTGTTTCTCAGGTATTCTTCTATCTTTTTCAAGAACTCTGCCAGCAGAATTTTTAAGATTTTTGTATAGTCACTTCTTTAAGTCCTTTTATGATTTGAGGGTTTTGTCTTAAACCTTGGAATGATTTCCTTATTCTCAGATTGTCTGAGTAAATTCTCCCATGTCTTCTAATGTCTTTTATTTCATGGCTTACACTATTGATTCATTCGTACTTTTGGCAGATGTTTGCCGTGTCTGCATTGCTGTCCCAGCACGTGCACATCCCCATCTCTATGCCCATCTAACTCCTGTCTTTACTGTATTTCAAACTCCCATTTGTGTCCATTTCTGGGCTCTATTTAAGACAATGCCATACCTGCTGGTTTTATTACATAGCTTTACAATATACCTAATCTGTATAGCAAGGGCCTCAGCCTTGCTCTGTATGACCTAAGACCCAGTGGCAGGACGTTCATATTCACAGTGCAGTCAACCAGGGGGCTCACGGAATGGCACACGATCTAGGCATGGCTATGACTGACACACAGTCTTAGCTCCTGAGCTAATCTTGTATGGTACTATAAGAAATTGCTTGTTTCCGGCTTATGTGTAAGGCAACATCCAAATAAGATGCTATAGCTAGATCCAGGGGTCATGTTTAATCATGATTTAGGGACATCTTAAGAAAATCAGGTGTATCATATTAGCAGAGAACAAGAGAATAGATAAAGCATGATTCAGGAGATTGTTTTTAAACTGCAGAAGGGCATATGGAGTTTAAGAAATAGAGTGCTTGCCTAGCTCACGGGAGGCCTTAGGTTCAATCTCCAGCACTGCCAGAAAAGAACTGCAATAAGCAGCACAATCCTAACTTATATCCCAACCCTTCCCCTGTTGGAATGGTTCCACAGTGTAAAGTTAAAGGCAGTGATTTGGTGAGCCTTTCCTTAGCTGGGCACCAGGCCTGACTATACTTCTCTAACCCTGTCTATGTGAAGCTGGAAGGGAGGAATGCAGCCCCTGACACCTCACTGGCATCTCCTTTCTTGATGTATAAGTTAAAGGTCATGGGTCAAAAGTAGGCTCTGGAGCCACAGGCCAAGTCCAGATCCTGACTCCACTGCTTCCTCCATCCCAGGCCTTCAGTCCGTAGCTTAGCTCAGCTTTGGTTAATGCTTCACAGGGCCGTCGGGAGGGTGGAATGCATCAGCAGAGCAAAGAGAAAGGCATCTAGCACAGGCTGACTACGCAGCTGATTAAGTGCATTGCACACTGTGGGGAGGCGTCAGTTCATCCTCTGCACCTGCAGCAGAAACTCTCCATGCCGCAAGGCCAGTGGAACAGGGAGCCTGGGTGAGCAGTGGCCCCAGCAGAAGAGAGGCAGGCACAGCCCCCAAGATTATTGGGATGGAAGCTAATCTTTGAAATGACTGCCTTTCTGACCTTGCCTGTCCATATCCATGAGAATGATGGAAAAAGGGCCCCAGCCACGCCGTGGAGCCTATTGGGCCAGATCAGCACTAGATGGGCAGGATGTGCATACAGTCTTCACATAAACTTCACAATCAGCTCATCTGCTTGAAATTATGCGTGCATAACCAACCATATTCTGTTAAGTGCTCTCTATCCATTCAACTTCTATCTGAAGAAGAATTACCCTTTTAAATAGAAAAATGGCTTGCTAGCCACAAACAGAAGTTGCTGGTCCAAGTGAAATTATAATGCCACCTCCATATTTTTCAGCTCTTTATCCCCCCACCCTACTGATTGAGAGTTATAGTTCTTCAGATTTGTTTATTTTCATTTTATGTATGTATAAGTGTGCAGAGAGCATTGGATCTCCTGGAACTGAGGTCAAGATGGTTGTGAGCTGCCTGACAGGGGTGCTGGGAATTGAACTCTGCAAGAGCAGCAAGTACTCTTACCCACTGAGCCTTCTCCGGCCCCGAGCCTGATTACTCTTTAACATTCTACTTTTGGGTAGCTACAGACTCACATGTAAGTAGCAAACACTCTTTAGCTAGTTTTCCCCAATGACATCTTGCAAAACAGGACCACACTGCCACTGATACAATGTCACGACAGAACACTTGTGTGGCATCAGGCTGTGGCCACCTAACTGCTCCCCACCCCACCTGTCCTGAGCCTCTGGCAACCACTGACCTACTCATTCCATGTCTCTGCTTCCAAGGAGTGCCACATAAATGAGCAACACAGTGTGTCCTCTTTGGGACTGACTTTTTACTTACTGCAGTTCGCTGTGACCAGTACAAGTTGTTGTATATATCTTTGTGTTTCTGATATGACCTTAACTTAGGCCTGTTATTTTTAAACTGACACACCATTTGTACTAATATTTAAGAGGTTTTTGTATTGGTCATGATGGGTGTTGCTTTTTTTTTATTATTATGTTGGCCTTGTTAGACTAGGACATTGGTGGAATTTTGACTCCAAAAGGAGATTTTTCAAAGATTTCATTAAGAATGTGATTATTCTTAAACACTCAAAAATAAAAGGGCGGGAGAGGGGGGCTAAGAGATTATTCGACAATTCTATTTCTAAAGGCGAAAAAGATTCAGAAAAAATATATTATCTTTTATCAAGAGGGAGCTACAAAGAAGGCAGTTGGCTTGATATAAGACAGATGGCAGAATTACTTGAGGACAGGCTTAAAATACATGCAGGGGCAGGGACAAAGCTCCCCACTCCCAGGACCTGCACTTCTCACAGTACCTAACTGTCTCGTCAGTCTACTCTGTTCTGTCTCTCCAGCTCTGGACCCCCTAGTCTGCTCACACCCATGTAGAGGAGCTCTTGGAGCTAGGGTGACTGAAAAGGATTTGAGCTGTGAGACTCCAGGACACAGTGGAACCATGCAACCTCAATGGCCTCAGACTCTCGAGGTGGGAAGTGAGACTTTGATAACATCCCAGTGGTCCCTGGTAGACTGCCAGGAAGCCTGGAAAAAACGTGGTCTCCCTAGGGTAGCTTACAAATGTGCATTTGTGATACGTGTGATACACACACACGTATACGCTCAGGTCAGAAAGAGCATCTTTGAGCCCCCATGGTCCTGTGAGCTAATATGTGACAAATTCAGGCTTTTGGAGCTGAAGCAACTTAGAAATTTCAGTGCCATTTAATGCCCTGTACAAGGTAGAGAGGAAAGCCTCTTTACCCAAGAAACAGGCTTCCACCAGAGCTCCCCCACTTCCTTCCATCCATCCATCCATCCATCCATCCATCCATCCATCCATCGATCCAGAGTAGGCCCTAGAGACAGAAGTAACAGGAGAGCTGTGGTTGTATCATAAATGCTCCCTGGACATCAAGGTGCTCCAAAAGAGCCACCACTCTGCTGTGGAGGGAGAAAACAGCTTTGGGTAAGCTGTCAGTTTAAAGAACCCTAAGATAATATGACTTTCACTGTTTTCTGGCGTTATGTTGAAGGCATCAAACATCACTAGTCCTCACAGCAGCCTCTAACATTAGAATATTACCATTTTCGATTTAGAAATAACCTGAAAATCAAGGGATTAAGTCTAGAGCCCAAGGTCACAAAGCCAGGCCATAGTGGGTCTGCTGAAGGTGCCCCGGTTCCCAGAATAGTCTCTCTCGGCATCATCTTCACACATGCAAAGCTCTCTTCTTACCTGCTCTCCTTCCTAAGCCAGGACTGATTAATCCTGCCTTTCTTGGGCTGAAATGTGCTTAGGCTTGGTTCTAAGCTTCAGAAAGAACCAGAGATCCATGTCCCTCCCTTCCCATTCTGATGTATGCCTGTATGTTTGTTTGTGGTGAAGGCTTTACCAACAGCCTCCTTCGATTCCATTTGAGGTTCCTGAGAGTAGACACTGACTATGTCCATTTAGTGTTTGGTCTGCAGTGCTAAATCTACTCAGAGCCCATTATGGACCGTCGGTGAATGTTTGACCAAGAAACAGGTGAATAAATCGTGACTGAGGGCTCACAGTCAGGCTCTAGGGCCAGGAAGGCTGCGCTGGACCCAGCCAGCCCCAGCAGCAAGGCTCCAGAGCATACCATGGGGTTCATGTTCCCTCTCTGTTATCCATGGGTTAGGGTCCCAGAGTCTACCAGAAAGCATCTCACCATGGGACTACTCTTACAGGCCACTCCCTTCTGTTAGGCACCAGAAAGGACAGTGATTTGGGAGATCCTTCTGGCAGGACCTTGCATGGAAGGAACCATCTTGGTTTTTGTACATCAAGAAACCAAGGTTTGGGGGCAGCACGTGTTTCCAGGTCAGACTGTCAGTACTCCCCAGGCATCAAGGTGTTCTACAGGAACCCCACTCTCCTGTTGAAGTCACGTGCTTGTGTGTTCACACCCTCTCCCAGTTCTGTGTAGCCTTAGCTCTGCCCTCTTGAGACTGTGGGACTCTACTGTTGCCTAACAGCAAGGGTCTCATTAGTCAAGGCCCAGAGAATCCCTGTTCCCGAGACATAATCCCAGTAACTCAGAAGGCACAGGGACAGGCCGGTCTTAGGAATGAATCCACACCGGATGGAAGGTTCCTACTGAGAGCTTGCACATAATGGGTGGTAGTGCTGAAGGCAAGAGATGGAGCAAGGGTCCCTAGTGCTCTGGAACCCTTTCAGCCTGAAGTATGGGCAGGTTTTCCATGACGAACGTGAGACCACTATGTCTGCCCCTGCTGTCTGCAAATGTTGGTTCCTGGGGATCTGGCTGGTGGTCCAATGGCTAAGCTTTCCTTGAGAATGGGTAACTGGAGAAAAGTAGGAATTACATTTGATTCCATCAATGGTTTTCCTACTAAAACATGACTTGTTAAAGCATGGGGCTTAGTTCGGAGTAAACATTTCAAACTGCTAAGGAGAAGTAGAGATTTATGACTTAGAGCAGAAGGAGAAACCCCACCTGCTGGCCAGCACCTCAGACACTGCCCTCAAGTATCAGCTCGTTTCAAAGGCTGTTCCTGTGGCTAGCCCTTCATCTGGCTGCAGGGAGCATCCCTCACTTTCCTGTCTCTGCGTCTGGCGCGGAAGCCTGGCCTGAGCCCCTGGACCCTCCTTGTTCTTTGCAGGTCTGTCAAGGTGGATGAGGCCCCCAGGACTGGCTAGTCTTGCTCCATGCCCCAAATTCCTGGCCTGTGCTTCACGGCCAGGTTGTGTTGGGTGTTCCTCCCTGTCCTCATTCAGAGCTACCTCTTAGTACACAGCAGACAGCTAAAGGTAGACATCTACATTCTCCTGGTAGGACAAAGTCTGATGACTGCCTTTGCCTCTGCACTGAGAAGAACCTCCTTGGCAGCTGTCTCTCCCCAGGCAGTACCAGCTAATGCCCTCACTACCAAAGCACTGTCCAGAGCCAGCGATGCATTCAGGGCTACAGCTACTTTCACAGCAGCTCCTGAGGGGACAGCGTCCCTTGAAAGCACGAAGCACAGTAGGGGGGTTGGGAACAGAGGAGCTCAGTAGGGCTTGGTCAGCTCCGCCAGCAGACAGACACTGGCTATCACTGACCTTACCTAGCCCCTTCTCTGACCAGAGTAAGAACAAGCATTGCTGCGGCCATCCACCCCACCTCTATGGCTGTAATCTCTCCTCTGAAACAGCTCGAGTGTGATGACGGCCCAGGCGTGCTGTCAGCTGGAGCCAGGCTACAGCAGGACAGGTGGGGGTAGTCCCACTCACTCCTCAGCTCCTCAGAAGCGCTCTCTTTCACTTGTGAACTAATGGCAGACAGCGCTGATGACAGGACTTTCTGACTGACCTCACTCCTCTTCTCGTTTTCTACTGTTAGGTGTTAGAAAAGCAATAGGTTTGCCTTCTCTGTGTCCCTTACATGACTTTCAACAGAAATGAGCAGCTGTCCCTCGTCTACAATTGAAGCACTATAAGGCATTATAATTGAGGAGAGCCTTGTTAGGAGTTGGGGGCTAGCTGAGTATTTGCTTTGGCTGAGAGATGTGGGAAGGACTCCTCAACTAGATCTGCCTGGGTAGAAAGAGTAACAGTGCCATGCCAGGGCTTAGGGTGACCACACCAGGACCTCCCGTGATTCAGTCTCCTCTAAGGAACACCCAGGATAGGGTTTCCAAAGACCTTTCCGTTTCTGTCATGAAGCAGGCCGGTGCTGGTGGTCAATCATGAAGTAGGGGCCTGTCGTCCCTCACTTCTTGTGTTTTCTGTGCCTTTGGTCCCATCACAGCTATGTCTTGCCCTCTGAGCGTGCTCCAGCCTGGCTATATGACCTCAGCCTCTCATGGTTTTGCTGGCCCAGGAGGTCAGCCCCAAGACCACACTGCGTGCTCTTTGACCAGTCCTATAAGCTCTGGGCTGAGGGAGGAGCACAGTCACCAGGGCTTATCGACAGGGCTGGGACACCCAACTCCTGACTGGCAGATCTGGATACCTGTGACCAGAGGCGCACTTACTTACTTCATGAACATGTCTGCTCTCGGGCCTGGCTTAGGGCTACAGAGAACATGTACAGTAGACCACACAAGGGTCCTCAAGGGATAGCAAACTCATGTTGTAGACTGAGAAGTCTTCAGCCCCATCTCCAGCCCAGGATCAGTAATTACTAACTATAAACCCCAACCACTGTGGAGCACCCCTGCTTACCCCCATAAAGCAGCAAAAGTGACTCAGAGGTGCCACACTCTCTGGACAGAGGACCTAACAAGTCTACTGGGTAATCGATCAGCCTGGAGGCAGAGGCGACCCAGTTCAAATCCAAGAGGTCTCTGTGACCCAAAGCAGGTTCATCATCCTGGCGAGGTCACAGGCAAGACCAGGCTCAGGGCAGCTGACACTCAGGGCAGCACCTGGCAGTCACGCTCTGAGGGACAGGGTTAGATGCTCTGAGCCAGAGGATCCTTAGCCCACAAATTACACACTGAAAGATCTGGAAGCCAGGGGCATCAAAAGCCCTCGTTAGCCAGGGGGCACCCTGGCACTGGTACATATATGACTTCTTCCGTTTCTGGACTTCTAGCT
Organism: Eospalax fontanierii; assembly: GCA_035773235.1. Lineage (NCBI taxonomy): Eukaryota > Metazoa > Chordata > Mammalia > Rodentia > Spalacidae > Eospalax > Eospalax fontanierii. The sequence continues at coordinate 2,426,723 of CM069526.1, forward strand.
GCCTCAGCTTGGGAGGTGCTAAAATCTCGGGCCTCACAGGATTTGGCTGAGTTGAAGGCTTGGATGGCAGAGTGTACAAACTATACATTTAACAACCACAGTCTGGGATAGCTGGGCCTGCTTTGGGCTGCTACTCAGGCTGCAGTGTGCACCCTACAGAGGGTCTGGTAGGGAGACAGATTCCTATGTGCTCCTGGCCACAGCACGTTCAGGAGGGCTTGTCCAGGGTTAGTGATTTGTGATTGGTCTTCACTTTGCAGTCTTCTCTCTCCCTGATGCCCTGAACTTGGCCCATTTTGGTGACCCCCTATCAAAGAGGCACAGCTGATAGCAAAAAGGCAGGCATCTCTTTGCTACTTTTCTCAAATGGGGGGGGGGTCCTCAAAAATCTGTACTCTCCTGGCCAGCCAGGTCTTAGGGGAGCCTACAACACAGCCTTCCACTGGGATGGCTCAGATTGTAGGCTAGTAGTTAGCTTGCCATAAAGGGACTGAAGACAGGGGTCTCCTAGAGTGCCTGGTCATGCCCCCACGCCAACCAGTCTGGCCCTTCATGGCACCAGAGGCTGAAGATCGAACCCTGGTTCCTGAAGAACCTCCAAGGCTAGAGCAGGGTGCAGTGTAGACCTGTCCCTGGGGATGGGAAATGCCCAGCCCAGCCAGCTGAGCTGCACTGCCCCTTCCCACTGGAGGTCAGGGGGGAGTGCTTCCGGCTTCCCTTTGATGTCTCCCTGTGTGAGGGAGGGGTCAACACCCCTCAGGGTTCTGGGCAGCACATA